>JALAZF010000154.1:8780000-9385000 GCA_022829125.1 Lathyrus tuberosus | reverse complement strand
TTCAATAGATTTTTCTTATGAAGTTCCATCATCCCACGCTCACTGAGATGACTCAGACGCATATGCCAGAGTTTGGTTGCATAATTATCAGACTCAACTGATTCAGCATCACCCACAACAGTGTTCCATAATAATTTGTAGATGTTACATGTAGACTTCCTTGCTCTCATCATAGTTAATGCACCATTGCTAACCTTCATAATGCCCATATCTCCAACAGACCCATGGGAGAAACCGTTTTCCTATAGAGTACCTAGGAAAAATTTGTTCTCCTTTAATTTGGAGTATATATGACTTTGTTTAATGACCGCATATCACCATCGTTGTTCTCTACATTATATAATACTTTTCTTATGATTGTTTAGAGCAATGGTGTCACATGCAAGTATACATGCTTAATAATGTAGCAAGTGATAAAGTAAAGGTCGAACCACAAGGAAGTTGTAAGTTCTTGTAATTGGCTGAAATTTTGTTAAAACAATGCTGATGTCATGGTTGATGTTGCAACATGAGCTTCTAGCATTATTGATGTGTTTAGGTAACATTCAGGTTTGTTAAAGATGTAAGGGTTGCAGCTATATGCTGATGTTACACCCGATGTCGTGACATCAGTAGTGAACATCAGGTCTGAGATGTTTAGGGCTGCACATGGTTTTGGGTTAATGAAATATTCTGCTGAAGAAAATCAGAGATTGCAGGCGAATATCATGGGAGATATATTCTGTTGCAATCATGTGTGAAGAAGATTAGTTTGTTACTAATTTAATGCATAAAGTTATGGAGAATATTTAGAGTTAATTATTGAAGATTTAATTGAAGATTTGATTGAAGATCTATTTAGGAGCAGAATATTTTGCAGATTTGGTACAGAAGATTTGATATGATTTGAAGGCCCAAATCCAGATGGGAAAAGGTTATAAATAGAATGCTTGTAATCTATAATTGGCACGGGTCCAAGATGTAGATCATTAGGGCTTAGTCTTAGTGAACCACTCAGGTTATGAGATGGTCACTGTGGCATTACTCAGAAACCTGTAGGTAATGAGTATTGTATTGTTCTTGGAGGAAGCTGTTAAGCAACTCCAATGTGAGTCATGGAAGTGTGTCTTCTAGTTTTCTATGTTAGAAAAGTTGTTGGTAAACAAGTTGTCGATGCAGTGGCGGAGTTGTTGACTGCTAGACATCATTGCGATGATTGGAAGTGAGATGGAGTCTCTTATCTAGGGAGGACTTAGATAGAAGGGTCATTGGGTAGTGATTGAATTAGGTAGATTGTCAACTGGTCTGTTGAGTCTGTAATTTGATACTACTAATAGTGGACTTCCTTCCTGGCTTGGTATGCCCCCAGATGTAGGTTGTTGAACCGAACTGGGTGAACAATCCTTCTGTTGATTTACTGTTACTATTATTGCATTGTTCATACAGCAGATTGCGATGTTGTGACATTGCACGAGATATCACACATCTGTACCAGAATTTCAATTGGTATCAGAGCAGGCATCCTGTCTGGTTCTGGATGAGATCTTGGGAAGATACTTTCTGGTTCATGAGCAAGGAAGAAAGTTGTTTGGATGATCCCTTGGAGTGAAGGATGGACTATTCATGATAAAGTATTGTTGGCACGTGGTTTATGCTGAGAGTGTTCAAAAATTTTTGAGCAGTGCCTGAAGGTTGGTTGAGGAGTTGTTGTGTGTTCCGCTGCATGGTATATGATGTAACCCTGGTTGGTTCTTGTATCTCTGGTGGTGAGATTATAGGAAAGTATTCTCTTGGAAAGACATTAGGGGTTAGTCTCCTCAGCAGGATATTCTATGATGCTGTAGTTTATGCAAGACAGCTTCAACCATTTGGTTAGAGATGCCAAAGATACTTGAGGATTATCTCATATCTTTGCTTTGGGAACGAAGTGATCATAAATGGATCTTCCAAAAGAATGGTTGACATGGATGAATCAAAAGAAGAATATAGTTTAAGTCAGACTTTGAAGACCAATCTGTTCAGAACCGTGATTTCTTCTTGATGGTGAAAGAAGAGGGTAGAGCCAAAGCAAAAGAGTATCTCTGTCAAATCTTTCATGCGAGAGTGAAGATCTTGATAAGTTATCTCTTAAGCTTAGTAGTGGTGACCTAATTAGGAGGATCTTTCTGGTTATGATATAGTTCTTGTATATCTGAAGATTCATGAAGAAAGAAGCTGAGCTTGATTTGTTCTCATGTGTTTCCTCCAAGAGATATGTGTGGATATAGTCTCCAAAGCCATAGCTGTTGTTTAAGGTGATGTCGGAACTGATGTTGAAACATCATTTCAGTTCTTTGCTTTCTCAGCCAAAGAAAGTTAGGTGTGCTCATGGTGAAGTATTAGGTCAAGCCACTTGCCTAATCTGAAGTAATCAGTGGTGTGGATTAGCAAAAGAGGGATCAACTAGTGCCTCAAGTCTGCAGGAAAAGGATGTCAGACCAGATCAAATGGTGTTCCTTGTGATAAAAATCTTGACAATAGTTGAGTATTTGTCTGCTTTTGATAAGGTCATGCATTCAATTAACGACAATATACATTGACGGGAGACTATGTATATGTCTGAGGTAAAAGTGCAGGACTGCAGAAGTGTTGAGAGTTTACCCTTCTCCGTGTAGCTATTTTGGAAGTATTTTCAAGGGTTAAGCACTTTGGAGTTGAATCAACTGGTGGGGTTGATTGGTTACTATGGAGTATCATCCAAATAGTCTGGGATGTGTTTGGATTATGAGAGGCAGATTGTGGAATGTTGATGACATCCAACATCTCAAGTCAAACAAGTGGTTGGCTTTAAGGATGAAAGATATGAAGACATCACATCTTGATGGTTACAGCTTGGATCAGGTTGGAGAATGGTGTTAGCTCTGGTTGTGAAGGTCGAGGATAAGTGGCAGTTATCTCTGGCTTTCTACTGAAGGCTCTACTAAGGGAAGTGACTTTCTTTAGTATTGCTATGGGGTAGTTTTGGACTACTTATTTTCTGAAGATTCAGATGTGGGAGGTTTGAAGTCTTTAGAGTTTCTAAGCAGGATGGAGGTTGTCTACTCAAACTTGATTATTGAATCATGTTTATGAGAGCATGGAAATCTATTTCTGCAAAGGGAGGAGGTTCTTCTGAGTGGCAGAAGGTAGAGCTGAATTCAACAGTTGGATGTTCTGACATCTAGCTTAACATCAGGAGTCTCAGTTGGTGATGTGGCACATCAGCTAATGATATGGTGATCTACAGGAATGAACTATAGGGTGCTTTAATAATATCATTCTCAGGGCAGTTGCGGGAGCTGCAGGAAGGAGAAGATGTTACATGACTATGGCTTAGGGAGTCTAAGTGTGTTTGCTTTTGAGCAGGTGGAACATGTGACTTGAAGATCAAGGCTCTTTGGTGGATCACGATATCTTTGTGAGAGTTCTGACAAACGTGAATAAGGTCAAAATGTGGTTGTTGGCTGCTTTCATATGAGGATTTGTGAATGAGGTGATCAAACTGTGGCTGTTGGTTGATCTCAGAAGTGGATTCGAAGAATCAAGATAATAAGAGTGTGGCAGCTGGTTATTATTGAGGATTGTCTTTGAACAAGTTACTCTTGGGCAGAAGGGCGATGAGTGGAAGACTCAAGGAGACTATTCTTCTTGAAGGTGGATGAGAGTTTAATTCTCTAGTTCTTTGGATTACTATGCAATAGTAAGTCCAGTTGATGGAGCATGGAGTGGAGCAGATGTTCTAACTTGTGTTAGGACATTATCTGGTTGGATATCCTTGGTGAAGGATGATTATGCCCTGGTTCAGAAGATTGGTGCCTACATCATGCCTAAGGAGCATCTACATAGTCATACGGGAGAATGATGAAGTAGAAGGTCTGCCTTGGATGGAGAATGTAGAGAAGACTGTAGTAGATCAGGTATTGATAAAGAATGACTGCCTTTAGAGAAAGGGACAATGGTACCAAAATACATGTGCTCAGAAGTGTGCTCAAATGTTCATCCTCATCTAGAGCATTAGTTAACCATGACTGAGGGAGTACTTGTCTATGGACTTTGCTGCAAAGGTACATATATTGTGAAGATTGCATGCTGATCAAGATTATGAAGATTGGTTGAATCTTGTGAGGATATAATGTCAGATAACATGTTATGACATTAGGCTGTTGGATGACATGTTGGTGTGGACATGAATGGTTCTAGCCATGTGAAGCCAACTGTTTGTATCATATGCACACTTGCTTCTGAGGAGGAGTTTGAAGGGAAGCTTTGCTTATGTTTGGGAGAATCTGCTTTTCTCTGCAATTTCTAGAAGAACTCAGTAGGGGTTGTTGTTGATGGGAGATGTCACACTGGTCTAGGTGTGGTTTTAATTCAAAGTAAGAGGACGTGACTTAAAGTATAGTGGAAGGCAGTGTATTTTTGCCTCAGAACTTGTGGATGTTTATGTGAAGCATTCCTGACAGGATGAATGAAGACTATGTCTGGATCAAGAAGTTCGATCAGCCTGGCAAGATGTGAGTTTTGGAGCATGAGAAGATAACCGTTCAAGAGAGAATTATGTGATTTTTGGTATTTGGATTGTTTGAGGATTAAGCATTAAGTGAATGCGTTCAGCAGGTGAGTTGAACAGAGAGTGCGCTCTTGAAGACATGAAGATGAGTCTTATGTTTTCCATTCATTTAAGGTGTTCTTCTTGCAAAGGTGCACTGGTTATCTTAGATAGGGGGAGTTGATCTTTTCTCTGCTGGTCTAAAGGAATCTAGAAGGGATTGTGAGTTGTGCTGATAATTGAAAGTTGTATTCTGAGAAGTCTTGGGTTGTTAATTTTGTGAGCCAGCAGACAATGTCTGATACGATGTCAGAACATGGTATAGGACATGTTTTTCTTGGGCCAAACAAGGAAGTATTTTGGACGGTGGTGTAAGGATAAGGTGGAACACGTGGCTTCGACTGTGCATGAAACTGTTTTGGCACAATTTATGGTAAAAATCAGTTAGGAAACAATAAAAGTGGTCAAGACTGTTTTGGATGATAAACATTGAATTTGGATGGAGTTTTTAGTTCCTAAAATAGCATTTCTATGACCAAGAACCTTGACTATTCAAAGCTCGTTAATTCCAAAGTATCTGATAAGCTATTTATAGGGGTTATTCTGTTCTCCCTCAGCCAGTGAGTGTTCTTGTCTCATAAGTCTTATGGCGTTTATTCGTGTTTGGGTGAGCACTACTTGGGTCTGGTTCTGTGAGGGCTTCCTTTGCCAATTTGTGGCTAAAAAGGGGGAGAAAGGAAAGGGATGTGCTAGGGATGTCCTAATTGGTTTGCGCAGATGTTATGTCTGGAGTTTGCAGTTCCTGATGTTGCAGAGGATGCTCTATCCTTAAGTTGGTGTTGAGTCTTTGTGACTTGTGTCCTGAGTTATGAACACAGTTGTGACTTGTGTTCTGAGTTACCTGGGTTGGAAGATTGGCACTTCTTAAGTGTCATCTTATGCCACAGGTCGACTGGGGGCGTCTGATCAAATAAGGTGTGCAGAATTATCTTATGCCACCATTGGTCTGTTATGTATAGACAAACATTTCTTTTCTGGAGGAGTCTTCTACATTTGTTCTGGGTCTGTCCTAGAAGGAAAAAGAAATGTGTTGTATTAAGGGGGAGTGTCAGATATCTTCTTCCTCATATGCACCAAATGACTTCAGGACTGTCTACTACCTAGGTCCTGATGTGCTGTTGAAGGTGTTGTGCTGTGGTGATGTTATGTCAAGCATGATGTTCTAACATCATTCATAATTAGCCAAGAAGATGATTCTCCATGAATGCAGTACACAGTAGCTACTGATGATTACTGATGATTATTGTTAGGATCAGATGACTTCTAACAGTAGTATAGGGTTGTAATTGCTGCTGTAATTTGAGCTGTAATGTTTATATATGTGTTTTAGCCAAAATTAGCCAAAGGGGGAGATTGTAAGTTCTTGTAATTGGCTGAAATTTTGATAAAACAATGCTGATGTCATGGTTGATGTTGCAACATGAGCTTCTAGCATTATTGATGTGTTTAGGTAACATTCAGGTTTGTTAAAGATGTAAGGGTTGCAGCTGTGTGCTGATGTTACACCTGATGTCGTGACATCAGTAGTGAACATCAGGTCTGAGATGTTTAGGGCTGCACATGGTTTTGGGTTAATGAAATATTCTGCTGAAGAAAATCAGAGATTGCAGGCGAATATCATGGGAGATATATTCTGTTGCAATCATGTGTGAAGAAGATTAGTTTGTTACTAATTTAATGCATAAAGTTATGGAGAATATTTAGAGTTAATTATTGAAGATTTAATTGAAGATTTGATTGAAGATCTATTTAGGAGCAGAATCTTTTGCAGATTTGGTACAGAAGAGTTGATATGATTTGAAGGCCCAAATCCAGATGGAAAAAGGTTATAAATAGAATGCTTGTAATCTAGAATTAGCACGGGTCCAAGATGTAGATCATTAGGGCTTAGTCTTAGTGAACCACTCGGGTTGTGAAATGGTCACTGTGGTATTACTCAGAAACCTGTAGGTAATGAGTATTGTATTGTTCTTGGAGGAAGCTGTTAAGCAACTCCAATGTGAGTTATGGAAGTGTGTCTTCTAGTTTTCTGTGTTAAAAAAGTTGTTGGTAAACAAGCTGTCGATGCAGTGGCGGAGTTGTTGACTGCTAGACATCATTGCGATGTTTGGAAGTGAGATGAAGTCTCTTATCTAGGGAGGACTTAGATAGAAGGGTCATTGGGTAGTGATTGAATTAGGTAGATTGTCAACTGGTCTGTTGAGTCTGTAATTTGATACTACTAATACTGGACTTCCTTCCTAGCTTGGTATGCCCCCAGATGTAGGTTGTTGAACCGAACTGGGTGAACAATCCTTGTGTTGATTTACTGTTACTATTATTGCCTTGTTCATACAGCAGATTGCGATGTTGTGACATTGCACGAGACATCACACATCTGTACCAAAATTTCAGAAGTGTTAAAGGATTTGAAATACTAGTATTAATTTATTTGTTTAAGAGAAAGTATGAGCAGGGTAACAGAAATATAAGAATAGAGTAAAGAACAGGAGCAACACACACAAATAACTAAGATAAAATTTACTAAAAAGGAGTTAAAATATCAGAGAGAGTAGTTGATGAGTTAAAGCCATTAGTATAGTTGTTGTTGCAATGCTTTTATGATGTGAAGTGTCGTGCCTCAAAAGGTCAGAACGTGATCTAGTGGTGTATCTCTACAACATCAAAACATGCATAACTAGGGCAAGGGAACAAATCTCTAAGTCTCACTTGTAACCCTAAAATACATCTGGTTTTAATTCTGAAAAGTCTTTATGGTCTCAACTTCTTATCTCTAAGCAAGTTGAATTAAGTGAATATCTCAATCCTACTTTATTAACCACTTTTGTTATGAAGTCCACTTGTTTGTTGGATCTCTCTCAACAACAAGCTTTTACCTTTTTCCTAGTTGATCACTCTAAGAATCAAGTTTATAGCATAAAAACACAACAAAATAAGACACTACTCAACACATCATATAAACATAAAAACAAATTTTATACTACATTAGTCTCATCAAACAAAGGTTTAGCTCATAGTGAGCTGAGTACAAACTACTGAAATGAAACTAATAGGAAACATTGTCTTACAAAGTGAAGTAAAGAAATATAACCTAGTAGTAACTTGGAAATCTATTGCGTTGAGTAAACAGCAACAACTCTCTTCAGTCGCGACAACTATCAGCAGAGTGTACAAGTCTGGATGAGAATAGAATACCCTCCACTAATGCTTCAACTCTTGAAATAAAAATAAACTAAAAACTACAACTGAAATAAACTGTTTGTTGTGTATATAATCTCCATCTCTTCTTTCTCAATGCGCAAACCCTCTTTATATAGAGGTGAGTGGAAGTGAGAGTTGCTACTTTCTTGGATCGTGGGTTTCTTGATAAAAATAAGGTTAGGCCCAAATCAAATCCTCATGTGGACCAGCTGTCCCTCAATCCTTCCGTTGCAAGTAATCTGGTACAGATGTTGGTGGGAGACAAAGCTACTTTTTGCAGGCGGCTGTGGCAGACTGGTGGAGCAGCGCAGAGGGATGGTGGTTTTGGTGTTGGGTACTCTTTTGCAGCGTGGTCCCCATCGTACTACCATTTGTCTTCTAGCTTCCTTGATCTTATCCATTCCTTTTGCTCCAATGCTCTTCAAAATATTGCCACGTGATCCCTAGTAATTCTTTTTCTCATCCTCTTCTCTTGATGGAATAATTGATTAAATTATCAACTATTTTTCTTCCAATAGCTCCTCATTCTGCTCCAGAATCTGTCTTCCAGGGTCGCGCCTCAACTTGCCATCAACTGACTTCCTTTTAGAACAAAAACACATTGAAAACCATAAAAGAAGCACCTAGTGTGCTCAAAGCTAAAATATGCTGAAATAAGTTAAACTCACATCAAATTATTAAATTCTAAACTAAAAATGTCACACAGAATGGGCCAAAGTAACACACTAAAATAGTGTTATCACTTCCCCAAACTTGAATGATCACCTGTCCTCAGGTGATGTGACAATGAAAGCATAGGAAAATGAAATTGGCTTTCAACAGCTTTCAGTCAGGCTAGCAAGGTACTTGTGGCTTTAAAATTAGAAGGGTAATAAAGCTATAACTAGCGAAATTTGCTCAGCTTTGCAATTGGCCAAAGTGTTGTTTAGCTCAAGGGAGGACTGACGTCACTTGTCACGACCCTACTCTTCTAGGAAACAAGCCACAATTCTCTCTTTTGATCCCCTTTTTGTGTACTTTCGTGAGTGGGGTCTCTTCCTTTGGTTTCACTAGGGAATTCTTTTCTGACTCTCAAATGATATTTTTGATTTGCACACTTGGGACCACACTTCTCCACTTATTATTATTATTATTATTATTATTATTATTATTATTATTATTATTATTATTATTATTTGGCAAAACATCTCATCTCAGAAGAATCTCACTTGTAATGAGTCCAACTGAATATTATGATGAAATGCTTGTTGTTCCTCCAGTTTCGGGCACAGGAACTTTATTATTGGTGGTCTTTGCCACTTTTCGCACACTTTTGTGTGTTTTTGTGTGGAGTGTGTCCCTTCTGTGATCATCTCAATCATTCTTCAAATCTTTCTATCCTTCCCTTTGTGATCCTCAAGGTTTCAACCTTTCTCTTGATTCCCACAATTCAGTTATCTTTTTTGAAAAAAAAATTCTGGATGGTTTAATAGACTAGTGTTGTCGTGACAGAGAGCATCAATCTCCTCTGTCAAAACTCACTTGGCATAATTCCTACACTTTGCTATGCTCACTCATAAAAGCTTTCTTCCCCTTTATCATTCTTAAGCCCAAAATTTTGAGAATTAATGCTCCTGACCTATTGCAGTTTAATCCAAACATTTCCTAGCTTTCCTTACTCTAAACTATGACATGCAACTAAATGACACAAATTCAGCAAAAGAATAAAAATCAAACAGATGCCAACTAACTGAAACACACATGACATTAAGAAAAACAAACATAAAAACAAATGGATCCTCATGTTCTTGGGGCATCAAGGCTTCCCCACAAAAGATTTAAAAACTTATGGCTCAAAACATGGCCATCCCAAACACAAATCCAAAATATTATCCAAAAGCATAAATAAGCAAGACAAAAGACATAAGCGTTTGTGGTTTCAGAGGGTTAGAGTGGTGAGAATAGGCTAAACGTTGGTGCCCTCCCCCAAACTTAAAGCAAGGACAGTGTCCTCACTGTTCAGTGATGAGAGAAGGCAGGCCATCACTTGCCTATTTCACTTTACCAACTAGGCCCTAAGCCTGGAGCTTTTCCTAGGTGCTGACACGTCTTGTTTTTTCTTCTTCTTCTTAGCCTCTGCGCCCTGTGCTCCTAGCTCCTTTTTCTCATTGCCCTCTTCAGTCATGACTCCAGTAACCTCCTTCCCAGTAGCTTTGTTTGGACTTTTAGCCTTCTTCTTAGGCTGCTCCTCAGCTTTCTCTAGCTGCTCCTCCGCAACAATATTATCTGCATTTACGGTAGGTTCCTTGACAGGATGGGGTTCTGGGTCAACTGTGATCTTCTCCGTATCTTCACTGTCTGCCTCATCATCTCCTTTAACAATTTCTTCTTTCTCTGTGGTGTCCGTTGAGGAATAATACTTCCTCAGTTGTTCTCCTTCCTTGTCTTCTTCAGTTCCCTCGGACCAGACCATTTCTTCCACTGGGTTCTCCTTCTCCTCACTCCCTTCTTCCTCTTCAGCTACATCTTCTTTATTCATCTCCATATCTCTAACATCCTTATCTACCTCAGCTAAGAAGGTTTCCAAAACCTCATCTTTTCCAGAGCCTCCTTCCTCCTGATCAGACTTGTTAAGATCAAACTTATTTGCAGGACTGACAGGTGGTGTCGTGGCTGTAAAGGTCTCCTTCTTCTTCCATTCTGCCTTCAACTTTTTCTCTTTTGGGCTACCTTCAAGCTCTGGAGGTGGAGAAGAATAGGTTTTTCTCAGCTTCTTCTTTTTCTTCACCTGGCTCTAGTTGGTATCTACTGACATGCCCTTACTGGTCTTTTCTACCTCTTTTTTTCCCTTCCTTCTCCTTCTTTTTCTTCTTTGCTTTCTCCTTCTTGTTGGACTTCTTATCTTTTCCTTCATTCTCAGCAGCAGTTGGTTCAATACTTCCCAGAATGTGATCAGGGAATTTGGGGGCCTCAAGTGAGTTGGATGGGGTTTGCATAGACCATATCTTTTCTTGCCAGATCACCCTAGCCTTTTATATGCATAGTACTCCTGCTGGCCTTTTTTGCATCTGCATCAAAATTTCCATAGCTGGGTCTTGTTGTTCAGCTACCCCAAAAGAAGTTTGGCTTACTACTGCTGTTCGTTTCCTAGTTCCTTTGGGTTTCATCAAAGTCATAATCAAGGTCTTGTCTAAAGGTTGTTGTGGAGACCCAAAGTTATCTGAGTCGTATTTAGGCACACCTTGTTTCCTGCAGAGTGTTGTTATCAGACAAGGAAAATACAACATTCCTTCTTTTTTTCTTGGAACAGGCGTGAATCTCTTGCATAATTATCTTGCCAATATTGATATCCCTCAATCCAGTGATGCAATGAAGAAGCACCAAACTAGCCCTAGAGACTGTCTCGTTATGAGTAGTGGGCTTGATTGAATGCTTGAGAAATTGATACCACACCTTAACTTCCGGCCTCAGATCCATTCTCTTCACGACTTTCTCAACCCATTTTATCCCAGAAACACACAACGACTCCATGTAGGCGTCGTATTCATCTTCTTGTAAACTGAGCACCAAATTCTGGTACTCGTCTTCCGTATTCTCCAGCTTGAAATAGAAATTAATATTGGACTCATTATAAATCACTTTTGTTCCTCTGACCAAGACCTCTAACCTCTTATGTCCTGGATCCGTCAAGTTGGAATAAAATTCCTTGACCAGTATTGCATTGTACGGACCATGTTGTTTACAAAAGCTTCCCCATTTCAAATGTGAGGTGGTTGTTCCTATGTCGCCCGGGAGTCCCAGCTTCTCATCTTCAATATCCATGATAAATCCTCTTTCAGCAAACACATTCATTTTACTGAAGTGCTCCACAAACCTTTTGTGGGCTTCAACGTTAATGAAAGTGTCATCTTCATCTTGACTAGATAGGTCGATTGTTGGGACGACAGTTTTCTTTGCTGCAGACTTGTAATGGCGGCCAGTGGTTGGGTCTCTAGTCATTTTTCTGGGTGAATGAAGGAGATATGGTTTGGGAGATTAGGGTTACGGATAGACAATGAAAAGTGAAAGGTTTTGTTTAAATATTTGGGTATAGAGAGATATGGAGGGAAGTTGGAAAGGTGTTTGGAAAAGTTGAGAAGAAACAAAAACGTCCTTGAGAAATGGAGAGAGAAAATTTTCCGTTTTTGTGATTATTAGGGCAAAGGGTGAAGGGACTTGGGTCTGACAACTAAAAAGACTCCTTTAGTGGTTTTGCGTGTTTAGGTGGCTGAACAGTCTGACGTGGCAGACATGACCATTATGACTCTGCTGCTACACACGGCCCAAGGCGCTCAATCCCCATGCCACACTTTGATTCTCTCTCTTCCTCATTAAACACAACGGTCCATTGTCTTTCTGATGTCCAAAATAAAATATTTATTGCCAGCTCAGCATTATTATCATTCTCTTGGACTTAACAAAATTAATTCCTTCAACTCTTCCAATATTCCCTTCCTACTTTTCTCGTGTCTCTTGCTGGCGTGTCACATCTTGTCATAAGCTGATGCCACCAAAACTTTCATGATCCTGTACAAAAAAATAAAAACAAAAGAAAATGCATAAAGCTGGGCTGCCTCCCAATAGTGCTATTTTAAGGTCTTATCGCCTGACCAAAACAAGTGTCCATCAATCAATGAAATGGAGAGAACCCCTTGTGTTACTTGAAGGTTCTCCAAGATAAGTTTTGACCCTTTGGCCATTAACCTTAAATCTTTCTCCATTTTTCTCATTCAACAATTCCACATCACCATGGGGGTAAATCTCTTCCAAAATAAAGGGTCCTGACCATCTTGATTTTAATTTTCCAGGGAATAGCTTCTGCCTTAAGTTAAAAAGTAGAACTTTTTGGCCCTTCACTAACTCCCTCTTCTGGCATTTCATGTCATGCCACTTTTTGGTCTTTTCTTTATACAATTCTGCATTCTCGTATGAGAACAACCTATGCTCATCTAACTCATTCAATTGATGCATTCTAGCTTGGCCAGCATTTTTAATATTAAAATTCAGTTGCTTCACAGCCCAAAATGCCTTATGCTCCAATTCAATGGGTAGGTGACAAGCGTTACCGTAGAAAAGTCTATATGGAGATATGTCTAAGGGAGTTTTATAGGCAGTCCTATATGCCTATGGTGTTTCGTCCAAGTGCTTGGACCAATCCTTTCTTGTGAGGTTAACCACTTTTTCCAAAATTCTCTTGATTTCTCTATTGGAAAGCTCTACTTGTCTACTAGTTTGTGGATGTGAAGTTGTAGCAACCTTGTGTTTAATCCCATATTTTGTCATTAAGTTTTCAAAAAGTTTGTTGCAAAAATGGGATCCCCCGTCACTAATGATAGCTCTAGGCGTGCCATGTCTTGTCAAGATGTTCTTGAGCAAGAACTTAGTCACTACCTTAGCATCATTGGATGGTGTTGCTACTGCTTCAATCCACTTGGACACGTAGTCCACAACTACAAGGATGTAAAGATTGTCAAAGGATGGAGGGAAAGGTCCCATGAAATCAATGCCCCATACATCAAAAATTTATACTTCAAGAATACTTGTGAGTGGCATTTCTTGTCTCATGGACACATTTCCAACTCTCTGGCATCTATCAGACCTTTTTGTCAATTCATGAGCATCCTTAAATATAGAGGGCCATAAATAACCTGATTGCAGCACTTTTGTTGCAGTTCTGAGTCCTCCAAAGTGTCCACCATATGGGGCTTTGTGGCAGGCTGATAAGATCTGTCGTGCCTCCTCATAGTCAACACATCTTCTCAATAGCTGATCAGCACATTTCTTGTACAAATAAGGCTCATCCCAGAAATAATTCTTGACAGTGTGGAAGAACCTTTTTCTTTGTTGGAAGTTGAATTCCGGTGGTACGACTCTGCTGACTAAATAATTAATAATATCCGCGTACCAAGGAGTCGTGCCATCAGTAATCACCAACAGCTTCTCATCCGGAAAACTTTCTTTAATGTCTCCACTGTTTTGAGATTATTCTTCTTCAGGTAGTCTTGAAATATGATCAGCAACTGAGTTTTCTACTCCTTTTTTGTCTCTTATCTCAAGATCAAACTCTTGTAATAGAAGAACCCATCGGTTGAGCCGTGGCTTTGCATCTTTTTTGGTAATCAAATACTTGATTGCTGCATGATCCGTGTACACAATGACTTTAGTTCCCACCAAGTAAGGTCTGAACTTATCAAAAGCAAACACTACTACCAGTAGCTCCTTCTCCGTGGTTGTGTAATTGATTTGTACTTCTATCAAGGTCTTGCTCGCATAGTAGATGGTGTAGAAAACTTTGTTATGCCTTTGACCCAAAACAACTCCAATGGCAAAGTCACTGGCATCACACATTAACTCAAATGGCTTGGACCAATCTGGAGCTTTAACTACAGGTACAGAAATGAGAGCTTTCTTCAAAAGATTGAAAGATTCAAGGCACTATTTACTGAAGACAAAAGGCGTGTCATGCTGCAGCAACTGGCATATGGGTTTAGTTATTTTTGAGAAATCTTTTATAAACCTCCTATAAAATCCAGCATGCCCCAAGAAACTCCTAATGCCCTTGATGTTGACTGGTGGGGGTAGCTTTTCAATTACCTCCACCTTAGCTTGATCTACCTCTAATCCTTTTTTTGAAATTCTATGACCAAGAACAATTCCTTCTTTTACCATAAAATGGCATTTTTCCCAATTAAGGACTAGGTTATTCTCTTCACACCTGGTCAACACCAACTCCAGATTCTTTAGACAATCCTTGAATGATTCTCCAAAAACTGAAAAATCATCCATGAAGACTTCCATGGAATTTTCTATGATATCCGAGATGATAGCCATCATGCAACGTTGAAAGGTGGCTGGTGCATTGCACAGTCCAAACGGCATCCTTCGAAAGGCAAATGTGCCATAAGGGCATGTGAATGTTGTTTTCTCTTGATCTTCCGGGGCTATTGCAATTTGGTTGTAGCCCGAATATCCATCTAAAAAGCAACAATACTCCTTTCCAGCTAGTCTATCCAACATCTGATCAATGAAAGGCAAAGGAAAATGATCCTTCCTAGTTTCCTTGTTCAGCTTCCTATAATCCATGCAAATCCTCCATCCAGAAACGGTTCTAGTGGGGATAAGCTCATTTTTCTCATTGATTATCACTGTCATGCCTCCTTTCTTCAGTACACACTGGATGAGACTTACCCACACACTATCAGAGATATGGTAGATAATTCCTGTGTCTAGCCACTTGATAATTTCTTTCTTTACCACCTCTTTCATAATAGGGTTCAACCTTCGTTGACTCTCAATGTTATTCTTAGCATTTTCTTCCAACAGAATTTTGTGCATGTAAATTGCTGGGCTGATTCCCTTAATGTCAGAAATCTCCCATGCAATTGCCTTCTTGCGTCTCTTCAGTAATGAAATCAATTGCTCTTTCTGCTCCTCTTGCAGATCTGTAGCAATGATAACTGGAAGCTTCTGTCCTGCATCCAGATATGCATACTGTAAATGATCCGGCAGTTGCTTGAGCTCCAATTCAGGAGGTTCCTCTATGGAAGGCAGCTGTTGCTTGTGAGCAACAGTGGTGGATTCTATCACTTCCACAGATTCTTCCTCTTGTTTTTGCATTGGACCATAAATGATCCCATCTTTTAGTCCCTCATCTTCCACTTTTCCTAACTCAAGTTTCAACACATCATTAGCCCTTAGAAGGTTTTTATGATTTAAAACTTCCCAGCTAGATATCATAGAACACTCAACCACCTCTTCTTCTGGGTATTGCAAGGCATTAAGTATGTTGAACACTACTTGCTGCCCGTTCACTCTCATGGTGAGTTCTCTTCTTTCTACATCAATTAAAGTTCTACCCGTTGCTAGGAATGGCCTTCCCAACAAAATGGGTGTCTCCTCATCAGCTTCAAAATCCATAATGATGAAATCAGCAGGGAAGACAAATTTGTCAACCCTTACCAGAACATCTTCTATCTTCCCTTGTGGGTAGCAAATACTTCTACTCGCCAGCTGCAAGGTGATGGTTGTAGGCCTGGCAGCACCTATCCCTAGCTTTATGAAAATGGATAGAGGCATGAGATTAATGCTGGCCCCTAAATCACATAGCGCCTTTCCACAAAAGGTGTCTCCAATGGTGCATGGAATAGTAAAACTTCCAGGATCCTTCAATTTGGGAGGGAGTTTGCCTTGAACCAATTGACTACACTCTTGTGTGAGTGCAACCGTAGCAAATTATCCCACCCTTTTTGGCTTAGTAAGCACATCCTTCATGAACTTTGAGTAGTTTGGCATTTGTGGAATAACTTCAATCAATGATATGTTGATGTGAAGCTGCTTCAAGATCTCCATGAATTTTGAAAATTGTTGCTCTTCTTTGGCCTTTTTAATTCTTTGTGGAAAAGGAGGTAGTGGTCTTCCTTGTACAAACTTTTGCGTTCTGTTGGCTTCAGTAGTGACCTCTTAATCTCCTGGAGGAATGTAGTCTTCAGTGGGTACATCATCTTTGTGCTTTTGCTATTTTGATGAAGACGGTTCTCCATCATTGTCTTTTTCTCCAGAACAGTCTGGTTTAGACAGATCAGTACTTGACTCCTTGCTCTTTGTAACGGTCTCTTCAATTTCCTTGCCACTTCTGAGCTTAAGAGCTTGGCAAGTTTCAACATTCTTTGCTCCAGCTTGTGTAGTTAGAGTCTCAGTAGAGCTAGGGAGAGTTCCCAAGTTTCTTGAACTTAAAGCCGTGGCAATTTGGTCTACTTGGTTCTCCAAGTTCTTGATGCTCACCCCTTGTGATTGAAATTGATTCTTTGCTTCTTGAATAAAGGACTTAAGAACATTTTCCAGATGGTTGTTTCCTCGATTGACCCCAGCATAGTTAGGATTAGAAAAACCAGGTGGAACTTGTGGTGTAGTTGTTTGTGGTTTTGGTTGACTTTGATTGTTACTCCAAGAAAAATTGGGATGGTTGCGCCATCCTGGGTTGTAAGTGTTGTTGTATAGATTGTTGTATCTGCTGTTGTTGTTGGGATTGCCAAAATAGTTAACAGAAACAGGATTTGCGGAACATTCTTTAAATAGATGTGGTTCTCCACAGTAAACACAGGCAACCTCAGAAGTGTCAGTAACCACCTTAACAGGGTTAGGCTTTGTCACTTCAGGACTCATCAGATTCTTCATCATTTGGTGGATCTGAGCCACTTGAGCAGCAAGAGTTGTAGTCTCAGTGACTTCATGAACTCCAGCAGGCTTCTTTTGAGTTGAACTTGTATTGTCCCTTGTGACTGGCCATTGATAAGTGTTGGCAGTAATCCTCTCAATCAACTTATAACCATCATCATAAGATTTAGATAATAGGGCTCCACCACTGGATGCATCCAACATATTCCTTGAGGATGGAATTAATCCATTGTAGAAAGTCTCAAGTTGTATGCAGATGGGAATCCCATGATGTGGACATTGTCTCAACAGCTCCTTAAATCTTTCCCATGCGTCAAACAACGTTTCATTGTCTCCTTGCCTAAATGATGTGATCTCATTTCTCATTTTTGCATTCTTGGAAGGAGGAAAATACTTGGCCAGAATCTTTTCTGCCAAGGCGTTCCATCTAGTAATAGAATTTGGTTCCAAAGAATTAAGCCAGCTCTTGGCTCTATCCCTTAGAGAATATGGAAACAGCCTTAACCTAAAGGTATCCACTGGCACGCCAAGGATTTTAAAGTTGTTAGCAACATCCAAAAATTGTTTTAGGTGCAAATGAGGATCTTCGTGAGGAGAGCCTGAATATTGACCCGCAGCTTGCAACATCTGGAACATCATAGGCTTGAACTCGAACTGTGGTGCTGTGATGGCTGGCCTAGCAATGCCAGTATTCATAACATTAGGATCAAAGATAGTGTAGTCCCTAATGCTGTGTGCTCGGTCATTGGCAATGCCAATGATATCTGGCTCTGCCATGTTCGTCTCGTACAATGACTCGTCTGAAGAAGACGATGAACTTTCTTCGTACGTGTCCACCTCGTGCATACTCCTTCAGGCTCAACCACAGCTGAGGTTGAGGAATCTCCAGATATTTGCTGAGTATGTAAAAATCTCCTTCGTGCGCTGAGAATTCTTTCAGGTTCAGGATAACCACTGTAAACTGGTTGTAACGACCTGCGCATACAATAACTTAAGCCTGTCGTATCACCAAATCACAGCAAACGTTAAAAGCTCAAATACAATCTTAAACAAAAATAAATATAGTGTTTCAAACTTTATACACTTCCCCGACAATGGCACCAAAAACTTGTTCTCTACTTTATATAATGCTTTTCTTATGATTGTTTAGAGCAATGGTGTCACATGCAAGTATACATGCTTGATAATGTAGCAAGTGATAAAGTAAAGGTCGAACCCACAAGGAAGTGTTAAAGGATTTAAAATACTAGTATTAATTTCTTTGTTTAAGAGAAAGTATGAGCAGGGTAACAGAAATATAAGAATAGAATAAAGAATATGAGAAACACACACAAATAATTAAGATAAAATTTACTAAAAAGGAGATAAAATATCAGAGAGAGTAGTTGATGAGCTAAATCCATTAGTATAGTTGTTGTTGCAATGCTTTTATGATGTGAAGTTTCGTGTCTCAAAAGGTCAGAACGTGATCTAGTGGTGTATCTCTACAACATCAAAACATGCATACCTAGGGCAAGGGAACAAATCTCTAAGTCTCACTTGTAACCCTAAAATACGTCTGGTTTTAATTCTTAAAAGTCTTTATGGTCTCAACTTCTTATCTCTAAGCAAGTTGAATTAAGTGAATATCTCTATCCTACTTTATTAACCACTTTTGTTATGAAGTCCACTTGTTTGTTGGATCTCTCTCAACAACAAGCTTTTACCTTTTTCCTAGTTGATCACTCTAAGAATCAAGTTTATAGCATAAAAACACATAACAAAATAAGATACTACTCAACACATCATATCAACATAAAAACAACTTTTATACTAACTTCATTAGTCTCATCAAACAAAGGTTTAGCTCATAGTGAGTGTAATACCTTAATTTTTGCCCCTAAGATTCTTTGCTTTTCATTTGCATTTCATACCACAAACAAGATCGCACATTGGTTCCCTCTTCTATAGGATTGTGCCTTGCAGGGATCTTTGGGTTTGTGTGTGTTTGTTGGTTGTTTTATTGTTAATTGTTTATGTTTACTAACCATTAATCAAAATCCAAAAATATTTTGTTTTCTTTCACTAACATTTTCAGGGGAAGAACAGGTTAAAAATACCAAAAAAAATCAGTCCCGCAGCTCGAATGAATTTCATCTGAATAAAGTCAAAGTTGATCGGCAAACAATTCAAAACTTCATCTGATCAAGAGTTTCCAAGGTTTAATTAATTATTATTCAAGGGACTCCAAGGTTCATGTGTTTATTTCCATGCCTTCTTTGACGAGCAAGAAAAATCGAGCCGGAATCAAGACAACACATCAAAAAGCCAAAATTTCCAAAATTTCACTGTGTTAACCGGTTAACACATTTGGTTAATCGGTTAACGCGTGCGAATTTTGAAAAATGCCAGCAAATTCAAATTTTCAGCAATTGGCGCCAATTTTCATCATTTTTGAATATTCCATCTCAGTCCTAATTCCCTACATCATCAATATTAATTCTTATCATACACCTCCACTAATCACCACTCTTTTAATTTCCCTCCAAATTTGAATTCCAATCCTAATTTTGATCACCCAAGCCTAATTCTAAACCACCAAATTCCCAAGCCTAAACTCTATAAATAGAGGCTTCATTTCATTCATTTCAGAAGCTTTTGATAGCCAAAAAATCCCTTGCAATTTCTCTCCCCAACTACCAAAATTCACCAAAAGCTCAATTTCTTCTTTCATAAGTTAGTAAGAATTCACAATGATTCTTAATAATTTAGAGCTGAACCTTCATCCATTCTTGTTTTTGTTCATCAATCACAGTAGATCAAGGTTTTGGAGTGTAGATCTTGCTGCAATTTGGAAGGATTTTCTGATCTGGAGTGGTAATTCACTTTCCACCATTGTTAAAGCTTCATATTCATCATTCAAGATGTAGATCCTTGATGTTGCTTGTTGTTGATCCTTTGGATTGTATTTTGTTGTTTGATTACAAGTTTCTCTGTCTATTTTTACTTTAAAATTTGTGCAAATTCAATTCATGATCACAAGGTGTTTGAAAAATGTTTTGAAAGAAGATCATGTTGAATTTTGCACATTTTTTTGCTTCTGGTGCAGTGTTAACCGATTAACCAGATTCAGTGTAAAATGGTTAACCGGTTAACACCCTGTTTTGCGCAGAAATTCAAAATCTGCACTGGTTAACCGATTAACCAAATGTGTTAACCTATTAACCAGTGTCCAGAATGCTCTTTTGGCTCTGTTTTGGGACTGTTTTGGTTCCTTTTCCTTTTTTCTTCCCTTTCCTTTGTTCTTAGCCTTAGATCACATATTTGTGTGGTTTAATTTGGCTTTCTCTTCATCTATTTCTCTTTCCTTTTGATCGATGAAAGTCTAAAGGATCTTGGAATTCCATTGTTGAATTTCGATCAAGACTAGATCGTTACCACTTTTCTTTTTGTGCGGTATTGCTTTCGGATGACGATCTATATATCGTTCATCTAGCATACATTAGCATAAAGAACTATTGACCGGCCTCATTGTAGGGTAATTACTCCGTAAATTACTCGGCGATTGCTTAACATAGCGCAATATTTTTCCCATATCAGAAAACTATCAAGAATGGTTTATTATTTGTCTTATGGTTCAAAACTCATGAAACTTGTTGTTAGGAGGCTTTGGTATTATCAATCCTCTAATGAGTTTCATCAACCTTGACCTAAGTGCGATTATTCAATTGTTATTGATCACTAATACTAACAACTAATCACTAACTTACTAACAATATATTGTATTAATTTTGTTTATGTTTCCTTCTCGCTCCCTATCTCTTTATTTTTTATTTTTTTTTATGCTTCATTATTATCATTTCATATCATGTTTATGTTTCCGCAATTTTTTCCTTTGTCCGTTGGACACATGTTTATGCTTATGCCTTTTTTTCTCTTTGTCCATTTGGACTCAAAGACATTAATAAAGGCTTAAACCATAAAAAACTTAATTCTCCTCATCTTGGACTATTGGTTACTATCCTATGCTTTGGAGTGATCTCTTCATGGACCTCTTTTTGAAGTAATATTGGACTTATGGGCCTAGAATTAGGACTTCTTATCCCTTTGCTTGGAGTATTGATTGAAGACTTGCCTTTATTTGGCCGTTTTGCTTAAAGATGGAATTCTTTTAATATTGGTTTGAAGTGGCTCCATTTCGGTTAGATCCTTCTTTTCCCTAGCTTTTACTTTATGCACTAGGATAGTCACTTCTTCTCCTCCCCATTCTTAAATTTTCAAAATCCTCTCCCTTTTTCAAAACCTTATTGTTTTCAACTTAAAACCGCTTTCATAATACAACCTTAACTTTTGTCAAGTGACTTTTAAAATTTTATTTTCTTTAATAAATGTCAATCTATCTTAATCATATTTTGACCATTTCAAAAAAAACATAAAAAATATGAAACTCACTCAAATCTTTTGTGCTTTTATGCATCTTTTTTTTTCTTTTAAACTCTTTTTCATAAGTTTAGACATGATTCATTTCTTTAAGCGAAATTATTCGCTTAGAAATGACGACTTGTCTTTACACTTAAAAATCAATCGAAACCAACAAATTTTTGTTCTTTGTACCACGAACTACGAGGTTTTGATCCTACATTGCACATCGTGGGTACGTAGGCATGAGGCGATAAGTCTCACCAAACACAAAAATCTTAAAAAAACTTAATTCTCCTCTCATCTCCTCAATCTCTTTACAAGCAAACCATTTTCAAACCAAAAAGCGGTAGATATTTCAAAGGGTTCCTATAGAGTACTATAGACGTTTTGGGTGCTAACACCTTCCCATTGCGTAACCAACCCCCTTACCCATTCTCTGTTTGTTCTTGTTTTTTAGAACTCTTTAGGTTTTGTTCGCTCTTTTTCCTTTCCCTTTGTGGATAAAATAAAAGTGCGGTGGCGACTCTTGCTATTTTTGAGTTAAGTTAATCAATAGCTTACACTCACGAATTTCCCCGCTACAGTGAGCTGAGTACAAACTACTGAAATGAAACTAATAGGAAACATTGTCTTACAAAGTGAAGTAAAGAAATACAACCTAGTATTAACTTGGAAATCTATTGCGTTGAGTAAACAACAATAGCTCTCTTCAGTCGCGACAGCTTTCAGCAGAGTGTACAGGTCTGGATGAGAATAGAATACCCTCCACTAATGCTTCAACTCTTGGAATGGAAATAAACTAAAAACTACAACTGAAATAAATTGTTTGTTGTGTATATAATCTCCAGCTCTTCTTTCTCAATGCGCAAACCCTCTTTATATAGAGGTGAGTGGAAGTGAGAGTTGCTACTTTCTTGGATCGTGGGTTTCTTGATAAAAATAAGGTTAGACCCAAATCAAATCCTCATGTGGACCAGCTGTCCTTCAATCCTTCTGTTGCAAGTAATCTGGTCCAGATGTTGGTGGGAGACAAAGCTGCTTTTTGTCGGCAGCTGTGGCAGAGTGGTGGAGCAGCGCAGACGGCTGGTGGTTTTGGTGTTGGGCGCTCTTTTGCAGCGTGGTCCCCACTGTACTACCATTTTTCTTCTAGCTTCCTTGATCTTATCCATTCCTTTTGCTTCAATGCTCTTCAAAATATTGCCACGTGAGCCCTAGTAATTCTTTTTCTCCTCCTCTTCTCTTGATGGAATAATTGATTAAATTATCAACTATTTTTCTTCCAATAGCTCTTCATTCTGCTCCAGAGTCTGTCTTCCAGGGTCGCGCCTCAACTTGCCATCAACTGACTTCCTTTTAAACAAAAACACATTGAAAACCATAAAAGAAGCACCCAGTGTGCTCAAAGCTAAAATATGCTGAAATAAGTTAAACTCACATCAAATCATTAAATTCTAAACTAAAAATGTTACACAGAATGGGGCAAAGTAACACAATAAAATAATGTTATCAATCGTCCATTACAATTTTAATTTTTCTCGTTCCAATGATAGTACATGCTTTATCATCACCTAGATAAACAAATTCAAAATGACCTGACATGAATGTATTGAATCATTCCCGATGTGGTGTCATGTGGTAAGAACAATTAGAGTCAAGGATTCATGCATTGTGCACTTGCTGAATGAGTATATTTGCTTCACTATCACAATCATCGGCTTGAAACACATTTGCAGTATTGGATTAGCCATGCTTTCTATTTGGATAATCCCTTTTTTCATTGTCCAATATGTTTGCAACTATAACACTGAATTATATTGTTTTACGATTCATAGATTTAAACCTCTTCTTTCTGGAACCTTCATTAACCTTGTTTCACCCACAATCTTGGTCCCCTTTCACATACATACTGTCACCTTGAATTCCTTCCTCTATACTTTGTCCCCTTTGAGAATGAGACAAGAGTGTAGTAGCAATCACATCAAGCTGATAGTGTTTTTCCCGTAGGTAAGAGTAGTCACCAAGTGGTCATAAGAACCTGGTAATAAGCAGGGCAAGATAATTTCCTTATCTTCATCATCAATTTTCACTCTAAGCCTCACCAGATAGGTGATTATGTTGTTGAAGATATTAACATATCGTTGCAAATCAGATCCTTCCTACATCTTCATACTGTATAATGGTTGTTTTTACCTTCTTTGGAGTCACTAGGTCCAAGACATGTTACATCACCATTCTAAAACACATAGGTGTAGCGAGCGATTTTGGATGTGGTTACGAAGCACTACCGCTCTTTGGTATCTACAGCTCGATTCATTTTTTATCCTATTGAAGCTGATGAAGGAAGGGATATAGATGTCTCAAATTAACCCTGCTTGCAAACTGAGGTTAAATAGTCAAAACTGTTGGTTTACAGATGCTACAAATATTCGGGGTCTCTATTAGGTTTATTTTGTTAAAAGTAGTGTTCGGTCGATTGGTGGGAGGTTAAAACTGATGCTTTTCGATTGATATGTGAAGGTATGGGATTTTGGGTTTTGGATTAGTGTGCTCACTAAGATTTTTCTTTCAATCTTATGCCTACGTATTCCCGTTTTTTTCCGAAACAGGGAAATCAGAGCGATCGTAGTTCCTCCTATTCTATGGGAGGAAATGGTGTTTTGGTGTCTTGTTCAAAGCCCAAGACGTGAAGCAAAAGGTAGTTTGTATCTTGTTCAAAGCCCAAGATGTGAAGCTGAAGGTGGTTTGTATCTTGTTCAAAGCCCAAGATGTGAAGCTAAAGGTCTGGTCTTTAGAGAGAATTTGTCATCTCTAAAGAGGTTTGTTTGTCACAACTGTTGGGTGACTGGTTATAAAGGAGGATTACTTTAACCGGGATATGTGAATCCGATAATGCCATAATCTCCTTTATAGGGGTTTTCCAACCTGAAGGAGAAGACTTTAACTCAGTGCAGAGCAATGCCATCTTTCCTTAGGAATTTCTCATGCTAAAAGAGGGACAGTGGCATGGATGTAGATGATCTAGAGGCTTGCCGCTTACAGCGATTAGATGAAGGGGAAGGAGTTGTTGATGTTTATGTATTATGAACGAGGCACAGTTTTGATGCTAAAAGGTTGATTGGATCTACCAGTGGTTTTCTTATACAAAGCCTAAGAGGAGGCTAATATGTGTCTCGTACAAAGCCCGAGAGAGAGGCTAAAAGGTTTTGACTCAACGAGGGAGTCCTTTGGTATCTCGTATAAAGCCCGAGATGGAGGCAAAAAAAGGATTGACTCAACAAGAGAGAGTCTTTTGTATCTCGTACGAAGCCCGAGATGGAGGCTATTTGACTCAACAAGAGAGTCTTTTTTGTATCTCGTACGAAGCCCGAGATGGAGGCTAAAGGTTGTTTGACTCCGCTGGGGAGAATCATTGTATAAAGCCCAAGAGGAGGCTAGGGTTACTGTTTCAGTTGAGTGACAGGTCCAGTATGCTGATTTAAAGAGAAAATTAGTTCTTATGTGAGTAATGCTGTACTCAAGGATTTTGATTCGAGGATCAGGGTTATTTCCTGTTCTTTAAGGAAATGGGAAATCCAAGGGGTATTGAGACTGTCTGAGTCTACGGGTTTTTTTTCCTATTTTTGAAGGGAGCTTGAGAATGTCTTGGAGACTCAAGGAAATTAGACTGTCCAAGTCTAAAGTTTCATCTTTTGTACTATGCTTTGAGAAACAGTAGCAGACTCTTGGAAAGACTGTTCTATTAAGATGACTGATTTCTGTTCCTATACCTTTAGGAGGTCGTCGGGACAATTTGTACGAAGCCCAAGAGGAGGTTGGAAACTTTTAAGAAGCCGATAGGTCCTTGTATGAAGCCCAAGAGGAGGCTATTATTCCCGGAGGAAGAATCATTATACGAAGCCTAAGAGGAGGCTATGAATACTTCTAAGAAGCCGACGGGTCCTTCTACAACGCCCAAGAGGAGGCGGGGATGCTTTTAGGAAGCCTGTGGGTCCTTGAACAATGCCCAAGAGGAGGCCGATGCTTTTAAGAAGCCGATGGAATAGATCAAGCCAGGAAAGTCCGAGAATTTGGAAGAAACTCAAGAGATGCCATTCACGGAGAAAAGATCATCTCTGGGGAATAGAGTTTCTTGACAAGTGCTTTTAAGAAGCCTGTGGGTCCCCAAACCCCGAGAAATTCAAGACAGGCTATTCACGAGGAATAGATCAAGCCAGGAAAGTTCGAGAATTTGGAAGAAACTCAAGAGATGCAATTCACGGAGAAGAGATCATCTCTGGGAAATAGAGTTTCTTGACAACTTCTACGAGTGACAGTCTATGAAATGGTTCACCGAGAATGCTGCCTTTCATGTCTCCATATTGTTTAACCCCAAGAGGAGGGAAGACTGTGTCTGGTAATCCTATGGGGATCTAGTTTTGACTATTTAAGTGTGATCAACGAGCTTAATGCTAAACGTATATGCCGGGGAAACTCTAAATATGTATACTATTATTACACAGTTGATATGAGTTTATGAAAGAAGACTTACAGCGAAACAGCCCCACAATACAGTTATATGTATATGAAAGCGTGTAAACACTTACTCGGTTGTAGAGCTTCCATGTTGTTTGGTTAGTTATTCAACAAAGGAAGATTGAAAACAACAGTATATTTCAAAATCAAAGGAGAAAGTGCTTTGAAAAAGAAAGATTTGGGGCTTACAGCTCAAGGAGAGGCCCAGGGTTTTATCAGTGAGCGCACTGTTGAATTTGTACAGAGGGACTTATACAAGTGACTGGGGCCCAAAAATGTTTTCTGTACAAAGGGGGTTGGGTCTTACACTCTCTCAAGAGGCCCAAAAAGTTTTAAAGAAAAGAAATGAGTCTTACTACTCGAGGGTAGGCCCAAGGTTTGTTTTTCAACGGATGATGATCACGTCGAACTTTTTGAATACAACGGGACTTATACAATAAGTGAGGCCCAAAATAGGTTGTATTTACAAAGGGTTGGGTCTTACACTCTATTAGAGGCCCAAAAGAAAAAAGAGTGGGGCTTATAACACGAGGGTAGGCCCAGATGATTTTTCGTTTAAAATGGCGATCGCGCCGAGATTTTCTTTTAACGCGAAGGGGCTTATACAATATCTGAGGCCCAAAATGGTTTTGGTTAAAATGGGATTGGGTCTTACACTCTATTAGAGGCCCAAAGTGTTTTGAAAATGATTTATGAGGGTTGAATTAATCAAAAACCCTAATTTGTTTTCAAAATGTATTTTAATTGAATAAAAATTCAATTAAAATGATCAAAATTGTTTAACATATGGAAAACAAATTGTGATCTTGGATTAATGCTTCAAAAATTAAGTATTGACCTACAAAATAATTAGAAGTCATTAAAAGTTGCAAAATCAAGATGGAAAAAATATTCAAAATGTCAAAAACAATTAAAATATTAATTCTTTGCAAAAATATCAATTATATAAAATAAATAATATTTTTGGGATTTTTTGGGAAAATAAAATATTTTAACATTTTTGTGAATTATTAAAAAAAGAATCAACTCAAAATCATTAAAACTCAGAGAGAAATTAATTTTTGAATCAATTAAATAAAATCACAAAATTCAAATATTTGAATTTGTGAAAATGGCGCCAAGAACATGGACCAGAACACGCGTGTTTTCTGCCTTGCCCAGATTTGCATTTTCTATCCAATCTCACTGAATACTTGATCATATCATGCAATCCACATACCAATCAACTCGTTTCAACCTCACGATCATGTCTATGGCAATTAATTTCATTTAAATTAAGCATAAAACAAGAAATCACGAAAAATCCTCAAGAACCCTAAATTCAGCATGAAGGATGGGATTTTTAATACACGATTCAAACAAAGCAATTACTTGAGGGGAAACATTCCATGCATGATTATAAACATTTGGCAAAAGTATTATGCGAGGAAATATGCATAGATTGAGAGATGACCAAGTTTAGGCTTACCTTTAGGTCGTGACAGCAAGAGCAAATTGATTTCTGAGTTGGAGGTGTTACATATGAGTTGTGATGATCTGAACAGCTTCCCTACACCCTATGGAGTGTGTTTGAATGCTTGGACTTGATGGAAATTGGCTGGATCACTTCATGACATCTCAACTGTACTTTGGTTAAAACCTTGAGCAATTAACTGGTGATTCTGAGAAATCAGTGTTCCAGATGTTGTTTAAGTGTTTGATCAGCTCACATATGATGTATATGAGGTGTGTGTGTGTGATTGGTTTGAGTGGAATTGCTCTCTAATGAAAAACCCGATAGTGACTTGCTAAGAAAGGCATTTTTGAGAGTGAGAAGTGGATTTTGAGAAAGGCAAGTGTTGTAGGCCTTTGGTGTACTTAAACTGATCACAATTGAGCTCTATTTATAGTAGAGCAAGTTTGTTTTGCAAGGAATAGTGAATGGCAACTGCTGAGTAGGGTTGGGCAATGTTGGCAAATGAAAATCCAAGTCTCCTCTAGCCATTGACTAGAGGTTAAGGCACAGGCTGCTGGTCCCCTTGGTCTTGGATAAGTCTTGACTGAATTCAGTTGATAATGGCTCAGTCCATGCCACCTTGATGCTTCTATTGAATGCTCTAATCCAAAATTGGAGTCTTGTCCCTATTTTGGGAAATTCTAGGTTTAGCATGCTATTTCTTGTTCCAAGGACTTTGGAGGTTTGGCTCAGTGACTGTCCCCTTTAGATTCAATCCTCAGATGTGTCCAAAGTGATGACAAGGCTTGGAATTGACTGATTTTGGCAAATCGACCAACAGTGAAAAAATCTGCCTTGCCTTGGCAGATTTCAGCAAGGCAACTTGCCAATGTCATATCTCATATCTCAAATTGAATTTGGTGATGTTCTTGGCCATTCTGGAAAGCCCTTACATGATACAACAACTGTTTGATCATATTTGGTTTTGATACTTTTTGGATCCAAGTGAAAAATGCCCCTACATTTGGAAAAACGTAAGGCAAAATCTGACTTAGTGAAATTTCACTAAGTGTTGGAACAAAGTGACTTTTCTTGATTTTGATCACTCCATAACTCAAAATCCATGAGGAATTTGGACATAGGTCAGTATGAAGCTTTTGTAGAGGGCAATGAGATCTACAAATCAAGCCTTGGATGGAAAAAATGGCTTTGGGGTTTAGGAGTTATGATCCTCCAAAGTTGGTACCTTTGTCACTTTTTTCCATAACTTAGAAATTTTTTTAAGTTTTTATGGTTACCCCTTTTACAAGTTATCTCATTTTCTTTGATTTTTCTTGATGAATGATGATTCAAATTAATCATACATAAACATCATTTTAGGGTTAAAAATCCATTTTTGTGAAAAATCTCAAAAAGTCAAAGTTGACTTTTGTGCATAGTTGACTTTTTATCCGATGAATTCCAAATTGTGCAATTCTTCAGGAAATCATGTCCTTGACCTAAATCAAACTTGATGGACATGTTCCATGGGTGGTATAGAGTGTATTGAATCATGTCTTATGGCTTGGGAGCATGTACTGGTCAAAAGTCAAAGTTACAGTTGACTTTTCCCACGAAACCCTAACTGTGGTTCAGATGAATTTGAAACTTGTTGCTCAAGCTTCTTGGATCAATCCATTGTTCCAAATGGATCAATATGGCATATTGGAGATCCTCAAATCCTCTCTTGAGGTCTTGGTTCATAATTGGTCCCAAAAGTCAACTTAGGGGTGAATTAGGTCAAGAAACCCTAATTCCTGATTTTTGATGAATGCATCCCCTAAGGCAAAATTGACTGGATGATTGAGTTCATGAGGTTCCATGGAGTATGTTAGGTTATGTTTTGGATCTTTGGCTCATGCCCAGAGGAAAATTTCCATCTGGAGGCCCTGGTCGACCAAAACCCTAATTTGGTGACACTGACGATCTTGAGGCTTAATCCACTTAGAAGGGAGCAACCTTGTGCTTAATCCTTGAAGTGGGAGTCCTCTTGATCCCTTGTGGATATTTGAGAGGCTAGACAAGTTGAAGATCAAGTCATTCATTTATTGATCCTTTGTCTAAAAGCTCTGAGAGGGCTTGAAACCCTAATTTTGATAGTAGTGAATACTCACCCATCTTTGGGGAGACTGATGAGGCATAATGACACACCCATATTGTGATGATGATTTGCACAATGATGGAAAATCTTAGTGGTCAAAATTTGGGGTATGACAATAGGCAAATCAATCATGCGACCTTCTACTTCGCCTCTACTTAACAGTATCCTCCAAGTCACTTGGAATCGGTATCTCTCATTAGAGTGAACAATCCTTAACCCTCATTTGCCATAATCTGAAATTATCAGTCCTGTGGAACCTTGTTACTTTGAATTTTGCATCATAGTTAATTGTCATCTGATACCACTTGTTGGGGAGTCCTAGGAGCGTCGCGAGTGTTAATGGGCTAAACATTAACAATGCATGTATGAGTCATTTCTCTTATATATCCAACATTTCTCTCATTTCTAGTCAATGTAAAACTTAATCACTCACACTTGAATTCCAACATACTTTTACCTTAATCTCATTCCTTTGATGATCCTCAATAATGAAATATAGTATATTAATTACTAATTTTCAAATAATATATTTATTTATTGTACCTTAACTTATTTAACTACATAACTAAATACAATTAATAAAACTCCATAAATCTGAATTCAACGGTCAAAAGTTAATATTATCATATTAGAATGTCGGGGTTTGAACTCTAAACTCACAGTAGCGAACGGTTTTTAATAATTATTATAACTTCCTTTTATAAAAAAGAAAATACAATTAACAAAATATTTTAATAAACACCTAATGATTTTCTTAAGGTATACTAGACACGAGATAGAGAAAGTAAAGAGAGTTGCATTAACTTGATCATTTAAAGAAGATGGTGCTGTTTTTCTCTGTCTCTATCATAAACAAGAAGGTACAGAAGCTAAGGACAGAAACCATACGATAAATAATCATGTTTAAGAAGGAGCAGAAGGGTCACATTAAGTAGAGGACCACAAACAGATCACCTTCATTGTTTGCATCGAACAAAATCATCATATATTGTGCGGTTAGTGGGGATCCTCAATATGTGTTTCAATCCTCACCAGAATATATGTTTCATCATATTTTCACTAATAAATGTTTCTTTAACACCATGATTGTCATTGTAATTAGAATCCTAATACTAACAAAACAATGCTCAAGAATTTTGATACTATTTGTTAAAGAGTTTGAAGAAGTATCAAAAGAAAAATTATTATTTGAAAATTACAAGAGAGCGAGACACCGAATTTGTACTAAAAATTTGAACACATTAATATATTCAATATTTTTCTCATTTATTTGGTTGATATGAAATAAACAACTCACATTTAAATTCAACATTTTTCTTTCGAGTCTAAATGTCTCATTCATGGCTCAATTTAGGAGGTTAGTGTTTTTGTGAAAGTAATGTTGTTTATACATGGTTTATTTTCTTAAATTAGATGAAAGATGTGTATAATTTAAGGAGAGCAAATTAGTTGTTGTGAATTCCATGGGTGGTAAATTATACTATCACATTTTAATCATTGCATACGGTGTAATTAGGTGTAATTAATTTTATATGGAAAAAAATAAGTGATGTGTAACTTTAAAAAATTTTCATTTATTAATGATATGGAAAAAAAGAAAATAAAAAAATTAAGATGGATTCTTATTTATCTACTTAAAAAAGTTGAGTAACCTTACCCTGTCAAGTGCAGAAGCTCTTAGATGTTTGTTATGATGTGTCATGTTTTTATTTCTAAATAGTTATATACTTTTAAATAATTATATATTTATCTCAAATATATTAATGGTAATTTTTTATTTTGTTTTAAAATAAAACAAATCTTTTCAACTTCTTTTTTCTTTTTCCCTGTTTATCGATTCATTTTACCATTTTGCTTTCTTTTTCTCCACTTTGATTCACTACTCTCTAAACTCTTCCATCTCTTCTTTCTTAACTTCATCAACTTCTTCTTCATCTTTGCTACTTCTACTCATTTTCACAAGGTAATTTCTCTTTTATTCTCTCTTTTATTTTGTATTTGTTTTCTGTTATTAATATTCATAGATGGGTAATTTTGTATTTACTTTCTGTTATTAATATTTATAGATGGGTTTTGTCTTTAAACAATGGTAGTTTGTGGGTTATGTTTATTGTGCTATTGCTGCTGCTATGAAATGATGATAATGGGTTTATCAAAACAGTTTGAAAAATAATTATTTTTCTTACGAAGAATAAAATGGTAGCAACTGCTATGAAATGATGATGATAATTGGCTTATGCATCACAACTAAATATCAATAAAGTAAAAATTAAAAAAGAAAAAGAATAAAATGGTAGCAAACTATACCTAAATCATAAGAAATTGAAGCGTTGGCAATTTTACACTTTTTCTTAAAGAGTATTTCCCAAATTCTGATATGCCGCAAATTCAAAATTTTTATTCCACATGATTAGTTTAGGCACACATGATGATTAAGAACTGAAACCCTAATTTAGTTTTTGAGTTTGTTGTGATTATGTTATTTTGTTTGTGAAACTGAATAGAATTTGATATTTCAAAGTGATCGATGAAATTGAATACTTTTCATGACAGTTTTGAGACAGTGTTAATCATTTGGGCATTTTTGTTAGTTTAATGATAAAACTGTTTGGCTCTTGCAATTTCAATGACTATAATGAGACTAAATAGTTTAGTGGTTGAAATTGTATCGAGCTTGCTCGATTTAGTCGGTCAAATTTGTGAAATACTCAATATGAAACAAGGTAGCTCGCTCGATTTTGTCCGTCAAATTTCCGAAATGCTCTATGTAACAAGGTAGCTTGCTCGATTTTGTCCGTCAATTTTGCAAAATACCTTTTGTTAAACAAAGTCTCGTTCGATTTTGTCCGTCAAATTTGCGAAATACTCTTTATGTAATAAGGTAGCTTGCTCGATTTTGTCTGTCAAATTTGCAAAATACTCTTTATGTAACAAGGTTGCTTGATCCACTACTACAAAACGCGTAAACAATGACGCCATGCTCACAACGCTTCATCCCTACACCGTTGTGACATATCTAAACTAAGGCGCGGTTGTATTTTATTTGTTTATTGAATAAAAATTATCTGTATATAACAACGGTGGATAAACCAACGGTGGTGATTATCTGTATATAACAACGGTTGATAAATCAACCGTGTTGATACCATCAAGCTTTCATGTGTTTGAACCTCAACGCCATCATATATATTATTCCTTTTATGTTAAAGCGCGCCTTTTCTTTTTTATTTAATTTTAATTAAAAAAATTAAAAATTATGACTATGGTTGTTTATATACACCGATGTGATATATTTTGTATGTTTTTTTAATTTTTAATTCTAAATATAACTCTGGCGCTTTAATATGAAATATCATTATGAAAATAATATATCATAACGGTTTATATTGTTGACCGTCGCAGTAGCTTTTCAATATTCTCCAAGCTAGCTAGTTGCATTGTCTCTTCAGTATCCTTTTTTTCATTGAAAATAGAAACCAGATGAAACGTTACACGATTTCAACCCTAAACCCTAACGTTCAATACTGTGAAACAATACACGATTTCAACCAAAGCTTGCATCATCAGTATCCATTTGTTGTCATTTTCGTCATCATCGTCACGATCGTGAAGAAAATAGAAGATTACGCACCTACCAACACCGTCGTCATCATCGTCACCATCGAGAAGGAAGATAACAACAACACCGTCGTTGTCGTAAGGAAGGAAGACAACAACAACACCAACACCAACATAGTTTACTTCGTCGTCACGTTTAGGGTACGTAAAATATTTTCCCCATGAATCTACAGTAAACTCTTTTGCCATTGTTGTTCATGTTGTTGTTGTTGTTGTTTTTGAACTTAGATGTCGACCTTGTCGAGTTCTTCATCAGAAACCAGCGAAGAAACTCAAATAAATGAAAGGTTAGCCAATGAAACTCAAACAACTGAAAGTCAAACAAAAAGATCACAAAGAGGTGTCACAATGATGCCCCAATTCACATCAGTCTGCAACTCATCTGGTGTAAAAATTACGATCGAGTTTGGTTCGCACTACAGATTAGTGGATTGTCCATATTACGCTACTTTTAGGAGTTAAGTTGCGTTCCTTGCACGTAGCAAAGTCAGTATACTGATTGATGATTGGAGAGAAGTGGATGTTAATGTCAAAGACAGCATATGGACAGACGTTAAGGTATTTCATACTATAATTTTCATATATTTGATATCACTACCTATAGTTTCTAATTCATACTTATATATTGATTTAATGTAGTTGAATTTTGAGTTTACCGATGACTCAAAATTGAAAAGAAAGTGGATAACTTATGTCGGTGTTCGTTGGAGGGGATTTAAGCCACGACTCACGGATGACTACATTACAAAGCCTAAGAGTGGTCTTCAACCTCCATGGATTCGGTATAGTTTTTTTATCGAAGAAGGTGTGGCACAAGTTTGCGAAGAAACGCCGTTCTGAGGAATTCAAGGTTAGTACTAGTCTTATGTAACCTATAATGTTATGCTAATGAGTTATAGATACTAATCATACACATTTTTCACTATGTTAATCACAGGCTAAAAGCGAAGTAGGAATTCAGAACAAGGCGAAAAACATGTACCCCCATAGATTGTCTCGTGGGGGTTACAGGAAACTTGAGAAGAGGATAATGCAGGAAAAACCACAAGAATGAGGAGATGGTGACATTCCATCTCCACCTTCAAGACATGAGAAATGGAAGAGGGCTCGATTAATGAATAATACACATCTGAGGCTTCAAGAGTAGTTGCTGAGAAAATTGTAAGTATATGTTTTGTTTAAATGCGTTTGCTTATGTAAGTTGATCATGAGTTGTTATTTGAATGCATTTGCTTATGTAAGTTGCTCATGAGTTGTTATTTAAATGTGTTTGCTTATGTAAGTTGCCCATGTTATGTAGGATAATTTGGTTGTGGCGGACCGTGAAGGCACATTTGTTCCGGAAGCACGACATGACATATTAGTCGAAGCTATCGGAACAGCTGAGCATGGAGGTCGTGTCCGTGGTGTTGGAGATGGTGTCGACTTGAGGTCATACTTTGGACCTTAAAGAAGAGGCACTGAAACGGCTTAATTTCTTGCTCAACGACAAAATATTGAGAATGTTGAGAAGCAATTGGCAGAGCAAAGGAGGTTGTTTGAAAAGGAGAGGGAAAAAAGGGAGAAAAAAGTGGAAAATTTAAAAGAGTTGTATTCGGTATGTGTCGTAAATCGCACTTATTTTTGTATGATATATATTGTATGTTCTAATTGAATATATTGTGCTTATTTTTGTTTTATGTTCTAATTGAATGTTATGATGTAGAGATTAAGTGAAAGCCTCGAACAACGAACTAATAATGAAGATCATCGTTGCGTTGGTGATGATCAAACTCCAAGTAGAAGTGTCGTAAATCACGCTTCTACAAAAGGAAGTAATTATACAGCCCCCCTGTAGATAACCGCAATGGGATATTAGACCCTAGTCCAAATGAAATAACAAGTTTATACTTGTCCATTTCAACAACAGACCTTGCGTAAGCTCCCCCGCTAGAACATTGCCCAAAATTGGATTTAGTGTATTACACTCCTGAAGATGTGAGGGATTTTCCCGCAGGATTTAAGTGGCTTGACATAGCTATTTTGCAAGTTTGGTGCACGTAAGTATATAGTCAAATATACATGTCATTATAGAACATTATAATTTTTTGTATTTTCTCCCTTAATTTATTCATTTTCTTTGACCATTTCGGTATATTCACCGTGTTTGTATAGAATTGAATAAATCAAGTACCTATGGAATCTTGGATCCAAGTTTTATTGCTTTGGCGTATAATGATAAAAATATCAGAGAAAAGTACTTGAAAAGCCGGCTAAATGACGGAGGAAAAGAATGTTACCTTGCACCATTCCTCTGTGGGTTAGTATTGTTGTAATTTATTTCTATATTCTATATTTAGTTTTGTTTTAGTAACAACTAATAATATATATATTCTCGTGTTCATTCAGTGGTCATTGGCAATTGATCATAATATCGTTTAGGACAAATACGGTGACATTACTGTGTTCCTTGCACGATCCACTCCAAAAACCAATGAAAGATCTTGTATTAACGTAAGTGTCTTTGTTTAATAATATCATTTTCTTTGACATTAATTGTAATTATTTTTTCATGTAATATGTTTAATTTAATTTTCAATGTGCAGTATTGTGGAGCAAGTTAATATAATGAATAATGTTAGGAAAAAGCCCACATACCTTGCTCCTAAAGAAAGTGGCCCGATTACCTGTTTATTTCATTTACATTCATGCATGTGTGGTTGTATTCATGTTTTTATATTCATGTAATTTGTAGACGAGGAAACAACGCGGGAGTTACGAGTGTGGGTATTTTATCATGAAACACATGTTAAACATTGTCCTTGCCGGCACTGTTGATTCATGGGATATGGTATATATGCCATAAAATGTTTACATATATTAATATTTAAGTTGACTATTGAATTATTATCATGCATGATCTTCAATTTTTTTTCTTATGTAGATGTTTAACGACGAAACCCCATATATTCCCTGTTGAGGACTTTGTGGATCTTCGTAAACGTTGGGCGTATATCCACAATGCGCTTAACGGTTCTGCTCCTGTTGTTTGATATATCAGTAACATTTTTTGATGCACATATTTTTGGCTTTTGATGCACATAATGTGAATAATAGTTTTGGCTTTTGATGCACATAATGAAATCAATAATATTGGCTTTTGATTTAAACAATGTTATTGATTTAGATTCTTGTAAGTCGCAAGACCAAAGGTGTTTCTCGTAAGACAAAAGACGTCCCTCGTAATATCAGTCACACAAAGCATAAGTGTCAAGATATAGGTGAACATGATGCTTTACATGAAGTTGACAAAGGCTCTGTTGCAATATCAAATGTTGGGTGTGAGGTATGTTTCAACCACTATGTTATATGTGTTTTTATTTGTAAATATTTAGATTCTTAATTCAACATTATTATAATTTTTTTATGCAGGGTGTTGATAAGAATTATGGTAGTCAGCATAAGAAAAAAGATGTTGGTGTTGCTTGTTCATTGAAAGAATCAATCAATAAAAGAACATCAAAACATGTAAGTCAAGACACTTTGTCATTATTTTTGTTGAAATTTAAGAAGAGATTGAGGATTTTATAATTTTGTAATAGATTGAAAATGAAGAGATTGGCCGATCAAACGAGAACATGTCAAACATACCTACAACTTTTGAAAATGTAAGTTGTTTTTCATATAATTATAGTTGGAAGAAAATTCAATGTTATGAGATTTTAATCTTGGTTTTATTTGTTTCAGAATGTTCACGGGTGCGATGTTGTATACGGTATACCCTCTGTTAAAATGGAAGGTCAAAATGTAACATGGAACCATAGTTTAGGATGTGCTCCTAATTATACTGGTTATAATGGTATTCCAATTCATAGTATTTCAGTATCTGCCCAATTTCCACCGACAGTTAACTTCTCATCACACTTGAATGCTCTTATGTATCCTAGACCACACATTTTTCCTCATAATACATCGGTGGGTAAAGACAAAACTCATGGTGTTAATTGTGTGTGCTAGTCAAATAACTAATTCTTATAATTTTTTTTTGTTCATATCAGTTTTTAGGTGTGCTGGAACAGGTTGAGAGTTCGGCAAAAATGGATTGCAAGAAAAGTCATCCATCTACTTTAACCAATAAATGAAAAAGAGATATAAAGATCCAAAAAGAATCTGAGTCCTAATGTAAAACTAACAATGTTATCATATTTGAATATATTTTCCTTTTGACCCGGTAAATTGACTACTCTGTTGGTTGGTTCAATTTACTTATGTATATAGTTTTTATTACTCTCACTATTTTTGCCAAATGATTGCTGATACCTTCTAAACTACTCATAATTAGTTTTGTTTTTCTTCATTTTCTTATAAATTTTCTACTATGTTGGACTTTAATTTTTCTTTTAATTATTTTCAACAGGAGGTCTGATTTACCATCGAGATATACGTGGTTGATTACTTGCCATAGACACTACAAAAAAATTGGGGTTGCTCTACAATGAAGCATCTAGTGAGGGCATGATGAATGCCTTGTGTTGGACTGTGTTGTTGATTCCTTGTCATAGACATTACAATAACTATATTTTATTGAGATTTCTTATTCCTGCTTCTTATGTAGAAATTAAGTGAATTGGATCCTCTCATTGGATTTAAATTTTCTATTAATTATTTCTAACAGGTCTATTAATTATTTACAACAAGTGTGTTAATTATTTTAAACACATTTTTTCTTCTTCTTATAGGTGTGTATAGGGGTGGAAAAATGGGTCGGGTCTGCCGGATCGACCCGTTTGACCCGTCATTTTTGGCGGGCTGGGCTGAGGTTTTCGGCTCGGTACTTTAAGTTGGTCCGCCCCGCCTAACCCGCTTGAAAAAATGGGTCGGGGCGAGTTTTTCCCACGGACTTTTTGTTAAAACTTTTTTATTTTCTTACTTAGAATTAAAACGACTTTAACTATAAAAACAACACTTTTCTCTCAGGATTATGTTGATTGAATTGTATTATAAGTTATTATACAAACAAATTGAATTATAATGGTAATGTTCTTTCTATAACTTTCTAATACATGTGTCGATTGGAAAAACTTGAAATAAAAGAACAATTGTATGGCATGCTGAATTATTAAGTTGTCAACCATTAACTCACTTGTTTTCTTTAGAAATAGATGTTGATTTGAAGAAAATGAAGGATTTGATTAATGTATACGTGTGACAGATTTAAGATTTAACTATTAAGGAATCAGTTAATATAAGAGTCTATATGATGTAAACAGTGAGAAAGTCGGGTGTAGATATTTTATGCACTAATATTTTATGCACTTTGATGTTTTATGCAGTGTAATTGTTATCATTGTTTGTCTTTTGTAAATTCTTAATTGGGTTCTTTTAGTAGTTAGTTTTTAAATAGGATTAGGATGATATGTATTGTTAATTTATTTATTTATTTTGATACGTTTTTATTGTGCTTGAGTTTATTTCGTTATTTTTTGAACTGCTTGGACTTAAGACATGTTGGAGTTCTATTATGCGTTGTTAAAAAAACTTTTGTCGACCTCTTTGGTAATAAATATATTTTTTTAAATTATGTAGTATATCAAACTGTAAAATAAAAATAAAAAAATTAGCGGATCGGCCCGCCAACTCGCCAACTAGTTAGTAAATGGGACGGACTTGTATATTGAAGAAATTGTGAAGTTACATGGGGTACCTTCAAGTATTGTGTCAGATAGAGATCCGAGATTTACATCGAGGTTTTGGAAGAGTTTTCAATATGCGTTGGGCACCAAGTTTAGAATGAGTTCTGCCTACCATCCGCAAACGGACGGTCAGACAGAAAGGACGATCCAATCTTTAGAGGATTTGCTAAGGGCTTGTGTGTTGGATCATGGAGGATCGTGGGATAGCCATTTGCCATTGATTGAGTTCACGTACAATAATAGTTTTCATGCTAGTATTGGAATGGCGCCCTATAAAGTTTTGTATGGGAGAAGGTGTAGGACTCCTTTGTGTTGGTATGAGTCGAGCGAGAGTGATGTACTCGGACCTGAAATTGTGCAAGAGACGACTGAGAAGATTTAGAAGATCCAAGAGAGGATGAAAGCTTCGCAGAATCGTCAGAAGAGTTACCCTGATAAGAGGAGGAAAACACTTGAATCCAAGAGGGAGATCACGTGTTTTTGAGGGTGACGCCAGTGACTGGTGTGAGTCAAGCTTTGAAGTCTAGGAAGCTCACTCCACATTTTGGTTGGTCCATATCAGATATTGCAGAGGATAGGGGAGGTCACATATCGAATTGCTTTACCACCATCACTTGCGAATTTGCATGACGTGTTCCATGTGTCTCAGTTGAGGAAGTACGTTCCGGATCCGTCGCATGTGATTCAGATGGATGATGTACAAGTGAGAGATAATCAGACTGTGGAATCATTGCCTGCGTGTGTTTATGGTCGAGAGATGAAGCAATTGCGGGGTGAAGACATAACTTCAGTGAAGGTGTTGTGGGGTGGACCAGCTGGCGGAAGTTAGACTTGGGAACGCGAAGGTCAGATGAGGGAGTCGTATCCAACTCTATTTCCTTGAGGTAATTTTCGAGGGCGAAAATCCTTTAAGTGGGGGAGAGTTGTAACACCCCGATTTTTGTAAGAATATTTATTTAATTTATATAAATATTATATTCGTGGTTTTTTGTGAATTTTGGTGTTTCGTGTCGATGTCGGTGTTTTTATGAAGTTTTGGTTATTTTAATTAAATAATAGTATAGAATATGAATATATTAGTATTATTATTAATTTAAATAATATTAGAGGAATTAAGGGTAAATTGGACTTTCGAGGTGGATTAGTGAGGGTATTATGGGGAAAGCCCATATTTGAGGCCCAAGAGTTAAATTAACCCAAAAAGGAGGAATTGAGGAGAATTAGGATTCATTTGTGATTAACCGTGAAAAGAAGGAAAGAAGGTGCAGAGCTCTGAGGATAGAAGGGAAACGGCGAGGATTCGTGAAGGTTTCCGCAGGATCGATAGAGAAATCTCATATTCGACAATCTAAGGTATGGGGAGTAATTACCTTTCATTGTTTTCATTATAGGATTCGATGTAATTGAAGTGGTTGTTTTGTGTTTGAGGGTTTATGGGATTTTTGTGACGAATTGATGATTTGAAGGTATTTTGTGAATAGATTATTAAGGGTTGAATTTAATCGGATAAAAATAGACCTTGGGGCCGATTTCCCCGTCGTTGTAGTTTTAACCTTGTGGTGAGAGGATTTATGGAGTTTATGGGGAGCTTAAGAGTTTTGAAGGTTTAGGGGATTTAAGGTTCCCATAGGGTCACAAATCGACCTATTAGACGTAGGTTTTATGTCTTTGACTTTCGTGATATATTAGAACTGTTATGGGGATGTTTTGGGTCATTTATGGCTGCAATCGCAGGTACTTTAGTGGTTGTGGAGCTACTGATGCGTAGCAGCGATTTGCTGTAATCGCAGGTTCGCTAGGCGAACCATCACTTCGCTAGGCGATGTTTGCCAAGGCTCGCGAAGTGAGCAGTGCAGCGAATGCGCGATAATATGAGTGTTGATACCGAGATGATTCTGAAGTGGAAGTGGGTTTGCTAAGCAAATAAACCCGCGAGTATGACAGAGGGTGCTTTCTGGTGTCTTAGTGTGGTGTATGTGGGATTCGCTGGCCGCTTCGCCAAGCGAAGGTTTTAGCGAACAGGTTCGCCTAGCAAATCCTGGAGCGAACGTCTGCTGTTTCGCGAGATTTCGTTTTTGTGGCAGTGTTGTTATGGTGTTTGATGCTGTGATATTTATGATGTTTTACCATGATGTTAGTGACGTTAATGATGATTATGACGTGATGATTTCGTGTTATTTTGACGAGTACTAACCCGGACTTGAACGTACTTATTATAGGACGATGGTATATTCAAGGGGGCTTTGAAGGAGTCGATTCCTGAAAAAGTTAACTTGAGACACCATCACTCAGCTTAGGCCTTCTTGAGAGTTTAGTCATGTTGAACGATCCTTTTCGTGAAAACGTGCTACTCTCAATGAATGTGCCATTGAGGCTGAGAACCGTAGTTTCCAAACCCCTCTTAAGCCTTTTAGATGTAGTGCGGTGACCATGATGGAGTCTATTTCTGAATTGGTTATCACGCGATACTACACTCAGACGAGATCCTCTTGAGAATTTTATTGATTACCAAGTCATCTGGGAAGTCGATAAAATTCGAAAGATGGGTTGTCGACTCTGGGAACTTCTTAGAACCCTGTTTTACAGATAAAAGAACCATAGTACACACCCTGTGGTTGGTTCTTTACCCAGACTCCATGCTGTGATCTCGAACCCTTGATCCTGTTGCATGTGTTTTGCATCCTGTTTGCATTGCATTGCATATCATTTGCATCTTTGCATGATTCATTGCATGCGTTTGTTTGTCCAGCGACTCATTGTCTCTATCTTCCAGTGTTTGTCTGTGAGTCGACAAGTTGATTCCTCGACACCGATACCAGACTAGAGCTAATTACAGACGCAAGATGTCAGAGCAAGAGATACACAATGTTGAGGTCCGAATGGAGATCGATGAACTTAAGTCGAGTATGACTAAACTCACTGAGATGCTTCAAGTTTTGCTTGCTAGAGGAGAACCTCCCCAAAGGACAGTCATCCAGGAAGTTTCAAGTGCTGATCCTCCACCAGTTCAAGTGCCACCTTCAACTTGGCCGGAGTTTGGTTTGCCACACAACTATTCTCCACCTCTTGCATCTAATGCTATGATTGGTCAAGCTGCTAGACCAGTGTTTCAAGCTCCTGTTTTTACCGAGCCTCAACCTATAGTTCAAACTACTCGAGCTCCTTTTGAGAATCCCCTCTATGAATACAATGCTTCCAGTGCTCAAGGTGAGGACCATGAGGACTTTGTTGAACCCGAAGTTGTCCGAGAGCAGTTTCAAAGCATAGAAAGAAGACTTAAAGCCGTTGAGGGTACTGATTTCTTTAATGTAGATGCAGAAAACCTGTGCTTAGTGTCTGACCTTGTTATACCTCCTAAGTTTACAACTCCAGATTTTGTGAAGTACAAGGGTCACTCTTGCCCAAGAGCTCATGTGGTCATGTATCTCCGTAGGATGACTGCTCATGCCAAGGACCAGAAATTGCTAATCCATTATTTTCAAGACAGCTTGAGCGGAGCATCGCTCAAATGGTACATGGGTCTTGAGCAAAACTCTATCCACAGCTTCCAAGATCTCACCAACGCCTTCATGAAGCAATACAAGTATAACCTTGACATGGCTCCTGATCGCCGTCAACTGCAAAACATGTCTCAGAATGATAAAGAGTCTTTCAAGGAGTATGCTCAGCGCTGGAGAGAGTTGGCTTCCCAAGTGGAACCTCCCCTGGCTGAGAAGGAATTAACTGGAATGTTTATGGATACCTTATCCCCGTTCTATTGGGAGAAAATGGTTGGAAGTGTGTCCTCTAATTTCACTGATTTGGTTACTATTGGCCAGAGGCTCGAGGAAGGTCTTAAGAAAGGAAAAATATCCAAGGCTGCTGAATCTTCCAATGCTGTAAAGAAATCCTTTGGGAACTTTCAGAAGAAGAAGGAAGAACAGACTAATGCTGTAATGTTTGAAGTAAGAAGGCCTCGTCCTCAACCTCGGTATGCTGTTCACCCTACTATTGCTGCTGTTACTCCCGTGGTTACTGCTCCACAACCAGCTCAAGCTCCTCAACGTTCATTTGTTGGACAAACTCAGTATCGTAATAATCATTTTGACCCTATTCCCATGACATACACTAAGCTTTATCCCGGTCTGGTTGAGCAAGGTTTGATTACCACAAGGCCTTTGCCTCCTCCTCCAAATCCTCTTCCAGTCGGCTACAGGGCTGATCTCCATTGCGAATACCATCAAGGTGGTGCAGGTCATGACTTGGAAAATTGCTTTGCATTGAAGGCTAGAGTACAAGAGCTGATGAGGAACAAAATCCTCTCCTTTAAGGACAATCCCAATGTTCAGAACAATCCTCTGCCAGGGCACGCCAAGTGAAGCTTCAGTCGACTTCAGCAGATTATCCCCCTAAAAGCCAGTGTTTCAGACAGGACAACTCATCCTTGTGTTGATTAGTCACTAGGCCTTGTTTCTTATTGTTTGCATTTTCCTTATTTTGTAATAGCTGTTTGCTTTCAAATTACGTTTGTACCTTCAAGTTTAATGAAATGAGCATTGCAATTTTTTATTCAATTCATTTGTGTTTGCTATTTACTTCTTAATGCTTTCTCTTGCAATAAAATAAAAAAAAATCTCTTTTCCACTTTCTTTTTGATTATGCAAAGATTGCAGGGAGGATGATGAAAACGTTATACCCATAATTGTTGTTGGTATGCTTTCAAATCAAAACTTTGTTGACGATGTAAGGCATTGTTTCGACCCCAAACACTGGAGACATAAGGAAGATAACCCCTCTTTAACCCTTTCGAGCCTTGAAGTAGGAGTTTCTTTTCTTTACAAATAAAAACCCGCAATTTTAACCTGGGGCAGGGTAGTTCTCGGTTAACTTGATTGTGCATTCAATTACAAGAGCTTCATGCAAGACGCCTTTTAACAAAAGGTTGCATTCACAATTTTCCTTCGCACACAGCAAGCAAGTGTCGAAGATGTCCTACAAATTCAAATGCCGATGATGGTTCACTGTAATCATTAAGCAAGGCAGTCACTAAAAAAGGAGAGAGTAAAAAAAAAAAAAAAAAAAAAAAAGAAGATTCAAAATAAGAGCCCACTAAGTCAAAACCTATGAAGGAGACTTAGGCAAAATTGGGGCATCCCGCTGACTGTAAGCTCAAATAACACAGTTCAGGCAAAAGTTAGGGATAACAAAAAAAGAATCAATCAAGAAATTACCAAAATCCTCAAAGACAAAACGAGTTGACTAAGGTCCTCATCAAAAACAACCAAAAGTTATAAGAAAGCAGTGACTGCCATCTCAAGTCCTTTAAACTTTTGAACCATCATCATTGTTATCATCAGGGCAATTTCCAACATGTGGAAACCTGAGTGTATAGTTCGAGTTAACTGAGCATAGGACTGAAGTTCATCACGTAGATTGGGTGGGTCACAAGTAAACTTCGAGCCTTTATCCTTTGTTTCATAAACCGTGAACCAGACCACGTTATAACCCTCAAAAGACCTAATTGAAGCAAGGTTATTTTGAAAGCATACTACAGCAAGATTGCGTAACCTGACTCCAAAAGATCTTTGCGGATCATCTGTTTTGGCATCACGCCTTGTGCCTTACCTTCCACTTTTAAATGTCTTGAACCCCTGTGTTCTGACTAATGACTCATATACTTTGCTTCTTTAAAAAAAATAATAATTGATTTCAAAAGTTGCATGAACTTTGCATTTACCATATTTGAACAAATACTTTTGTTTGCAAACTAGCTTTCTTCTCAAGGAATTTTCAAACATTTGAGAAACTTGGTCAGTGATCCAATCAGGGGCAAGTTCCTTCCATATCCTGTGGAGAATCAGTTCAAGATTTGTGGTTTAATGGCGACTCCTCAGAATTGGTTTATACAGAAGATTTTTCAAGACTCAGGCTGGGGCAAGCTTTCCCAGTGTACAGTAGAACAATCGTCTTTCAAGACTCAATCTGGGGCAAGCTTTCCAGGAGCACCATGAAATGGTCATTTTCAGACTCACACTAACTGAAGCAATGATCAGCTCATCTACAATGATCAGCTAGTCTGGGGTAGTTTACTTGAAGGATCCCCAAGCAGCTCTCCATCCTTCCTACAAGGATCATCATTTGATACAGTTTAATAGTGTGGTCAGGATGCGTCCAGCGGTAGCATCTCTAGTCCCCAAGCAGAATGACAGTGATCTCCGTGTTGAGGAATCAGCCTTCCAGTCTTGTCTTCTCCCCAAAAGAGTCGAGCTGTGTCGTCAGCATCTGTACCTGCATTTGCATTTGATCTTATATCATCTGCATAATTCATATACATATGCATAGCATGAGTGTTTCATCCTCATTTGCATTTCTCCCGAGGTCGTGTTGTTATCCATGTCTTACCTTGTGGTCAAAGTCCAACTTACTTGGCGCCTACCAAACACTACTTGTCCATTCCATTCCAGTGCTATTCCTGGATTTTTACATTCTTCTACTCCAGTACCATTCTTGTTTGTCTCTTTCTGATAATTTTCAGATCGAATCTTTATTCACTTTCATCTAAAACTTTGATTAGATATTGTGATTGTGCCTTTCATTCAAAACCTTGATTGGATGTTTGGTTTTCTCTCTTTCTGATAATTTTCAGATCGAGTCTTTGTTCACATTCGTCTAAAACCTTGATTAGATGTTGTGATTGTACCTTTCATTCAAAGCTATTATTGGATGTCTGGTTTCTTTACTTTGTTCACTTTCATCTAAAACCTTGATTAGATATTGTGATTGTGCCTTTCATTCAAAACCTTGATTGGATGTTTGGTTTTCTCTCTTTCTGATAATTTTCAGATCGAGTCTTTGTTCACATTCGTCTAAAACCTTGATTAGATGTTGTGATTGTACCTTTCATTCAAAGCTATTATTGGATGTCTGGTTTCTTTACTTTGTTCACTTTCATCTAAAACCTTGATTAGATGTTGTGTTTGTGCCTTTCATTCAAAACCTTGATTGGATGTTTGGTTTCTCTCTTTCTGATGCCTTTCCAGATCGAGTCTTTATTCACTTTCATCTAAAACCTTGATTAGATGTTGTGATTGTGCCTCTCATTCAAAACCTTGATTGGATGTTTGGTTTGTCTCTTTCTGATAATTTTCAGATCGAATCTTTATTCACTTTCATCTAAAACTTTGATTAGATATTGTGATTGTGCCTTTCATTCAAAACCTTGATTGGATGTTTGGTTTTCTCTCTTTCTGATGCCTTTCCAGATCGAGTCTTTATTCACTTTCATCTAAAACCTTGATTAGATGTTGTGATTGTGCCTCTCATTCAAAACCTTGATTGGATGTTTAGTTTGTCTCTTTCTGATAATTTTCAGATCGAATCTTGTTCACTTTATCTAAAGCCGTTATTAGATATTGTGATTTGTACCTTTCATTCAAAGCCGTTATTAGATGACTGGTTTCTTTTGCCATCTGATGTTTTTCCGGAGGTTTCTTTCCCTGTCTTTTCTGGTTTTTCTTGAAGATCCCGTTTGAACTCTTCAGTATAAGAAATTCCAGAAAATCTTTTGTTGGTGTCTATCCTTTATTCCAAATTGATCCCCAGTAGAGATCATGTCTTCTTTCTGGTTTCACGCTCAGTAAAGAGTGTACTTTCATTTCCCCAGTGTCAGCCGGTCACGCTTGAACCAGTTGTTCTATCACTTTAGTCTTCCCCAGTTTTGTTTCAGCTTCCCCATTGTTGTTGTCATCCCCAGTGAGTGATTGCTCATTGTGTGGACTTTGGCCCCGTCTGCTTTTGTCTTCGTCTGCATTTTGCATTTACCATTCTATCATTTCCATCATACTATAAGTCCATGGCATGTCTGCATTTGCATGTCTGTTAGCTGTTCTTAGTATCTGCATTCCATCTAAGGGCAAAATTTTCGGTTTGCTATATTTAAATACCTTTCACCTTGATCTCCCGAGGATTATCATCAATCATGTCATCCGGTGAATTTATTTAAATAGGGGCAACTGTTGTACCCCAAATTTTACCCTCAGATTCTGATCATTTCATATCATTCGGAGTCAGTCTCTGTTTTCGCATTTTTTAGTAAACATCTCATTAATCATGCATTTTCTTCTTCATGTCATTTTTTATTATTTATTATTTTTGTATTTTTGGTCAGATTCTCATTTTAAATTTGTTTAGGATTTATTTAGTTTAATTTTAATTTAGTTTAACTAATTTCTTTATCATTGTTAGTTTAATTTTAATTTAATTATGGTTTAAGTTAACTTTTAAGTTTAATGTTTTTTAATTTATTTGGTTCTCATTTTATTTGTTTTATTTTGTTGAAAAAAAAAATCATTTTAAAATATGTATAGTCCAATTTCTTTAATTTAGTAAATTTTAGTCTAATTCTAATTAGTTTAAATCTTATTAATCTAGTTTAATTTAATTTTAATTTTAATTTTAATTTTAGTTTCTATTTTCTTTCTGGCTTTTAAGTTTAAGTTAATTTAGTCATTTTTTTAAGCTTTACAAAAGACAAAAAAAGAGAGCACCAACTTATTCCAAAACCAAGCATCTACACCGTACTTACTCACTGCATCATGAAAACAACCACAGCCTATGATAACCTGCAACGAGGAAAGCAACAACACAGCTCCATCCTGCTATGTTGAAAGCAACAACACACTGTTGTTATTCCAAAACCAAGGACCTGCGTACAACCACAGCCTGCATTAACAAGGACACAACACAACGTTACATTTTTGAAATTCAAAAGAGAAATTTAAAGTTAAAAGGGGGGGGGGGGGGGGGGGGGGGGAAGGAACCACCATCGCCCATCCTCCTTGCGAAAACAAACCTCTAACCGTTACTGTAAACACACTTCAGTAAAACTTCCACCCTTCATCTCAAGAAAAAACTCTAACCTCCCTCCATTGCTAAGCTATCTACCAACATTACCTCACCACTTCTTCCACCCTCATAAATTTATATTCAGCCATTACATTTCACAAAAACCTCACTTTCTCTATGAAAACACACGGCTGAATCTCCCCGCACGGTTCAACACAAGCCAAAGCTAATACTTTTCACCTCCACTAATATCTTCATAGCCTACCTTACACTGATACATACAAAGCAAAAACGATGAAGGCTCTGTGATGTTCCTGGTGTAGTTCTACAAACTGGTTATTGATATTCGATACTCCCTTCTACCATTCCGCCAGTTTCGCAGCAGCAACGACATCATAACTCAGTTTTCGGTAACGGTTTTTGAACTTCTCTCTGCATCTTCATCATTATGTTGTGTAGTAGTAAGGATGTGTGAGTTCATATCTTCTAATGTAATAATGAGCAGTTGTATTATGTCATGTGTTTTTTTATTATTGTGTGCCAAGTAGTAACTACGTTTTAGTGTGTTTGTTTGCATTATGCGATTCGAAGTTATTCATGTTCTACTATGTGTGTTGTGGTATGCATGGAACGTGTTAGAAATATATTGCTTGCATCTAGTAAAGTGTAGAAACTTGTGTTGTCATGCACCATGGCAGTGTGTTTGTAAATGTGTGTATTGAGTTTTGTTCTTGCAAGGTGTCTAGCATGGTGCTTCTCGTGTGAAGCATATTTGGATGTTCCATGTTCAGCATATTTCTTTTACTGTCATTGAGTCTATTAGTAAATATAGGAGTATTTGGTCCGATGTAACGTAGGTGTAGTTAGATTTTCCACCGTTACCTTTTAATTAGTAATTTCTTTTTATATGTTTGTCTTAAGTTAATATATAGTTTTATATGTAAATATATACCGTTTTATATAGTTATTACTTTGTTTGATTTTCCACTGTTACAGTAATATATATATATATATATATATATAGTCATTAAGATAAATATAGTTATAAGATTTTGTATTTTATTTTATATAGTTTTATATATAGTTTTTTTTGGGGTTTTAGTTGTAAGATAAACATAGTTTATATATAATTATGTATATAGTTTATATTTGCTATTTTAATTAAATTAGAATTTAATTTAGTTAACTTTTTTAATTAGAATTTAATTTAATTAGATTTTAATTAGAATTTAATTTAATTAATGTTAATTAGATTTTAATTTTATTAGCTTTAGTTAGACCTTATTTATTTAGATTTTTATTTATTTTATTTAATTCTTAATTCATCTTGACATTTCCGTACTTTCGTTTTAGTTAATTCCTGATATCCATTTTGAGTTTACTCTTGTTGAACTTACTATACATATTGCTGTTTATTATACTTTACTCGAGGACTTCCTCTTTGGTTCTCTGTTGCTTACTATATTCCAAAGGAAAAGTCTCTCTATTGACTTCATGTCATAGATAGCTCAAATACCCTGTTAACCTCAAACCATTTCACAAGAGATAGCCATTAATCTCTTCTCCCTTCTGACCTGGCCTTCCCAAGAGATAGCTATTAATCTCTTCTCCTTTAAGACGGTCCAACCTTTTACAATCCTTTCAAGAGATAGCCATTAATCTCTTTCTCCTAAACAATCAATCCTTACAAGCTTTGCTTTCAAGCTTTTCACCCTACTTTCCCTTGGAACCTTGACCACAGTCAAGAGTTCCTCACCCCCGTTGAGGGGAACTACGATTGCTCTGATTTCTCAAGTTCACCTTGAGAATACGTAGGCATAGGATTGCGAGATCCTAGCGAGCTACCTTTTTCTTTTTCCATCTTTTTCCTTTACATCCGATGCCTTCTCGGATTCCACATTTTCTTTTTACACCCTTAGACCATACTTAGTGTACATACCTTAGGTTTTTTACCTTAGCATTTTCCTTCCATAAGCAACTTTAATATAACACAAATACTAGCAAGAGGTTCCTGTAGAGTACTACGGATACTTAGGGTGCTAATACCTTCCCTTTGTATAACCAACCCCCGAACCTTAGATCTCCCCCCTTTAGGTTTTTTTAACGATCTCGAACCTTTCCTTTGGATAAATCAAAGTCGGTTGTAAAAGAAAACGATGCAAGTTAATTAATAGCTTGTTATCCGATTTTCACCGCAACACCAGGTATGAAGAAGGATGTTGCGGAGTTTGTTTATGCATGTTTGACTTGTCAGAAGTCGAAGGTTAAGCATCAGAAGCCTTTAGGTATGATGCAGCCATTGAGGATTCTAGAATGGAAATGGGATAGTATTTCCATGGATTTTGTGGTGGGATTGTCGAAGACTTCTAAGGGAAATGATTCAATTTGGGTAATCGTGGATAGATTAACTAAGTCGGCTCATTTCTTGCTGATGAAGATTAATCATTCTATGCAGAAGCTAGCCAAGATGTATATTGAAGAAATTGTGAAGTTACATGGGGTACCTTCAAGTATTGTGTCAGATAGAGATCCGAGATTTACATCGAGGTTTTGGAAGAGTTTTCAATATGCGTTGGGCACCAAGTTTAGAATGAGTTCTGCCTACCATCCGTAAACGGACGGTCAGACAGAAAGGACGATCCAATCTTTAGAGGATTTGCTAAGGGCTTGTGTGTTGGATCATGGAGGATCGTGGGATAGCCATTTGCCATTGATTGAGTTCACGTACAATAATAGTTTTCATGCTAGTATTGGAATGACGCCCTATAAAGTTTTGTATGGGAGAAGGTGTAGGACTCCTTTGTGTTGGTATGAGTCGAGCGAGAGTGATGTACTCGGACCTGAAATTGTGCAAGAGACGACTGAGAAGATTAAGAAGATCCAAGAGAGGATGAAAGCTTCGCAGAATCGTCAGAAGAGTTACCCTGATAAGAGGAGGAAAACACTTGAATCCAAGAGGGAGATCACGTGTTTTTGAGGGTGACGCCAGTGACTGGTGTGAGTCGAGCTTTGAAGTCTAGGAAGCTCACTCCACATTTTGGTTGGTCCATATCAGATATTGCAGAGGATAGGGGAGGTCACATATCGAATTGCTTTACCACCATCACTTGCGAATTTGCATGACGTGTTCCATGTGTCTCAGTTGAGGAAGTACGTTCCGGATCCGTCGCATGTGATTCAGATGGATGATGTACAAGTGAGAGATAATCAGACTGTGGAATCATTGCCTGCGTGTGTTTATGGTCGAGAGATGAAGCAATTGCGGGGTGAAGACATAACTTCAGTGAAGGTGTTGTGGGGTGGACCAGCTGGCGGAAGTTAGACTTGGGAACGCGAAGGTCAGATGAGGGAGTCGTATCCAACTCTATTTCCTTGAGGTAATTTTCGAGGGCGAAAATCCTTTAAGTGGGGGAGAGTTGTAACACCCCGATTTTTGTAAGAATATTTATTTAATTTATATAAATATTATATTCGTGGTTTTTTGTGAATTTTGGTGTTTCGTGTCGATGTCGGTGTTTTTATGAAGTTTTGGTTATTTTAATTAAATAATAGTATAGAATATGAATATATTAGTATTATTATTAATTTAAATAATATTAGAGGAATTAAGGGTAAATTGGACTTTCGAGGTGGATTAGTGAGGGTATTATGGGGAAAGCCCATATTTGAGGCCCAAGAGTTAAATTAACCCAAAAAGGAGGAATTGAGGAGAATTAGGATTCATTTGTGATTAACCGTGAAAAGAAGGAAAGAAGGTGCAGAGCTCTGAGGATAGAAGGGAAACGGCGAGGATTCGTGAAGGTTTCCGCAGGATCGATAGAGAAATCTCATATTCGACAATCTAAGGTATGGGGAGTAATTACCTTTCATTGTTTTCATTATAGGATTCGATGTAATTGAAGTGGTTGTTTTGTGTTTGAGGGTTTATGGGATTTTTGTGACGAATTGATGATTTGAAGGTATTTTGTGAATAGATTATTAAGGGTTGAATTTAATCGGATAAAAATAGACCTTGGGGCCGATTTCCCCGTCGTTGTAGTTTTAACCTTGTGGTGAGAGGATTTATGGAGTTTATGGGGAGCTTAAGAGTTTTGAAGGTTTAGGGGATTTAAGGTTCCCATAGGGTCACAAATCGACCTATTAGACGTAGGTTTTATGTCTTTGACTTTCGTGATATATTAGAACTGTTATGGGGATGTTTTGGGTCATTTATGGCTGCAATCGCATGTACTTTAGTGGTTGTGGAGCTACTGATGCGTAGCAGCGATTTGCTGTAATCGCAGGTTCGCTAGGCGAACCATCACTTCGCTAGGCGATGTTTGCCAAGGCTCGCGAAGTGAGCAGTGCAGCGAATGCGCGATAATATGAGTGTTGATACCGAGATGATTCTGAAGTGGAAGTGGGTTTGCTAAGCAAATAAACCCGCGAGTATGACAGAGGGTGCTTTCTGGTGTCTTAGTGTGGTGTATGTGGGATTCGCTGGCCGCTTCGCCAAGCGAAGGTTTTAGCGAACAGGTTCGCCTAGCAAATCCTGGAGCGAACGTCTGCTGTTTCGCGAGATTTCGTTTTTGTGGCAGTGTTGTTATGGTGTTTGATGCTGTGATATTTATGATGTTTTACCATGATGTTAGTGACGTTAATGATGATTATGACGTGATGATTTCGTGTTATTTTGACGAGTACTAACCCGGACTTGAGCGCACTTATTATAGGACGATGGTATATTCAAGGGGGCTTTGAAGGAGTCGATTCCTGAAAAAGTTAACTTGAGACACCATCACTCAGCTTAGGCCTTCTTGAGAGTTTAGTCATGTTGAACGATCCTTTTCGTGAAAACGTGCTACTCTCAATGAATGTGCCATTGAGGCTGAGAACCGTAGTTTCCAAACCCCACTTAAGCCTTTTAGATGTAGTGCGGTGACCATGATGGAGTCTATTTCTGAATTGGTTGTCACGCGATACTACACTCAGACGAGATCCTCTTGAGAATCTTATTGATTACCAAGTCATCTGGGAAGTCGATAAAATTCGAAAGATGGGTTGTCGACTCTGGGAACTTCTTAGAACCCTGTTTTACAGATAAAAGAACCATAGTACACACCCTGTGGTTGGTTCTTTACCCAGACTCCATGCTGTGATCTCGAACCCTTGATCCTGTTGCATGTGTTTTGCATCCTGTTTGCATTGCATTGCATATCATTTGCATCTTTGCATGATTCATTGCATGCGTTTGTTTGTCCAGCGACTCATTGTCTCTATCTTCCAGTGTTTGTCTGTGAGTCGACAAGTTGATTCCTCGACACCGATACCAGACTAGAGCTAATTACAGACGCAAGATGTCAGAGCAAGAGATACACAATGTTGAGGTCCGAATGGAGATCGATGAACTTAAGTCGAGTATGACTAAACTCACTGAGATGCTTCAAGTTTTGCTTGCTAGAGGAGAACCTCCCCAAAGGACAGTCATCCAGGAAGTTTCAAGTGCTGATCCTCCACCAGTTCAAGTGCCACCTTCAACTTGGCCGGAGTTTGGTTTGCCACACAACTATTCTCCACCTCTTGCATCTAATGCTATGATTGGTCAAGCTGCTAGACCAGTGTTTCAAGCTCCTGTTTTTACCGAGCCTCAACCTATAGTTCAAACTACTCGAGCTCCTTTTGAGAATCCCCTCTATGAATACAATGCTTCCAGTGCTCAAGGTGAGGACCATGAGGACTTTGTTGAACCCGAAGTTGTCCGAGAGCAGTTTCAAAGCATAGAAAGAAGACTTAAAGCCATTGAGGGTACTGATTTCTTTAATGTAGATGCAGAAAACCTGTGCTTAGTGTCTGACCTTGTTATACCTCCTAAGTTTACAACTCCAGATTTTGTGAAGTACAAGGGTCACTCTTGCCCAAGAGCTCATGTGGTCATGTATCTCCGTAGGATGACTGCTCATGCCAAGGACCAGAAATTGCTAATCCATTGTTTTCAAGACAGCTTGAGCGGAGCATCGCTCAAATGGTACATGGGTCTTGAGCAAAACTCTATCCACAGCTTCCAAGATCTCACCAACGCCTTCATGAAGCAATACAAGTATAACCTTGACATGGCTCCTGATCGCCGTCAACTGCAAAACATGTCTCAGAATGATAAAGAGTCTTTCAAGGAGTATGCTCAGCGCTGGAGAGAGTTGGCTTCCCAAGTGGAACCTCCCCTGGCTGAGAAGGAATTAACTGGAATGTTTATGGATACCTTATCCCCGTTCTATTGGGAGAAAATGGTTGGAAGTGTGTCCTCTAATTTCACTGATTTGGTTACTATTAGCCAGAGGCTCGAGGAAGGTCTTAAGAAAGGAAAAATATCCAAGGCTGCTGAATCTTCCAATGCTGTAAAGAAATCCTTTGGGAACTTTCAGAAGAAGAAGGAAGAACAGACTAATGCTGTAATGTTTGAAGTAAGAAGGCCTCGTCCTCAACCTCGGTATGCTGTTCACCCTACTATTGCTGCTGTTACTCCCGTGGTTACTGCTCCACAACCAGCTCAAGCTCCTCAACGTTCATTTGTTGGACAAACTCAGTATCGTAATAATCATTTTGACCCTATTCCCATGACATACACTAAGCTTTATCCCGGTCTGGTTGAGCAAGGTTTGATTACCACAAGGCCTTTGCCTCCTCCTCCAAATCCTCTTCCAGTCGGCTACAGGGCTGATCTCCATTGCGAATACCATCAAGGTGGTGCAGGTCATGACTTGGAAAATTGCTTTGCATTGAAGGCTAGAGTACAAGAGCTGATGAGGAACAAAATCCTCTCCTTTAAGGACAATCCCAATGTTCAGAACAATCCTCTGCCAGGGCACGCCAAGTGAAGCTTCAGTCGACTTCAGCAGATTATCCCCCTAAAAGCCAGTGTTTCAGACAGGACAACTCATCCTTGTGTTGATTAGTCACTAGGCCTTGTTTCTTATTGTTTGCATTTTCCTTATTTTGTAATAGCTGTTTGCTTTCAAATTACGTTTGTACCTTCAAGTTTAATGAAATGAGCATTGCAATTTTTTATTCAATTCATTTGTGTTTGCTATTTACTTCTTAATGCTTTCTCTTTCAATAAAATAAAAAAAATTCTCTTTTCCACTTTCTTTTTGATTATGCAAAGATTGCAGGGAGGATGATGAAAACGTTATACCCATAATTGTTGTTGGTATGCTTTCAAATCAAAACTTTGTTGACGATGTAAGGCATTGTTTCGACCCCAAACACTGGAGACATAAGGAAGATAACCCCTCTTTAACCCTTTTGAGCCTTGAAGTAGGAGTTTCTTTTCTTTACAAATAAAAACCCGCAATTTTAACCTGGGGCAGGGTAGTTCTCGGTTAACTTGATTGTGCATTCAATTACAAGAGCTTCATGCAAGACGCCTTTTAACAAAAGGTTGCATTCACAATTTTCCTTCGCACACAGCAAGCAAGTGTCGAAGATGTCCTACAAATTCAAATGCCGATGATGGTTCACTGTAATCATTAAGCAAGGCAGTCACTAAAAAAGGAGAGAGTAAAAAAAAAAAAAAAAGAAGATTCAAAATAAGAGCCCACTAAGTCAAAACCTATGAAGGAGACTTAGGCAAAATTGGGGCATCCCGCTGACTGTAAGCTCAAATAACACAGTTCAGGCAAAAGTTAGGGATAACAAAAAAAGAATCAATCAAGAAATTACCAAAATCCTCAAAGACAAAACGAGTTGACTAAGGTCCTCATCAAAAACAACCAAAAGTTATAAGAAAGCAGTGACTGCCATCTCAAGTCCTTTAAACTTTTGAACCATCATCATTGTTATCATCAGGGCAATTTCCAACATGTGGAAACCTGAGTGTATAGTTCGAGTTAACTGAGCATAGGACTGAAGTTCATCACGTAGATTGGGTGGGTCACAAGTAAACTTCGAGCCTTTATCCTTTGTTTCATAAACCGTGAACCAGACCACGTTATAACCCTCAAAAGACCTAATTGAAGCAAGGTTATTTTGAAAGCATACTACAGCAAGATTGCGTAACCTGACTCCAAAAGATCTTTGCGGATCATCTGTTTTGGCATCACGCCTTGTGCCTTACCTTCCACTTTTAAATGTCTTGAACCCCTGTGTTCTGACTAATGACTCATATACTTTGCTTCTTTAAAAAAAATAATAATTGATTTCAAAAGTTGCATGAACTTTGCATTTACCATATTTGAACAAATACTTTTGTTTGCAAACTAGCTTTCTTCTCAAGGAATTTTCAAACATTTGAGAAACTTGGTCAGTGATCCAATCAGGGGCAAGTTCCTTCCATATCCTGTGGAGAATCAGTTCAAGATTTGTGGTTTAATGGCGACTCCTCAGAATTGGTTTATACAGAAGATTTTTCAAGACTCAGGCTGGGGCAAGCTTTCCCAGTGTACAGTAGAACAATCGTCTTTCAAGACTCAATCTGGGGCAAGCTTTCTAGGAGCACCATGAAATGGTCATTTTCAGACTCACACTAACTGAAGCAATGATCAGCTCATCTACAATGATCAGCTAGTCTGGGGTAGTTTACTTGAAGGATCCCCAAGCAGCTCTCCATCCTTCCTACAAGGATCATCATTTGATACAGTTTAATAGTGTGGTCGGGATGCGTCCAGCGGTAGCATCTCTAGTCCCCAAGCAGAATGACAGTGATCTCCGTGTTGAGGAATCAGCCTTCCAGTCTTGTCTTCTCCCCAAAAGAGTCGAGCTGTGTCGTCAGCATCTGTACCTGCATTTGCATTTGATCTTATATCATCTGCATAATTCATATACATATGCATAGCATGAGTGTTTCATCCTCATTTGCATTTCTCCCGAGGTCGTGTTGTTATCCATGTCTTACCTTGTGGTCAAAGTCCAACTTACTTGGCGCCTACCAAACACTACCTGTCCATTCCATTCTAGTGCTATTCCTGGATTTTTACATTCTTCTACTCCAGTACCATTCTTGTTTGTCTCTTTCTGATAATTTTCAGATCGAATCTTTATTCACTTTCATCTAAAACTTTGATTAGATATTGTGATTGTGCCTTTCATTCAAAACCTTGATTGGATGTTTGGTTTTCTCTCTTTCTGATAATTTTCAGATCGAGTCTTTGTTCACATTCGTCTAAAACCTTGATTAGATGTTGTGATTGTACCTTTCATTCAAAGCTATTATTGGATGTCTGGTTTCTTTACTTTGTTCACTTTCATCTAAAACCTTGATTAGATATTGTGATTGTGCCTTTCATTCAAAACCTTGATTGGATGTTTGGTTTTCTCTCTTTCTGATAATTTTCAGATCGAGTCTTTGTTCACATTCGTCTAAAACCTTGATTAGATGTTGTGATTGTACCTTTCATTCAAAGCTATTATTGGATGTCTGGTTTCTTTACTTTGTTCACTTTCATCTAAAACCTTGATTAGATGTTGTGTTTGTGCCTTTCATTCAAAACCTTGATTGGATGTTTGGTTTCTCTCTTTCTGATGCCTTTCCAGATCGAGTCTTTATTCACTTTCATCTAAAACCTTGATTAGATGTTGTGATTGTGCCTCTCATTCAAAACCTTGATTGGATGTTTGGTTTGTCTCTTTCTGATAATTTTCAGATCGAATCTTTATTCACTTTCATCTAAAACTTTGATTAGATATTGTGATTGTGCCTTTCATTCAAAACCTTGATTGGATGTTTGGTTTTCTCTCTTTCTGATGCCTTTCCAGATCGAGTCTTTATTCACTTTCATCTAAAACCTTGATTAGATGTTGTGATTGTGCCTCTCATTCAAAACCTTGATTGGATGTTTAGTTTGTCTCTTTCTGATAATTTTCAGATCGAATCTTGTTCACTTTATCTAAAGCCGTTATTAGATATTGTGATTTGTACCTTTCATTCAAAGCCGTTATTAGATGACTGGTTTCTTTTGCCATCTGATGTTTTTCCGGAGGTTTCTTTCCCTGTCTTTTCTGGTTTTTCTTGAAGATCCCGTTTGAACTCTTCAGTATAAGAAATTCCAGAAAATCTTTTGTTGGTGTCTATCCTTTATTCCAAATTGATCCCCAGTAGAGATCATGTCTTCTTTCTGGTTTCACGCTCAGTAAAGAGTGTACTTTCATTTCCCCAGTGTCAGCCGGTCACGCTTGAACCAGTTGTTCTATCACTTTAGTCTTCCCCAGTTTTGTTTCAGCTTCCCCATTGTTGTTGTCATCCCCAGTGAGTGATTGCTCATTGTGTGGACTTTGGCCCCGTCTGCTTTTGTCTTCGTCTGCATTTTGCATTTACCATTCTATCATTTCCATCATACTATAAGTCCATGGCATGTCTGCATTTGCATGTCTGTTAGCTGTTCTTAGTATCTGCATTCCATCTAAGGGCAAAATTTTCGGTTTGCTATATTTAAATACCTTTCACCTTGATCTCCCGAGGATTATCATCAATCATGTCATCCGGTGAATTTATTTAAATAGGGGCAACTGTTGTACCCCAAATTTTACCCTCAGATTCTGATCATTTCATATCATTCGGAGTCAGTCTCTGTTTTCGCATTTTTTAGTAAACATCTCATTAATCATGCATTTTCTTCTTCATGTCATTTTTTATTATTTATTATTTTTGTATTTTTGGTCAGATTCTCATTTTAAATTTGTTTAGGATTTATTTAGTTTAATTTTAATTTAGTTTAACTAATTTCTTTATCATTGTTAGTTTAATTTTAATTTAATTATGGTTTAAGTTAACTTTTAAGTTTAATGTTTTTTAATTTATTTGGTTCTCATTTTATTTGTTTTATTTTGTTGAAAAAAAAATCATTTTAAAATATGTATAGTCCAATTTCTTTAATTTAGTAAATTTTAGTCTAATTCTAATTAGTTTAAATCTTATTAATCTAGTTTAATTTAATTTTAATTTTAATTTTAATTTTAGTTTCTATTTTCTTTCTGGCTTTTAAGTTTAAGTTAATTTAGTCATTTTTTTAAGCTTTACAAAAGACAAAAAAAGAGAGCACCAACTTATTCCAAAACCAAGCATCTACACCGTACTTACTCACTGCATCATGAAAACAACCACAGCCTATGATAACCTGCAACGAGGAAAGCAACAACACAGCTCCATCCTGCTATGTTGAAAGCAACAACACACTGTTGTTATTCCAAAACCAAGGACCTGCGTACAACCACAGCCTGCATTAACAAGGACACAACACAACGTTACATTTTTGAAATTCAAAAGAGAAATTTAAAGTTAAAAGGGGGGGGGGGGGGGGGGGGGGGAAGGAACCACCATCGCCCATCCTCCTTGCGAAAACAAACCTCTAACCGTTACTGTAAACACACTTCAGTAAAACTTCCACCCTTCATCTCAAGAAAAAACTCTAACCTCCCTCCATTGCTAAGCTATCTACCAACATTACCTCACCACTTCTTCCACCCTCATAAATTTATATTCAGCCATTACATTTCACAAAAACCTCACTTTCTCTATGAAAACACACGGCTGAATCTCCCCGCACGGTTCAACACAAGCCAAAGCTAATACTTTTCACCTCCACTAATATCTTCATAGCCTACCTTACACTGATACATACAAAGCAAAAACGATGAAGGCTCTGTGATGTTCCTGGTGTAGTTCTACAAACTGGTTATTGATATTCGATACTCCCTTCTACCATTCCGCCAGTTTCGCAGCAGCAACGACATCATAACTCAGTTTTCGGTAACGGTTTTTGAACTTCTCTCTGCATCTTCATCATTATGTTGTGTAGTAGTAAGGATGTGTGAGTTCATATCTTCTAATGTAATAATGAGCAGTTGTATTATGTCATGTGTTTTTTTATTATTGTGTGCCAAGTAGTAACTACGTTTTAGTGTGTTTGTTTGCATTATGCGATTCGAAGTTATTCATGTTCTACTATGTGTGTTGTGGTATGCATGGAACGTGTTAGAAATATATTGCTTGCATCTAGTAAAGTGTAGAAACTTGTGTTGTCATGCACCATGGCAGTGTGTTTGTAAATGTGTGTATTGAGTTTTGTTCTTGCAAGGTGTCTAGCATGGTGCTTCTCGTGTGAAGCATATTTGGATGTTCCATGTTCAGCATATTTCTTTTACTGTCATTGAGTCTATTAGTAAATATAGGAGTATTTGGTCCGATGTAACGTAGGTGTAGTTAGATTTTCCACCGTTACCTTTTAATTAGTAATTTCTTTTTATATGTTTGTCTTAAGTTAATATATAGTTTTATATGTAAATATATACCGTTTTATATAGTTATTACTTTGTTTGATTTTCCACTGTTACAGTAATATATATATATATATATATATATATATAGTCATTAAGATAAATATAGTTATAAGATTTTGTATTTTATTTTATATAGTTTTATATATAGTTTTTTTTGGGGTTTTAGTTGTAAGATAAACATAGTTTATATATAATTATGTATATAGTTTATATTTGCTATTTTAATTAAATTAGAATTTAATTTAGTTAACTTTTTTAATTAGAATTTAATTTAATTAGATTTTAATTAGAATTTAATTTAATTAATGTTAATTAGATTTTAATTTTATTAGCTTTAGTTAGACCTTATTTATTTAGATTTTTATTTATTTTATTTAATTCTTAATTCATCTTGACATTTCCGTACTTTCGCTTTAGTTAATTCCTGATATCCATTTTGAGTTTACTCTTGTTGAACTTACTATACATATTGCTGTTTATTATACTTTACTCGAGGACTTCCTCTTTGGTTCTCTGTTGCTTACTATATTCCAAAGGAAAAGTCTCTCTATTGACTTCATGTCATAGATAGCTCAAATACCCTGTTAACCTTAAACCATTTCACAAGAGATAGCCATTAATCTCTTCTCCCTTCTGACCTGACCTTCCCAAGAGATAGCTATTAATCTCTTCTCCTTTAAGACGGTCCAACCTTTTACAATCCTTTCAAGAGATAGCCATTAATCTCTTTCTCCTAAACAATCAATCCTTACAAGCTTTGCTTTCAAGCTTTTCACCCTACTTTCCCTTGGAACCTTGACCACAGTCAAGAGTTCCTCACCCCCGTTGAGGGGAACTACGATTGCTCTGATTTCTCAAGTTCACCTTGAGAATACGTAGGCATAGGATTGCGAGATCCTAGCGAGCTACCTTTTTCTTTTTCCATCTTTTTCCTTTACATCCGATGCCTTCTCGGATTCCACATTTTCTTTTTACACCCTTAGACCATACTTAGTGTACATACCTTAGGTTTTTTACCTTAGCATTTTCCTTCCATAAGCAACTTTAATATAACACAAATACTAGCAAGAGGTTCCTGTAGAGTACTACGGATACTTAGGGTGCTAATACCTTCCCTTTGTATAACCAACCCCCGAACCTTAGATCTCCCCCCTTTAGGTTTTTTTAACGATCTTGAACCTTTCCTTTGGATAAATCAAAGTCGGTTGTAAAAGAAAACGATGCAAGTTAATTAATAGCTTGTTATCCGATTTTCACCGCAACACCAGGTATGAAGAAGGATGTTGCGGAGTTTGTTTATGCATGTTTGACTTGTCAGAAGTCGAAGGTTAAGCATCAGAAGTCTTTAGGTATGATGCAGCCATTGAGGATTCTAGAATGGAAATGGGATAGTATTTCCATGGATTTTGTGGTGGGATTGCCGAAGACTTCTAAGGGAAATGATTCAATTTGGGTAATCGTGGATAGATTAACTAAGTCGGCTCATTTCTTGCTGATGAAGATTAATCATTCTATGCAGAAGCTAGCCAAGATGTATATTGAAGAAATTGTGAAGTTACATGGGGTACCTTCAAGTATTGTGTCAGATAGAGATCCGAGATTTACATCGAGGTTTTGGAAGAGTTTTCAATATGCGTTGGGCACCAAGTTTAGAATGAGTTCTGCCTACCATCCGCAAACGGACGGTCAGACAGAAAGGACGATCCAATCTTTAGAGGATTTGCTAAGGGCTTGTGTGTTGGATCATGGAGGATCGTGGGATAGCCATTTGCCATTGATTGAGTTCACGTACAATAATAGTTTTCATGCTAGTATTGGAATGGCGCCCTATAAAGTTTTGTATGGGAGAAGGTGTAGGACTCCTTTGTGTTGGTATGAGTCGAGCGAGAGTGATGTACTCGGACCTGAAATTGTGCAAGAGACGACTGAGAAGATTAAGAAGATCCAAGAGAGGATGAAAGCTTCGCAGAATCGTCAGAAGAGTTACCCTGATAAGAGGAGGAAAACACTTGAATCCAAGAGGGAGATCACGTGTTTTTGAGGGTGACGCCAGTGACTGGTGTGAGTCGAGCTTTGAAGTCTAGGAAGCTCACTCCACATTTTGGTTGGTCCATATCAGATATTGCAGAGGATAGGGGAGGTCACATATCGAATTGCTTTACCACCATCACTTGCGAATTTGCATGACGTGTTCCATGTGTCTCAGTTGAGGAAGTACGTTCCGGATCCGTCGCATGTGATTCAGATGGATGATGTACAAGTGAGAGATAATCAGACTGTGGAATCATTGCCTGCGTGTGTTTATGGTCGAGAGATGAAGCAATTGCGGGGTGAAGACATAACTTCAGTGAAGGTGTTGTGGGGTGGACCAGCTGGCGGAAGTTAGACTTGGGAACGCGAAGGTCAGATGAGGGAGTCGTATCCAACTCTATTTCCTTGAGGTAATTTTCGAGGGCGAAAATCCTTTAAGTGGGGGAGAGTTGTAACACCCCGATTTTTGTAAGAATATTTATTTAATTTATATAAATATTATATTCGTGGTTTTTTGTGAATTTTGGTGTTTCGTGTCGATGTCGGTGTTTTTATGAAGTTTTGGTTATTTTAATTAAATAATAGTATAGAATATGAATATATTAGTATTATTATTAATTTAAATAATATTAGAGGAATTAAGGGTAAATTGGACTTTCGAGGTGGATTAGTGAGGGTATTATGGGGAAAGCCCATATTTGAGGCCCAAGAGTTAAATTAACCCAAAAAGGAGGAATTGAGGAGAATTAGGATTCATTTGTGATTAACCGTGAAAAGAAGGAAAGAAGGTGCAGAGCTCTGAGGATAGAAGGGAAACGGCGAGGATTCGTGAAGGTTTCCGCAGGATCGATAGAGAAATCTCATATTCGACAATCTAAGGTATGGGGAGTAATTACCTTTCATTGTTTTCATTATAGGATTCGATGTAATTGAAGTGGTTGTTTTGTGTTTGAGGGTTTATGGGATTTTTGTGACGAATTGATGATTTGAAGGTATTTTGTGAATAGATTATTAAGGGTTGAATTTAATCGGATAAAAATAGACCTTGGGGCCGATTTCCCCGTCGTTGTAGTTTTAACCTTGTGGTGAGAGGATTTATGGAGTTTATGGGGAGCTTAAGAGTTTTGAAGGTTTAGGGGATTTAAGGTTCCCATAGGGTCACAAATCGACCTATTAGACGTAGGTTTTATGTCTTTGACTTTCGTGATATATTAGAACTGTTATGGGGATGTTTTGGGTCATTTATGGCTGCAATCGCAGGTACTTTAGTGGTTGTGGAGCTACTGATGCGTAGCAGCGATTTGCTGTAATCGCAGGTTCGCTAGGCGAACCATCACTTCGCTAGGCGATGTTTGCCAAGGCTCGCGAAGTGAGCAGTGCAGCGAATGCGCGATAATATGAGTGTTGATACCGAGATGATTCTGAAGTGGAAGTGGGTTTGCTAAGCAAATAAACCCGCGAGTATGACAGAGGGTGCTTTCTGGTGTCTTAGTGTGGTGTATGTGGGATTCGCTGGCCGCTTCGCCAAGCGAAGGTTTTAGCGAACAGGTTCGCCTAGCAAATCCTGGAGCGAACGTCTGCTGTTTCGCGAGATTTCGTTTTTGTGGCAGTGTTGTTATGGTGTTTGATGCTGTGATATTTATGATGTTTTACCATGATGTTAGTGACGTTAATGATGATTATGACGTGATGATTTCGTGTTATTTTGACGAGTACTTGATGACATGAATTTCATGAGAATATTGATGATTATGAACTGTGTATATTTGACGTATGATGATTACTTGACGATATGAATTACTATGACGTATATTGATGACTAGGAGTTGTTTATGTATGATGTATGATGATAAGACGATGACGCAAGATGTTTTGATGAATAAATGACGACATGACGAACATGATATTTTGATGAATGATGATGCACATAATGATGTTTTGATGATGATGAGTATTGACGTTTGTGTATCATGCATTCATATGCATACTCTGTGACGACGCTTCATTCCCATTGTGCGGATATGAGGTAATTATGATGTGCTCCGGTTCCAAATGCGGGATCGATCCTATTGATGGGGATCTTTGGAGGGTTGATGGCCTAGTGTCCATCTATTATGACGATTGGTACCACATTCATGAGTCTTGTTATGCATTGCATTTTATGTGGCATTAATGAATTTGTGATATGGTGCTTCCTGATATTTTCCTTGATGATGACCTTGATGATGTCGTTTATGAAGATAATGTCATTTATGTATATCTTGTTTTATAATGATTATTATGAATTGTGATTACCCACCCTGCCTGTTTGAATGTTGCCTCCACATGGGTAACGTGCAGGTGATCAGGTTTAGCCATGGATGCTTTCGAGGACTTGAAGTTTATTTGCTTTTGGTCGATTTAGAGAGTCTTGCTCTGATAGTGTAACATCAGTTTGGGGTCCTTTGAGTCGAACTATGCGGTTTCCTTATTTTTGTTGTCATTTGATGATATGGTTTTGTTTTGACCATTATGATGTTTGTTGAAAACCTTTTATTTGAAAATTTTGAGTTCCGATGCCATGTGAAGGATTTTTGATTTATTTTGAGGAAAACCCTTAGTTTACAGGGTAATTGTGTTATTTTGATTTAATGAGAAATGTGCACCCTTTGAAGGAATTTTTATGCCTTACTCTGATATTTGAGTTGTTTCTGCTGCGACATTATTGAGGGTAGAAAAGGGTGTTACACATACTATGATCCATATACTATGACCATAGACTCTGATCCATAGAAGATCCTATCCACAGACTGTGATCCATATACTTTGGTCCACAGACTGTGATCTGTATACTCTGACCATAGACTTTGATCCATAGAAGAGAAAATTTTACCTCATACCCCATCGTTTATTCCTCTGCCCCTACATTATATTTTTTTTACCAAAATATCCTCGTATAAAAAGTGTAAAATTTTCTTAATTTAATTATTTGATAGGAAATTTAATAAATAAATCTATCTTTAAATGCTACTTAATTAATCTTCTCAACAAACATGGCAAGTATTATATAATTTCCGTAAAAGAATTTATATAAAATAATATTTCTAAATTTTTGTAAAAATTATATGAATTATTTAAATAATTTATATAATTTTTACAAAAATTTAGAAATCAATTTTCTTTTTAAAAATATATGGACCAACTTAATAAAATCACTACAAACATAATTATCGACAGTTTTTTAAATATTACTCTCCCTGTCTCAAATTATAAACTACTTTGTCAAAAAAATACGTTTTAAATTATAAGTTATTTTACAATTTCAATAAAATATGTTTTAAAATAATATTAGGATGCTAATTTATATTTGCACGATATTTGAATTTAAATGTATTTTTTAAATATTTATATTATTAATCAAAACTCTAAATTGAATAATCACACTTGCCAATTTAATTAATAATCACACTTATCAATTATTTAAATAATTCAAATGTATTTTTTAAATATTTATATCCTTGTTCAAAACTCAAAATTGAATTTTCCTAATCTTACAGTATTATTCAACCTTATATTTTACAATGATATAAAAAATATATAATGGAAACAATTTGCCAAAGACATCTTGTTTACTACAACGGCGGTGGTTCATTAATATCATTACAACTGAATTTCATAATATAATTACAATTGTCCTACCTCCATCTTAAATGGTAAGACGTTTTAGAAACGTAATTAATATTATATGAAAGGCAAAATACACTTTTTGGTCCTTTAACTTTATCTCGTGGTTTATTTTGGTCCCTTAACTTTAAAAAGTGTCATTTTGTTTCCTTAACTCTTCAAAACGTTCCATATTAGTCATTTTGTCTTATTAGCGACAGATGATTTTTGAATTTTTCCGTCGCTAATAAGACAAAAAAGACTAATATGGAACGTTTTGAAGCATTAAGGGACCAATATGACACTTTTTAAAGTTAAGGGACCAAAATGAACCCCGAGGTAAAGTTAAAGGACCAAAAATGGTATTTTGTCTATATGAAAAAAATAAATTATTTATGATTATATAATATTATCTTTCATTTATTGCATATAAATGAAAAATTAAAAAAATTGTAAAATAATAATAATAAATGATAGATGATAGTATATATAGAAAAAATATTATGAAAGTTATATTGACAAAGTAGTTTATAATTTGGAACAGGGAGAGTAATATTTAAAAAACCGTCGATAATTATGTTTTTAGTGATTTTATTAAGTTGGTCCATACATTTTTAAAAATAAAATTGATTTCTAAATTTTTGTAAAAATTATATAAATTATTTAAATAATTTATATAATTTTTACAAAAATTTAGGAATATTATTTTATATAAATTATTTTACGGAAAGTATATAATACTTGTCATGTTTGTTGAGAAGATTAATTAAGTATCGTTTAAAGATAGATTTATTTATTAAATTTCATATCAAATAATTAAATTAAGAAAATTTTACACTTTTTATATGAGGGTATTTTAGTCAAAATAATATAATGTAGGTGTAGAGGAATAAATAATGGGGTATGGGGTAAAATTTTCCATAGAAGATCTTATTCACAGACTATGATCCATATACTCTGGTCCACAAACTATGATCCATACACTATGATCCATAGACTCTTACCATATACTCTGATCCATATACTTTGATCCATATACTCTGATCCATAGAAAATCATATTCACATACTATGAACCATATACTCTGATCCATAGACTATGATCCATATACTCTGACCATAAACTTTAATCCATAGAAGATCTTATCCCTAAACTATGATCCATTTGATCCATAAACTCTAATGCATAAAAGATCATATCCACAGACTATGATCCATATACTCTTATCCATAGACTCTGACCGAGACTCTGATCCATAGAAAATCCTATTCACATACTCTGAACCATATACTCTGACCATAGACTCTGATCCATAGAAGATCCTATCCACAGACTTTGATCCATATACTCTGGTCCACATACTATGATCCATATACTCTGATCCATAGACTCTAACCATATACTATGATCCATATACTTTGATCCATAAACTCTGATACATAAAAGATCATATCCACAGACTATGATTCATATACTCTGATCCATAGACTCTGACCATAGACTGTGATCCATAAAAAATCCTATTCACATACTATGAACCATATACTCTGATCCATAGACTATGGTGCATATACTCTGACCATAGACTTTGATCCATAGAAGTTCTTATCCCCAAACTATGATCCATTTGATCCATAAACTCTAATACATAAAAAATCATATCCACAGACTATGATCCATATACCCTGATCCATAGACTCTGACCATAGACTCTGATCCATAGAAAATCCCATTCACATACTCTGAACCATATACTCTGATCCACAGACTATGATCCATATACTCTGACCATAGACTCTGATCCATAGAAGATCTTATCCACAAATTATGGTCCATATACTCTGGTCCACAGACTATGATCCATATACTTTGATTCATAGACTCGGACCATAGACTATGATCCATAGACTATGATCCATATACTTTGATCCATAGACTATGATCCATATACTTTGATCCATAGACTCTGATCCAAAGACTTATAACTTTTAAAATTTAAAATTTAATTAAAACAATATTATTTTTTAAAAAATAAAACGTGGCATGTGAAAAAGTCAAAGACATGGTATATTTGATTGAAGAAAATTACCATTGGTTTGTAAAAAAAACGAAAGAATGCAAAAACTTTTCCTTTCAATTAAAGTATTTGGCTTCAAATATATATTACAATTATTTGTTTTTAACTTTATTTTTTAGTTTAAAAATTAAAAGTAACAATTTAAATATTATATTTTTTAAAACATAATCTAGAAAGATATATTCAATTATTTGTTTTAAACTTTTAATTATTAAACTAAAATTAAAAACATTTAACATTTATTATTGTTATTTTTTTAAATTGTGAGATTTACTTAAAAATTATCTTAAAACTACCAACTAAATTTGAAATTGAAAAAGTAATTTACATATAAAATAATATCAACTCCTCTTAAATAAAACGAATTTAGTTTTATTTTAAAATTAAAATTAAAAAGGAAAAAAATTATAGCATTGATATAAATTGATGACCTTTCAGTTTTTGTAATACATTTTCCAATACGTGCTCTTAAATATTTTGGTGGCTCAATCATTTTTTTTTTTCGATTTTTACAATTTTCATTAATTGAATCAATTTTATCATGAAACTATTCATGTTATCTATAGATAAAACTTTTTTCTCCCATTTCTTCTCATTTTCAAAAGTTGCAAGGTGTGGATTGTTAACCTACAATATTCAAGAAAAAGAGATGGAAGAAGAGTCCGTTACATCCCCTTTGGCAAACGAAAAAAAGAGTCAACGTCGTTTGTTAGATTCTAGTGGCAATAATATCTCTCTAGTTTACCTGTCATCCTCCAGTTAAATGCTCAAACACTGTTTCTTCTAAATTGTTTTAGTTATCTTCTATTTTTTGTTTTATAATAAAATAAATTGACTTTAATTTTAATTTAACAATGGTTAAATTGTTATAGAGTTTGTGAATAAATTCATAATATTTCATATTATTTTATGTAATAAACAGTCAAGAAGATGCTCTCAAAAGGAAACAAAAGAATAAAAACTATGAAGAATAGAACCTTCTATTATTCAAAGAAGAAAACGAAAACAGTTCAGATAAAAAGGAGATTCCACAAAATACATCTTTTGAAGATATGATATCTTTAAGATATGAATATATTATTTTAATAAATATAAGTTATTTTTTAATAAATTTTATTTTAGGATATATAGAGAACAAGGATTATTTGTTTATTTTATTTTTTTCAATTTCAGCCACAGAGAAATTAATTATATTTGGAAAAAGAGAATGGAAAATAATGATGAATATGCTAGCATACATGTTAAAGCAGATGACCATGGGGTATTTAAATTATAATTAATTTTATTTTAATTTGTAGAATATATGTTTATAATTTTGAACATTTTCTTATTTACTAATGTTATTGGTAATATATTAATAACTAGGGTGAACATTATTTGCTACAACAAAGGATGGCAAAAATGGAAAGAAGATTTAATGATGTAATACAAGATATCGATGGTTTTAAGATATTTATGTTGATTAAATTTGAGAAATTTTGTCATACTTTTAAAAATCACAAAGCATCCACTCCCAATAAATTTGAAATGATTGAAAGAGATGGCGCAAAAGAAAAGGATGTGATTTTAAAAAAGATTGATAGAGACCATGAACTTAAGCTAAAAGAAAATCTCCAATAATTTTATCCACCTTCTCATAAGAACAAGACTTGCGTACCGATTTTGGTAGCAATCGGCTCACCCACAGGTTTCTACATTAAGTCTAGGAAAAATTTAGACTTTTCTTCTTCAAAAAAAGATATTTCCAATGTAAATAAATTATTTCATATTCACACATGTTTTATATTCATGTTTCATAATTCTATTTTATATTTCTTATTTGTATCTCATATGTTGATGCAGAGCTTATCTTATTTATTTAAAACAATAAAGGTGATGAATCTAAAGGATGATGAGTGTGATATGGTGTCATATTTGTTTGATTATCACACAAACAAAAATACTGATGAATTAGTCATTTATATTGCTTATTATATTTAACTTTAGTATTACTTCAAACAAATTGATTACACAAAATATAAATATAAATGATACATTAATTTTTATTCTTAGTTATAGGACCGAAGTTTTAGTTGTTACAGATACACTATTTTGTGAAGGAACAAGAAAATTGTTTGAATGTTTAAAGCCTCGTGAACTGGTTGATCAAGAGGTAAAAATATGTGGTAATAATATTTGTTTTTAAAAATATTTTAAGATTTCTAATGTTGCATGTATGTTCACTTGTGGTGAAAAAAAAAGACCATTTATTTCCAAGGTTTTGGTTTCTACCAACTATTTTGTCGGTATTAATTTCGCACAACTTTAAACTTTGTATTATTTAATTTGTGTAACTTTTTTTTTCCAATATAACTAAATGATATTACAAATATATATTCTCTTGTAGCAATATGTACAGGCACAGAATGCAGGAACACAACGAACGATTGAAATATACCATGACAAGTTTATGGAAAAAATAGATAATATTTCAAAGGTAATAAAGTACTTCTACATAGAGAACTTTATTCTCATATATATTTATGTAAATTCAATTTTGATTATCTAATATTGAGTAAATACAGATTATTCATACCAATTCATGATTGAGACTCTATGCACTGGTTTCTTCTCGTGATTGATCTTGATAAAAAAGAGTTAGTTTATCTTGATTGTTTCTCATCTGATTCAGCATTATATAGAAGGAAGCTTTATATAAAAAAAATGGTAAAAGAATATGCTTGAATTTTTTTCATTGTCTTATTTAAATCTAACCTATATATTTATATAATATAATTGCTAACACAAATATAGTTAATTTTTAGGCTATATATATGGAAGATTTACTCTTGGATTCCTCTTTTTATGCAAATGGAGCTACACATAAATCAGCAATATCCGAATTTTGACTAGTCATTCTGAATGATTTGGGAAAGCAGGCATACGACTCGTACGTTATTATATTCTAATTCTTTTAAAATTATTTATTGATAGGTTTTCTATCTAATGATGAAACTAAAATTTAGGAATGACTGCGGAGTATGAGTGATAAAATAGATGGAGCAAATAAGAGGAGACGTGAATAAAATTTATGTATGTCACTCTTCATTTAACTTAAAATCAATTTTCAATTTATGTGAATTTCACCGATTATAATGAGATTTTATTTTATAGGTTGATGGTGGTACAAGACTAAGGATTTCATTAGATTTGACAATGAATTCTTACAACAAATTAAATGATTTGATTTTGGAGAGGGCTTAGGAGAAAGTTAACAAGTCAGACAATGCATATGAAACATGCGGTGGATTTTAGAAGAGTTTTTTTTTATATTGACTAAATTATGTGATAACTCAGTTTATTCTCACATTGGGAATTATCTATTTGGTATTTGAGTTAAATTTTTAATTTAAGTTTTAGATTGATGTAATTGACTTTTTTTATGCATTACTAGTTAACTAAATTTTAATTCAACATGCAAACAACAATTTTAATGGAAACGACAAAGTTTTTAATATGTACTAGTATGCAATTCTTTTCCTCTGCTTGGATAAACTTTGTAACAAATGAAAATGAAACCGAACAAGAATAAAATATAAACAAAATAACTAAGCCAACAACATCATTCACGTATTGTTAGAAGTTAATTACAATTACGGGTGTTCAAAACCAAACCAACCCAATTAAAAATCTCAAACTGAACCATACCAAACCGAAAACCGCAAAAACCACATTTGGTTCATATTAGTTTGGGTATTTTTGTGACAGAACCGGGCGGTTCGGTTTCGTTTGCGGTTTATATTTTAAAACCGGCCCAAACCAAACCAAACCAAACCGCAGTACTTAAACATTATCCCAATTTATTTTATTCTAAGGCCCAATATTCAATAGCCCAAATAAAAAAAGTACCCAGCCTGTTGAGAAATGAGATACCAAGCTGTTGAAAGAATTGAGTTACGAAGTTTAGTGTTCACCACCACACCACACCACAACAACACGGCTAGGGTTACCAAAAAATTGTGCTACGAAGCTGCAAATCGTTGTGTAATCTCGCATTCTTCCGTTCTTAAACTTCATCTTCTTATATTTTGTAATACCCCATATTATCTAAATGCTCAATTGGACATCAGATGAGTATCTATGTGCTCTATCTTTGGATAATTGGATTAAGGGAATCCTCTAAGCACTTTAAGTATTATCAATTGGGATCAAAAGAGCAACTGATGAACTCTGAAGAGATCAATTATTTTAATTCAAGAAAGGATTTTAAGGTAACTCTAATAATTGATCAATTGGTTTGAGACGACAAAATATCAATTGGAGATATTTTACTCTATCAGATTATACTATATTAAATAATGAAGTTTATATATATATATATATATATATTATAGAAAGAAAAAGGAAAAGAAGAAAAAGATAGTAAAGAGAAAGAAGAGAAAGGAAGAGAGAAAGAGGGAAAGTTTGAGGAGAAGCTCATGGATCATCATCATCATCTTCAAACTCCTCTTCGATTATCAGGTGGGTTCTAGTTAGAAACTCTAAGTTCTAGAATTATATGTTTAGAACTTAGGTTAGATTTGAGAGAAAATGAAATCTAACGGATAAAACGCGATATAAAATGCTTAGTATAGTCGGATTATGTGTGAATTGAACCTACCATAATTGTTTTGATGTCCCAACATGTTTATGTATGAGTTAGAATGGTTTAGAATGAAGAAAAACATGTTTTTTGGGTTCTGGTACGACGGTAACCGGTTACCCTTTGAAAAATGACGTTTCTGGGCTGTTTTTGATCAAGTAACCGGTTACCCTATGGTGAGTAACCGGTTACCACTGCTATTGACAGAAAAATGAAAATTAAAACGGGAGTATCTTTTGAATCGTAAGTCCGTTTTGGTCCCCGTTCGAAGCGTTGGAAAGCTAATTTTATGCTCTATGTGATGGTGATGTAGAAACATTGTTATATGCTATGGATTGATAAGAAAAATATGGAAAAGTAATGTATGTGTGAATATTGTAGTCCTCGTTTCCACCAAAATTCATGAATCGGGAATCCGATTGATATGGGACTTGAAGCCTTGGAAAGAGAATCCAATGTGCTATTAAATGGTGATGTGAGACCATGATTTAACCAAGGATGCTTGGTAGAGGATAGTAGTGGCTTGTATGCCTTAAAAATGTGTGTGAACTACTATGTGTTTTATGATTGATATTGTATTATGCTTGTCTAATATTGTTGTTAAATATGAATGAGAGAATATGCATTCTTAAAATATGAATTAGGTAGAGCGAGGAAACTTTACCCCAAAACAAATGGCATAGTTAAGATTGTTATAATTCTAGGTTGTGAATAGAATTGTGATAGAAACTCTGGACGGCGACGCTCGTGCATTCATTGGCGAGTTCTGGCCTGGAGTAGATAACCTAGATGGCAAGGCTCGGGCACCTGATGTAGAAAGGTACATCCGTTACGAGATTGGTCTAGGAGAGAGTGAAACACTAGTATGGAACATGTTGAACTTTTCTGATTATGAGAAAAGGCGAATGTGGCCTTAAGGCATTGTGGCCTTGTGATTGTCGAATACAATCAAGTTTGTGTGTGAGATCGCATAATCATAATCGTTTATCTTGAGTTGCATTTCATGAGTGTCGAGCTCCTCTGAAACATATGCATGACTACTTGACAGGTTTGATTCCCGCGTGCAGTACGAATAGCGCTCAGGGAGCGTATGCTTGTGACGGTTAATGTCCTGTGTGAAGTGACGGTTCATAACGGTTAATGGCCCATAGAACCCGAATCCATTCGTATGTCAAGTAGGTTACCAGGATCCATGACTCGGGTCGACTTCTAGACGTAAAAGCAGACGGGAAAAGGGAATGTCGTGGTGTGGTTATCGATTAGTGATATTATGAGTAGATGGACTCAAGACATGTTTACATATAGTGTGAGATTGTGAGATTGAGAACTCAAGGTCATTTTCCCTTCCCCTTGACTTGAGTTAGGGTTTGGCTAGAACCCTGTAAAGCCGAGAGAATCCGTAAGATAGGGAACTCGCTGAGATTTGATGTATCTCACCCCACTATTGTTGATTATTTTTAGGAGGTATTTGCAGGTTTGATTTACAAGTGGACCTATGATTGGAGGTTTCAAGAGAAGCTTGGCGTTAGTATTTCCGTTGTGTATTTGTTGTATACAATTCAGGATATTGTATATTGATCTTAGATTTTATTATTTTGGCTAGTTTCCATATCTTGTACCGTTGATTATATATATTATGTTTTTGAAATGGTCAAGTATGTGAATTATGCCATTAGGAACTTTTGATGTGTCAGTACCAAATAAAAACACTTGTAAGGTATTAATCTAGATAAATATTATACAGGGCATTACAGTTGGTATCAGAGCAGGTCGTGTCCTCGACCTAGCCTTGAAACATCATAAGTAAATCTATTCCTGCCTCTTAAGTGTGTCTTGCCAGTATGAAACTTAATATCATACTATGTAGTGTTGGGCCTGATCAACCAAATACTATGTATGTGATAGGTAAAATCATGGTTGAGCGACCACGAGGACTCTGAAGTGTTGTCAGAACTTGTGCTCTGAGGGAAGGCTCAAGCCAAGAGTTAGTAGTGAGGAATTTTGGTCAGCTCAGTTGAGATCTTGGTAAAAGTTGTGCTTGGGTAGCATGGAAATTAAAAAGTGGTGTGTTGTTAAGCAATCCTTGGGAATGGATGGAGTATGAAAGTTGAGGACCTCTATCGGACGATTGGTCAAGGTAGCAAGGAATATGTAAAATCGCTAGTTGAACTGGATTGACCACTAATACGGATAAGGATTTCAAGTAATCTCATTCCGTGGGAAAAGAAAATTTGTTTTGTGGAATGTGTGACGTAAGTTCCGGAAGTGAGATAAGTAATTGGTGCTTTAGTTTTTAAGGTCGTCATGGTATCTTGAATGGACGAGAGTACCTTAAGGAATGTGTTCGGAACAATATCTTCGGACTGGTTAAAAGTTGAGAGTTAAGGAAGTTCGGCTTATATGGGAACCTAAAGTAGTGGAGAAGTGTGTGAAGGAACACAAGGATGTGTTTACATACTTCAAGTGAAACAAGTATGTATCGGACGAAGAGTAGTAGATAATTTTTGTATCTTTAGTTATGTAGAGAGATTATGTTCGAGATAATACTTCAGGTTTTCTGTTTTCAGTAAGAGAACAACTTGGAATTTGGAATTTGTTAAATTATCCAAGGAACAACATAAGGTATTGTGTCGGAAAAAGTTTGTAGTAAGAAACAGAGTAAGTACCTTGGATTTAAGGGAATCTTAGTAAGATGGTTTTATAAATTGGGCCTAAAAGGATTACAAAGGAGAGTGAAGTTAATGTTGTGTGGAAACAGTATTAACGATATGTTATGAGGAAGTGATAACGGAATGTATTTTTGGACAAATGTTCAATAGAGCTATTGAGTAGTTGTTGAGGTATAAATTGTATAGAACAATCAATATGCAGGAATAATCATATGTTGATACTTGGTTGTGTGTTTGGAATTGTTTTGAATGAGATTGAAATGGAAGAGAGTGTATGAAAACAAGCATTTTTATTCTGCGCCCAGAGTAACCGGTTACCCTGTGGTAAGTAACCAGCTACCCTTTGAAAAAATTGGCTTTCTGCGCAGAAAATGAATGAAGTAACCGGTTACCCTATGGTGAGTAACCGATTACCCAAAAGTGTCTCTAAATCTCAATTTGATTCTTCGTGAACAGTGAAGTTTGAGTAACCGGTTACCACTGTTATACTTTGAAAAATTATCTTTGAAAATTAATAACTTTCAAACCGTGTTTCCGATCGAGGTGTTCTTGGTACCGATGGAAAGCTATGAGAATACTCTATATAATGGAAGTGAAAAATATCGATTTTATTGCCCGATTAAATGATTGGAGGAAACCCAAAAGTGGTATAATTATGTTTGAATCATCCCGCCGAAGATTTGTCGTGTGACCGCGTCAGAATTGGGAATTTTGCCTTGTCACTGATTGGACTGTGTCATCTGCACGTTGACTTTGTCGGTCTTACCTTGAGTGGATCATGGTTAGTAAATGTTATACAAGTAAGAAGCCGCGAGTTAAGAATGATATTTCAAGTTAGAAAAAATCGGATCGATGGTTTTGAGTAGGGAGGGCTTTTGAACTAAAAGAAATTGGTTTTCAGTTTCTACAGCAGTGTTAACCGATTGACACGTGCAAGGATGGTATTTTGTGCTGAATTTTGAGGGGTTAACCGATTAACCTTAGACGGGTAATCGATTAACATGTGTGTAAATTGTGAAATCCCTTAGGAACCATTGTTTGTGTTTTGTTACTTTATGTTGCTCCGATTGAAGAGTGTTGTGTGAATGGAAAATGGGATTGCAAGTAAATGAAGGACGGATTTGTGTTTTTGAAATCGTGACTTCTGGAAAGGTGTTGCGTAATTGACTAATTGTTCAAACGACAAGAGGGTTGACTTTTGGGGAGGTAATCTCGTGAACCATGTTAAGTGTGGGAAAGTCTTAGGTGTATTGTTATCATTACTATTGAGAGCCTTAAGGACGAAGTCAGAGAATACTCACGACGTATTAACCTTGTGAAGATTGTTCCGGTAAGTTAATTTTTGGTATTAATAAGGTACGAGCAGTTGGTCGGAGTTAGTAATTGCTGTCTTCCTGGAGTTCATGGTATTGGATTTAGGCTCCGCGAGAGTGGTCCCAGTTTTGGGCAGTTGTGTTTTACCAGAGAAGGAATTGGAAAGTTATCCTTCCAAGTACGAGTAAAGATTGGACGTTCCGAAGTTAATCATATAACTTGGATCGTTTATGGAACAGAACAATTAAGAAAAGTGGATTCAATTAAGAAACGTGGCATGGCCTTCGGAAGTGTGGGTGAAGGTGGAGTGTTGTATGTGAATTGGTAAGTAGTATAGAAACTCACAGTTGTGCCTTGAATGGGTTAAGTTTTATAAGGGGTGACTCGCACATGGTTGAAATTTCGTGAAGGTGTTACATTTGATTGATTGAGATCTCGAAATCAACAAGAAACCTTGAGTGAGTTGGAAAAACCTGTAAGAAGAATTAATAGGGAATGTGGTAACTAGGAATGAAAGTTGTTAATCTACTTTGGATGAATTATTCCATGTGGAATGGATTTGGAGTTGTGTGGTTATGGTTGCAACGGTGTAGCTCCTGTACCTCTATCGTCTGGAGAGTGTTGGACAGATGTTATAACTTTATGTGTTGGCGAGGAAATTGTTCTACCATAGGGCGTCAGTAAGTTTTTGTACCGTTGGATTGTAAGGATCCCAGTGGATAGGTGTGTTTAGTAATGCCTAAGAATTTATGGTGTTCCACTGTTAGGATTTGAGTTGCACAGTGGAGGGTGACAGATGAAAGAGTTCAGTAGAATTAATAAGAATCAGATGGATGGTTACTTATAAGAATAATAAAGAAATAAGGAGATCTTGTTTTAAGTGTGTTACCTTTTGGTTTGACACGAAAGAAAGGAAATATCAGATGTAATGATTACAATGTTTAGTATCAGACCAGATGGAACTGGTAAAGAAGTTGTTGACTAGTTATGAAGTGGTTCGAATGTTAAAGGATTCATGAAAGGATAGTTGTCGGTAATTGCATGAAGTTAAGAAATCACTGAATTACATCACGAAGATGTGTTGAGTGTTGTTGTCCTAATTTGAGAGGAGGTGTTACAGTCTTGTTTTTTGACTCAGTAGAAGAGTGTAAAAATGGTATATTCTTTCCGAAGTAGAATGCGACCAAGTATTTTAGTAAGAAACAACAGATGAATTACGGAAAAGGCAAAGTTAGAAGTTAACACGATATTGGAACAAGAGTACGATTAAGGACGTGAAGTTTGTTAATTTGTGAAAATAAGATTTTTGGTCTGTGAAGTCAACTTGGAATTTGAGTACGTCAGAATTTGAACAGAAGTAAAGTTGAGTGTGGAGTTAAGACAATGATACAAGTTATGGTTATTGTCGAGTAGAGGAAATTCGAGGGCGAATTTCAATTTAAGGGGGGAGAGTGTAATACCCCATATTATCTAAATGCTCAATTGGACATCAGATGAGTATCTATGTGCTCTATCTTTGGATAATTGGATTAATAGAATCCTCTAAGCACTTTAAGTATTATCAATTGAGATTAATAGAGCAGCTGATGAACTCTGAAGAGATCAATTATTTTAATTCATGAAAGGATTTTAAGGTAACTCTAATAATTGATCAATTGGTTTGAGACGACAAAATATCAATTGGAGATATTTTACTCTATCGGATTATACTATATTAAATAATGAAGTTTATATATATATATATATATATATATATATATATATATATATATATATATATATATATATATATATATATATATATATATATTAGAAAGAAAAAGGAAAAGAAGAAAAAGATAGTAAAGAGAAAGAAGAGAAAGAGGGAAAGCTTGAGGAGAAGCTCATGGATCATCATCATCTTCTTCAAACTCTGCTTCGATTATCAGGTGGGTTCTAGTTAGAAACTCTAAGTTCTAGAATTATATGTTTAGAACTTAGGTTAGATTTGAGAGAAAATGAAATCTAACGGATAAAACACAATATAAAATGCATAGTATAGTCGGATTATGTGTGAATTGAACCTACCATAATTGTTTTGATGTCCCAACATGTTTAGGTATGAGTTAGAATGGTTTAGAATGAAGAAAAACATGTTTTTTGGGTTCTGGTACGACGGTAACCAGTTACCCTATGGTAAGTAACCGGTTACCCTTTGAAAAATGATGTTTCTGGGCTGTTTTTGATCAAGTAACCGGTTACCCTGTGGTGAGTAACCGGTTACCACTGCTATTGACAGAAAAATGAAAATTAAAACGAGCGTATCTTTTGAACTGTAAGTCCGTTTTGGTCCCCGTTCGAGGCGTTGAAAAGCTAATTTTATGCTCTATGTGATGGTGAGGTAGAAACATTGTTATATGCTATGGATTGATAAGAAAAATATGGAAAAGTAATGTATGTGTGAATATTGTAGTCCTCGTTTCCACCAAAATTCATGAATCGGGAATCCGATTGATATGGGACTTGAAGCCTTGGAAAGAGAATCCAATGTGCTATTAAATGGTGATGTGAGACCATGGTTTAACCAAGGATGCTTGGTAGAGGATAGTAGTGGCTTGTATGCCTTAAAAATGTGTTTGAACTACTATGTGTTTTATGATTGATATTGTATTATGCTTGTCTAATATTGTTGTTAAATATGAATGAGAGAAAATGCATGCTTAAAATATGAATTAGGTAGAGTGAGGAAACTTTACCCCAAAACAAATGGCATAGTTAAGATTGTTATAATTCTAGGTTGTGAATAGAATTGTGATAGAAACTCTGGACGGCGACGCTCGTGCATTCATTGGTGAGTTCTAGCCTGGAGTAGATAACCTAGATGGCAAGGCTCGGGCACCTGATGTAGGAAGGTACATCCGTGATGAGATTGGTCTAGGAGAGAGTGAAACACTAGTATGGAACATGTTGAACTTTTGTGATTATGAGAAAAGGCGAATGTGGCCTTAAGGCATTGTGGCCTTGTGATTGTCGAATAGAATCACGTTTGTGTGTGAGATCACATAATCATAACCGTTTATCTTGAGTTACGTTTCATGAGTCTCGAGCTCCTCTGAAACACATGCATGACTACTTGAATGGTTTGATTCCCGCGTGCAGTACAAATGACACTCAGGGAGCGTATGCTTGTGACAGTTAATGGCCCGTGTGAAGTGACGGTTCATAACGGTTAATGGTCCGTAGAACCTGAATCCATTCGTATGTCAAGTAGGTTACCAGGATCCATGACTCGGGTCGACTTCTAGACGTAGAAGCGGACGGGAAAAGGGGATGCCTTGGTGTGGTTATCGATTAGTGATATTATGAGTTGATGGACTCAAGACATGTTTCCATATAGTGTGAGATTGTGAGATTGAGAACCCAAGGTCATTTTCCCTTCCCCTTGACTTGAGTTAGGATTTGGCTAGAACCCAGTAAAGCCGAAAGAATCCATAAGATAGGGAACTCACTGAGATTTTATGTATCTCACCCCACTATTGTTGATTATTTTCAGGAGGTATTTGCAGGTTTGATTTACAAGTGGAGCTATGATTGGATGTTTCAAGAGAAGCTTGGCTTTAGTATTTCTGCTGTGTATTTGTTGTATACAATTTAGGACATTGTATATTGATCTTAGATTTTATTATTTTGGCTAGTTTCCATATCTTGTACCATAGATTATATATATATATTATGTTATTGGAATGGTCAAGTATGTGAATTATGCCATTAGGCACTTTTGATGTGTCAGTACCAAATAAAACAACTTGTATGGTATTATTCTAGATAAATATTATACAGGGCGTTACATATTTCTTAGGTTAAACATAAATTAATCAAACTTTTTTTGTTACCTATTTCTTCATCTTCCTCTGTTTTTTCCTAAATTTGAATGGATTCTATTCATCTCTTTTTGTAACAGATATGGCTATTGACAAAGAAGTCGATGTTTCTGATGCTTCTTTTGCATTTCCATGGCCGAAAATCAGGTAAATTCATGATGATGTTTCGATTGCAAGATTTGATATGAGTTATGTGAACATCGTTTGAAATCGTGGTTGTTTTAAATGTCGCTCACATTAAGTATTCGGACGAGTTTGATTTCAATCGAGTAGCATTCGTTTGTTTTCGGTTCTGTTTGGATCATATCTTTTTCGATTTGTATATGTTCATTTCTGTACCTTGTTTTTAATGTCGGTTTATATTGTATTATCGCTTCAATTACATGTGTGGATGTTAGGGTTCTGTTTTGATTATGCGGAGAATAGGGATTGTTTCGATTGTATGCGAATATTAGGGGATACTATGATTATATGCGGCGGGGTTGTTTTGATTTTATGTGAAATTCTGCTACTGCTATTATAAAATTCTGCTATACACTTGCACTTAGGGGCTACTATAAAATTCTGCTATTATAAAATTCGGCTATACACTTGCACTTAGGGGTTGCTATAAAATTCTGTTATACACTTGCACTTAGGGACTGCTATAAAATTCTGGTACTGCTATTATAAAATTTTGCATAATTATAAAATTCTGCTACTACTATTATAAAATTCTGCATAATTATAAAATTCTGCTACTGCTATTTTAAAAAATTACTGCTAAAGAAATTAATTTTGGTTTGTGTGTGAGGCTGGAGTTATAACAATGCTTCTTTTCCCACTTTGTTGAACATGGTATTTGATTTTACAATCTTTCTTGAGTGTTTACTGAAATTGGTGTAACTATTATGTAGTAATTTTGATTTTGGTTTGTATTATGCAGCCTCAAAATAATCCACCGATTCCTACAACTACAACAAATCCACCTCAAAATATTGATTTGGACAATGGTCAAAAGAAAAAGAAAAGGAAAGTTAGAGAAGCTGATGATTCTAATGCCGATGATTCTAATGCTGGAGATTCAGGTAAACAAAAACCTTGTATACCTAAATCTTGGGTTTGGGATCATTTTACAAGAGATGATTCGGGTACTCGGGCTAAGTGTAATTGGTGTATGAAATCTTATGCGGCTTATTCACACAAGAATGGAACCACAAATTTAAATAACCATTTGTTGAATCAATGTAAAAAACTTCCCAAGAGTGTTCTTGATCCTACTCAAACCACTCTTAGCCTTCAACAAGGTTCTAAAGGATCTAGTAATGCACTTATTGGTATCCATTTTGATGTTGAATTTTGTAGACAAACTTTAGCTAAAATGATGATCGAGGATGAGTTGCCTTTTTCTTTTGTTGAAAATGAAGGATTCCGTCATTTTATGAGTGTTACACAACCTAGGTTCCCACTTCCAGGAAGGATTTCAGTTGCTAGGGATTGTTTGAGTCTTTACATGATTGAGAAACATAAGTTAAGAGACATGTTTACTAAAACAAATCAAAGTGTTTGTCTAACAACCGATGCTTGGACTTCTGTGCAAAATATTAATTATATGGTTCTTACTGCACATTTCATTGATCAAGATTGGAAGTTGCATAAAAGGATTCTTAATTTTTGTCCTATAACATCTCATAAGGGAGAGATAATTGGAAAAAAGATTGAAAAGTGTTTGGAGGGTTGGATGATAGATAAGGTTTTCACCATCACAGTCGATAACGCGACTTCAAATGATGTTGCTATAAGTTACCTAAAAAATAGAATGGAGGATTGGAATTCACATCCATTAAAATGGGAGCATTTGTACGTTAGATGTTGTGTCCACATTCTTAACCTTGTTGTCAATGATGGGCTGAAGTTGAAGATCATGCTTTCTTCAATTTCTAAAATTAGGAGTGCGGTTCGATATGTTCGTCAGTCACCAGGTCATTTGGATAGGTTTAGAACATGTATTAAAGAAGTTAGGATACAAGACAAGTCTGCAGTGCAATATGATTGTCCCACTAGGTGGAACTCCACCTACCTTATTCTTGAAAGTGCATTGAAGTTTCAAAAGGCATTTAAGAGATTAGGCGAGAAATGTGTTGAGTATGCGATGTTGGAAAGTGGTATACCAAATAATGAGGATTGGGAAAATGCCAAGTGTTTTGTGAAATTTCTAAAGTTGTTTTTTGAAATCACTAAGAAGGTGTCAGGTTCAACGTATGTATCATCTTCTACGTATTTCATGGAACATTGTACGATATTAGGGGCATTAAGGACTTGAAAGTAATGCCACAAAGATGACATATTACTTACAAGTATGGCGGACATTATGCACGAAAAACGTAGTAAGTATTGGGGGATGTCATAAAGATGAATAAGTTGGTATTTATTGTTGTAATTTTCGATCCTCGTCATAAATTTCAGTTTATTAGGTGGGGATTGGATAAGTTTTATGAGAAGGAATTTGCTAATTCTTTGTGTGATAAGGTGAGGCAAACATTAAACAAAATGTTTGAAAGCTATAGTCATTTCTTAAGTAAAGGCCAAACCGAAAGTGTTGCACAAGAAATAGAACCATCAGAATTTGTTACATCTCGTGATCATATGGAAGATGAGTTTGAGAAGGACATGGATCAAGATCCGAATTTAAATAAAAATGAAGTTGATTTGTATCTCATGGAGACGAGGGAGAAGAAAAGTCCAGATTTTGACATCTTGAATTGGTGGAAGGTAAATTCAACCAAATACTTAACTCTTGGTATAATGGCTAGAGACATCTTGGTTATGCCAATATCTACTGTTGCTTCGGAGTCTGCTTTTAGTACTGGAGGTAGAGTTCTTAGTTGTTATAGGAGCTCTCTTACACCACACACTGTTGAAGCTTTAATATGTGCCAAAATTGGTTAAGATCCTCCCCTTTGAAAGTGGATATTGAAGAGCACTTGGAAGACTTAGAGAAGCGCGAACAAGGTATGTATGTCGTAAAATCTGTTTTGTTCATGATTGATGATTTTATTTCAATCAATTGTTGTAAATTCTAGCAATGTCTAATATTTGTTAATATATTTGGTATATTTTTAGAAATGGCTCCGATCCCACAACTCAATGAGGGGCTTTCCGATATTGAATCTGACTAGATTTCGTCACAAGATTAGGTAATGTAAATTTATTTTCTGAATTATGAATTTTGTCAATTTTGTGAATTCTGTATCTTTTTCTGAATTCTGAAATTGTGAATTCTGAATTTTTGAACCCTATGGCAACTTGAAGAGATGATTTTAAACAAAATAACAATTGTATGTTTATTTCATCTATGTTAAATTGTAATTCCTAGTGTCTAAGTGTGTCGAAGTCGAAGCAGAAGAAAGCAGTCAAAGTCGAAGTCAAAGCAGTCAGTGTGTCGAGCAATTTGTTTTACACAGATTTGTTTTGATTAGATTAAATTAGATTAGATTGGATTCTGTTTCAGATATGATTTAGATTAGATTTGATATTTTGGGCTTTAAAGTTTTTGGGCCTTGTAAATCTAAATCTATATAAAGGGAGTATCCCTTGCATTGTAAGATATCAAGTAGTGAAGACTATCACAGTACTTGTAACAATCACAGTTGCAGTTTTAGCAAGTGATCAATAACAAGAAAAATCCCACAGTTCGTGGGTGACAATTTTCTCCAAATATTTCTCTTCTCTCTTTCTTTCTTGCTGCTATTGTTCTTCTTCTTTCTTTGTTCATCATTACCATTACGTAAATTGTGGGTTGGTTATCAATCTTGAGATCAAGATTGAAGCGAAATCATCATAGGGTGTGGTGAATTTCCAACATCTGGTATCTAGAGCTCCGGTTGCGATTCAAGGAGGAAAATTGTGATGGCGATGAATCATCCGAATGGGCATTTTTCGGCGAGTCTTCCGATTCTCAAGAAAGATAATTATGAGAATTGGTGCAAGCAGATCAAGGTGGTTTTCTGTTATCAAGATCTTTGGGATCTTATGAAGGAAGGAGTAACACCGCTTGGGGAGAACGCGACAGATGAAGAAAAGGCTGCACTCAAAGAATTGAAGAAGAAAGATTATAAAGCGCTGTTTATAATCCATCAATGTGTTGATCCAGATAACTTTGAAAAAGTTAGCAATGCAGAATCAACAAAGGAAGCATGGGAGATTCTTGAAAATTCGTTTGGAGGTGCAGAAAAGGTGAAGGAGGTGAGGTTACAAACTCACAAGAGAACCTATGAGTTACTTCAGATGGAAGACAACGAAAGTATTACAGATTTCTTCACAAGAGTTACAAAACTTGTGAATCAAATCAAAGTATGTGGAGAAGCGCTGACGACGAAAGCAGTTGTCTCAAAGATTTTGAGATCGTTGGCTCCAAAATTCGACCACGTGGTAGTTGCCATAGAAGAGTCGAAAGACTTGTTAGTATTGACGAAGGAAGAGCTTCAAGGGACGCTTGAGTCTCATGAACAAAGGATGGCTGAGAGAGCTGCAGGAAAGTCGAAAAGTGATATGGCTTTGCAGGCGCAGTCAGAAAAGGAAAGGAAAGGCAAAGGAAACGTGAATGGCAACAAAGATAGAGGAGGCAGTAATTCGACTCAGAAGAAACCTTGGAACCAAGGCAACCAAAGAAGTGGTGCTGCAGGTAGAGGAAGAGGTGGTGGTCGAAAGCCAGATAAAAGTCACATTCAATGTTTCAATTGTCAGAAGTATGGCCATTATGTTAGTAACTGTCCAGAAAAGAAGAAAAATCAAGAAACTGATGCAAATCTGGCGAAGCATGAAGAAGAAGAGACGTTGCTGATGGTCACAACGAAAGATGAAGAGAGATTCCAAGATCAGTGGTACTTGGACTCAGGATGCTCATCACACATGACTGGGAGGAAAGATTGGTTTGTCAACATGAAGCCCTCGTCGAAGAACACGGTGAAGTTTGCAAATGACAACACTCTAGCAGCTGAAGGTGTTGGTGATGTTCTGATTATGAGGAAAGATGGCAAAAGGTCAACAATTTCCAATGTGTTGTACATTCCAGGCATGAAGAGTAATTTGCTCAGTATAGGGCAGCTTGTCGAAAAGAACTACAAGGTAGTTGTCGAAGACAAGATGATGAGAGTTCTCGACGCAGGTGGTAGGTTGATCTTGAAGGCTCCAATGTCTCAGAATAGGACCTTCAAGATTGAACTCAATGTGATGGAGCACAAGTGTCTAGCAACAGCAGCCAGTAGAGATGAGTGGTTATGGCACTTTCGACTAGGCCATCTCAACTTCAATGACATCAGGGAGCTGAAGAGAAGAAATATGGTATCAGGATTACCAGAAATCGACATTCCTAGTGAAGTTTATGAAGAGTGTGTTCAGTCGAAACAACACAAGAATAGCTTCAGCAAGGATGCAGGAAGGAAGTCGAAGGCAATTCTTGAAGTCATATACTCTGATGTATGTGGTCCAATCCAGGTGGATTCGATTGGTGGCAACAAATATTTTGTCACGTTTATAGATGACTTCAGTCGAAAATTATGGACTTATCTTATCAAGAAGAAAAGTGATGTGCTTGAGGTATTTGTCAGATTCAAATCCATGGTCGAAAGACAGAGTGGTCGAAGGTTGAAAACTCTGAGAACTGATGGTGGTGGAGAATATGTGTCGAAAGAGTTCGATGCATTGTGTAGAAAAAAAGGGATTGTGCATGAGGTGGTGCCACCTTACACTCCACAGCAGAATGGGATTGCAGAACGCAAGAACAGAACCATCATGAACATGGTAAGAAGTATGTTGAATGGAAAGCATCTACCCAAAGAATTATGGGGAGAAGCAGTTTCGATAGCAACGTATCTTTTGAACAGGTGTCCGACAAAGAAGCTTGAAGGAGTCACACCAGAAGAATGTTGGTCTGGTGACAAGCCTAGTCTCAGTCACTTAAAGGTGTTTGGATCTATAACATATAGACATGTGCCAGATCAGTTGAGAAGGAAGCTTGATGACAAGTCGAATCAGATGATCTTGATAGGATATCATTCGACTGGAGGTTACAAGTTGTTCGACCCAGTGAACAAACAGGTAGTGATCAGCAGGGACGTGATCATAGATGAGCTTAAAGAATGGGATTGGATAAAGAATGCCAAGAAGGATTCAGTGAGAATCTATTATGAAGAACCAGCCACTGAAGTCGAAAGAGAAGTTCGACAGAAACTAGTTGCAGATGAAGCAGGTTCAAGCAGACCTCGACGAACAAAACACATGCCTGCAAGGTTGCAAGAATGTGTAATTACATCAGATGATGTGGCCGATGAAGAGGGTGAGCTGGTACATTATGCTTTCTACGCAGATGTCGAACCAGTCAATGCAGCTGAAGCATTGAAAGATTCGAAGTGGGTGAAAGCAATGAATAAAGAGTTAGAATCCATCGAAGTCAACAACACATGGTCACTTGTCGAATTGCCTCAAGGCAAGAAGGCAATTGATGTAAAGTGGGTTTACAAAGTGAAAGTGAATCCTAGAGGAGAAGTAACTCGACACAAGGCGAGACTTGTGGCGAAAGGATTTCTTCAGAAGGAAGGAATCGACTTCGATGAAGTGTTCGCACCTGTTGCTAGAATCGAAACAATCAAGTTGGTTGTTGGTCTAGCAAATATGAATAATTGGCACACATGTCAGATGGACGTGAAGTGTGCATTCCTTAATGGTCCCCTAGACGAAGAAGTTTATGTCGCATAACCAGCTGGGTATGTGAAACGAGGCGAAGAAGGAAATGTGTACAGGCTGCATAAAGCCCTGTATGGACTTAAGCAAGCTCCAAGAGCTTGGAATAAGAAAATCGACAGCTTCTTAAGGGAGAAGGAATTTGTGAAGTGTACAACTGAGCATGGAGTATATGTAAGAAGAAGCAATGGCGAATTGCTTATACTATGTCTCTATGTCGATGATTTATTGATAGCAGGAAGCTGCAAGAAGGAGATCGAAGATTTCAAACATGACCTGAGTGAAGAGTTTGAAATGTCAGACTTGGGAAATCTCTCATATTTCCTTGGCATCGAATTCTACAAGACTAGTAGAGGTTTGATGATGCACCAACGAAGATATGCAGGCGAAATACTCAAGAGATTTGATATGCAAGATTGCAACTCAACTTCGACTCCAGCTGAGACCAGACTGCAACTGTCGAAGAATCCAGACGAAGATGATGTCGACCCAACCCAATATAGAAGACTTATTGGGTCACTTAGATACCTTTGTCACACAAGGCCTGACTTAGCATACAGTGTTGGTATGGTAAGTAGATTCATGCAGAAGCCAAAGGTATCACACCTAACAGCGACGAAGAGGATACTGAGGTATCTGAAAGGGACTCTCGACTATGGCATTTTGTTTCCTGCAGTTGATGAAGGGAAAGAATGCAAGTTAGTGGGATACACAGACTCTAGCTGGTGTAGTGATGCAGAGGATAGAAAATCCACAGCTGGATATGTGTTTATGTTAGGTGGTGCACCAGTTGCTTGGAGTTCGAGAAAGGAGCCAGTAGTGGCATTGTCATCATGCGAAGCAGAATACATAGTTGCTTCTCTTTGTGCATGTCAAGCAACATGGATGATGAACTTGGTCGAAGAGATTACAGGGAAGAATCATGGAGCAATTACCATGAAGATCGAAAGCATGTCAGCTATCAATTTGGCAAAGAATCCAATAGCTCATGGTCGAAGCAGGCACATCGAAATGAGGTTCCATTATCTTCGAGAGCAGGTAGCAAAAGGGAAGATGAAGTTGGAACACTGCAGAACTGAGAATCAGATTGCAGATGTCATGACGAAGGAAGTGCAGGTCGAAGCCTTCAGAAGACTAAGAGCCATGATGAATGTAGACAGCTTAGACACAATGAATTAGGTGGTGTGTTAAATTGTAATTCCTAGTGTCTAAGTGTGTCGAAGTCGAAGCAGAAGGAAGCAGTCGAAGTCGAAGTCAAAGCAGTCAGTGTGTCGAGCAGTTTGTTTTACACAGATTTGTTTTGATTAGATTAAATTAGATTAGATTGGATTCTGTTTCAGATATGATTTAGATTAGATTTGATATTTTGGGCTTTAAAGTTTTTGGGCCTTGTAAATCTAAATCTATATAAAGGGAGTATCCCTTGCATTGTAAGATATCAAGTAGTGAAGACTATCACAGTACTTGTAACAATCACAGTTGCAGTTTTAGCAAGTGATCAATAACAAGAAAAATCCCACAGTTCGTGGGTGACAATTTTCTCCAAATATTTCTCTTCTCTCTTTCTTTCTTGCTGCTATTGTTCTTCTTCTTTCTTTGTTCATCATTACCATTACGTAAATTGTGGGTTGGTTATCAATCTTGAGATCAAGATTGAAGCGAAATCATTATAGGGTGTGGTGAATTTCCAACAATCTAGACACAAATTTCTTATTCTTTTTCTTTTATTGTAGGTGTTAGTGTACTTTCTGTTACATATGTGGAGGAACCTTCACTGCTGGCTTGTGTAATTGTTCTAAGATGGACCCCTTGGTTTTGCTACTTGTTTCTGAAACTCGCCCGAATCCCATCTTTCCGGATCAACAAAAGGAACAAGTTCCTTTTTTATGCTAACTTAGTTGTTTGTAGTTTTTCTTTGTTCGTGTATTTACTTTTGGATTTCTTCTAGTACTTCTTCTGCTTTAGACTCTTATTTTTCATTTTGGGAGTAGATACTGCTACTGTAACTATGTGGTGATGGAGGTTTATTTGATAAATGGTGTCATGAACCAGAGCTCTCAAATAAGCTCCAAATTCATTGGTCTCATCTCATTTATATATATCAAACTTTCTATTTAACCCTTTTAACTGATTCCTTCTATTGTTTAGTTTAAAAAACTTAAGAAATAATTGTGATTGGATTGTTATTCTTAAGAAATTATAGTTTACATGTTTTCTTTTTTAACTATAATGGTGTTTTGTGCAATCACCTTGATGTTGTTGTGTGAATGTTTTTTATGCAATCACCTTGGTGCTATATGCTGACTTGATATTTATTTATTGGTTACTATAAAAAAATATTGAAAAAAACCGAACCAACCGAACCAATCCAAACCACTTTTGTTTGGTTTGGTTTGGTTTTGTTTTATTTTTAAAAGTCAACCGAACTAAACCGAACCGCATGTTTTTTTCTCTTGCGGTTCGGATGATTTTTATGGTAAAAACCGGTCAAACCGCACCGCGAACACCCCTAATTACAATGCATAAGAAACATGTGATACGTTTCAATTTAAATAGGACAGTTTAGGTTACTTCATTTTGGTTTAAAACGGACGATTTATAATGATTTAGTTAATTAGTAAATTGATAAAAAGTTATTATAGTATAAAATCATGGTTGTCCTTTTCATCTTTTACCACTTTTTACATTCAAAATTAAATTGATCTAATTACACGTGTTCAAAACTTATGATTTACTTAAATCATTAATTTTGTCATTTATTTGTTTGATTTTTTCATTTAATTGTTTGATTTTTTTAATTAAAATTAATTCTTTTTTTAATTAAAAAATCAGAGGTATTTTTTTACACTTAATTGAATAAAATAAATGTCAATTAATATCTAAAACAAATATATAAAACAAATAGATATAAATATATAAACGTGAGTTAAAGAAATAGTAAAACAAATATATAAAAATTTCAAAATAAAAAATATAAAAATATAAAAAAAAATGGATTAAAAATAAAATAAATGGCCAATTAACTTAAAATAAATGGGCAGTTAAATTAAGAACGTGTGTTAAATGAAAAAATATGATTGGATCAAATATTTAATAAATTAATATGAGTATAAAAAATGAAAATTATTTTTTATTTATTTATTCTTTACCGTGATAGGGACTGTGTTTACTAACTTAGTCAATGATTAGAAATTGCTTGTTAAATTTTGTATTTTAAAAATTAGATAATGTTTAATTAAATAAAATTAAAAGTGGCTAGAGAGAATGGTAACAATATGGTTCATTAGGTTTTGTAAAAATAATATAATTTTTTCATGAAATATTACTAAAATTAATATTATAAAGAGAACAGTGAATGGTTTCTTGAAGCGTGGAATGAAAACACCAAGATTTACTTTTAACATTGGTTTTTTAATTTATGTTTTTGATTTTTTTCAATTAAAATTATTTCATATTTAAATTCAAAAAACTGAGCTATTTTGACACTTAATTAATTAATATAAATGGCAATTAACATCTAATTTTTCATTCCATAATTAGATTATTTTGACAATTTTATCATTCAAAAATTGGTAGTTAAAACATACAAATTAAAAGCAACTTTGTTTGTAGGTACAAAACCAATGCCCCCTCCATTACCTATGTGACTTGCTTTTGGAAAATTTGAACTTGCAAGGAAGAATGCCAAACCATCTCCATAAATAATGTGATTTGAAAAATATAGTAAAGGAAAACTTGGTAGTAAACAACACTTATTTGACCCTCATTTTCTTCTCTTTCAATAGCTTTTCTTCCAGTGACTATTTCCAATAACACTACTCCAAAGCTGTATATATCAGATTCCTTAGTAGCTTTTCCTGATGTGAAATATTCAGGGGCAATATAACCCCTTGTCCCTGCTATAAGTGTGGTTTGTGACCCTTTCTCCTGATCCACAAGCCTAGCTAAACCAAAATTATCGAGCTTAGTAGTGAAACATGAATCCAACATAATGTTGCTTGATTTAATGTCCCTGTGAAGCACACATTGCTCCCATTCTTCCTATAAATAAAGCAATGGTGAAGCCAAACCCAATGCAATATTATACCTCGTCGTCCATATCAAGAAGCTTTTCTTGCCATACAGATGGGAATCTAAGCTTCCATTTGACATGAATGTTGGTGTACAAGGTGAATAATGGTGAGAAGAGAAGAATATATTATAGAGAATGACGGCTACAAGGATTACAAAAGGATTATGAAATCACCAACTACCACTAGTTTATTTATAAGCTAAAACTAGGGCTACAAAACAACAATAAAATACTAAAATACCCTCTAACAAACTTGGTCACCAAGTTTGTGAATATTAATTAAAATATAAATTATTATTCTAATACCATCCCTTAATTTATATTTCCTCAAAACTAACAACTCCAATTCCATCCCTTAAGCGAAGGAATTGATCAGTCTTGATAGCCTTCGCCAGAACATCTGCCAACTGTTTCTGGGTGCTACAATGCAGAACTTCTAACACTCCACTCTGAACTTGACTTCTCAGATAGTGATACTTTGTCTCAATATGCTTGCTTCTCCCATGCAACACTGGGTTTCTGGCAAGATTGATTGCAGACTTGTTATCAATCATCAGCTTCAGAGGTTTGTCAACTTTAATCTTCAGATCCTCCATCAAGTTCAGAATCCACACAGCTTGACATGCAGTAACAGCGCCTGCAATATATTCAGCTTCACAGGTTGACAACGCAACAACAGATTGTTTCTTGGAACACCAAGAAATAGGGCATCCTAGAAACTTAAACAAGTATCCAGAAGTACTTCTTCTATCAACTCTGTCTTCACACCAATCAGAATCTGAATAACTCAAAAGTTCTGATTCAGTCTTTCTTCCAGAAGGGAACAGTACTCCATACTTCAGAGTTCCCTTGATATACCTCAGAATCCTGACAGCAGCTTGGTAATGGGACCACTTGGGTTTACTCATGAATCTACTAACCATTCCAACTGCATAGCAAATATCAGGTCTGGTATTACACAAATACCTCAGAGAACTAACCAACTGTTTGAAGGTTGTAGCATCCACATCCTCACCATCAGAATCAGAATCTAGTTTCTGATTTGTATCTGTAGGTGTGATAGCAGCCTTACAATTCTGCAGCTTAAATCTCTTCAGAAGTTCTCGTTCATACTTCAGCTGATGCAAAATGATACCTTTCTCAGAATATCTGAACTCCATCCCTAGAAAGTATGTCATTTTCCCGAGATCAGTCATTTCAAACTCATTCATCAGCACCTTCTTGAACTTAGCTAATTCTTGTTCAGAACTTCCGGTCAGCCATATGTCATCAACGTACAAGCACACCAGAATCATATTTCCTTCAGAAATATGATGAACATAAACATCGTATTCCATCTCACATTTCTGAAAATCCTGCTTCTTGAAAAATGAATCAATCTTCTGATTCCAAGCTCTGGGCGCTTGCTTCAGTCCATACAAAGCTTTATGTAATCTGTACACCATCCCTTCCTGATTCTTTTTCACAAATCCAGGAGGTTGTGACACATAAACTTCTTCTTCTAATGGACCGTTCAGAAATGCAGATTTCACATCTAAATGCATCAGAGGCTAATTCCTGTTAGCAGCTATTGCAATCACCAATCTGATTGTTTCATGTCTCGCTACAGGTGTAAACACTTTAGAATAATCCAGCCCAGGTTTCTGCTGAAATCCTCTTGCTACCAACCTCGCTTTGTATTTGCCAATTGATCCATCTGGCTTTAGCTTCTGCTTGAAAACCCATCTGACGCTGATGGCTTTCTTGTCCTTTGGAAGTTCTGTCAGCTTCCAAGTCTTGTTTCTCTCTACGGCATCAAGTTCTTCTTTCATGGCTTTTAGCCAGAACTTCTGCTTGAGAGCCTCTTCTGTACTCACAGGTTCAGAGTTTACTAACATGGCACACTGAATAATCTCTCCCTCAGAATCTACTTCAGTGTCTTGCAACATGTCAAACTCTTCAAATCTTCTTGGAATGTTTCTAATTCTCTGTGGCCTCTGACCTTGTTCAGAATCTTCTTCAGATGCTTGAACCCCAGAAGTTCTGTCCTCTGAAGTTTCTCCTTCAGAAGCTCTTGCTCCAGAAGGTTGACTTCCTCCAGAACCTTGACCATCTTCAGAATCTGGCATATTCCCAGAGTCTGAATCACCACCAGAATCTGGATCATCATCAGAATCTGGATCATTAGAATCACCTTCATCTTCTGAGTCTCCTTCAGAATCAGAATCACCATCAGTTTTAGAAACTCTTATTTCTGACCTTTCTTCAGAAGTTCTCACATCAGAATCAGATTGAGACTTATCCCAATTCCAAACTTCTGATTCCTTCACAATAACGTCTCTGTTGAACTCAACTTTATTAGTTTCTGGACAATAAAGCTTGTACGCACCAGTACTGTGGTACCCCACCAGTAACATTACTTTGCTCCTATCATCCAGCTTCTGTCTTCTAGCTTCTGGAACATGTTTGTGACAAACAAAACCAAACACCTTTAGATGACTAACACTTTGCTTTTCTCCCGTCCACTTCTAAATAGGAACTATTTCCTTCAGCTTCTTCGTTGGACATCTGTTGAGCACATATGCTGCGGTGGCAACAGCTTCTCCCCATAAGTTCTGAGAAAGCTTCTTCTCCTTCAGCATGCTTCTCACCATATCAAGCAAAGTACGATTTCTTCTTTCAGCAAGACCATTGTGTTTAGGAGTATAAGGAGCAGTAACCTCATGGTCAATTCCATTCTCCTCACAGAACTTCTGAAACTCTTTGGAGTTATACTCACCCCCACCATCGGTTCTGAGAATCTTCAGAGTCTGACCACTCTGATTCTGAACCTTCATTCGGAACTTCTTGAATTCAGCAAACACCTCGTGTTTGAACTTAATAAGGGATACCCATGTCATTCTCGTGAATTCATCAACAAATGACACGAAGTATTTATTCCCTCCGATCGATTCTACTGGAAATGGACCACACACATCAGAATGTACTACTCCCAAGGCATGTTTTGCTCTTGGAGCAACTTCTGACGCAAATGGCAATCTTGGTTGCTTTCCTTCCATGCACACTTTGCATGACTTCTCAAGCTTCTTAATTTTAGGAATTCCATGTACCAGCTTCTTCGAATTCAGATGTTCTAAGCTTCTGAAATTCAGATGACCAAATCTTCTGTGCCACAGCTCACTTTCTTTCATAACACTTGTTGCACTAAGACATTCAGAGTCAGAAGTTCTGACATTCACCTTGAATTTTCTATTCCTTCCCTGTTCTGACTCCATAATCAGCTTCTGATTACAGCCAATCAGCTTCTGATTACAGCCATACAGCTTCAGAAGATTGTCCTTCATGGTAACTGAAAAACCTTTCTCAATTAATTATCCCACGCTCATCAGATTGCTTTTTATGCCAGGTACATACCACACTTTCTGAATCAAAGTTGTTTTCCCATTGTTCAGAACAACTCTGACATCTCTCATACCTTCAGCGTTAAGATATTTGTCATCAGCACATCTGATCTTTTTCCTCTTCTCAGAATCAAAATCAACCAGCCATTTCTTATTTCCAATAAGATGATTTGAGCAGCCAGTGTCCATATACCACCAGTCTGTCAAATTCGTATCATCAGATTCAGAAGCCATCAGTAGCACAGATTCATCATCAGAACTTCTGGCTATATTTGCTTCTTCTGACTTCCTTTCTTTGTTTGACCAACAATCTCTAGCAAAGTGACCAAACTTCTTGCAACAGTAACATTGGATCTTCTTCTTATCATACTTCTCATTTCCCTTCTGAGCATTCTTTTGCCTATCAGAAGTTGAGGTTTCTGACTTCTGACCACCAACAGACCTTCTCTGCTTCTGATGCTTCTTATCAGAAACTGCTTTCAGAGCCTGCTGCTCTACTTCCCTTTCAGAAGTTCTCTCAGTCAGATACAACTCTTGCGCTTCTAGACTGCTTTGCAGCTCTTCAATTCTCATGGTGGTCAGATCTTTAGAATGTTCTATTGCTACCACATTGTAATCAAATTGAGGGGTAAGGGATCTCAATACCTTCTCAATGATTACTTGTTCAGAAAGAGTTTCTCCACACGCCTTCATCTCATTAGTGATCAGAATCACTCTGGAGATGTACTCAGAAACTTTCTCATTGTTCTTCATGTTGAGATTCTCGTACTGCTTACGTAGAGACTGAAGCTTCACCTTCTTCACTGATGCGTCACCACCATAACATCTGACCAGTGTGTCCCACGCCGCCTTCGTCGTCGTTGAATCTGCAATCTTCTCAAACACATTCGCATCCACACACTGATGGATGTAAAACAATGCTTTCTGATCTTTCTTCCTTGTATCCATCTGCGCATTCTTTTGCTCCTCCGTCGCATCTGCTGCTACCGGAACATAACCTTCGGTGACAAGATCTAGAACATCTTGAGCACTAAACAGTACTCGCATCTGAATCATCCAATGATTCTAGTTTTTGGCATCAAATACCGGAAGCTTGGTGTTCATGCCTCCGTTGCCGTTCATCATCTTCAACCTTGTACAGTACACTCAGAACTTACCACACACAGTGTTTCCCAACCCATAGAATCACAAATTTATGATTCTGATCAGAATTTCGTTCAAGATTCAACACAAATCAAGAACCAAAATTCAATCACACAAGAAATCCTCACGTTTCACTCGTGTTTCCCGTTGATCCGAACCGGAGCTCTAGATACCAATTGTTGGTGTACAAGGTGAATAATGGTGAGAAGAGAAGAATATATTATAGAGAATGACGGCTACAAGGATTACAAAAGGATTATGAAATCACCAACTACCAATAGTCTATTTATAAGCTAAAACTAGGGCTACAAAACAACAATAAAATACTAAAATACCCTCTAACAAACTTGGTCACCAAGTTTGTGAATATTAATTAAAATATAAATTATTATTCTAATAATGAACTCATATATAAGAAGAAAATCATTCTTCTTGTGACACCAACCTAGAAGTTGTACCAGATTTCTGTGTCTCAGTTGACTTATGACCTTCACTTCAGTCACATATTCTAGTATTCCCTATCTGGATTCTATTGATATCCTCTTGATAGCAACATAGGAGTTCATGCCTTTCAAATAACCTTTGTATACACCACCAAAACCACCTTGCCCCACCTTATCCAACTCTAAAAATTTATTTGTTGCACTCACTAGTTTATTGTATCCTGAACAATAGCAATTCAAAGACACTAACAAAAAGTAATATGAAGAACCCTATCATCAAATTATAAATTGTGTTAAATTCTATAAGCAAAATAAGTGAATATAGATTATATAAATTAAAATAGTAAAAATAGATTATACAAATTGAATAAAGTATAAGAAACCTAGAAATTAAACGAAACCAAATCAACAAACAAATTCAAGTAATAATATGCAGTAGAAAGGTATCCATTTGAAGCAAAACTTGGATTTGGATTGAATGACTTGCCCGTCCCCTTAGCTTTACTACCGCCAAAACTAGGTCCATTCTGCATACAAAATGACAACAAAGATCAGCGAACACAACACAACAACAAACAAAAACCATAACCAGCAGCAATAGGATGAGAATTACCTTCTTCACAGGCTCAACATCTCCATTAATAGTCTTGGGATGTGAAACCAAAGATAAATTCTGCAACAAACTTGCAGCTTCTATAGTACAGTTATGTCAAGAAATTACAATTTCATAAACAATAAGAAATACATATATAAAACCGCAAAACAAACTAAATAAAATTGAGAAAAATTATACAACTATACACCAAAAATAAAGTTCACTGAGAGAATCTATGCTTAGACAATACAGCAATAAACCATATACATATATTAATAACCCTAAGATTACAATTATGAACTGCAAAAACTAAAAGAAAGCAAAGAAATTACAAAATCCTAAGAAAGAAACTGCACATGCTTACAATAGAAATTGGATGCAGAAAAAATGATAACCTAATGGTTATTAGTTAATTTTTGAAAACAAAAAGACGGAGATGAGAAAGTGAGAAAGAAGGATATTGTTAGAGGAAGGAACAAAAACATTCTCTTCTTTGGAATCCCGGCCGCAGCTGCTGCATCAACTTCAACATCCGCCATTGTTGTGCTGGTTTTGATGCTTTGGTTTCTTCTGCTAGGTTTCCCAATTTCATCTTTTTAAAAAATGAAAGAAAAGATAATGCTTTTTTAAAATTAAAAATAAAATTTTAAAACAAATTGAGAGTTAGATAAAAATGCAATTATAAAATGATACGGGAAAAAATTAAAAACTACAAAGTACCGATGACTGTTAGCTCATAAATTCGACGCCTGTATTAAGTTGGAGGAATTAATTGGTGTTAAAGCTCTTTGAAGAGGTCCAAAGGAGTGTTCGACTGGATCTTCACGTTGAACTTAAGTCGAAGATGCTTGTATAAGGAAAGGATATGCTTGGGACTTTAAAATATTTCCAAGAATTGGAAATAACCTTCGACCGATATTACTGATGATGTCCGATGCTAAGGGATTCAAATTCAAATAAAGGAGGGAGTAGTTATTCTTGTCCGCTCCTGAAAAAGATAAGTGGCGCACATCCAAGGGACAGAAGCATGCAGCGCGACACTTGTCATGTGTTAATTGTTTTAGGGAGTTAATAGCAGTTAGTTTTATTATTATAAATAGGAGTTCTAGCAATAGGATTCAGGGTGGTGTGTTCACTTTGTACAAGTTACTCCAAATTTACTCAAAGTATCCGCGTGTAGAGAAACGAGTCTTGTGAGAATGTACGTGATGTAAACACCATTTTCTTCTTTCAATGCAATTTACTTTACCCTTTTATCAAGAATTTATCTTTTACTTTATTGCAAGTTACGTTTCAGCATTGTGTCTTACCTTTACACTTTCAACCTTTCTTTGATGTTTTCAGCCTTTTCGACTTAAAGTTCTTGCACATCTTTTAAAAACCACATTTTAGACAAATTTCTCTTTATGAACACTGTCGAAGTGTCTAGTTTTTCAGAATTTACTTTAAATCAATTGTTAGCACATGTCCTAGGATCAATCTGATCGATCCTGTGAGTCACCAAAGTTAGATTTTGAAGATCAGCGGTTGTTTACCAATTTTCACGGTAAACAAATTGGCACACCCAGTGGGACAGTGCTAACTCTATAAAGATCTTTCTAAATTTTGAAAATCTATATTCATCAATCTTTTCCTTCTTAAAAAACTTCATTGCATGTTATTGAGAAGTGGTATGGTAGCCACTACAAACGAAGAGAGACCAAGGAGAAGATACACAAGAAAAATGGCGGCGAACACTAGTCAGCCAAACAATCCAAACCCTCAAGGGAGTGGTTCTAATCCTTAATCAAGTAATTCAAATGCCTAACCTAGTAACACTAACCCTCAAAATGTGTCTAGGAACGATGTGGTGCCACCCCTAGTCCCTTCGACAGGAGGGCCAATACCGCCTCCTATTATGTCTAAACCAATGCCATCAATGGCAGGTTCAGGGTCGACATATACAAGGTCTTACACTCAACCCATTTTGGAGTACATTGGGCCACAAGGATCTAATCCCCAAACTCCACCAGGAGGAACTTCGACGTTTAGGCATTTTCCCCTTCTAGGATTTTCACAACCATTACCAAGGAATCCACCTTATGGAATGCCAACGTCAGTAATGCAAAGCCTCCAAAATGCCCCCCCAGTATTCTCAGAAAATGTAATGTCTTCGCCATTACTAGGGTCAGGATCTGGGATAAATGTGGGTCGAAACAGTCAAAGTGTAGGTGTGGGATATTCCACTCAAGGGCCTAGTCTGACAAATACTTCTATAGCATGTTTAAGACAGCAAATGGATGGGAGTAACCTACAAATGGTACACACCTTGTCCCAAACTATGGGGGAAATTTTCCAGCCCTTGATCCAGAACACTACCCAAACTAACCAACAATTAGCAGCGCAATTGGCACGCATGGCAGAATTTATGGGTGTACCAGCCCCTGTACGAGGTGTGATTGTTGTGGAGAACATTCAACGGAGGAACCTAGGGAACATACCTGAGGTGAATCTAGAAAACCAGGGGATAGTTGAACCCCCTAGAGTCGAACCCCCTAGAGTCGAACCACCTAGGAACCAAGTGTCAATTCCTGTAGAGAGAGAAAAAGGGGTAGTTATAGTGAATAGAAACCAAGATGCTGACCATGTTGTACAACAGGTTCGACGTAACAACGTCGCAGCAGATAACAACCAAGCAGCCATGGTCGAAAGGATAATGGCTTGAAATGGGGTAAATTTTGGTTTTACTAGGCCAAACTATACATCACCGATAGTAGATTACATTCTCCAATCAGAATTACCTCCTAGGACGAAGGTCCCAAAGTTTACCAAATTCTCAGGAGATACCACTGAATCTACTGTCGAACACGTAGCCCGGTATATGATTGAGGCCGGAGAGATTGCAAATGACGAAAGTCTTAGGATAAAATATTTTCCAAGTTCTCTCACCAAAAATGCTTTTACTTGGTTTACAACCCTACCTCCTAACTCAATCTGTAATTAGACCCAGTTAGAACATTTATTCCATGAACAATTCTACATGGGACAAACCAAGATTAGTCTGAAGGAATTGGCTAGCATAAAACGAAAGTTTACTGAGCCAATAGACGATTACCTAAATAGGTTTCGATTACTTAAGGCTAGGTGTTTTACACAAGTTCCAGAACATGAATTGGTCAAAATGGCTGCTGGTGTCCTTGATTACTCTATTAGAAAGAAGTTGGATACTGAGTATCTTAGAGATATGGCCCAACTGGCTGATAGGGTTCGACAGTTAGAACGTCTGAAAGACGAAAAGGCTAAGGCTAATAAGAGTAAAAAGGTAGCCTATGTTGAATATAATGAGGATGTTGAAGGTTTATATGATGAACCATCGTATTTCAACGAAAATGAGATATATGTTGTTGAATTAAAGCAAGGTCCTCGGTATGCTTGTAAAATGTTAGCTCCTTCGAATGGAAAAGTGCCTGTCGAATCTGAGAAGAATGATAGGTTTCCAAAGAAAACATATACTTTAGATATCACTAAGTGTGACGAAATTTTTGATTTGTTAGTTAAAGATGGACAAATAATAGTGTCTGCTGGCGCTAAAATGCCACCTTTAGAACAAAGAAAAAAGAGAGGGTTTTGTAAGTACCATAATTTTCTGGGTCATAAAACTTCTCAGTGTTTTCTTTTCAGGGATCTGGTGCAAAACGCTATCCAGGAGGGCAGGCTAAAGTTCGGAGAGAAGAGCAAAGGTCAAATGAAAATTGACTCTGACCCGTTGCAAACAGTGGATGCCCATTATGCTGAGCCCACAGAAGTACATATGGTTGAAGTTGCTAATGACTTCGACTGTTTAGTCAATATGGTGGAAATTACTGAAGATTTCGCCAATGATGTTGTTTTAGCCAAGGTTACTTAAGGCCTTGACATAAATACCATGGAGAAACTCATGAGTGAGGCCGCTGACGGCTTCGACAAAGCTACTGAAGGCTTAGATGATGGGATCACTGAAGATTCCAACATGATGCTGGTTACCAAAGAAACTGCTGATAGTTTCGTTAAGATGGACAAGGATGCTGAAGGCCTTGATGTGGACTTCTGCAATCTGAATCTTAGTGTTGATGTCAACATGGACATAAATATGGTCGAGATTACACAACATAAGACCATGGAGGTTGATGAAGCAAGCTGCCAAGAAGAGCGTAACAAAGTGGCGTATCTAAAATAGGAAGAGACTATCATTGAATTCCTTCACCGCTGCCAAAAGAATGGATCAAGTGTCATGCTATGCCCCAGATACAGCGCAATCTTCGATCAAAAGGCTACTCACAATCTTGAGGGGATTAGGAAGGCTAAGGAAAGAAGGGAGCAGAAAACATCTCATGGTCAAAGGGGTTTCGATCCTAGAAGGTCCTCTTCAAAACAAGTGGGAGGAAAAACACAGTTCCCAGGGGCCAGACCCAACACCTTCAAACCAACAAGTAATGCACCAGTGGGAAGCTGGATGAAACCTGTCGAAGGAAGGGAAAAAGGTCAGAAAAAATGGCAGAAGTTTGATGTGAACAGAGGCTCTTCAATAGAGTATCGAAAGGAGTTTCAGATTTCCAATAGGTCAGCTTATGTCTCTGAAAACTATAAAGCGAAGAACCCGATGTCGTGATCTCAATGGAGGAGAGAACAATGTAGAAGGAAGGCTCTCAGGGAGGCTCGGTCGAAGGACTAAAGAGAGTCCAGTACTAATGTCCCTACTGATAATAACAGAAGGAATCAAATAAAGACTGCTGAAAAAGTGTCCGTGGGGCAAAAATCGTTTTCCTCTCAAGAGGACAAACATGAAAAGACTGTTGAAAATGATGAAGAAATGACAGAAAACTTTGACTCTGAGTCTGATACTTCTCTCAACATCATAGTCAATATGGTGTATGTAATGCCTAGGGAGTTCGACCAAATTACAGAGGTCAAAGATTTAGATGCTTGCACTGAACCAGAGATGGCAGCACACAAGCTTGTGTGCTACTATATCATGAATAATGGGTGCATAGAAGAGCAGAACGCCTTCTTCGAGCGACCTATAGAGGCGATGAAAGGCCACCTAAAGCCCCTCTACATTACTGGAAAAGTGGAGAACGGACCAATAAATAAGATATTAGTTGACTGTGGCGCAACAGTAAACCTGATGCCACATTTCTTATTGAACAAGATTGGAAAGTATGACACTGATACTAAGCCACACAATATGGCTCTTTCAAATTATGAAGGAGGAGTTAGCTCTACACTGGGTGTGATACAAGTTAACTTAACAGTTGGGACAATCACTAGGCCTACTGTCTTCATGGTAGTGGAAACAAAAGCCAACTACAATCTGCTCTTAGGACGAGAGTGGATACATGGCATTGGTGCAGTGCCATCTTCGATGCATCAACGAATCACCATCTGGAGGCCAGATGGCATAGTCGAAAACATTGAAGCTGATCAGGGGTATTTTAAAGCACCAATAAATCATGTCGACAGATGTCAGTTCGACAAACACTTGGCTCACATTGCCCCTTGTGGCCCAGCAGATTTTGAGTTTGTCCCAGATGATGAAACATTTTGCTCATTATACTTACATCCTGTCAATAGTTTCCATTGGGATAAGGAGGTGCCAGGAGAAAGGCTTTCATACCTTGGCGAGCCTGCAGTAGACCCCACAGGGTGGGGAAGTTAATTCAGTGATAATGACTGAGTTCAAAGCATTGAAAAGAATTTTGGCCTATGTGGCTGAAGTCAAACTACAAGTGGCTTTGGAAGCTGCCAATGAATACATGACTGGCGAAGCCAATTATGCATTCCACCAAGAAGGTCCTAGTAAGGACTTCGACCCAGAGCCACCTGATAAGGTTCAGGGTGTAGAACAAGGCCAGAGGCTTGATGCCATCTATGATGATGAGCTTTTGGGATTTGAAAAGGATCCGTTGGCAAATAACATTAAGATGCTAGCGCAGGATCCGTTAGAAGAAATCGACCTAGGAGAAGGGGCAACCAGAAGGCCAACATATGTCAGCGCCAATCTTGACCCACAACTTAAGGTCGAAGTCACCCAGTTGTTGCAGGAGTTTAAAGACTATTTCGCCTGGGACTATGATGAGATGCCTGGTTTGAGTAGAGAATTGGTCGAACATAAGTTGCTGATCAAGCCTGGGAAGAAGCCAGTTAAACAGAATCCAAGACGGTTTGCCCCAGAAATTCTCTCAAAGATAAAAGAGGAAGTCGAAAGACTCCTTCGATGCAAATTCATCCACACTGCCAGGTATTTTGAATGGTTAACTAACATTGTACCTGTTATTAAAAAGAATGGTTCTTTAAGAGTTTGCATAGACTTTAGAGATCTAAATTCTGCAACTCCAAAGGATGAGTATTCTATGCCTGTGGCAGAAATGTTAGTCGATTCCTCCGTAGGACATGCGTATCTTAGTATGTTAGACGGGTACTCTGGTTATAACCAAATATTCATTGTTGAAGATGATGTCCCCAAAACAGCTTTTCGTTGTCCTGGATCTTTAGGCACCTACGAGTGGGTAGTAATGCCTTTTGGCCTAAAAAATGATGGGGCAACATATCAAAGAGCAATGAACTCAATCTTCCATGATTATATAGAGACTTTCATGCAAATATATATTGATGATATTGTGGTTAAGTCTGTTTCAGGGAAGAGTCACTTAGACCATCTTCGACAGTCCTTTGAAAGGATGAGAAGACATGGTCTCAAAATGAATCCTCTTAAATGTGCGTTTTGTGTGCATGCAGGGGATTTTCTAGGCTTTGTGGTCCACAAAAAGGGGATCGAGATCAATCAGAATAAGACCAAAGCCATCATGGAAGCGAAAGCGCCATCCACAAAAAGGAGTTGCAATCACTGTTGGGCATAATTAATTTCTTGAGAAGGTTCATATCGAACCTAAGCGGAAAAATGCAGGCCTTTTCACCATTACTTTAATATAACAAAGATGGGTTTGAATGGGGGCAAGATTAGCAGGAAGCCTTTGACAAGATCAAGGAATACTTGAGTCGTCCTCTAATTCTTTCACCACCTTGTAGGAATAGGAGTATGAGATTGTACATAGTTGCATCATACAAAACCTTAGGGAGCATGTTGGCTCAAGAGGATGAGGATGGTGTCGAAAGGGCCATCTGCTACCTCAGTAGAGTTTTGAATGATGCAGAAACTAGGTATAACATGATAGAAAAATTATGCTTATGCTTGTATTTCTCTTGTATAAAATTAAAGTAATATATAAAACCAATTGATGTGTATGTTTCGTCTCATTTTGATGTTATTAAACATATGTTGTCTAAACCTATTTTTCATAGTCGAATTGGTAAATGGGCACTAACATTGACTGAGTACTCTTTAACGTATAAGCCTTTAAAGGTAGTTAAAGGACAAGTGGTAGCAGACTTTATAGTCGACCATTCCATAAATGAAAGCGCTTTAAATTATGTCGAACTGGAACCTTGGAAGCTATACTTCGATGGCTCTAGCCATAAAGATGGAACAGACGTAGGCGTGCTAATTATTTCTCCTAATAAAATTCCAACAAAATTCAAGTACAAGGTCGAAGGAATTTGTTCCAACAACGAGGCTGAGTATGAAGCCTTAATAGCTGGACTTGAAATTTTGTTAGAATTGGGGGCAACTCGAGTCAAAATAATGGGAGACTCAGAGTTAGTCATAAAGCAAATTACAAAGGAGTACAAAATGTGTTAAGGAAAATCTTATCATGTACTTTGTAATAGCCAACAGACTACTGAAGAAATTCGAAGTAGTAAGCATTCGACACATACCTCGACTAGAGAATCAAGTGGCCAATGACTTGGCTCAAATTGCTTCTGGGTATAAGGTTTCGAAGGAAAATTTACAAGAGGCAATCGAAGATAGAGGCAAAGTCGTGTCTGTTGGATTATGCCCATCAGATCTAGAAGTAACGAAGCTTGGATACGCTGATGATGAAAATTTTGAGATTTTTGCAATAGACAGCTTGACGGACAAAGACTGAAGGAAGCCTATAGTCGAATACTTGCAGAATCCAACAGTGTCCACAGAGCGAAGGGTCAAGTATCAAGCATTAAGTTATGTTCTTCTAGGTAATGAATTATTTAAAAAGACCCTTGAGGGAGTCTTACTTAAATGCCTGAGTGAATCAGAGGCATATCTTGCCCTTTCGACTGTCCATTGTGGGGCATGTGGGGCACATCAAGTAGGCCATAAGATGAAATGGCTTTTGTTTCGACAAGGCATGTATTGGCCTACTATGCTGAAAGATTGCATTGAATTCGCCAAGGGCTGCCAAGAATGTCAAGTTCATGCTGGCATACAGCATATCCCTGCAAGTGAGTTACATTCCATAGTCAAACAATGGCCTTTTAGAGGTTGGGCTTTGGATTTGATTGGAGAGATTCGACCAGCATCCTCCAAGAATCAGAGATACATTTTGGTAGGTATTAACAATTTTACGAAATGGATCAAAGCAATACCATTGCCAAATGCAGATCAAGAAGATGTGATTGAATTCCTTCAAAAATACATCATTTATAGGTTTGGAATTCCATAAACGATCACAATAGATCAAGGATCAGTCTTTACTGGTCGAAAAATGCAGGAGTTTGCTAAAGAAATGGGTTTCAAACTCTTAACCTCTACACCTTATTACGCTCAGGAAAATGGTCAGGTCGAAGAAGCTAATAAAGTGGTGATTAGTTTGATTATAAAACATGTGGGAAAGAAGCCTAGGAATTGGCATAATACATTGGAGCAGATCCTCAGGGGACGTCGAACCTCTCCCAAAGAGGCAATTAACACTACTCCATTTCAATTGACTTTTGGTCACGATGCAGTGTTACCTGTCGAAATCCACCTTCAATTAACAAGGATCCAAGGACATCACGAAATTCCTTCTGAGTCTTATTGAAATATGATGATAGATGAATTGGTAGATTTGGATGAAGAGAGACTTAAAGCTTTGGAATTGTTGAAAAGACAAAAGAAAAGAGTAGAGAAGTCTTACAATAAAAAGGTTAAGATTAAGAACTTTTTGCCTGGAGATTTAGTTTGGAAGGTAATCCTGCCTATGGATCAAAAGATCAGAGCCTTGGGCAAATGGTCCCCAAAATGGGAAGGCCCGTTTCAAATTACGCAAGTATTTTCTAATGGAGCCTATGAAGTCGAAGAATTAAATGAGGATAAAATAATCTTGAAATTAAATGGCAAGTATTTGAAAAAATATAAACCAGCACTTCAAGAAATCAAAATTGCTAAAGAATAATTCTATGTAAAAAGGCAAAGCCAACAATGTTATTCATCAGTGCCAAAATGGCTTAAAGTCATTACATAAAAAGCCTCAAAGGGCTATGGAACATTGTACTTAAAGGAAAACATTACAAAGAAATTAACCAGCTAAAAAGGGAGATTCTCTTTCATCTTCAAGTACTTCGACTTCTGGAGTTCAAGACGCCTTTCACACAGGGTTTTGTTAGATTTTAAACATGCAACCTCTTTCTCCAATTGCCGAGCTTCCTCAGCAAAAGTTATGGCATTGTCAAGTTCTTTCGACATGTTAGAGTCATCAAAGGCAGACAGCTCAGCATTGCGCTTTTTGGCCTTTGAGATTTTGGATCGAAGCTTTTTGATCTTTCGCTCCCAGGAGGCAATGTTTTGTTCATTAGAGGTGATCTCCTGCTTGTTCTTTTCTTTGCTTTCCTCCAATTCTGCTACCTTATTCTCAGAGTCAGTGGCCGAAGCCCAAGCAGCAGCCTCACTTCCAGATTTGGTTGAAATTGCATTCTCAATTTGAGGCAGCCACTTGAGGTCAGCATAGACTTGGTCAATCATAGTGCCAAGCTCTAGAATGATGGTGGCAGATTCAGGGGAAATAACATGGATGTCGACTTGTTGGAGGAGATTTTACAGAGATATGTGAGTGACATGATCCATCTGTAAGAGTGTGAAAGGTCACCCATAAAGATCTTATCTTTGATCTTCAGAAGGATGTTGTCTTTAGGCTTGCTTGAAGGCTGATCTCCAGAGGCAGTCGAAGCACTAGCAGTTTTGTCAGAGGAACTTCCTCGACTTCCAAGAAGGATCTTTATGTACTTTCGAGGATTGCTCACCTTCAAGGCATCAAGTTCCTTTTCAGAAAGGTCTGCTCCATACACAGTTGAGGTTACCTTGCCTTCAATAACAACAGTAGTTGTTGGAGTAGTAGTGGCTTCGACAGGGGTCGGCTCATTATCAGGTCCTTTGTCAGCTTTATTCTCCTCACCTTTGTCCTCCTCTTCTTCATCTTCATCCAATTTGTCATCAACATTTCCATCACTGTTGTCATCAAGTTCATACTGGTGCATTGTCTCATTATCATCTTCCTCCATCTCCTTCCTCCCTTTTGGATCAGCATTTTTTTCGTCCACTGGGGAGCCACCTTCATCAACCAAGGTTGTATTTTCATCCATGGTGACGGCTCTTGGGTTTTCTGTTTCAAAATTCTGCTGACCATTGTCTTCCTCATGGTCGGAGCCATCTGTTTGAGACTGTTGGGTGGTAGTCTTTGTTGGCGAAGGGGGAGCTGTTTCAAAGTTAGGTTTGTTAATTTCACCTAGTGAACTCATTCCAGAGCCCAAGTCAGAAGTGGGATGATATGTAGGCTCACCTTGGCTATTCAGGATGGTGGCTGGAGAAGGAGACTTATCCACCGGTGGCTTTGAGCCACTTGCATCAGCCTGAATCAAATTGAAGCAAATCAGAACAAAAGGAAACAAGGTAAATAAATGGGAACTTTAAAAAGTGAATTGATAAGTTACCTTGACATCTTCAGCACCAGGGCTAGAATTATTGCTTTCAGCATGATCTGCAGGTGGTTTAGAGGCAGCCCCAGAAGAGGCTTCTGCAGCACCACTGGTAGTGGTTGTCTTTTTGGAGACCTTAGCCATTTCAGGCTCAGATTGGCCACCAGCAGCATCTATTTCTTGGCTTAGTTTCTTCCTCCTTTTTATCTTTAAGTCTTCAGGAGGAGATTGGTTATCATCCTCCGAATCAATAACAATTTGGGCAATGCTCCTGTTCGACTTCCTCTGAGGTGTCGGGGGTAGTTTGCGGGAAGCCTGAAATAATGAGAAGCATTAGGGGAAAGAAAGACTAATCAACGAAAGGAAAAGGTGTGTGACGTACCTTGCTGCCTTCAGCCTTTACTTCGACCAGCTACTGAGGTGTGCTCTTCTTGGGTACAGCTGCAAAACAAACAAAGTTACCACAAGTCAGTAATGATACAGTTCGAACAAAAGAATACAAGATCGAAGAATCCAAACCTTCATATATTTTGGATTCGATGTGAACATCTTCGATACCAATATGAAGGTGTCCTTTGAAACTGTCTTGCGTATGCTTAGTAGGAACCACCCGCTGAGCCTTGGGTTTTGATTATTGTCGAAGGATTTTTATTAAATCCCCACAGATGAACCAGACTGGAAATGGAGGGGCAAGAGCCACTCCAAAATCAGCGGTGGGCAGTCGAGGAGTCTTCGGAGGAAACAGTTTGAAAGCCACTGCATAGCATTTCTCAGGAGGAATGTATGAAGGGAGTTTCAAACTCTCCATTTTCTTTAAAAATTTCTCCTTCAGTGTAACTGCGGCATCGTGGACGGCTCGACTAATATCATTTGGTCGATAAACAGTTTCAAAGTACTTCTGGAAGGCTTGAATCTCTTTAATATGAGTGGATTTACCTTTCTTGATCTTCACCTACACATTAACAAAAGCTTGATCAATCAACTAAGAGAAGCTAGAAACATCAAGGAACTCTTCAGCATAATGCTTCGACCACCAGTCATGGAACTCTTGAGTACAGAGATGAGAGGGTTCAAAGTAGACAGGAGTAAGGAGTGATCTGTGAGCATGTCGAGCGAGGTGTGTCGAACTCTCTATGGCATCATAGCTAGTGTGGGGAAGGATCACATGGACTTTCTTCTCGTACAGGCATTTGGGTAGAGTTTGGACCAAACCAAATTGTTGAGAGACAAGATTTGGTTGGTAAGCCATCAAAGCATTTTGGCCCCTCAGCAGGTTGAGTCGATGAATGATGAGTTGAGGGATTAGGAATGCCTCCCAGACACGCTTCGATTCTTCTTCATGCTTCTTGAATGAAGGGGGAAAGGGCCTGGTAAACCATTCAGGACCATATTTTCTTTCAGCAAAGGGGGCCATCCTTGGTGTGAATTCATAGCGTTTGGCAAACATCTTGATGAAGCCAAAGAAGGATGCCCTAAGTGTCTGCCCTTCTTCATTAGGGGTTAGCTGCACTAGTCAAGTCCATTCGACTCGTCTCTCCTTGATTTCTGCAGCCTCTTCATCCACGGTCCCTTTTTTAGGGAGACTGTCTTCAAAGGTGGCATTAAGCCAAAGCTGGAGCAGCCAAAAGGGTCCTGGCAGCAAGAGGTTCTCGTTGCTTTCTTGATCTTTCAGGCGACAAGCACCTTCACTTAAGGATTCATACAAACTAGCCAATATCATTTCACTCAGGCAAATGCCTCGATCATGGTGCAATTGGTTGGCCAGAGTTAGGTATTTCCTGGCCACTTGCAGAGATTTAGTGCAAAATACACAGCGAGAAAGCCACATAGCCAGAAATGCCATGTGCTCTTGATCTTCGACTGTGTCAGTTTGTTTGTCATGGTAATGGTTTATGAAATGGGTGTAAGTGTGTTTGGTGGTTGAAAACCCTATGGTGTCTTGAGCATCTACCTCAGGGTCATAAATTAGTCCATGTGGTTTTAGCCCCGTGGTAGCAGCTATGTCGAAGAAGGTGGGTGTCATCATCCCACAAGGGAGATGGAAAGTATAATGGGCGTTATCCCAGAAATACAAAGACAATGCTAATAAAGTCGGACAGTAAGCAGGACTTGTCTTCGACATCATAATCAGGTCATAAATCCCTAAATCCTTCCAAGTTTCTGCTTTGACTTTCTCTACTTTGGTTAACTAGTTCAAGTAGAGGTCAGTGTCCTTGAAATATGGGGTTGCTCTAAATAACCGAGACCCATCATTCAAGTACTTTAAATCTATGTTTGTTAGGGCTACATTATCATGAGGCTCAGTTGTTACCTTAGCCTTATCTTTTTGCCCTAAGGGTTTAGTTTTACGGTATGAAGGAAAGAAATCAATAATGGCAGCATAATCTACACCTATAGTAGACAAAAGGCCAGATAGCGCTAATGGTTTACCAGAAACGGTAACAGGAATCAATACTTGAGATTCATAGATATGCCTTTTTTCTTCCTTGAGAGGTTCAGGGATGAACTGCTGGTTCTTCACCACTTTGGGTCCACTCAATGTAGCGAAGGGAGGAAGTAGTGGCATGCCCTTTGGCCCTTTGGCCTTCTGACTTTTCTTTGGATCCTGAGTAATAATGTTTGAGGACGCCATTGTTGAAAACTTGAAGAAAATGGGTTTACTGAAGGTGAAGAGTTGAAATTTTTGAAAAAGAAGTGTTTACTGAGTACTTGGGAGTTGGAAAAGTAAAAATAGTTTCTGAGGACACTATTTATAAAGTACTTGGAAATACTAAAAGGTCACTAATCATCATTAGGGGCTAAAAGCTAGTGGGACACGCGTCCTCCCAGGAGCAAAAGTAGGAGCAAAAGTAGGATATTTTAGACATAATCATAATTGGCCATGACGTCACAAATGTGATTGAAAAGAAACTGAACAGTTTCTTGAGACGTGGGTAAGTCAGTTATGTTAACACCCATGTAGAGTCGAAAGATGGCGTCGAATGGACACTATCAAAAAATGACTTTTCCTTCAGTACTGTCAAAAAGGACATTTTTGGGGGGCAATTTGTTAGCTCATAAATTCGACGTCTGTATTAAGTTGGAGGAATTAATTGGTGTTAAAGCTCTTTGAAGAGGTTCAAAGGAGGATTCGATTGGATCTTCATGTTGAACTTAAGTCGAAGATGTTTGTATAAGGAAAGGATATGCTTGGGACTTAGAAATATTTCCAAGAATTTGGAAATAACCTTCGACTGATATTACTGATGATGTCCGACGCTAAGGGATTCAAATTCAAATAAAGGAGGGAGTAGTTATTCTTGTCCACTCCTGAAAAAGACAAGTGGCGCACATCCAAGGAACATAAGCATGCAGCGCGACACTTGTCATGTGTTAATTGTTTTAGGGAGTTAATAGCAGTTAGTTTTATTATTATAAATAGGAGTTCTAGCAATAGGATTCGGGGTGGTGTGTTCACTTTGTACAAGTTACTCCAAATTTACTCAAAGTATCCACGTGTAGAGAAACGAGTCTTGTGAGAATGTACGTGATGTAAACACCATTTTCTTCTTTCAATGCAATTTACTTTACCCTTTTATTAAGAATTTATCTTTTACTTTATTGCAAGTTACGTTTCAGCATTGTGTCTTACCTTTACATTTTCTGCCTTTCTTTGATGTTTTCAGCCTTTTCGACTTAAAGTTCTTGCACATCTTTTAAAAACCACATTTTAGATAAATTTATCTTTATGAACACTATCGAAGTGTCTAGTTCTTCAGAATTTACTTTAAATCAATTGTTAGCACATGTCCTAAGATCAATCTGATCGATCCTGTGAGTCACCAAAGTTAAATTTGGAAGATCAGCGGTTGTTTACCAATTTTCATGGTAAACAATGACATGACAAATGATATAAGTAATAACCAATCTATGTAAGACATGTCAAATGGGTAAAGTTACCCAACATTTTAAGTTGGGTAATGAAGTAGGACCCAAAAATTAAAAGATAGAGTAATAAACAGTAGAGTACTATAGAATAGGGAAAAAAAAACTCTTTGATAGGTGATAAGTGACTATCTCTTTAAGTGATTTTAGAGTCTTGAAGTTCTAACTTTAGTGAATTTTCCAAGGCCAAATCACATAAACTTTCGCTTGACAATAAAAGAAAAAGAATAGAAAACAAAAATTCTTTATTTTTACATTATATTTTAAGATAACTTTACAATTTTTTTTTACATAGTGTTATAGTTTGAGATGGAAGGATCATATTTTAAAATCTCATTCATCGCAAAAGTTGAAGTTTTTTGGGTTTTTGAAAAATGATTAGTGTTTGGAGAAAAACACTAAGTGTTTCATAAAATGTTTTTTACATATTGTTCTTGTGAATTGATGAGATAATTTTCTATATCTCTTTTGTAATCACTTGTTGAGAAACTTGATTTGTAATGAACTGATGAGTTGTTTTATCTTTCATATTAGATCATTTTAGATTGAATTAAGTAAACAATTTGTGTATGTTGATTTTATTCTTTTATCTTGTTTTTATTAGTTTGCAATTTGCTAAATAGATTGATTATTGCCGCAGATTTTTTAGTATTGTTAGCCATTGTTACTTGTCCTACACATCAAGTATATTCTTTAGTATGTTGAATCCTTAAGCATTTTATTTTTCATTACAAGTAGCTCTCATTGAAAGGAAATGGCCCAAATTTACAAGTGAACATCATGGATTAAGAATGAGATATCGAAAAAAAAATTTAAGACATTTATTTTGGGTTGCTAAAAGTAAATATGTAAGTAATAATGATTCAACAAAAATGTGTATAGCCATAAAAGACGAGGTATTGATGCTAACAAGCCTGGCCCAAGAAGAGATGACTGAGATGGTAGATAAAATGATGAGTGTTATTATCTTGTGATTCGAAGGTAAAGTATAGGTGGAATTCTCATGGGAGAAGACCGCGACATAAATGTGGGTCGGACTTGAATCATTGTATATGACTAAGCCTTTGGATCATGGGTTGTGTATGAAATAACCACTCTATTCATTTCGGATGATAATGAGCAAATCCATTATGGAGAAATTGACAGAATTTCACAAAATTATTGATGACTTGTAAAATATTAAGGTGGCATTTTATGATGAGGAAAATACAGATTCTTGTTGACCTCATTGCCTGGATTCTTTGACCATTTCAAGGACGCCTTTTATTTATGGTAATGAAGAAATTATCACCTTCAAGGAGGTCTAGCCGACTATTAGAGCCAAGGAGTTAATCAAGATAAATATATATATGTATTGATGATAGTGCAGAAGACTTGAATGTCTCGAGAGGAAGGAGTGAGAGTAGGGAAAACCAAAAGGAGAAGAAGTCTAAGTCTAAACTCAAGTCCAAGGGTTTGGCAAGTCGAAATACAAGAGTTTAATTTGTCATAAAATTTGACACATCAAGAAGAATTGTCACAAGAGAGAGCAATCATAATTTTGTTTAGATTGTGATTGCCTTTAATGAAATGATTACAAGAGTCACTACTATAAAATATACATATCATAACAATGTCTTACTATGACAACATAATCAACCGAAGTAATATATGTTTATTATGCGCCTTTAATTTTTATTTTATTTTTAAAATCACATATAACCACGGTCAAAATAAATAACTATTGTGATATGTTAATAGTGACACGCTTCAAATCCCAACACCTGCAATTTTATGATTTTTCATTAGAAAAAGGGTGTGTTCCCTTAATTTCTATTTTATTTTATAGAAATTAAACACTTTTCACCACGGTCCAAATTAACAACCGTGGTGAAATGTCGGAACAATTCACAACGATTCCTTTTAACAACCATTGTGAAATATTTAACCTATATAAGCTAACTTTATTCACTTCAGAATAGACTGTGCTCAAAGTGAAAATCTAACTTCTCTCGCCTTATCGCAATCTCTCAAAACTCGACCATAACTTTACAAAACATAAACATAACATCTCCAACTAGTATGAATCAAAGAAAGGTGTTACGAAATAATTAACTAGCTCATATCTTTGTGTTCCATTTTCATGAATCTTTTTAAGGAATGGTACGTACATGAAACATTTCATGAATTATACATAGGTTTTGTTGTTTTTCTTGTTATTGTTGTTCAAAATATTTGTCTTGTTTTTCTTGTTCAAAATATATGTGAAATATTTGTCTTCGTCCAACATAGAATTTATTGTTGTTAAGATGAGTTTATTAGTTTTATATTGTTGTTTTTATTGAGATAAGTAAAGTGTTTAAGTTATTGTTGAGCTATGTTGTTGTTTTGCTAAAGTTGGTTGTTGTTTATGTTAAGGTAAGTTTTTTTTGTGTTATTGTAGATGTTTTTTCAGGTTTGTTGTTTTTTTGTTAAGGTAAATTATGTTTTTGTTGAGGTATGTAGTTGTATTTTTTTGAGGATATTTTAGATATTTTTTGTTGAAGTATGTTAATGTTTTTGTTGATGTATGTTGATAATGTTGTTGTTGAGGCATATTGATGAATGTTGTTGTTTGTGTTATTATATTATCTGTTTGAATATGTATGTTGTTTGTATGGTGTTGTATTTTATTGAGGTATGTTGTTTGTTTTGTTTTAGATATTTCTATGGATACTTTTGTTGAGGTATGTTGATAATGTTGTTGTTGAGGCATGTTGATAAATATTGTTGTTTGCATTATTAATTTATGTGTTTCAATATGTATGTTATTGTTTATGTTATTGTTAATGTTATTACTTGTAAATTGCAGTTTTAATTTCGTTCAACCAACATGTCCTAGGAGATGAGTTTATTATATTGTATTTGGTTTAAGTGTATTACCAAACCCTCGTTGAATATATAACATTTCAAAGTGAATTAAAAAATAATAATATGAAAAATTAAGTTATGTTAGAAAACAACAACTTACCTTGATCAATGTTTTATGAACTTTTTGCAGCCCATCATCTGCATCTTGCTCTTTGACTATTAGAATTTGGTTCAATACTTCTAACTCTTCAATCAACACATTACTGGTTCATTTTGCAAAGTTACTAATACTTTTCAAAATGAACTATTAGTAACTTTGCAAAATGAACTAGTAGTGAATGAAGTGTTGGTTGAAAAATTAGAAGCATTGAACCAAATTCTAACTATTAAAGAGCGAGATGCGGATAATCGGTTGTAGAAAGCTCAAAAAACATTAATCAGTGTAACTTGTTCTTCTAATATAACTCAATTTCTCATATTATTAATTTGTATATCAAATTGAAAGGTTATATGTATATTGAGCAGTTGGTGAAATAAACATTCGACATAAGTTATAATAAACTCAAATAAACATATCACCGTAATTAGAAGGTTGACCTATGGTGAAAAGTTGTACGCTAAGTCTTTCACTACAGATTGGAAGTTTCAACCATTGTGAAATGTCTAAAATTCTCTAAAAATACTCGCTCTAAGTATCAAACATCCACATTTTAATTCGGTTGGTTTCTACTACCGTAGATATGTTACGTGCTTCTATGTTTTTACCACGGCTACCATATCATGGTATTAAAGAGGGAAGATAAAACCAAACTCTTTGTTACCATGGGTCACCAGCCATGGTAAAGTCCTTCTTCCAACCGTGGTAAAAACTTCTTTTATAGTAGTGAGTGTTGGTATGCTAGTTGTAATGAATTTGGAGATGAATATGAGTTAGGTCATGGACTCGAAATAATCTTATCACATGTATATAAGGACGAAATAACTTGAGACTTTAAAGCAAAATTAAGGTGAAGTCGTTCAACTCGGTAATAATAAGACTTGCACGATTCATTGTATTTGGGCAGCTCGTCTCAAGATGTTTGACAACCATGAGTTTCTTTTACACAACGTGATATATGCTCCCAAACTTAAGGAATAATTATTCTGTAAGTAGGTAACATGATTTAGGTTATTGCACTAGATTTGAACATGGAATGTCGAAGTTTTGGTTTGTATGTTTTGGATGGTTCCATTGTATGGTCTAAAATATAAGGTTTGTATATGTTTTGGATGGTTTCACTGTAAATGGTTATACATCATTATCTAATCAGGACTTTCATGATAAAATCAAACTATTTCATTTGAGATTATGACATGTTGGAGAAAGAGATTTGTTTAAACTAGTTATGCAAGATTTTCTAGATAGTGAGATATTCAACAAATTAGAATTGTGTGATCATTCCGTACTATAAAAACATCATAGAGTGAAGTTTGATACCCATATACATAAGTATAGTAGACATTTGAGTATGTTCCCTCATATCATTAGAGTGTGGTAAAGATGGAAATTTAAAAGGGTGATTTCTATTTTCCCACAATGATTACTAATTTTTTATGAGTGTTAATTTCCATTTTGAAATAAATGAGATACCTTTGAAATTTTTAAACAATTACTTACACTTTTTCATAAACCAAATGGAGGCTCTTAAGAATATACAGTGACATGGAATTTGTTTCAGAATAATTTAATGAGTCATGCAAATAACAATAAATAAAAATACATAGAGTTGTAGTTAACACACCTTATATTTATTAGATTATAAAAAAATATTAATTAGATTTTCATTACCAAAAATATAAGTACAAATAGTTCTTAGAAAGAAAACCATACAAAAGTCAATTAATTGTAATACCGAAGACACGAGGACTTATCCTGACACCCTTGACTTTTACCTAACACCCCCCTCCCCCTTTATTAGTGATTTACCATGATACCCTCCCATTTAAAAAACACAATTTCACTATTTATTTGTCATTTTTCAAGATTTAGAAAAGTTGTGTTATCTATGCATTTTTACAATTAACTCTTTTTTCGTTAAAATTGTGTTTTTTTATCAACAATTTAGAATTCATACCAAATTTTTAGGAAAAAAAATGCATTTTTACTGACATTTTGAAAATATCTAGTAAAATCTCATATTTCACATGCATTTATACAGGCATTTTTTAAAAATGAGGTAATCAACATGCATTTTTACCGATATTTTTGAAATGTCCGGTAAAAATGCATACATGCATACCAGACATTTCAAAACTGCCAGTAAAAATGCATATTGGTTACCGCATTTTTCAAAAATATCGGTAAAACCATATTAATTTCCGAATTTTAAAAAATCTGGTAGTTTATATATTCTTTTTGTAGTGAGGATCAGAGGAAGAGACAACAAGATAGTTTTTAAATTGACTGACAAAGCAGAGAATGTAGCTGCAAAGAGCTCTGGTGGAGGAGGCGGATATGACAAAGAGCAGTTGCGTCTAAAGCGGATCAAGTAGTCCTCATAGCAAGGTTGTTAGAATTGAGTTTTTACCGTGACTTGTTTTTCTGTTGAGTTGTAATTCTTTGTGTCGAAGCAGTCTAGCTCGACAGAAACAAAGAGTAGTCGAATTGTCATTATGTGTGTGTGTCGAGTTGTAATAGTTTGTCGAAGTTTCGAAGCGGGTTGCTTCACACAGGATTTCGACTTAGGCCAATTTTAGTAATGTTAGCTATTTTGGGCTTTTATAATTTTGGGCCTTAGCGTAGGGTGCAAGATAACCTAAATCTTTAAACAGGGAGAACCCCTTATTTTGTAACAACTTATAACAGAACTCACAATTTTCCGTTGCAAGTGAATGAAGAAAGAACTCCACAGTTTGTGGGCAGAAAGAACTCTGCAGAATTTTTCATCTTCTTCTCCAACGCAATTATTTTCTTTCTTTCTTTCTTTCAAACCTTTTATTTTCATTGCCATTGTGTGATAGTTAATAATCTTGAGATCAAGATTGAATAGGAATTCTCCATAGGTTGTGGTTTAATTTCCAACATCTGGTATCTAGAGCTCCGGTTGCGATTCAAGGAAGAAAACTGTGATGGCGATGAATCACCCAAACATGCACTTTCCGGTGAACCTTCCGATTCTCAAGAAAGATAATTATGAGATTTGGTGCAGGAAAATTAAGGTGGTTTTCTGTTATCAATATCTTTGGGATCTTGTGAAGGAAGGAGTAGCACCGCTTGCAGAGAATGAGACGGATCAAGAAAAGGTTGCACACACAGAATTGAAGAAGAAAGATTATAAAGCTCTCTTTATAATCCATCAATGTGTTGATCTAAATAATTTTGAAAAGGTTAGTGATGTAGAATCAGTAAAAGAAGCTTATGAGATTCTTGAAAAATCGTTTGAAGGTGCAGAGAAGGTGAAAGAGGTGAGGTTACAAACTCACAAAAGAACTTATGAATTGCTTCAGATGGAAGACAATGAAAGTATAACAGATTTCTTCACTAGAGTTACGAAGTTGGTGAATCAAATCAAGGTATATGGAGAAGTGTTGACATCAAGATCAGTTGTTGCAATGATCTTGAGGTCATTGGCTCCAAAATTCGACCACGTGGTAATAGCTAATGAAGAGTTGAAAGATTTGTCAGTATTGACGAAGGAAGAGCTTCAAGGGACGCTTGAGTCTCATGAACAAAGGATGGCTGAAAGAGTTGTAGGAAAGTCGAAGAGAGATATGGCTTTGCAGGCGCACTCAGAAAAAGAAAAGAAAGACAAAGGAAGCTGGAATGGCAATAAAGGTAAGGAAGACTACAACAATTCGACTGGTCGAAATCAGCAGGAAGGAAACTAGTCGAATCAGAGAAAACCCTGGAACCAAGGTAACCAAAGAGGTGGTGTTGCAGGTAGAGGAAGAGGTGGTGGTCGCAAGCCTGAAAAAAGTCATATCCAGTGTTTCAATTGTCAGAAGTATGGTCACTATTTTAGTGATTGTCTAGAAAAGAAGAACAATCAAGAAACTGATGCAAAGCTGGCGAAACATAAAGAAGAAGAGATGTTGCTAATGGTCTAAACAAGAGATGAAGAGAGATTCCAAGATCAGTGGTACTAGGAATCCGGATGCTCATGATACATGAATGAAAGGAAAGATTGGTTTGTCAACATGAAGCCCTCGATGAAGAACATGGTGAAATCTTCAAATGACAATACTCTAGCTGCTGAAGGTAATGGTGATGTTCTGATTATGAGGAAAGATGGCAAGAGGTCAACAATTTCCAATTTGTTGTACATACTAGGCATGAAGAGTAATTTACTCAGTATAGGGCAGCTAGTTGAAAAGAACTACAAGGTGTCGATCGAAGACAAGTTGATGAGAGTTCTCGACTCAGATGGCAGGTTGATCTTGAAGGCTCCAATGACTTAGAATATAACCTTCAAGATTGAACTTAATGTGATGGAGCATAAGTACCTTACAATTGCAGCCAGCAGAGATGAATGAATGTGGCATTATCGACTTGGTCACCTCAATTTCAAAGACATCAGAGAGTTGAAGAGAAGAAATATGGTTTCAAGATTACCAGAAATCGACATTCCAAATGAAGTGTGTGAAGAATGTGTTCAGGCGAAACAACACAAGAATAGCTTCAGCAAGGATTCAAGAAGCAGGTCGAAGGAAATTCATGAAGTCACAGATGTATCACCACCCCAGTGGTTAGAGCGTGTGTTTTCAATTCTTCCCATGTGCAAAGTCGGGGGTTCGAATCCCCCTCACCCCAGACTTTTGCACTTTTATTTTTCAATCATTTTCAAAATAAGACTCAAGATATTATTTTCATCACGCGTTATACTAACAGCCATGGCACATGGCGCAGTTGGTAAAATTTTAAACCCTCCACCCCAAGGGCGCAGGTTCAAACCTTGGGACGGCCATTCTTTCTTTTTAATCGCCTATTTTCTTCATTTTTTTACAACTTTACACATTTATTTCACATAGCAAAATTCATTACTTTTAATTTATTTTTTGCACACTTCTTTTTCACATATCCCATTTTGTGAATATATTAAAAAATTTCAAAAATAATATTTATTTCACACATTTTTATTAAGTTGAAAAGTAGTCAATTTTAAGGTATTTTCATACTTTTAATGACTTTCTTTTGATTTTCCTCTTAACCTAATCAATCACATGTGCTTATATGGTTATGATACACTTTGTTCAAGCCTTGTTGGATATACCTAACATGTTGTCTTGTCTTTCATAATAGGAGTAAATAGTTCTCTCTTGAAAAATACTCCGATTAATTGTTTAATTAGGGTTTTACTTAGGTTTAACTTTCAAAACATCTTTGTACATAGTTAGGGCTTCCACTTGAGTTTGGATTCCTCCCTAAGCCTTTGATTTAACCATGTTTGAATGCTTTGTCCATATCTTTACCTCCATTAGGGTTTGCTTTACCCTTTGATATATTCAGTTATTCCTCGATTCATCTTGAATATTTGCTTACTTGAACTCCATTGTGCTTGCTTCCATGGATTAAATCTTTGCTCACATGTTCAAGTATTTCCTTCATAAACTCTTACCATGATGAATATATCTCTTTATTTGATACTCATTCATATGTTGATATATCATGCTTAATCATTTCATGCTCATGTCATCCTCGATGACTATACTTGTTTAAAAGCTTAAATCAAACTTTTTTGTTAAGTTTCTATTAACATTTACATCACTTGCATAACTGTTTCTTTTCAATACTCATCCCTAGTATAGACTCAGTTTAAACTTTAGGATTCCCTTCAAACTATAACTTAGTTAAAACAATAGGTTCCCCTTATTGAAGTTCCAACTATCAACTTAGCTTCCTCTTGGGCTTTGTACAAGGAAGTTAGACTTCAAACTCAAAACTCTTCAACAAGAGAGATGCGAATTCTCTTTTGGAGTTCTAAAGTCAACACACTGCCCCTTTTGGCTTCAAACCTTCAAACCTTCAAATGTTCAAACCTTCAAACCTCAAGTCAAACCCTAGCCAACCTTTGGCTTCAAACTCAAAATCAATACTCCACAGAGATGAGATATGAGTCATCTCTATGGAAGAGATGCCTCTTCTATTTTCCACAACAAAAATCAAACATTTTCAAATTTATTCCCATTTTTAAGTGATGTAAGTGGCACATTTGTTGATTCAATATCCAAGCTGGAGTCCTTCTCTTATTATGGTACAAAAAACACTTCTTTCATTTAAGTGATGTAAGTGGCATACTTTTTTTTGAATAATAAGAAAATTATTACCAAAAAACAATTCAGTACAACCGCCGATCATCACAATCTAGGCACACAAAGACTAATTAAAATAGAAAACAAGGAAACCTAGTAGACATAGTTCATCCGTTGACAATATTCATACAACTTAGCATTTTTCTCCACCCTACGAAGCACCATAGTTCAGATTTCAATGCCATTTAGCACGTGTCGACCTTCAGGTTGAAATACTTTTTTTATTTCTAATAGACCACACATAGTAGACTGTCTCCGCCATCAGTGTTTTAAGCAGCCTAGCTTTTATACCTTTCCCTCTAGTGGCTCTAATGGCCCACTTTAACTCTTCCTCCCAACCACCAGGATCACGCACAACTGATATGGCAAGCAGAAGGATTTTCTATACATGTTTAGTATCAGCACACTCAAAAAGCAGATGCTGAATTGTTTCAGGTGCACAACAAAAAACACAGTTACCATCAGTTGTAATCCCATATTTGTGCAGCCTGTCCTTCGTCATTAATCGCTTGTGGCATGTCATCCACAATGTAAAGATGGCTCTTGGCCTTGCTATGTTACCATACAATAAGAACCTCCAGTCAACTTTGGGTTTCACCTCTCGTATCGCATTGTACATCGTGGTTATTTTGTACTTCTTGGTTGATATAAAACTTTGCCAGCAGCCTGTACTTATCAGAGTCTCCCTATGCTTGAAAATTGCACGAATCACCCACGATGCAGTTGGCCATAAGTGGCATACTTGTTGATTCTATATCCAAGTTAAGGTCTTTCTCTTATTATGCAAAGATTTCATTTAAAGGAAGATGTGGCATTACTCTGGATTTTCTTCATCCAAGTTTAAAGCTTCTTCCCTTATTATTTTCTTTCTAAAAAATTTTGTGGTGAATAGGTGAGATATCCCCCTTAAGATGACAATTTGTCTCTTCTCTCAAACCCAACAAACCCAGTTCCACCCATTAGTAGGTGGAACTAAGAACGCTCTGATTTCTCAACTTCCTTTTGAGAATACGTAGGCATAAGATTACGAGATCTTAGCGAGCACAATAAAACCATTAGGTTCCTATACCTTTTCAACTTACAGAAACAACAAAAAATATCCCACTAACATCACTCATTTAAAACCCAATAAACAAATTCCCATTACACAGCAAGTATAACAACAGTAACACAAATATAAGAAAGAGGTTCCTATAGGATACTATAGATTTTTAGGGTGCTAATATCTTCCCTTTGTATAACTAATCTCGATTCCCAATCTCTCAAGTGCATTGTTTTGCATTGCACATCACTCACAGATTTATTCAGATTTTTTCCCCTTCCCTACCTTTGGGATAAATTAAAACTTCACGTTGTAAAAGGGCGAGGCTTTTCGCACAGCTACATATTTCCATGGCCCCCCCCTCCATTTGGAAGGCTCATTAATGACATGGAACATGTGTTGTACATCCACGTCATATTTAATGAATATTTCATTTCACAGTATTTAATTTTAGTATTAATTTTTTAAAATTTAAATAATGATAATTGAATTTTAATTATTGCCTTTATTAATGGAAACCCAGAAACACACATTTGCATCCCTAGCAGTCTTCGTCTTTCAGTTTAAAATCAAGCACAAATTATGTTACCCATCTTCTATCCTCCATTTTTATTTCCTTGTCAAGTCGTCTTCCTCCTTTAAAATGTCTCAGCAATCAGTTTCAAAACGTAGCTACATAAATCGTTCATTGATGTACGGATGCCATTGTGGTATGGATGCTCCATTGATGACAGCATGGACTGATGCAAACCCATGATGTTGTTTTTATGGTTGTGGAATGTATAAGGTATGATTTCATTTATGCTATTTTTGATTTTCTTCTCTTTTATGTTATATCGCCACTGATGTATCTTCCTTCTATTCCAGTGATTTCTCCAAATGTAAAGTTACAAGAAGTGTAGTCACTTTGTTTGGTTGGATGAAGAAATGAATCCAAGAGCAATGGAAGTTAATTCCTCATTATTGCATAATTTAAATGATGAAAAGAAAAAGGTGAAAGATGTCATCATGAAAGATGAAGAAATGAAGACGGAGATGAAATTATTGAACAAGCATGTTAAGCTCAATTGGATGATTATGTTAATTGCATATGTTGTTTCAGCAATAATGAAATATGATCTTAGTTGAATTGTTGTTGTATGCTTAGGTTTTATTTTGTTACATTGCTGGTTTAATTTGAAAGGTCCAACATGTTTAAGTTATGTGTTGTAACAGTTTTATATTGAAAGATACAATATTGTGTAACTTGACTTGATAATGAAATGAAATTACAATATTATGTATCAACTTGTAACATTTGATACTATAACTTGTTGATTTACATAAAACAAACCATAATTTGACTTGATTTTGAAATGAAATAACCGTTGCATAAAACCATAAAAGTTGAAACAATAACAAACCATAAGTTGTTGATACCATAAAACTAGTTGATATTATATCACAAGATTAGTTGCATAACAAACCATATTACAACTGGTTCATAACAGACCATAACCAGTTTCATAAATAGTTGAAACCATAACTTGTTGATACCATAAAACCAGTTGATTTGCATAAAACCAGTTGATATTATATCAAAAGATCATAACATATCATATTACAATTGGTTCATACCATTTTGATGAACAAATTACAACTTGTTCTTCTACAAATAGTGTAAAGACAAATGTTAGACCATCGGGTGAAGCATCTATAACTGGGAAGAAATATGTGACCAAGATGAAGTCCTTGACAAAGAGAACTGTTCGAGCACATGAGTCTGCCTCAGAGGCTAATTAAGATCGGGTTACCTATATGAATTCAAGAGCATGGATGGATGATCAAATCTAAAGGATGTTGATTACAAGTGTTTTTTCTTAGTTTGTTTGGCCCTTGTATTTGGGCATATTTTGTTTCCTTGTTTGGGTTTGTAAGGGTGTTGTTGACAATAACTATGTCTGATGCTATAGCATCATGCTAAAACATTTGTCCTAATAAATTTTTACATTTAATTACTCATGATGTGTTTGTGTGCTAAGATACTAACGTCTAAGTTAACTGGCTGGCCTTATGAGGAAGACCTTTGCCAAATTATAGCTAAAAGGGGAAGTAATGGTATGTGTAGTGGAATGGTGTAACTACTGACTTAACTACTGACTCTGTGATGTATCAGGATCGTCTGCTGACCTGAAATATCCTGATGTGCTTAGTGCTAATTGATTTTTGTAGTACTAATTAATATGATTTTTGTGTACACACATGCTGAAGCATTTGGCCCTCAACTTTGTGTGTGCCAATATCTCTGTGTGTTAGTAGTAGCTTCTGATCTTTGACTACTGAATACTAACTGTGTGTACATGCATGACTAACTCATCTTGAATGATTGCATGTTGATTGTTTATGGAACATTATGTGTATAAAACTCATGATATTATGTGTGTGTGTGTGTGTGTGTGTTTAACTACCTCATTAATTATGAATTGTGCTTTAATTTATGCTGATTTTTTTGCTGCTGATGTATGCTCTATTGTTTAGTGTTTGGTTCTTCAGTCGCTGCTAATATTGGTCTAAGTATATCTTTGACACTTAGTTATTTTTTGCTGTGGAACATCTGGCCTTGACAGCAGGCCATAAAGGATGTTGTTTGATGCGAATTTTCTAATTGGATTTCAATCAAATTTGTTCGAAATGTATGGTTGAATTCTTTAACAGTTGTTGAATATCAAATCAAATTTAAATGGAGATTTAAATTTGAATTTAAATGTAACCAATAATATCTTTTGGAGATTTTTATGGATCAATCAATTCCAACAAGATTCTCTATTATTCTTGACAAATTTAAATCAGAGATCCAAAAGGTAAAAGCCCAGAAGGAATTGGTTATACAAAGGGAAGGTATTAGCACCCTAAGTATCTATAGTATCCTATAGGAACCTCTTGCATATATTTGTGTTACTGTTGTTTTACTTGCTGTGTAATGGGAATTTGTTTATTGGTTTTGAGTGAGTGAATGGGAAATGTTTTTGGTGTTTTTGGAATGCAAAGTAAACTATGTCAAAGGTGTAAGAACCTAATGGTTTTGTTTAATATTGTGCTCGCTAAGATCTCACAATCTTATGCCTAAGTATTCTTAAAAGGAAGTTGAGAAATCAAAGCGTTCGTAGTTCCACCTACTAATGGGTAGAATTGGGAATATTGGGTTTTTGAGAAGATACAAATTGTCATCGTAAGGGAGATATCTCACCTATTCACCACAAACATTTTAAGAAAGATAATAAGGGAAGAAGCTTTAAACTTGGATGTAGAAAATCCAGAGTAATGCCACATCTTCCTTTAATTGAGTCTTTACATTTTAAGAGAAGGACCTTGACTTGGATATAGAATCAACAAGTGTGTCACTTACATCACTTAAATGAAAGAAGTGTTTTGTGCCATAATAAGAGAAGGACTCCAACTTGGATTTTGAAACAAAAAGTGTGCCACTTACATCACTTAAATGGAAAAAGTTTGAAATGTTTGATTTATATTGTGAGAAATAGAAGAGACATATCTTCCATAGAGATGACTCATGTCTCATCTTTGGGGAAGTGTTTTGAGTTTGAAGCCAAAGTTTGGCTAGTTTTGACTTGAAGTTTGAAGGTTTGAATCCATAAGAGGCATTGTGTTGACTTTAGGACTCCAAAAGGGAATTCTCATCTCTTTGTTGAAGAGTTTTGAGTTTGAAGTCTAACTTTCTTGTACAAAGCCCAAGAGTAGGCTAAGTTTCCTTGTATAAAGCCCAAGAGGAGGCTAAGTTTCCTTGTATCAAGCCCAAGAGGAGGCTAAGTTTCCTTGCATAAAGCCCAAGAGGAGGCTAAATTTCCTTGTATAAAGCCCAAGAGGAGGCTAAGTTTCCTTGTATAAAGCCCAAGAGGAGGCTAAGTTTATAGTTGGAACTTCAACAAGGGAAACCTAATGTTTTAAGTAAGTTATAGTTGAAGGGTATCCTAATGTTTTTGTGTATAAACATAAAGGAAAAAGCTAAAAAAAAGGTTTGCTCGCTAGGATCTCACAATCCTATGCCTACATATCCTTAAGAAGGAAATCAGAGCAATTGTAGTTCGGACGTAAGCTCGAAGTGTAAAAAATTTCAAGAGAAACTTAACAAGGTAAGTTTATTTAAGCTTTTAAACAAGTGTAGTCATCGAGGATGACAAGAGCACGAAATGATTATGCATGATATATCAACATATAAAAGTGTATCAGACAAGGACATATGTTCATCATGGTAAGAGTTTATGAAGGAAATACTTGAATGTGTGAGCAAAGATTTTAATATATGGAAGCAATCACAAAGAAGTTCAAGTAAACAGATATTCATAAATGAATCAAGGATCCGATGAATATGGTGAAGGGTAATCAAAACCCTAAGGGGGATAAACATGTGGATAAAGAATTCAAACATGGTTGAATTAAGGGCTTTGGGGGATCCAAACTCAAGTGGAAGCCCTAGTTATGTACAAAGGTGTTCTCACAAAGTTGAAAACAATTATTTTTGCTTGGTGAAATAAATTGATGAAATTGTGAAGAAAAATAGAAAAAATAATGTTAAAAAATTAGGAATGGTCCCCATGGGTGTTGAACCTGTGCCCTTGGGGTGATAGGTTTAAAAGATAACCATCTGAATCACATGCGTGTGGTTGATAAACAATGGAAATAGAAAGTAATATAGAGAGTTGAGTTGAAAATGATTGAAAAAAAATATAAAAGCCAAAAGGTCTGGGGTGAGGGGGATTCGAACCCCAGACCTCACACTCAAAAGCCTCACAAACACATGCCTTAACCATTGGGGTGGTGATACATCTGTGTATCAAACCACATTGTTGGTTGCAGAATAGGGCAAGCAGCAAAAATATTTATTTTCGGAAAGAAATCCCTCCGGGATTTAGGTCGTGTCCACAGAGATCGGTTCGAGGGAAAGAATGTCGTTCGACAATCTCTCGCGTTAATGAGTTTTGGTTTAAATGGCTTAAACATAGAAACAGAAAAGTAAATATCAAAACATAAAACAAAATTCATTCTTCAGCAACAAGAAACTTATCAGGCGTGCACATAATCGACTCCTCACAAACTTAAACTTACCGACCAGTTATACTCAACCTACAATACTCCTCAATATCACCCAGCATCGCTCACAACACAGGTTATGTCTAACGCAAAGTTGAGATAACAACCGTGTCACTCTCTTCGTCACTCTCTCGAGCGAAGCCTCGAAACACGGAAGGCATTAAGTTCCGACGCCTATTGAAGATTGTTAGCTCTTAAATCTATCTCTAGAGTACATAAACTAACAGACAATAATCCCTAATCGAAGTTCGTGAAGGTTATGTCTAACGCAACCCAAACCCCGCGCATAAAGCAAAAATCAGAGACAATCACCAATACAGTTTTGTAAAGCAGATATCATATAACGCCATGGGCGACAAATATACATGATTTTATAGAAAATACATATACACACCCCAACCATAAAGAAAAAACAAAGAAATCCATAGATAAACCAAACATATCGCGGTTTGTCAGAGCCGATCGACGCACAATCCATCCTGGTTCATCCGTATGCAAGCTCCATAGTTGTTTTCTAAACTAATCTACCAAAGAATGAGGTTGATGAAGTTTGGAGACAAAAATCACCTCCAAAACAACATAACTAACAAAAATGAAGAAAAATGAACTAAATACAAAATTTTGGTTCAGACCCACCGCCCGGCACTATAATGCACCGCCTGGCGCAGCACACTAATCCACTCACACCAGCTGTGTACGTAAACCGTCTGGAAATAAATATCTAGCACCGCCCGGCGATCAAAATACCGCCCGACGCTAGCCAAAAATATGGAACGCTCCTGTAAGTTCCATTTTGAGAATTTTCTACCGCCCCTGCACCGCCCGGCGCTGTAGGGGCGCAGCACACCAGTCAGCAGAAAATTCTGCACTGTTTTATTCGTATCTTTTAAACCGTAACTCCGTTTTTCGCCCGGTTCGAAGCACTGTGTAGCGAGCAATTTTGGACGCGGTTCTTAAGCGTTGGTTGCTCTCTGCGGTTGAGCTTAAACTACTAGTCGATTAATTTTTTATCCTATTAAAGCTGATGAAGGAAGGGAAATAGATGTCTCCAATTAACCCTGCTTTGCATACTGAGTTTAAATAGCAGTCTGTTAGGTTACGGATGCTATCAATGTGGGGGGGCCTTTGTACAGGTTATTTGTATTTTCGCCAATACTGTTTCTCTCTTTTTACCTTGACAGAAGGTTTCTGGCGGGGAACAAGGATTAGGATGTTAGGACTGATGTTTTGAATTACTGCTTTTGATTGATGGAGATATGGGATTTGGGTTTTTTGTTGATTGCGCTCGCTAAGATCTTTTCTTTCGATCTTATGCCTACGTATTCCCGTTTACCGAAACAGGGAAATCAGAGCGTTCGTAGTTCCTCCTATTCTATGGGAGGAAATTGGTTTTTGGTGTCTTGTTCAAAGCCTAAGACGTGAAGCGAAAGGTGATTTGTATCTTGTTCAAAGCCCAAGATGTGAAGCTGAAAAGTCTATTTGTGTCTTGTTTAAAGCCCAAGACGTGAAGCTGAAGGACCTCGACTTTAGAGAGAATTTGTCATCTCTAAAGAAGGGTTTGTCTGTCACAACTGTTGGGTGACTGGTTATAAAGGAGGATTACTTTAACCGGGATACGCGGATCCTAGTAATGCCATAATTTCCTTTATAGGGGATTTTAACCTAAAGGAGAAGACTTTAACTCAGTGTAGAGCAATGCCATCTTTCCTTAGGAATTTCTCATGCTAAAAGAGGGACAGTGGCGTGGATGTAAATAATCCAGAGGCTTGCCGCTTACAGCGATTAGATGAAGGGGAAAGGAGTTGTTGATGTTTGTGTACTGTGAACGAGGCACAGCTTTGATGCTAAAAGGTTAATTGGATTAACCAGTGGTTTTCTTATACAAAGCCTAAGAGGAGGCTATTATGTGTCTCGTACAAAGCCCGAGAGAGAGGCTAAAAGGTTTTTGACTCAACGAGGGAGTCTTTTGGTATCTCGTATAAAGCCCGAGATGGAGGTTATTGTTTGTTTGGCTCAATAAGAACCCTTTGGTATCTCGTACAAAGCCCGAGATGGAGGCGAAATGGGTGATTGACTCAACGAGGGAGTCTCTTACGTGTCTCGTACGAAGCCCGAGAGAGAGGCTAAACGTTGTTTGACTCCACTGGGGAGAATCATTGTATAAAGCCCAAGAGAGAGGCTATGGTGACTGTTTCAGTTAAGTGACAGGTCCAGTATACTGATTTTGAAAGAGAAAATCAGTTCTTATATGAGCAACACTGTACTTCAAGGATTTGATTCAAGGATCCGGGTTATTCCTGTTCTTTAAGGAAGTGGGAAATCCGAAGGGTATTGAGACTATCCGAGTCTGCGGGCTTCCTTCCTATTTAACAAAGGGGTCACTTGAGAATGTCTTTGAGACTCAAGGAAGTTAGATTGTCCAAGTCTAGAGTTTCATCTTTTGTACTATGCTTTGAGAAACAGTAGTAGACTCTTTGAAAGGACTGTTCTATGCAGATGATTAAGTTTTGTTCCTATACCTCTAGGAGGTCGTCGGGACAATTTATACGAAGCCCAAGAGGAGGCTGGAAACTTTTAAGAAGTCGACGGGTCCTTGTACGAAGCCCAAGAGAATGCTATCATTCCCGGAGGAAGAGATCATTATCCGAAGCCTAAGAGGAGGCTGTGAATACTTCTAAGAAGTCGTAGGGTCCTTGTACTAAGTCCAAGAGGAGGCGGGGTTGCTTTTAGGAAGCCTGTGGGTCCTTGTACGATGCCCAAGAGGAGGCCGATGCTTTTAAGAAGCCCGTGGGTCCCCAAACCCCGAGAAATTCAAGGCAAGCTATTCACAAGGAATAGATCAAGTCAGGAAAGTTCGAGAATTTGGAAGAAACTCAAAGATGCCATTCATGGAGAATACATTCATCTTTGGGAGTAGAGTTTCTTGACAATTCCTAATGAGGACAGCCGAAGAGAAGACTGTATCTGGTGATCGTATTGGGGATCTAGTTGTCTATTTCTACGAATAAACGAAACGGCTTTACCTAGTGCTAGACGTAGTTGCCGGGGAAACTCTAAATATCTATACTATTATTACACAGTTGATATGAGTTTATGGAAGAAGACTTACAGCGAAACAGCCCCACAATACAGTTATATATATATGAGTTTATGAAAGGAGGCTTACAGTGAACAGCCCCACAATACAGTTATATACATATGAAAGCGATAAATGAAAGCGGGTAAACACTTACTCGGTTGTAGAGCTTCCATGCTGTTTGGTTAGTTGTTCAACAAAGAAAGATTTAAAACAACAGTATATTCAAAATCAAAGGAGAAAGTGCTTTGAAATAAAAAGATTTGGGGCTTACAGCTCAAGGAGAGGCCCAGGGTTTTATCAGTGAGCGCACTGTTGAATTTGTACAGAGGGACTTATACAAGTGACTGAGGCCCAAGAAAGGTCTTCTGTACAAAGGGATGGGTCTTACACTCTCTCAAGAGGCCCAAGTGAGTTTTAAGAAAATAAATGGGTCTTACTACTCGAGGGTAGACCCAGTTGGTTAATTTTAAACTGGCGACGATCGCGTCGTTTATTTGAAAGTGTACAGAGGGACTTATACAACGAATGAGGCCCAAAATTGTTTTCTGTACACAAGGGGTTGCGTCTTACACTCTAATAGGGGCTCAAAGAGTTTAAAGAGAAGAAATGGGGCTTACAACACGAGGGGAGGCCCAAGGTCTTTATTTTCAAGATGAATATTCACTTTTAAAATGCTTAAAAACAATTAAAAATGATTTTATTCACAAAAATACCAACTATATTAAATAAATAATATAAATTTGATTTTTTTGTAGAATAAAATATTTTACTATTTTTGTGATTTTTCAGAAAAATAACCAATAAAAAATAATCAAAATAATCAAAAAAAGAACCAATTTCATTTTTTTAGGCATTTTTCCAAGAAAAATTAAGTAAAAAAATGATAAAAATATCAAATAAAATCATTAAATAATGATTAAAGTTTATGAAAAAAAAATATATTTTATCAACATAAATATTTAAAATCATTTTGGTTTTAAAAATCAAGAAAAAAGAAATCATTTTAAAAGCATTTAAAACAATTTAAAACACTATTTTTAAATATATTAAAAATAATACTTTTTTTTGTGATTTTTTTGTGGATTAAAATATTATGGGGTATGAATTGGAAAATGATGATTTTTTACTATGTAAAAAAAAATGGTTGAGTTTTGAAAATAAAAAGTAAGAAAAAGAGGAAAGATATCAAAATATCATCTCCGACATTTCTTTTGGGGTAAAAACGAGTACCGAAACTTTAATTTTCAACACGTTTTTTATCAAATTTCAAACACTCATAACTCTTACAATTTTTATCGGAATCAAAATCCGGAAGTACCTATCTTGACCGATTTTTCGCAAGAAATCCGAAGGTATTACTCACGCACACGGAAAATCAACACACAAAACGCAGAAATTAAAACCAAAACTGCTATCGTTTTGAAAACATCGTTCCGCGTCGAATTTCCAACACGCGTAACTCTCTCGATTTTTATCCGAATTGAAATCCGAAAAAACCTATCTCGACCGATTTTTCGCAAGGAATCCAATGGTATCATACATGCATGCTGAAAATCAACGTACAAAACGCAGCAATAAAAAAACCAGAGCAACTACGTTGTGAAAACGTCGTTCCGCGTCGAATTTCCAACACGCGTAACTCTCTCGATTTTTATCCGAATTGAAATCCGAAAATACCTATCTCGACCGATTTTTCGTAAGGAATCCAATGGTATCGTACATGCATGCTGAAACTCAACGTACAAAACGCAGCAATAAAAAAACCAGAGCTGCTACGTTGTGAAAACGTCGTTCCGCGTCGAATTTCCAACACGCGTAACTCTCTCGATTTTTAACCGAATTGAAATCCGTAAAAACCTATCTTGACCTATTTTTCGTAAGGAATCCAATGGTATTACTCACGCACATGGAAAATCAACACACAAAATGCAGAAATTAAAAAAACCAAAACTGTTATCGTTAATTCGACGTCGTTTCGCGTTAAATTTCCAACGCACGTAACTCTCTCAATTTTCATCGGAATTGAAATCCGTAAAAACCTATCTTGACCGATTTTTCGCAACGAATTCAATGGTGTTACTCTTGCACACTAAAACTTAATGTACAGAACACATCAATCAAAAAAACCAGAACTGGATATGATTTTAAAACAACCAAAATTCCACATATAAACATGTTAAAATGCAAACAGTGGGATGATCACAACATACACATTAAGGACTACATTTTTGCCTCAAGAATTGTTCAATATGATGCATGTATGTGGACAACAAAGGAAAGCATGATTCAAAGAATTCAAGTTGTGGATTTTACCTCTTTTTTGGAGATTTTGGGCAACCTACCAAGTGCTTTATTCCAGAAATGATTTGATGCTTTGGACAACCTCAAATGACCTCTTAGAAGCTTTTAGGATGGTTGGAATCGGCTGGAAACCTCTGGAGCAAGTTTGTGCACTTTCTCGCAAAATGGTCAAAAGTGGCCAAAATGCCAACTCTCTCAAATGGTGTTCCAGATGTGTGGCACCATTTGGGACAGTTCAAGGATGATATTTAGAGTGTGTTTGAGGTTTTATCTGGTTTGGAAAGTGACTGAATCAAGACATGGCTTGAAAAATGCAAAAAAAGTGTCATTTTGAGGTTTTGAGAGGTGACTTTGTGATGTTGTGATTACAGGTTACTTTTGATGGTTTGCACAGCTTACATATGATATATATGAGGTGTGTGTGTGATTAGTTTAAGTGGAATTGCTCTCTAGCTCAAAAACTCAGAATTACTTGCTTTGGAAGGCAAATTTGAGGTGAAAGAAGAGATTTTGAGGAAAGCATCTGTTTGATGGCTTTGGTGTACTCAAACTGAACACAAATGAGCTCTATTTATAGTGGAGCAAGTTTGTTTTGGGATCCACAGTGAATGGCAACTGCAGCAGGTGTTTGTTCCATGTTGGCCAATGGAAATGCAAGTCTCCTCTAGCCATTGACTAGAGGTTAGGGCACAGGGTTGTGGTTCCCTTGGTCTTGGATAAGTCTTGACTGATTTCAGATGAGAATGGCTCAGTCCATGCCACCTCTAAGCATCCATTAAATGCTCCAAACCAAAATTGGAGTTTTGTCCCTCTTTTAGGGATTTCTAGGTTTTGGCATGCTTTTTTTGGTTCCTTGGACTTGGGAGGTTCATGGATCAGATCATCCCACTTGGATTTGATCCTTAGATGTGTCCAAACTGATGACAAGGCTTGAAAATTCGTGTGGCACACAAAATGTGCAAATCTGCCCCTGAAAAATTCAACTTCAGCAAGCCCTTTTGTAAGATCCGTAACTCCCTGCTCGAGTATGCTACATGGACGTTCTAGGACTTTCCGGAAAGCTTAGATGACGTACTTCAACTTTGATGTTTGACATTAGACCTGGTTCAACTTGGATCATGGAGAAAAACAGCCTTGAAGTTGGGACATTGTGCTGAAATTACAAGGCAGATTTTTGGCTAAGTGCTGAAAAATGTCAATTTTAGGTTTTTAGCCATTTTGATCCAACCATAACTCAAAATCCATGATGAATTGGGATGAAGTGTAGTTGACACTTTTGTAGAGGGCCATGAGGGCTACAAATCCATCTTTGGATGGGGAAAAATGGCTTTGTGGTTTAGGAGTTATGATCCTCCAAAGTTGGTACCCTTGCCACTTTTTTTCATAACTTAGAAAATTTTCTAAGTTTTTATGGTTACCCCTTTTACAAGTTATCCCACTTTCTTTGATTTTTCTTGATGAATGATGATTCCAATCACACATTAACATCATTTTAGGGTTAAAAAACCATTTTTATGAAAAATCTCAAAAAGTCAAAGTTTGACTTTTGTGCACAGTTGACTTTTTATCAGATGAATTCCAAACTATGCAATCCTTTAGGAAATCATGTCCTTGACCTAAATCAAACTTGATGGACATGTTCTATGGGTGTTATAGGGTGTATTGAATCATGTCCTAGGGTTTGGGAGCATGTGCTGGTCAAAAGTCAAAGCTACAGTTGACTTTTCTCGCGAAACCCTAACTGTGGTTCAGATGAAATTGAAACTTGTTGCTCAAGCTTCTTGGATCAATCCATTGTTGCAAATGGATCAATGTGGTGTGTTAGGGATCCTCAAATCCTCTCTTGAGGTCTTGGCTCGTGTTTTGTCCCAAAAGTCAACTTAGGGGATGAACTAGGTCAAGAAACCCTAATTCCTGATTTTTGATGTATGCATCCCCTGAGGCTAAATTAACTTGATGATGGGTTTTATGATGTTCCATGGAGCATTTTAGGTTATGCTTTGAAGCATTGGCTCATGCCCAGAGGAAAATTTCCATCTGGAGGCCCTAGTCGACCGAACCCTAATTTGGTGACACTGGCGATCCTGAGGCTTGATCCACCTAGAAGGGAGCAGCCTTGTGCTTAATCCTTGAAGTGGGAGTCCTCTTGATCCATTGTGGATATTTGAGAGGCTAGACAAGTTGAAGATCATGTCATTCCTTGATTGATCCTTTGTCTAAGAGCTCTGCGAGGGCTTGAAACCCTAGTTTTGATTGTAGTGAATGCTCACCCATCTTTGGGGAGACTGATGAGGTACAAAGGTACATCCATATTGTGCTGATGATTTGTACAATGATGGGAAATCTTAGTGGTCAAAATTTGGGGTATGACAGATGCCCCTATTTAATCTTCTTGGACACGAAGGTGTGAATGACGAAGGTATTCGGGCATTCGGGGTGCAAGAGGATTAAATATCGGAATACCCGAAATTTTGTTGGAGGTTATGAATGGTAGCTTACGCATTCATCTTCTTTAGCTAAGCGAAGATGCTTAGAAAAGGTAAACTTCCCTTCGATCCTGGTCTTCAACCAAGGAGCTGGACTCAGTTTTCTTTTGAAATAAACTTCCCCTAGATCCTGGTTTCCTACCAAGGAACTGGTCTTAGTTTCTTTTGTAAACTTCCCCTCGATCCTGGTTTCCTACCAAGGATCTGGTCTCAGTTTCTGATATAAACTTCCCCTCGATCTCGGTTTCCTACCAAGGAACTGGTCTCAGTTTCTAAAGTAAACTTCCCCTCGATCCTGGTTTCCCACCAAGGAACTGGTCTTAGTTTCTGAAATAAACTTCCCCTCGATCCTGGTTTCCCACCAAGGAACTGGTCTTAGTTTCTGAAATAAACTTCCCCTCGATCCTGGTTTCCTACCAAGGAACTAGTCTCAGTTTCTTTTGTCAATAAACTTTCTTGACAAGGGACGCTAGGCGTAGCGGTTTTCCTCAAACTTCTCGCCGAATTATCATGGGGAGATGCCATTTGACGGAAAATTTTTTGATGTCAGACTTGCTGGGGAATCCATCTGTCTGAGTTGTAGAGTTGGGCAAACTTCTCTGTTGGAGACGCCATTTGTTTCTACTGGGGAAAGCGAGTCTCTTGAGAGACTGTTTTTGTTTGGGGGCTTACATCATACTTTTCTCGGGATCTTTCCGGAGAAATGCCATATGATGGGATCCAATTTTGAGGTGCCGATGACCTTTTCATCAGTGGTTTTTTCGGAGAAAAACTGCCGTACCGTCGAATCTCTGATTAAGAGGCTTTCTCTGGGGATTTTCCTTAATCCGGGAAAGCAAGGATATCATCTTCAATGGCGAAGAGTGATATTGGTTGAAGGTTCTCTGGTCTTTCAGAGGTTCAAGTTATCAAAGTGGTCAAGGGCCAATTTCAATCCAGAAATAAACTGGAGGAGAGAGATTGTTCGACGCAACTTTTCCTAACGAGGAAAGAACTGACAACTCGATTGAGAGGACTGTTATCACTAGGGGACAAGACCGACGGGAGTGATAGTGATGCAATATGAATGTGAATGTTATCAATAATGCATGATGTATGTATGTATATGCGGACAAAACTGACGCGACATACAAACTAAAAGATGAACATGACTGGACACACGGCCATCGCGGGGCGAAGAAGTACCGCGGGTTCAAGATAGGAATTCCGCCTTGCTTAGTAGAAATGGTCCCTGTTGGGAGTGACGCTGGTCGGGCTTAGGAGATGGGAACTCGGCCGAAGATGTTAGATGGATTAGTCGCATCTGACACTATTGATCCTTCAATCAGGCGCACTGGTGTAGAAGGAGTACTTTGATTCTGCACTTCGAAGTTCAAACGCCTTTGGAGACGCAATCGATGCTCTTTCGATGTTCAACAGTCAAAAGAAATTGCCATCTTTATTAAAAATCAGAAAAAGTTTTAATAAGTAAATTCATTTTTGTTTTATTTCAAGAATCGTTAATCATGTTAACAACGTCGTTCTATAAAGCTAAAACAAATAAGAATTACAAACAAAAGCACAAGGGCTCAAATTTTATTGATAAGATGTAAATCAGCCAAACGCGTGATTCCAAATAGTATTTACAAAGTTCAGAAAATGGTAATTTACAGGGAAAAGGGCTACGTTGAAACATAACGACCACCATCCTTCTACCAACTTTGAATTCGGGACATCTTGAGCTTCTGTCAAAGATGACCTTGACTGGAGTTTTCCTCCGATGGATGGTGTAACTGCTGCTGCTGAGGGACTTGCCTCTGTTGAACATAGTTACTTGCCATTATCCCTAATTTTTGCCTGGATTGTACTTTGATGTTTCCAATCCACCGGGATGATTTTTTTTTCATGTCTCTAACTTTTGCCTGGACCGCCCTTTCGGGTTTTCAATCCACCGAGACGTTTTTTTTTTAGTTTAGGCGAAGTATTTCTTGACTACATCAACATTTGTGGGGTAGGCAAATTCCTCTCCGTCCATGGTTGCAAGTCTCAAGGCACCGCCTGAGAAAGCTTTCGTGACCACATAGGGGCCATCATAATTCGGAGTCCACTTGCCTCGCGAATCAGTGAGAAATGATTGTATCTTCTTGAGCACGAGGTCTCCTTTTCTTAAGACACAAGGTCGGACCTTTTTGTCGAATGCCCTCTTCATTCTTTGTTGATACAACTGACCGTGGCATAGTGTCGTTATTCTCTTTTCTTCGATCAGATTCAGTTCATCGTGTCGGTTTTGACACCATTCAGCTTCGGTGAGCTTAGCTTCCATCAGTACTCGGATTGATGGGATCTCTACTTCGATGGGGAGCACTGCTTCCATGCCATACACTGGAGAGAAAGGGGTTGCCCCTGTTGAAGTGCGGACAGATGTGCGATAACCGTGAAGAGCAAAGGGTAGCATGTCGTGCCAGTCTTTGTAGGTTACAACCATCTTTTGAACGATCTTCTTGATGTTCTTATTAGCCGTTTCTACCGCTCCGTTCATCTTGGGTCGGTAGGGAGATGAGTTATGGTGTTCAATCTTGAATTCAACGCATAACTCTTTCATCATCTTATTGTTTAAGTTAGATCCATTATCAGTAATGATCTCGCTTGGAACACCATAACGGCAGATGATATTGTTTTTGATAAATCGGACCACCACTTGTCGGGTTACATTGGCGAATGACGCTGCTTCGACCCACTTGGTGAAATAGTCAATGGCTACTAGAATGAACCGATGTCCGTTTGAAGCCTTAGGTTCAATCATGTCGATCATGTCGATTCCCCATATGGAAAAAGGCCACAGGGAAGAAAGAAATTTGAGATGTGATGGCGGTACATGAATTTTGTCGGAGTATATCTGACACTTGTGACACCTCCTCATGTACTTGTAGCAGTCGGATTCCATGGTCAACCAATAGTACCCTGCTCTGAGAATTTTTCTCGCCATTGTGTGTCCGTTGGCATGAGTGCCACAGGATCCTTCATGAATTTCTTTCATAAGCATGTCTGCTTCTGGTCTGTCGACGCATCGGAGCAAGACCATGTCAAAATTTCTCTTATAGAGAGTGTCACCGCTCAGGAAGAATTTTTCGGCCAATCTTCTGAGGGTTTTTCTATCTTTTCTGAGTGCACCGGGTGGGTACTCTTGTTTCTGAAGGAAGCATTTGATATCGTGATACCAAGGTTTGTCATCTATGACTGCTTCGATCGTGAAGACGTAAGCGGGCCGTTCAAGGCGCATGATGTCAATCTTAGGTAAGTCATTCCATCGACCTATGCTAATCATGGAAGAGAGAGTGGCTAAAGCATCAGCCATGTGATTCTCATCACGAGGGATGTGATGAAACTCAACTCTGTTGAAGAAAGGTAACAACCTTCTTGCGTAGTCTTTGTAAGGAATCAATCTTGATTGGTATGTGTTCCAATCTCCTTTTATCTGATTGATAACCAAGGCTGAGTCGCCGTATACGTCCAAGTTTTTGATCCTTAAATCAATCGCTTCTTCGAGACCCATGATACAAGCTTCGTATTCGGCCTCGTTGTTCGTACACTTGAACGTAAGTCTGGCGGTAAAAGGAATGTGGATACCCTGAGGGGTAACAATGATTGCCCCAATTCTGTTTCCGTAATGATTAACTGCTCCGTCAAAGATAAGTCCCCTTTGGGAACCTGGTTCTGGCCCTTCACTGGGTAACGGTTCATCGCAATCTTTCATTTTTAGATACATGACATCTTCGTCTGGGAAGTCAAACCCGACTGATTCCTGATCGTCAATCGGTTGATGAGCCAAATGATCAGCTAAAATACTTCCCTTAACGGATTTCTGAGCGTGGTACTCTATGTCATATTCTGATAACAGCATCTGCCAACGGGCAATTCTTCCCGTGAGAGCAGGCTTTTCAAATACGTACTTGATTGGATCCATTTCGGAGACCAACCAAGTAGTATGACGAATCATGTACTGGCGAAGACGTTTGGCTGCCCAAGCCAAAGCACAGCAATTTTTCTCAAGCATCGTGTACCGAGTCTCGCAGTCGGTGAATTTCTTGCTTAGATAGTAAATGGCAGACTCTTTCCTTTTGGTTTCGTCTTGTTGGCCAAGTACACACCCCATTGAGTCCTCTAGAACCGTGAGGTAAATGATCAGTGGTCTTCCTTCCACTGGAGGTGATAGAATCGGAGGATTCAACAGATATTCCTTAATACTGTTGAAGGCAGTTTGACAGCCCTCTGTCCAAATGCAGTCCTGATTCTTCTTGAGTAACTTGAAGATCGGCGCGCATGTCGCGGTCATAAGGAATATGAATCTGGAGATGTAGTTCAAACGTCCCAGGAATCCTCTGACTTGTTTTTCAGTTTTCGGAGAAGGCATTTCTTGAATGGCCTTGACCTTGTCAGGATCAACTTCAATTCCCTTTTGGCTGACGATGAACCCTAGTAGTTTCCCTGAACGGACACCGAAGGTGCACTTGTTAGGATTCAAGCGGAGCTTGAATTTTCTTAGACGTTTGAACAATTTTGACAGATGTTCAACGTGCTCACTCTCTGTTTTTGATTTGGAAATCATATCATCGACATATACCTCAATTTCTTTATGTATCATGTCATGAAACAGAGTAGTCATGGCCCTTTAATAGGTTGCCCCGGCGTTCTTCAAACCGAACGGCATTACCTTGTAACAAAAGGTACCCCATGGGGTAATGAACGAAGTTTTCTCCATGTCTTTCGGCGCCATTTTGATCTGGTTATAGCCCGAGAATCCATCCATGAAGGAGAAAACTTTGAACTTTACTGTGCTGTCTACCAGCATGTCAATGTGTGGTAAAGGAAAGTCGTCCTTTGGACTAGCCTTGTTCAAATCTCTGTAATCTACACACATTCTGACCTTTCCGTCCTTTTTGGGAACGGGTACGATGTTGGCTAACCATTGAGGATATTCAGATGTAGCGAGGAAACCCGCGTCAATCTGTTTCTGTACCTCCTCTTTGATTTTGATGGCCATGTCCGGGTGAATGCGTCTCAACCTTTGCTTTACTGGCGGACATTCCGATCTTAATGGTAAGTGATGTTCCATGATGCTGGTATCCAACCCTGGCATATCCTGATAGGACCAAGCGAATACATCGGGGAATTCTTTGAGAAGCTTTATCAAACTTTCTTTGACAGTTGGATTGAGCAGTGCCCCAATCCTGATTTCTTTTCTCTCTTGCTCTGAACCCAAGTTTACCGTTTCCAACGGTTCTTTGTGAGGTTCAATGGACCTTTCCTCTTGTCTGAGTAGTCGGGAGATCTCTTCTGGAATTTCGTTGTCATCTTCTTCTTCAGCCCCAAATACCGGGAACTCAAAGTCGGGAGAAGGCATCGGATCGTATGTTTCAACGGGGTGTAAAACAAGCAATCTGCATGACGTGATGATTCGTGTTTAGAAGAGATAGAGAAAATGCAAGTGTGTGCAGTGTATTTCCTTTACTGCTTGTTTTTATTTTTGAATTGTTTTTTAGGATTACCATTTTCTAAAAAAGCAAAAAGAGAAAACAGCAATTAATGCGGAAATTACATAACGACGTTATTTTATTAATGAACAAGTCGATCCTTGAAACTACAGCCCTATAAAACAAAACTCTGTCGCTTTGGACGAAGCGAAGAGGGAAAATTTACAGAAAGCGAGCCCTATCAAAACATTCGTTTCACCTGGGCAGGGTGAAAGGTTAAAGATGGCAATTACTTTGACTGATGAACGACCTTCGGAACCTCGACGGTAACCCATTGGAGGCGAACTCCTCGGTGAATCACAAAGTCTGGCACCTTCCTTGATTTGTCTTCAGAAATAATGCTGATTTTTAGTGGAGCAGGATAGCTGGAATCTGTCTCCCAGGCAGAATTGTCGTAGGAGGATTCCTCTGTTGTATTTTGCATAGCATTTGTTCTCTCAGCTGTATCTCCCCATCCAGTTGGCTGGATATCTTCGAGCCTGATATGAGAGCTTTCGGGAGCGGTGTACTTGACCATATAGTCGTATTTTACACTTGGTTCTCCCAGAGTGTCCCATACTTCTTTGGAACTGGAGGAGTCATCTCTCTCGATGACGTTGACCTCAGGAAAAGCATAGTTGATGAATTCAAGTCCTGCGAACGTTGCGAATTCATCGTCATGTTGAGTAGTTTCTGAATGACCTGAGTGTTGATCCCATGACATGGTGGGGACGCAGGTATTCTGTTCGATGAAACTCAGCTGATTTTCATGGTTCGGCTGACTTTCTTGCCCCAAGTCTCCGGGGTAAGGCTGCCACATCGGCAGGCCATCCATCGGGCCATAGTAGTCGTGGTCAAAGTTGTCTTTCATCAGAGTGTCCTCTTCTAATGAATTCGGTGGAGCATGGCATCCTTCCGGATCACAATCTCCATAGATCATTTCGACGTCTGATCTGGGTATAAATCTCGGACTTTCTGTAGGAAAGCAAAAAGGCATAGGCACCTCTTCCTGAGACATATAACCGTCCTCGTTAAGGTAGGACTTCCATTCTTTATCTGTGTCAGAGGGATCTTCCTCATTGATAGCATGGACTGCTTGAGACACTGGGTGAAGGAAACCTCCACTGTGGAAGAAGTTTTGAAGGGGATGAAGACTTTCATCGTTAGCAGCTGTCTGGGTACAGGTTGCAGAAAAACCAAGACCCTTCTTTGTTTTATTGTCAATAGGAATGACAAGTTATCCCCATCCGGTTGTATCGGTACTCTCGACCGCTTTGATAGCATCGTTGTATGAGGAAATCGAGGTTCCTCCTTTGAACTGATTGTCCTTGCTTACCGACAGTGCTTGGAACTGCGTTCCAATAATCTCCTCGGGTTCTATACCAGTAGATGAAGAACAAGTTACTCTCGAGCAAGGCTTGTTCCCCACAGACTGTGACAAGTTGATCGTTCTTGACGAACTTTAGCTTTTGGTGGAGGGTTGAAGTAACCGCTCCAGCCTGATGTATCCAAGGTCTTCCTAATAAACAACTATACGTTGCCCGGATGTCCATGACCTGGAAAGTGACTTGGAAAGTGTGAGGACCAATAGTTATGGGAAGATCAACTTCGCCGATAATTATTTTTCTGGATCCGTCGAATGCTTTGACCACAACCTCGCTGATTCTCATTGGAGGGCCCTTCAATGATAATTGCATCAAAGTGGACTTCGGCATAACATTCAGGGCTGACACGGTGTCTACCAGTATGCTGGCTAAAGCATCGTCTTGGCAGTTAACTGTGATATTGAGCGCCATGTTATGACGGCGACCCTCTTCGGGTAATTCCTCATCACTAAATCCCAAATTGTTGCAGGAAGTGATGTTAGAGACAATACTATCGAATTGTCTGATTGTTACATCCTATTCCACAAAGGCTTGCTCCAAGACTTTTTGTAGAGCTTCCCTGTGGGCTTCTGAACTGAGTAACAGTGATAATAATGAGATCTTTGAAGGAGTCTATAACAGTTGATCCACAATGTTATATTCACTCCTTTGGATGAGCTTCAGCATCTCATCGTTGTTTTTCGAAAGGTCGGGATTACTGGATTGACCGACTGGTGGATCGGGAGCTTCCGTCTGAAGTTCCTTTTCTTTGTTAAGTTCCCCAACCCCTCGGTTGAAGATTCTACCGCTCCGTGTTACTCGGCTGATGTCTGCAATATTCACGACGGAGGGTAATGGAATTTCCTTTCCATTTTCGACTATTGTTGTACCGTATTTGTAAGGGATAGCCTTAGTTGATTCATACGGTAGTGGTCCTGGCAGATAGATGACTATGGGAACTTTCTGATTTTTCTGACCATCATAAGTAATTTCGATCCGTTCTCGGTTGGGAACTTTAGATTCGTCAAGTAGAGGGATGATGGAAAAAACATCCCTTGTCTGGTGACGACCAGAGATGGTGACAACATCCTCAACTTGATCAGAAAGATAGTTCGGTGTCCAGTTGATGGGTCCAGAACCCAGATATGGAAGAATCTCTCCACGATCCGCCTGCCCCTAGAGAGCTGCTCTCACAAGGTAACACCCTTGGTTATCTTCCGAACAGACGCTACAACGATCATAATTGTGTGGTGGCACCTGGCCACGCCCACTTTGAATACAATGTAACCTCACTAGGTTACCTTCCCCTGATCGGACATCCCGACTTTGACGCCAAGTAGGATTCCTGTTACTGATACTAATTTGCTGAGTATCTTCATCCATGTAGATTGGCATCCACCAATGATTTAACAAGTGCTGAAGTGCCTCCTGGACAAGGGTACAACCCTGATCGTTTTCGCAACCCGCTTTACAGCTTTGATAGTCATGTGATATTAAGAATCTGAGTAGGACCTGCTCAGCATGTAACTCTACCAGGCTGGTATTCATCACGCGAATGTCAAAGATCTGAACCATGTTGATCTGATAGGAATTCCTATCATGGTAGTCTTGGATCCATCCAAGATCCATCTGACACTAAAGGGCCTCTTGTATGAAAGAGCATCCCTGTTTGTTTACCGAGCATGTCAGACAAGAACTGTAATCGTGCCGTGGTAGATTATGATACTGGCTTTGCCTTGAGTGCATCCCACCAAGTTGACATTCATTACACGAATATCGTGGTTTTGAATGATGTTAGAATTCGTGTAAACCATGTTAACTCCACGAACTCGGTGCTCTTGGATCCATCCGAGATCCATCTGTTCCTGTAGAGCTGCTTGCACCACAGAACATCCCTGGTTGTCTTTAGAGTAGATATCACACTGGTGATAATTATGAGGTGGCACATGGCCATATCCACTCTGTCTACAATGCATCTTGACCAGATTGGTTTTCAACAAGAGTACATCGTGAATTTGATAGACATCGTTAGTCTATCCTTCTATCAAATTGACTGCAGCCTTCTCGTGTTGAGGCAGCGGGTTCGTGAGAACATTGGGATTCGTATCCTTGAAAGATAAGAGCCCACTCCTAACAAGCTTTTGCACGTCGGACTTGAAATTAAGACAAGTCTCAATGTTATGCCCTGAACCTACTTGATGATAAGGGCAAGTTTGATCCACCTTAAACCAAAAAGGCGGATTTTCTGGTACTGTAAGAGGAGACTTAGGCTGAATGTGCCCCTTGGCTAGCAGTAATGGAAACAGCTTTGCGTACGTCACGGGTATAGGATCAAACCCTGATGGCCGTGTTGTACGGTTGTTGTTGTATTGAGGACGAGCCTGCTGAAGAGGTTGTTGTGTCCTTTGCTGATCAGGTTGGCTCTGTGCAACCTGAGGTTGATACGTAGAAATAGGCGCATGATTGATAGCAGGAGTTACAGCTGCTACTGGTTGATATCGTCGCCTTTGCTTTCCGAGAGAGATATTCCCAATATCTTGCTCTTTTTTCTTAGGGAGAGCACTACCGTATTTTTTAGTACCGCTCGTCGATCCAGTGTCTTTTACCAAACGTCCTTCTCGGACGGCTTCCTCAAGACGTACACCCATGCCGACCATCTAGGTGAAATCACTGGGCGCACTGGCAACCATTCGGTCATAGTAAAATGAGCTTAAGGTTTTTAAGAAGATCTTTGTCATCTCTTTTTCCTCAAGAAGCGGACAAATTTGAGCGGCAATTTCACGCCACCTTTGAGCATACTCCTTAAAGGTTTCCTTGTCCTTTTGCGACATTGATCTGAGTTGATCTCTGTCGGGTGCCATGTCCAAATTGTATTTGTATTGTTGGACAAAGGCAGTGCCAAGATCTCTGAATGTACTGATCGCGGCACGGTTTAAACCCATGTACCATTTGAGTGCGACACCGGTTAAATTATCCTGAAAGTAGTGAATCAGTAGGTCCTGATTCTCCGTCTGAGCTGACATCCGCCGCGCGTACATCATCAGATGGCTATGAGGGCAAGAGTTACCCTTGTACTTTTCAAAGTCGGGCACTTGGAATTTGTGCGGGACTTTCACATTGGGGACCAAGCAGAGGTCTGCGGCGTCCTTTCCAAATAAATCCTGACCGCGAATGGCTTGCAGCTCCTTCTGCATTTCCAGGAACTATTCCTGGAATTCATCCATTCTAACGAACATAGTTTCCTTCTTACCAGAAGGTATCTGTGGAATCTGTCCTTCTGAGATAGTGTGCACCACAGGGGGTGGTACCGTGACTACGACAGTGAATCTTGGTGTTTCCCGAAGTTTGTAACCTTCAAGAGTCTTCAGTATGCCCCTGGCATCTTCGCTTTCCCGAAGTTTGTAACCTTCAGGCCCAGCGGCTTCTGTTGTGATTCCCTGATCCTCAGTGATCGGCGGAACATATCCTCCTGGGATATAGTTGACAGGCATGCCCCAAGGGCGATCTTTCGGTATCTGATACCTAGGATCATACTTCTCCACTATGGGCATTGAGGTGATCTCTGAGATCACAGTTCTTTGTAGCTGAGCTTCTACCATGGCTTGCATGTCGTTACGAAGCTTTCTCATATCCTCTCTCAGAGCGTCGATCTCTTCCTTCAACTCTCTGTTTTCTTCCTCAAGATCATCCATCTTTTTCTGACGATTGGCCCGAGTATTATACGAATGAGACAGTTTGACTCTAGAACCGAGACACAAACGTGAGATTCGTAGGTAAGAAGAATAAGCGGTGTGAGAATGATGAATGCAATGATTATATTAATTGTTTTTTGGTTTAATCAAAATAAACTTCGACAATTAGATTGCAAATATCAAACAGTGGGGAAACCCCTTTTTATTGAATTCAAAGGATTACAGAAATGGAAATACAGTAGATTACAAGGTGCAGAAATAGAAACCTAAGCTAATGGGTCCCAAGTCCTCTCTGAAGAGAAATCGGGTGCTGATTCTGATACTTTCCTTTTCTTTGACTGGGGCTCTTGAGCCGCTGTCGCATTGTCATTCCTTTTCCAAGTGAAAGGAACGAGCAAATTCCTTTGGTCATCTTGATTCTCTACAGCATGTTGCTCCAAAATTTCAATCAGAGCATCCTTCTCTTTCAGTAATTGCTGTATTCTGATGCACTCTACGTCGAGGGTGCGGTACTTGTTCTTCCAAGACCTCCTCTCCCGTTGAACTTTGTTGAGAGTAACCTGAAGCTTTTCAATTTCCGTCATGAAGTACATGACAGATTCCCTCGGCGGAAGAATTTCGTAACGAGGATAAGGCACCTTTAGCTTGAGAGCTCTAGTTTGTACCCAATGGAGATAAGGCTCCACCGAGACATAGTTTGGTTTTCCCAGAGACTCTCGTCCTTTCTTAAGAACGTGTTTCCAAGCGTGCACTATTTCCATCTTTAGTGCTCTGTCATTTTCTCCTTCCTTGAAGAAAAGACCTTCCAGATGAACACCCCGTGGGACGTGTCTCATCGGGTATCCAAATTGACGACGAACCAATACCGGATGGTAGTTGATTCCTCCTTTAGTTCCTATAAGGGGTACGTTGGGAAAGTTTCCACAACGGTCAATGATCATGATTCCATCATAGATCCTATTGCACCAATCTATATCAGAGTTGGTAAGAGACATGATCTTCTGCGACCAACGTAAGGCACTCTTACAATCCCAAAAAGCAGCAGACTTAGGTAAGTGAGAGATAAACCATTTGTAAAGCAGAGGTACAGAACATAACTAACAAAACTAACAAAAATGAAGAAAAATGAACTAAATACAAAATTTTGGTTCAGACCCACCGCCCGACACTATAATGCACCGCCCGGCGCAGCCGACTAATCCACTCACACCAGCTGTGTATGTAAACTGCCTGGAAACAAATATCTAGCACCGCCCGGCGATCAAAATACCGCCCGGCGCTAGCCAAAAATATGGAACGCTCCTGTAAGTCCCATTTTGAGAATTTTCTACCGCCCCTGCACCGCCCGGCGCTGCAGGGGCGCAGCACACCAGTCAGCAGAAAATTCTGCACTGTTTTATTCGTATCTTTTGAACCGTAGCTCCGTTTTTCGCCCGGTTCGAAGCACTGTGCAGCGAGCGATTTTGGACGCGGTTCTTAAGCGCTGGTCGCTCTCTGCGGTTGAGCTTAAACTACAGGTCGATTCATTTTTTATCCTATTAAAGCTGATGAAGGAAGGGAAATAGATGTCTCTAATTAACCCTGCTTTGCATACTGAGTTTAAATAGCGGTCTGTTAGGTTACGGATGCTATCAATGTGGGGGGGCCTTTGTACTGGTTATTTGTATTTTTGCGAATACTGTTTCTCTCTTTTTACCTTGACAGAAGGTTTCTGGCGGGGAACAAGGATTAGGATGTTAGGACTGATGTTTTGAATTACTGCTTTTGATTGATGGAGATATGGGATTTGGGTTTTTTGTTGATTGCGCTCGCTAAGATCTTTTCTTTCGATCTTATGCCTACGTATTCCCGTTTACCGAAACAGGGAAATCAGAGCGTTCGTAGTTCCTCCTATTCTATGGGAGGAAATTGGTTTTTGGTATCTTGTTCAAAACCCAAGACGTGAAGCGAAAGGTGATTTGTATCTTGTTCAAAGCCCAAGATGTGAAGTTGAAAAGTCTATTTGTGTCTTGTTCAAAGCCCAAGACGTGAAGCTGAAGAACCTCGACTTTAGAGAGAATTTGCCATCTCTAAAGAAGGGTTTGTCTGTCACAACTGTTGGGTGACTGGTTATAAAGGAGGATTACTTTAACCGGGATACGCGGATCCTAGTAATGCCATAATTTCCTTTATAGGGGATTTTAACCTAAAGGAGAAGACTTTAACTCAGTGTAGAGCAATGCCATCTTTCCTTGGGAATTTCTCATGCTAAAAGAGGGACAGTTGCGTGGATGTAAATAATCCAGAGGCTTGCCGCTTACAGCGATTAGATGAAGGGGAAAGGAGTTGTTGATGTTTGTGCACTGTGAACGAGGCACAGCTTTGATGCTAAAAGGTTAATTGGATTAACCAGTGGTTTTCTTATACAAAGCCTAAGAGGAGGCTATTATGTGTCTCGTATAAAGCCCGAGAGAGAGGCTAAAAGGTTTTTGACTCAACGAGGGAGTCTTTTGGTATCTCGTATAAAGGCCGAGATGGAGGCTATTGTTTGTTTGGCTCAATAAGAACCCTTTGGTATCTCGTACAAAGCCCGAGATGGAGGCGAAATGGGTGATTGACTCAACGAGGGAGTCTCTTACGTGTCTCGTACGAAGCCCGAGAGAGAGGCTAAACGTTGTTTGACTCTGCTGGGGAGAATCATTGTATAAAGCCCAAGAGAGAGGCTATGGTGACTGTTTCAGTTAAGTGACAGGTCCAGTATACTGATTTTGAAAGAGAAAATCAGTTCTTATATGAGCAACACTGTACTTCAAGGATTTGATTCAAGGATCCGGGTTATTCCTGTTCTTTAAGGAAGTGGGAAATCCGAAGGGTATTGAGACTATCCGAGTCTACGGGTTTCCTTCCTATTTAACAAAGGGGTCACTTGAGAATGTCTTTGAGACTCAAGGAAGTTAGACTGTCCAAGTCTAGAGTTTCATCTTTTGTACTATGCTTTGAGAAACAGTAGCAGACTCTTTGAAAGGACTGTTCTATGCAGATGATTAAGTTCTGTTCCTATACCTCTAGGAGGTCGTCGGGACAATTTGTACGAAGCCCAAGAGGAGGCTGGAAACTTTTAAGAAGCCGACGGGTCCTTGTACGAAGCCCAAGAGAAGGCTATCATTCTCGGAGGAAGAGATCATTATACGAAGCCTAAGAGGAGGCTGTGAATACTTCTAAGAAGCCGTAGGGTCCTTGTACTAAGCCCAAGAGGAGGCGGGGTTGCTTTTAGGAAGCCTATGGGTCCTTGTACGATGCCCAAGAGGAGGCCGATGCTTTTAAGAAGCCCGTGGGTCCCCAAACCCCAAGAAATTCAAGGCAAGCTATTCACAAGGAATAGATCAAGTCAGGAAAGTTCGAGAATTTGGAAGAAACTCAAAGATGCCATTCATGGAGAATACATTCATCTTTGGGAGTAGAGTTTCTTGACAATTCCTAATGAGGACAGCCGAAGAGAAGACTGTATCTGGTGATCGTATTGGGGATCTAGTTGTCTATTTCTACGAATAAACGAAACGGCTTTACCTAGTGCTAGACGTAGTTGCCGGGGAAACTCTAAATGTCTATACTATTATTACACAGTTGATATGAGTTTATGGAAGAAGACTTATAGCGAAACAGTCCCACAATACAGTTATATATATATGAGTTTATGAAAGGAGGCTTACAGTGAAACAGCCCCACAATACAGTTATATACATATGAAAGCGGTAAATGAAAGCGGGTAAACACTTACTCGGTTGTAGAGCTTCCATGCTGTTTGGTTAGTTGTTCAACAAAGAAAGATTGAAAATAACAGTATATTCAAAATCAAAGGAGAAAGTGCTTTGAAATAAAAAGATTTGGGGCTTACAGCTCAAGGAGAGGCCCAGGGTTTTATCAGTGAGCGCACTGTTGAATTTGTACAGAGGGACTTATACAAGTGACTGAGGCCCAAGAAATGTCTTCTGTACAAAGGGATGGGTCTTACACTCTCTCAAGAGGCCCAAGTGAGTTTTAAGAAAAGAAATGGGTCTTACTACTCGAGGGTAGGCCCAGTTGGTTAATTTTAAACTGGCGACGATCGCGTCGTTTATTTGAAAGTGTACAGAGGGACTTATACAACGAATGAGACCCAAAATTGTTTTCTGTACACAAGGGGTTGGGTCTTACACTCTAATAGAGGCCCAAAGAGTTTAAAGAAAAGAAATGGGGCTTACAACACGAGGGGAGGCCCAAGGTCTTTATTTTTAAGATGAATATTCACTTTTAAAATGCTTAAAAACAATTAAAAATGAATTTATTCACAAAAATACCAACTATATTAAATAAATAATATAAATTTGATTTTTTTTTGTAGAATAAAATATTTTACTATTTTTGTGATTTTTCAGAAAAAGAACCAATAAAAAATAATCGAAATTGAAGGAGTTATTAATTTTCCAAATCATTATAAAATAAAATGAGAAAATATATAAAAAAGAGGGGTTGGGTCTTACACTCTATTAGAGGCCCAAAGTGTATTTTTGTACAAAAGATGGGGCTTACAACTCAGGGAGAGGCCCAAAATATTTTCAGTTTGAAAATGGCGATCGCGCCGAGATTTTTAACGTATCTGGCCTTATACAATAACTGAGGCCCAAAATTGTTTTGGTTAAAAGGGGATTGGGTCTTACACTCTAATAGAGGCCCAAGTGTTTGAAAAAGATTTGTTAGGGTAAAAATCAAAGAAAACCTCAATTTCATTTTTTAAGGCATTTTTTCAAGAAAAATTAAGTAAAAAAATGATAAAAATATCAAATAAAATCATTAAATAATGATTAAAGTTTCTGGAAAAAAAAATATTTTATCAACATAAATATTTAAAATCATTTTGGTTTTAAAAATTAAGAAAAAAGAAATCATTTTAAAAGCATTTAAAACACTATTTTTAAATATATTAAAAATAATACTTTTATTTGTGATTTTTTTGTGGATTAAAATATTATAGGGTATGAATTGGAAAATGATGATTTTTTGCTATGTAAAAAAAAATGGTTGAGTTTTGAAAATAAAAAGTAAGAAAAAGAGGAAAGATATCAAAATATCATCTCCGACATTTCTTTTGGGGTAAAAACGAGTACCGAAACTTTAATTTTCAACACGTTTTTTATCAAATTTCAAACACTCATAACTCTCTCAATTTTTATCGGAATCAAAATTCGGAAGTACCTATCTTGACCGATTTTTCGCAAGGAATCCGATGGTATTACTCACGCACACAGAAAATCAACACACAAAACGCAGAAATTAAAACCAAAACTGCTATCGTTTTGAAAACATCGTTCCGCGTCGAATTTCCAACACGCGTAACTCTCTCGATTTTTATCCGAATTGAAATCCGAAAAAGCCTATCTCGACCGATTTTTCGTAAGGAATCTAATGGTATCGCACATGTATGCTGAAACTCAACGTACAAAACGAATCAATAAAAAAACCAAAGCTGCTAGGTTGTGAAAACGTCGTTCCGCGTCGAATTTCTAACATGCGTAACTCTCTCGATTTTTATCCGAATTGAAATCCGAAAAAACCTATCTCGACCGATTTTTCACAAGGAATCCAATGGTATTGCACATGCATGCTGAAACTCAACGTACAAAACGTAGCAATAAAAAAACCAGAGCTGCTACGTTGTGAAAACGTCGTTCCGCGTCAAATTTCCAACACGCGTAACTCTCTCGATTTTTAACCGAATTGAAATCCGTAAAAACCTATCTTGACCGATTTTTCGCAAGGAATCCAATGGTATTACTCACGCACATGGAAAATCAACACACAAAACGCAGAAATTAAAAAACCAAAACTGTTATCGTTAATTCGACGTCGTTTCGCGTCAAATTTCCAACGCGCGTAACTCTCTCAATTTTCATCGGAATTGAAATCCGTAAAAACCTATCTTAACCGATTTTTCACAAGGAATCCAATGGTGTTACTCATGCAAACTAAAACTTAATGTACAGAACACATCAATCAAAAAAACCAGAACTGGATATGATTTTAAAACAACCAAAATTCCACATATAAACATGTTAAAATGCAAACAGTGGGAGGATCACAACATACACATTAAGGACTGCATTTTTGCCTCAAGAATTGTTCAATATGATGCATGTATGTGGACAACAAAGGAAAGCATGATTCAAAGAATTCAAGTTGTGGATTTTACCTCTTTTTTGGAGATTTTGGGCAACCTACCAAGTGCTTTGTTCCAGAAATGATTTGATGCTTTGGACAACCTCAAATGACCTCTTAGAAGCTTTTAGGATGGTTGGAATCGGCTGGAAACCTCTGGAGCAAGTTTGTGCACTTTCTCGCAAAATGGTCAAAAGTGGCCAAAATGCCAACTCTCTCAAATGGTGTTCTAGATATGTGGCACCATTTGGGACAGTTCAAGGATGATATTTAGAGTGTGTTTGAGGTTTTATCTGGTTTGGAAAGTGACTGAATCAAGACATGGCTTGAAAAATGCAAAAAAAAGTGTCATTTTGAGGTTTTGAGAGGTGACTTTGTGATGTTGTGATTACAGGTCACTTTTGATGGTTTGCACAGCTTACAAATGATATATATGAGGTGAGTGTCTGATTAGTTTGAGTGGAATTGCTCTCTAGCTCAAAAACTCAGAATTACTTGCTTTGGAAGGCAAATTTGAGGTGAAAGAAGAGATTTTGAGGAAAGCATCTGTTTGATGGCTTTTGTGTACTCAAACTGAACACAAATGTGCTCTATTTATAGTGGATCAAGTTTGTTTTGGGATCCACAATGAATGGCAACTGCAGCAGGTGTTTGTTCCATGTTGGCCAATGGAAATGCAAGTCTCCTCTATCCATTGACTAGAGGTTAGGGCACAGGGTTGTGGTTCCCTTGGTCTTGGATAAGTCTTGACTGATTTCAGATGAGAATGGCTCAATCCATGCCACCTCTAAGCATCCATTAAATGCTCCAAACCAAAATTGGAGTTTTGTCCCTCTTTTAGGGATTTCTAGGTTTTGGCATGCTTTTTTTGGTTCCTTGGACTTGGGAGGTTCATGGATCAGATCATCCCACTTGGATTTGATCCATAGATGTGTCCAAACTGATGACAAGGCTTGAAAATTCGTGTGGCACACAAAATGTGCAAATCTGCCCCTGAAAAATTCAGCTTCAGCAAGCCCTTTTGTAAGATCCATAACTCCCTGCTCGAGTATGCTACATAGACGTTCTAGGACTTTCCGGAAAGCTTAGATGACGTACTTCAACTTTGATGTTTGACATTAGACCTGGTTCAACTTGGATCATGGAGAAAAACAGCCTTGAAGTTGGGACATTGTGCTGAAATTACAAGGCAAATTTTTGGCTAAGTGCTGAAAAATGTCAATTTTAGGTTTTTAGTCATTTTGATCCAACCATAACTCAAAATCCATGATGAATTGGGATGAAGTGTAGTTGACACTTTTGTAGAGGGCCATGAGGGCTACAAATCCATCTTTGGATGGGGGAAAATGGCTTTGTGGTTTAGGAGTTATGATCCTCCAAAGTTGGTACCCTTGCCACTTTTTTTCATAACTTAGGAAATTTTCTAAGTTTTTATGGTTACCCCTTTTACAAGTTATCCCACTTTCTTTGATTTTTCTTGATGAATGATGATTCCAATCACACATTAACATCATTTTAGGGTTAAAAAACCATTTTTATGAAAAATCTCAAAAAGTCAAAGTTTGATTTTTGTGCACAGTTGACTTTTTATCAGATGAATTCCAAACTGTGCGATCCTTTAGGAAATCATGTCCTTGACCTAAATCAAACTTGATGGACATGTTCCATGGGTGTTATAGGGTGTATTGAATCATTTCCTAGGGTTTGGGAGCATGTCCTGGTCAAAAGTCAAAGCTACAGTTGACTTTTCTCGCGAAACCCTAACTGTGGTTCAGATGAAATTGAAACTTGTTGCACAAGCTTCTTGGATCAATCCATTATTGCAAATGGATCAATGTGCTGTGTTAGGGATCCTCAAATCCTCTCTTGAGGTCTTGGCTCGTGTTTTGTCCCAAAAGTCAACTTAGGGGTGAATTAGGTCAAGAAACCCTAATTCCTGATTTTTGATGTATGCATCCCCTGAGGCTAAATTGACTTGATGATGGGTTTTATGATGTTCCATGGAGCATTTTAGGTTATGCTTTGAAGCATTGGCTCATGCCCAGAGGAAAATTTCCATCTGGAGGCCCTAGTCGACCGAACCCTAATTTGGTGACACTGGCGATCCTGAGGCTTGATCCACCTAGAAGGGAGCAGCCTTGTGCTTAATCCTTGAAGTGGGAGTCCTCTTGATCCATTGTGGATATTTGAGAGGCTAGACAAGTTGAAGATCATGTCATTCCTTGATTGATCCTTTGTCTAAGAGCTCTACGAGGGCTTGAAACCCTAATTTTGATTGTAGTGAATGCTCACCCATCTTTGGGGAGACTGATGAGGTACAAAGGTACATCCATATTGTGCTGATGATTTGTACAATGATGGGAAATCTTAGTGGTCAAAATTTGGGGTATGACAGATGCCCCTATTTAATCTTCTTGGACCCGAAGGTGTGAATGACGAAGGTATTCGGGCATTCGGGGTGCAAGAGGATTAAATATCGGAATACCCGAAATTTTGATGGTGGTTATGAATGGTAGCTTACGCATTCATCTTCTTTAGCTAAGCGAAGATGCTAAGAAAAGGTAAACTTCCCCTCGATCCTGGTCTTCAACCAAGGAGCTGGTCTCAGTTTTCTTTTGAAATAAACTTCCCCTCGATCCTGGTTTCCTACCAAGGAACTGGTCTTAGTTTCTTTTGTAAACTTCCCCTCGATCCTGGTTTCCTACCAAGGATCTGGTCTTAGTTTCTGATATAAACTTCCCCTCGATCTCAGTTTCCTACCAAGGAACTGGTCTCAGTTTCTAAAGTAAACTTCCCCTCGATCCTGGTTTCCCACCAAGGAACTGGTCTTAGTTTCTGAAATAAACTTTCCCTCGATCCTGGTTTCCCACCAAGGAACTGGTCTTAGTTTCTGAAATAAACTTCCCCTCGATCCTGGTTTCCTACCAAGGAACTAGTCTCAGTTTCTTTTGTCAATAAACTTTCTTGACAAGGGACGCTAGGCGTAGCGGTTTTCCTCAAACTTCTCGCCGAATTATCATGGGGAGATGCCATTTGACACAAAAAATTTTGATGTCAGACTTGCTGGGGAATCCATCTGTCTGAGTTATAGAGTTGGACAAACTTCTCTGTTGGAGACGCCATTTGTTTCTACTGGGGAAAGCGAGTCTCTTGAGAGACTATTTTCGTTTGGGGGCTTACATCATACTTTTCTCGGGATCTTTCTGGAGAAATGCCATATGATGGGATCCAATTTTGAGGTGCCGATGACCTTTTCATCAGTGGTTTTTTCGGAGAAAAACTGCCGTACCGCCGAATCTTTGATTAAGAGGCTTTCTCTGGGGATTTTCCTTAATCCGGGAAAGCAAGGATATCATCTTCAATGGCGAAGAGTGATATTGGTTGAAGGTTCTCTGGCCTTTCAGAGGTTCAAGTTATCAAAGTGGTCAAGGGCCAATTTCAATCCAGAAATAAACTGGAGGAGAGAGATTGTTCGACGCAACCTTTACTAACGAGGAAAGAACTGACAACTCGATTGAGAGGACTGTTATCACTAGGGGACAAGACCGACGGGAGTGATAGTGATGCAATATGAATGTGAATGCTATCAATAATGCATGATGTATGTATGTATATGCGGACAAAACTGACGCGACATACAAACTAAAAGATGAACATGACTGGACACTCGGCCATCGCGGGGCGAAGAAGTACCACTGGTTCAAGATAGGAACTCTGCCTTGCTTAGGAGAAATGGTCCCTGTTGGGAGCGACGCTGGTCGGGCTTAGGAGATGGGAACTCGGCCGAAGATGTCAGATGGATTAGTCGCATCTGACACTATTGATCCTTCAATCAGGCGCACTGGTGTAGAAGGAGTACTTTGATTCTGCACTTCGAAGTTCAAACGCCTTTGGAGACGCAATCGATGCTCTTTCGATGTTCAACAGTCAAAAGAAATTGCCATCTTTATTAAAAATCAGAAAAAGTTTTAACAAGTAAATTCATTTTTGTTTTATTTCAAGAATCGTTAATCATGTTAACAACGTCGTTCTATAAAGCTAAAACAAATAAGAATTACAAACAAAAGCACAAGGGCTCAAATTTTATTGATAAGATGGAAATCAGCCAAACGCGTGATTCCAAAGAGTATTTACAAAGTTCAGAAAATGGTAATTTACAGGGAAAAGGGCTACGTTGAAACATAACGACCACCATCCTTCTACCAACTTTGAATTCGGGACATCCTAAGCTTCTGTCGAAGATGACCTTGACTGGAGTTTTCCTCCGATGGATGGTGTAACTGCTGCTGCTGAGGGACTTGCCTCTGTTGAACATAGTTACTTGCCATTATCCCTAATTTTTGCCTGGATTGTACTTTGATGTTTCCAATCCACCGGGATGATTTTTTTTTTCATGTCTCTAACTTTTGCCTGGACCGCCCTTTCGGGTTTTCATTCCACCGAGACGTTTGTTTTTTTTTTTAGTTTAGGCGAAGTATTTCTTGACTACATCAACATTTGTGGGGTAGGCAAATTCCTCTCCGTCCATGGTTGTAAGTCTCAAGGCACCGCCTGAGAAAGCTTTTGTGACCACATAGGGGCCATCATAATTCGGAGTCCACTTGCCTCGCGAATCAGTGAGAAATGATTGTATCTTCTTGAGCATGAGGTCTCCTTTTCTGAAGACACGAGGTCGGACCTTTTTGTCGAACGCCCTCTTCATTCTTTGTTGATACAACTGACCGTGGCATAGTGTCGTTATTCTCTTTTCTTCGATCAGATTCAGTTCATCGTGTCGGTTTTGACACCATTCAGCTTCGATGAGCTTAGCTTCCATCAGTACTCGGATTGATGGGATCTCTACTTCGATGGGGAGCACTGCTTCCATGCCATACACTAGAGAGAAAGGGGTTGCCCCTGTTGAAGTGCGGACAGATGTGCGATAACCGTGAAGAGCAAAGGGTAGCATGTCGTGCCAGTCTTTGTAGGTTACAACCATCTTTTGAACGATCTTCTTGATGTTCTTATTAGCCGTTTCTACCGCTCCGTTCATCTTGGGTCGGTAGGGAGATGAGTTATGGTGTTCAATCTTGAATTCAGCGCATAACTCTTTCATCATCTTATTGTTCAAGTTAGATCCATTATCAGTAATGATCTCGCTTGGAACACCATAACGACAGATGATATTGTTTTTGATAAATCGGACCACCACTTGTCGGGTTACATTGGCGAATGACGCTGCTTCGACCCACTTGGTGAAATAGTCAATGGCTACTAGAATGAACCGATGTCCGTTTGAAGCCTTAGGTTCAATCATGCCGATCATGTCGATTCCCCATATGGAAAAAGGCCACGGGGAAGAAAGAAATTTGAGATGTGATGGCGGTACATGAATTTTGTCGGAGTATATCTGACACTTGTGACACCTCCTCATGTACTTGTAGCAGTCGAATTCCATGGTCAACCAATAGTACCCTGCTCTGAGAATTTTTCTCGCCATTGTGTGTCCGTTGGCATGAGTGCCAAAGGATCCTTCATGAATTTCTTTCATAAGCATGTCTGCTTCTGGTCTGTCGACGCATCGGAGCAAGACCATGTCAAAATTTCTCTTATAGAGAGTGTCACCGCTCAGGAAGAAGTTTTCGGCCAATCTTCTGAGGGTTTTTCTATCTTTTTTGAGTGCCCCAGGTGGGTACTCTTGTTTCTGAAGGAAGCATTTGATATCGTGATACCAAGGTTTGTCATCTATGACTGCTTCGATCGTGAAGACGTAAGCGGGCCGTTCAAGGCGCATGATGTCAATCTTAGGTAAGTTATTCCATCGACCTACGCTAATCATGGAAGAGAGAGTGGCTAAAGCATCAGCCATGTGATTCTCATCACGAGGGATGTGATGAAACTCAACTCTGTTGAAGAAAGGTAACAACCTTCTTGCGTAGTCTTTGTAAGGAATCAATCTTGATTGGTATGTGTTCCAATCTCCTTTTATCTGATTGATAACCAAGGCTGAGTCGTCGTATACGTCCAAGTTTTTTATCCTTAAATCAATCGCTTCTTCGAGACCCATGATACAAGCTTCGTATTCGGCCTCATTGTTCGTACACTTGAACGTAAGTCTGGCGGTAAAAGGGATGTGGGTACCCTGAGGGGTAACAATGATTGCCCCAATTCCATTTCCGTAATGATTAACTGCTCCGTCAAAGATAAGTCCCCATTGGGAACCTGGTTCTGGCCCTTCACTGGGTAACGGTTCATTGCAATCTTTCATTTTTAGATACATGACATCTTCGTCTGGGAAGTCAAACCCGACTGATTCCTGATCATCAATCTGTTGATGAGCCAAATGATCAGCTAAAATACTTCCCTTAACGGCTTTCTGAGCGTGGTACTCTAGTCATATTCTGATAACAGCATCTGCCAACGGGCAATTCTTCCCGTGAGAGCAGGCTTTTCAAATACGTACTTGATTGGATCCATTTCGGAGACCAACCAAGTAGTATGACGAATCATGTACTGGCGAAGACGTTTGGCTGCCCAAGCCAAAGCACAGCAAGTTTTCTCAAGCATCGTGTACCGAGTCTCGCAGTCGGTGAATTTCTTGCTTATATGGTAAATGGCAGACTCTTTCCTTTTGGTTTCGTCTTGTTGGCCAAGTACACACCCCATTGAGTCCTCTAGAACCGTGAGGTAAATGATCAGTGGTCTTCCTTCCACTGGAGGTGATAGAATCAGAGGATTCAACAGATATTCCTTAATACTGTTGAAGGCAGTTTGACAGCCCTCTGTCCAAATGCAGTCCTGATTCTTCTTGAGTAACTTGAAGATCGGGGCGCATGTCGCGGTCATAAGGAATATGAATCTGGAGATGTAGTTCAAACGTCCCAGGAATCCTCTGACTTGTTTTTCAGTTTTCGGAGAAGGCATTTCTTGAATGGCCTTGACCTTGTCAGGATCAACTTCAATTCCCTTTTGGCTGACGATGAACCCTAGTAGTTTCCCTGAACGAACACCGAAGGTGCACTTGTTAAGATTCAAGCGGAGCTTGAATTTTCTTAGACGTTTGAACAATTTTGACAGATGTTCAACGTGCTCACTCTCTATTTTTGATTTGGAAATCATATCATCGACATATACCTCGATTTCTTTATGTATCATGTCATGAAATAGAGTAGTCATGGCCCTTTGATAGGTTGCCCCGGCGTTCTTCAAACCGAACGGCATTACCTTGTAACAAAAGGTACCCCATGGGGTAATGAACGAAGTTTTCTCCATGTCTTTCGGCACCATTTTGATCTGGTTATAGCCCGAGAATCCATCCATGAAGGAGAAAACTTTGAACTTTGCTGTGCTGTCTACTAGCATGTCAATGTGTGGTAAAGGAAAGTCGTCCTTTGGACTAGCCTTATTCAAATCTCTGTAATCTACACACATTCTGACCTTTCCGTCCTTTTTGGGAACGGGTACGATGTTGGCTAACCATTGAGGATATTCAGATGTAGCGAGGAAACCCGCGTCAATCTGTTTCTGTACCTCCTCTTTGATTTTGATGGCCATGTCCGGGTGAATGCGTCTCAACCTTTGCTTTACTGGAGGACATTCTGATCTTAATGGTAAGTGATGTTCCACGATGCTGGTATCCAACCCTGGCATATCCTGATAGGACCAAGCGAATAGATCGGGGAGTTCTTTGAGAAGCTTTATCAAACTTTCTTTGACAGTTGGATTGAGCAGTGCCCCAATCCTGATTTCTTTTCTCTCTTGCTTTGAACCCAAGTTTACCGTTTCCAACGGTTCTTTGTGAGGTTCAATGGACCTTTCCTCTTGTCTGAGTAGTCGGGAGATCTCTTCTGGAATTTCGTTGTCATCTTCTTCTTCAGCCCCAAATATCGGGAACTCAAAGTCGGGAGAAGGCATCGGATCGTATGTTTCAACGGGGTGTAAAACAAGCAATCTGCATGACGTGATGATTCGTGTTTAGAAGAGATAGAGAAAATGCAAGTGTGTGCAGTGTATTTCTTTTACTGCTTGTTTTTATTTTTGAATTGTTTTTTAGGATTACCATTTTCTAAAAAAGCAAAAAGAGAAAACAGCATTTAATGCGGAAATTACAGAACGACGTTATTTTATTAATGAACAAGTTGATCCTTGAAACTACAGCCCTATAAAACAAAACTCTGTCGCTTTGGGCGAAGCGAAGAGGGAAAATTTACAGAAAGCGAGCCCTATCAAAACATCTGTTTCACCTGGGCAGGGTGAAAGGTTAAAGATGGCAATTACTTTGACTGATGGACGACCTTCGGAACCTCGACGTTAACCCATTGGCGGCGAACTCCTCAGTGAATCACAAAGTCTGGCACCTTCCTTGATTTGTCTTCAGAAATAACGCTGATTTCTGGTGGAGCAGGATAGCTGGAATCTGTCTCCCAGGCAGAATTGTCGTAGGAGGATTCCTCTGTTGTATTTTGCATAGCATTTGTTCTCTCAGCTGTATCTCCCCATCCAGTTGGCTGGATATCTTCGAGCCTGATATGAGAGCTTTCGGGAGCGGTGTACTTGACCATATAGTCGTATTTTACACTTGGTTCTCCCAGAGTGTCCCATACTTCTTTGGAACTGGAGGAGTCATCTCTCTCGATGACGTTGACCTCAGGAAAAGCATAGTTGATGAATTCAAGTCCTGCGAACGTTGCGAATTCATCGTCATGTTGAGTAGTTTCTGAATGACCTGAGTGTTGATCCCATGACATGGTGGGGACGCAGGTATTCTGTTCGATGAAACTCAGCTGATTTTCATGGTTCGGCTGACTTTCTTGCCCCAAGTCTCCGGGGTAAGGATGCCACATCGGCAGGCCATCCATCGGGCCATAGTAGTCGTGGTCAAAGTTGTCTTTCATCAGAGTGTCCTCTTCTAATGAATTCGGTGGAGCACGGCATCCTTCCGGATCACAATCTCTATATATCATTTCGACGTCTGATCTGGGTATAAATCTCGGACTTTCTGTAGGAAAGCAAAAAGGCATAGACACCTCTTCCTGAGACATATAACCGTCCTCGTTAAGGTAGGACTTCCATTATTTATCTGTGTCAGAGGGATCTTCCTCATTGATAGCATGGACTGCTTGAGACACTGGGTGAAAGAAACCTCCACTGTGGAAGAAGTTTTTAAGGGGATGAAGACTTTCATCGTTAGCAGCTGTCTGGGTACAGGTTGCAGAAAAACCAAGACCCTTCTTTGTTTTATTGTCAATAGGAGTGACAAGCTGTCCCCATCCGGTTGTATCGGTAATCTCGACCGCTTTGATAGCATCGTTGTATGAGGAAATCGAGGTTCCTCCTTTGAACTGATTGTCCTTGCTTACCGACAGTGCTTGGAACTGCGTTCCAATAATCTCCTCGGGTTCTATACCAGTAGATGATGACAAGTTACTCACGAGCAAGGCTTGTTCCCCACAGAATGTGACAAGTTGATCGTTCTTGACGAACTTTAGCTTTTGGTGGAGGGTTGAAGTAACCGCTCCAGCCTAATGTATCCAAGGTCTTCCTAATAAATAACTATACGTTGCCCAGATGTCCATGACCTGGAAAGTGACTTGGAAAGTGTGAGGACCAATAGTTATGGGAAGATCAACTTCGTCGATAATTGTTTTTCTGGATCCGTCGAATGCTTTGACCACAACCTCGCTGATTCTCATTGGAGGGCCCTTGAATGATAATTGCATCAAAGTAGACTTCGGCATAACATTCAGGGCTGACCCTGTGTCTACCAGTACGCTGGCTAAAGCATCGTCTTGGCAGTTAACTGTGATATTGAGCGCCATGTTATGACGGCGACCCTCTTCGGGTAATTCCTCATCACTAAATCCCAAATTGTTGCAGGAAGTGATGTTAGAGACAATACTATCGAACTGTCTGATTGTTACATCCTGTTCCACAAAGGCTTGCTCCAAGATTTTCTGTAGAGCTTCCCTGTGGGCTTCTGAACTGAGTAACAGTGATAATACCGAGATCTTTGAAGGAGTCTGTAACAGTTGATCCACAATGTTATATTCACTCCTTTGGATGAGCTTCAGCATCTCATCGTTGTTTTTCGAAAGGTCGGGATTACTGGATTGACCGACTGGTGGATCGGGAGCTTCTGTCTGAAGTTCCTTTTCTTTGTTAAGTTCCCCAACCCCTCGGTTGAAGATTCTACCGCTCCGTGTTACTCGACTGATGTCTGCAATATTCACGACGGAGGGTAATGGAATTTCCTTTCCATTTTCGACTATTGTTGCACCGTATTTGTAAGGGATAGCCTTAGTTGATTCATACGATAGTGGTCCTAGCAGATAGATGACTATGGGAACTTTCTGATTTTTCTGTCCATCATAAGTAATTTCGATCCGTTCTCGGTTGGGAACTTTAGATTCGTCAAGTAGAGGGATGATGGCAAAAACATCCCTTGTCTGGTGACGACCAGAGATGGTGACAACATCCTCAACTTGATCGGAAAGATAGTTCAGTGTCCAGTTGATGGGTCCAGAACCCGGATATGGACAAATCTCTCCACGATCCGCCTGCCCCTGGAGAGCTGCTCTCTCAAGGTAACACCCTTGGTTATCTTCCGAACAGACGCTACAACGATCGTAATTGTGTGGTGGCACCTGGCCATGCCCACTTTGAATACAATGTAACCTCACTAGGTTACCTTCCCCTGATCGGACATCCTGACTTTGACGCCGAGTAGGATTCCTGTTACTGATACTAATTTGCTGAGTATCTTCATCCATGTAGATTGGCATCCACCAATGATTTAACAAGTGCTGAAGTGCCTCCTGGACAAGGGTACAACCCTGATCGTTTTCGCAACCCGCTTTACAGCTTTGATAGTCATGTGATATTAAGAATCTGAGTCGGACCTGCTCAGCATGTAACTCTACCAGGCTGGTATTCATCACGCGAATGTCAAAGAGCTGAACCATGTTGATCTGATAGGAATTCCTATCATGGTAGTCTTGGATCCATCCAAGATCCATCTGACGCTGGAGGGCCTCTTGTATGAAAGAGCATCCCTGTTTGTTTACCGAGCAAGTCAGACAAGAACTGTAATCGTGCCGTGGAAGATTATGATACTGGCTTTGCCTTGAGTGCATCCCACCAAGTTGACATTCATTGCACGGATATCGTGGTTCTGAATGACGTTAGAATTCGTGTAAACCATGTTAACTCCACGAACTCGGTGCTCTTGGATCCATCTGAGATCCATCTGTTCCTGTAGAGCTGCTTGCACCACAGAACATCCCTGATTGTCTTTAGAGCAGATATCACACTGGTGATAATTATGAGGTGGCACATGGCCATATCCACTCTGTCTACAATGCATCTTGACCAGATTGGTTTTCAACAAGAGTACATCGTGAATTTGATAGACATCGTTAGTCTCTCCTTCTATCAAATTGACTGCAGCCTTCTCGTGTTGAGGCAGTGGGTTCGTGAGAACATTGGGATTCGTATCCTTGAAAGATAAGAGCCCACTCCTAACAAGCTTTTGCACGTCAGACTTGAAATTAAGACAAGTCTCAATGTTATGCCCTGAACCTCCTTGATGATAAGGGCAAGTTTGATCCACCTTAAACCAAAAAGGCGGATTTTCCGGTACTGTAAGAGGAGACTTAGGCTGAATGTGCCCCTTGGCTAGCAGTAATGGAAACAGCTCTGCGTACGTCACGGGTATAGGATCAAACCCTGATGGCCGTGTTGTACGGTTGTTGTTGTATTGAGGACGAGCCTACTGAAGAGGTTGTTGTGTCCTTTTCTGATCAGGTTGGCTCTGCGCAACCTGAGGTTGATACGTAGAAATAGGCGCAGGATTGATAGCAGGAGTTACAGCTGCTACTGGTTGATATAGTCGCCTTTGCTTTCTGAGAGAGATATTCCCAATTTCTTGCTCTTTTTTCTTAGGGAGAGCACTACCGTATTTTTTAGTACTGCTCGTCGATCCAGTGTCTTTTACCAAACGTCCTTCTCAGACGGCTTCCTCAAGACGTACACCCATGCCGACCATCTCGGTGAAATCACTGGGCGCACTGGCAACCATTCGGTCATAGTAAAATGAGCTTAAGGTTTTTAAGAAGATCTTTGTCATCTCTTTTTCCTCAAGAGGCGGACAAATTCGAGCGGCAATTTCATGCCACCTTTGAGCATACTCCTTAAAGGTTTCCTTGTACTTTTACGACATCGATCTGAGTTGATCTCTGTCGGGTGCCATGTCCAAATTGTATTTGTATTGTTGGACGAAGGCAGTGCCAAGATCTCTAAATGTACTGATCGCGGCACGGTTTAAACCCATGTACCATTTGAGTGCGACACCGGTTAAACTATCCTAAAAGTAGTGAATCAGTAGGTCCTGATTCTCCGTCTGAGCTGACATCCGTCGTGCGTACATCACCAGATGGCTATGAGGGCAAGAGTTACCCTTGTACTTTTTAAAGTCGGGCGCTTGGAATTTGTGCGGGACTTTCACATTGGGGACCAAGCAGAGGTCTGCGGCGTCCTTTCCAAATAAATCCTGACCGCGAATGACTTGCAGCTCCTTCTGCATTTCCAGGAACTGTTCCTGGAATTCATCCATTCTATCGAACATAGTTTCCTTCTTACCAGAAGGTATCTGTGGAATCTGTCCTTCTGAGATAGTGTGCACCACAGGGGGTGGTACCGTGACTACGGCAGTGAATCTTGGTGTTTCCCGAAGTTTGTAACCTTCAGGAGTCTTCAGTATGCCCCTGGCATCTTCGCTTTCCCGAAGTTTGTAACCTTCAGGCCCAGTGGCTTCTGTTGTGATTCTCTGATCCTCAGTGATCGGCGGAACATATCCTCCCAGGATATAGTTGACAGGCATGCCCCAAGGGCGATCTTTCGGTATCTGATACCTAGGATCATACTTCTCCACTATGGGCATTGAGGTGATCTCTGAGATCACAGTTCTTTGTAGCTGAGCTTCTACCATGGCTTGCATGTCATTACGAAGCTTTCTCATATCCTCTCTCAGAGCGTCGATCTCTTCCTTCAACTCTCTGTTTTCTTCCTCAAGATCATCCATCTTTTTCTGACGATTGGCCCGAGTATTATACGAATGAGACAGTTTGACTCTAGAACTGAGACACAAACGTGAGATTCGTAGGTAAGAAGAATACGCGATGTGAGAATGATGAATGCAATGATTATATTAATTGTTTTTTGGTTTAATCAAAATAAACTTCGACAATTAGATTGCAAATATCAAACAGTGGGGAAACCCCTTTTTATTGAATTCAAAGGATTACAGAAATGGAAATACAGTAGATTACAAGGTGCAGAAATAGAAACCTAAGCTAATGGGTCCCAAGTCCTCTCTGAAGAGAAATCGAGTGTTGATTCTGATACTTTCCTTTTCTTTGACCGGGGCTCTTGAGCCGCTGTCGCATTGTCATTCCTTTGCCAAGTGAAAGAAACAAGCAAATTCCTTTGGTCATCTTGATTCTCTACAGCATGTTGCTCCAAAATTTCAATCAGAGCATCCTTCTCTTTCAGTAATTGCTGTATTCTGATGCACTCTACGTCGAGGGTGCGGTACTTGTTCTTCCAAGACCTCCTCTCCCGTTGAACTTTGTTGAGAGTAACCTGAAGCTTTTCAGTTTCCGTCATGAAGTACATGACAGATTCCCTCGGCGGAAGAATTCCGTAACGAGGATAAGGCATCTTTAGCTTAAGAGCTCTAGTTTGTACCCAATGGAGATAATGCTCCACCGAGACATAGTTTGGTTTTCCCAGAGACTCTCGTCCTTTCTTAAGAACGTGTTTCCAAGCGTGCACTATTTCCATCTTTAGTGCTCTGGCATTTTCTCCTTCCTTGAAGAAAAGACCTTCCAGATGAACACCCCGTGGGACGTGTCTCATCGGGTATCCAAATTGACGGCGAACCAATACCGGATGGTAGTTTATTCCTCCTTTAGTTCCTATAAGGGGTACGTTGGGGAAGTTTCCACAACGGTCAATGATCATGATTCCATCATAGATCCTATTGCACCAATCTATATCAGAGTTGGTAAGAGACATGATCTTATGCAACCAACGTAAGGCACTCTTACAATCAAAAAAAGCAGCAGACTTAGGTAAGTGAGAGATAAACCATTTGTAAAGCAGAGGTACATAACATAACTAACAAAGCTAACAAAAATGAAGAAAAATGAACTAAATACAAAATTTTGGTTCAGACCCACCGCCCGGCACTATAATGCACCGCCCAGCGCAGCCGACTAATCCACTCACACCAGCTGTGTACGTAAACTGCCTGGAAATAAATATCTAGCACCGCCCGGCGATCAAAATACCGCCCGGCGTTAGCCAAAAATATGGAACGCTCCTGTAAGTCCCATTTTGAGAATTTTCTACCGCCCCTGCACCGCCCGGCGCTGCAGGGGCGCAGCACACCAGTCAGCAGAAAATTCTGCACTGTTTTATTCGTATCTTTTGAACCGTAACTCCATTTTTCGCCCGGTTCGAAGCACTGTGTAGCGAGCGATTTTGGACGCGGTTCTTAAGCGCTGGTCGCTCTCTGCGGTTGAGCTTAAACTACAGGTCGATTCATTTTTTATCCTATTAAAGCTGATGAAGGAAGGGAAATAGATGTCTCTAATTAACCTTGCTTTGCATACTGAGTTTAAATAGCGGTCTGTTAGGTTACGGATGCTATCAATGTGGGGGGTCCTTTGTACTGGTTATTTGTATTTTCCCCAATACTGTTTCTCTCTTTTTACCTTGACAGAAGGTTTCTGGCGGGGAACAAGGATTAGGATGTTAGGACTGATGTTTTGAATTACTGCTTTTGATTGATGGAGATATGGGATTTGGGTTTTTTGTTGATTGCGCTCGCTAAGATATTTTCTTTCGATCTTATGCCTACGTATTCCCGTTTACCGAAACAGGGAAATCAGAGCGTTCGTAGTTCCTCCTATTCTATGGGAGGAAATTGGTTTTTGGTGTCTTGTTCAAAGCCCAAGACGTGAAGCGAAAGGTGATTTGTATCTTGTTCAAAGCCCAAGATGTGAAGCTGAAAAGTCTATTTGTGTCTTGTTCAAAGCCCAAGACGTGAAGCTGAAGGACCTCGACTTTAGAGAGAATTTGTCATCTCTAAAGAAGGGTTTGTCTGTCACAACTGTTGGGTGACTGGTTATAAAGGAGGATTACTTTAACCGGGATACGCGGATCCTAGTAATGCCATAATTTCCTTTATAGGGGATTTTAACCTAAAGGAGAAGACTTTAACTCGGTGTAGAGCAATGCCATCTTTCCTTGGGAATTTCTCATGCTAAAAGAGGGACAGTGGCGTGGATGTAAATAATCTAGAGGCTTGCCGCTTACAGCGATTAGATGAAGGGGAAAGGAGTTATTGATGTTTGTGCACTGTGAACGAGGCACAGCTTTGATGCTAAAAGGTTAATTGGATTAACTAGTGGTTTTCTTATACAAAGCCTAAGAGGAGGCTATTATGTGTCTCGTACAAAGCCCGAGAGAGAGGCTAAAAGGGTTTTGACTCAACGAGGGAGTCTTTTGGTATCTCGTATAAAGCCCGAGATGGAGGCTATTGTTTGTTTGGCTCAATAAGAACCCTTTGGTATCTCGTACAAAGCCCGAGATGGAGGCGAAATGGGTGATTGACTCAACGAGGGAGTCTCTTACGTGTCTCGTACGAAGCCCGAGAGAGAGGCTAAACGTTGTTTGACTCCACTGGGGAGAATCATTGTATAAAGCCCAAGAGAGAGGCTATGGTGACTGTTTCAGTTAAGTGACAGGTCCAGTATACTGATTTTGAAAGAGAAAATCAGTTCTTATATGAGCAACACTGTACTTCAAGGATTTGATTCAAGGATCCGGGTTATTCCTGTTCTTTAAGGAAGTCGGAAATTCGAAGGGTATTGAGACTATCCGAGTCTGCGGGTTTCCTTCCTATTTAACAAAGGGGTCACTTGAGAATGTCTTTGAGACTCAAGGAAGTTAGACTGTCCAAGTCTAGAGTTTCATCTTTTGTACTATGCTTTGAGAAACAGTAGTAGACTCTTTGAAAGGACTGTTCTATGCAGATGATTAATTTCTGTTCCTATACCTCTAGGAGGTCGTCGGGACAATTTGTACGAAGCCCAAGAGGAGGCTGGAAACTTTTAAGAAGCCGACGGGTCCTTGTACGAAGCCCAAGAGAAGGCTATCATTCCCGGAGGAAGAGATCATTATACGAAGCCTAAGAGGAGGCTGTGAATACTTCTAAGAAGCCGTAGGGTCCTTGTACTAAGCCCAAGAGGAGGCGGGGTTGGTTTTAGGAAGCCTATGGGTCCTTGTACGATGCCCAAGAGGAGGTCGATGCTTTTAAGAAGCCCGTGGGTCCCCAAACCCCGAGAAATTCAAGGCAAGCTATTCACAAGGAATAGATCAAGTCAGGAAAGTTCGAGAATTTGGAAGAAACTCAAAGATGCCATTCACGGAGAATACATTCATCTTTGGGAGTAGAGTTTCTTGACAATTCCTAATGAGGACAGCCGAAGAGAAGACTGTATCTGGTGATCGTATTGGGGATCTAGTTGTCTATTTCTACGAATAAACGAAACGGCTTTACCTAGTGCTAGACGTAGTTGCCGGGGAAACTCTAAATATCTATACTATTATTACACAGTTGATATGAGTTTATGGAAGAAGACTTACAGCGAAACAGCCCCACAATACAGTTATATATATATGAGTTTATGAAAGGAGGCTTACAGTGAAACAGCCCCACAATACAGTTATATACATATAAAAGCGGTAAATGAAAGCGGGTAAACACTTACTCGGTTGTAGAGCTTCCATGATGTTTGGTTAGTTGTTCAACAAAGAAAGATTGAAAACAACAGTATATTCAAAATCAAAGGAGAAAGTGCTTTGAAATAAAAAGATTTGGGGCTTACAGCTCAAGGAGAGGCCCAGGGTTTTATCAGTGAGCGCACTGTTGAATTTGTACAGAGGGACTTATACAAGTGACTGAGGCCCAAGAAAGGTCTTCTGTACAAAGGGATGGGTCTTACACTCTCTCAAGAGGCCCAAGTGAGTTTTAAGAAAAGAAATGGGTTTTACTACTCGAGGGTAGGCCCAGTTGGTTAATTTTAAACTGGCGACGATCGCGTCGTTTATTTGAAAGTGTACAGAGGGACTTATACAACGAATGAGGCCCAAAATTGTTTTCTATACACAAGGGGTTGGGTCTTACACTCTAATAGGGGCCCAAAGAATTTAAAGAAAATAAATGGGGCTTACAACACGAGGGGAGGCCCAAGGTCTTTATTTTCAAGATGAATATTCACTTTTAAAATGCTTAAAAACAATTAAAAATGAATTTATTCACAAAAATACCAACTATATTAAATAAATAATATAAATTTGATTTTTTTTGTAGAATAAAATATTTTACTATTTTTGTGATTTTTCAGAAAAAGAACCAATAAAAAATAATCGAAATTGAAGGAGTTATTAATTTTCCAAATCATTATAAAATAAAATGAGAAAATATTTAAAAAAGAGGGGTTGGGTCTTACACTCTATTAGAGGCCAAAAGTGTATTTTTGTACAAAAGATGGGGCTTACAACTCAGGGAGAGACCCAAAATATTTTCAGTTTGAAAATGGCGATCGCGCCGAGATTTTTAACGTATCGGGACTTATACAATAACTGAGGCCCAAAATTGTTTTGGTTAAAAGGGGATTGGGTCTTACACTCTAATAGAGGCCCAAGCGTTTGAAAAAGATTTGTTAGGGTGAAAATCAAAGAAAACCCCAATTTCATTTTTTTAGGCATTTTTCCAAGAAAAATTAAGTAAAAAAATGATAAAAATATCAAATAAAATCATTAAATAATGATTAAAGTTTCTGGAAAAAAAATATTTTATCAACATAAATATTTAAAATCATTTTGGTTTTAAAAATCAAGAAAAAAGAAATCATTTTAAAAGCATTTAAAACAATTTAAAACATTATTTTTAAATATATTAAAAATAATACTTTTTTTTGTAATTTTTTTGTGGATTAAAATATTATGGGGTATGAATTGGAAAATGATGATTTTTTGCTATGTAAAAAAAATGGTTGAGTTCTGAAAATAAAAAGTAAGAAAAAGAGGAAAGATATCAAAATATCATCTCCGACATTTCTTTTGGGGTAAAAACGAGTACCGAAACTTTAATTTTCAACACGTTTTTTATCAAATTTCAAACACTCATAACTCTCTCAATTTTTATCGGAATCAAAATTCGGAAGTACCTATCTTGACCGATTTTTCGCAAGGAATCCGATGGTATTACTCACGCACACGGAAAATCAACACACAAAACGCAGAAATTAAAACCAAAACTGCTATCGTTTTGAAAACATCGTTCCGCGTCGAATTTCCAACACGCGTAACTCTCTCGATTTTTATCCGAATTGAAATCTGAAAAAACCTATCTCGACCGATTTTTCGCAAGGAATCTAATGGTAGCACACATGCATGCTGAAACTCAATGTACAAAACGTATCAATAAAAAAACCAAAGCTGCTACGTTGTGAAAACGTCATTCCGCGTCGAATTTCCAACACGCGTAACTCTCTCGATTTTTATCCGAATTGAAATCCGAAAAAACCTATCTCGACCAATTTTTCGCAAGGAATCCAATGGTATTGCACATGCATGCTGAAACTCAACGTACAAAACGCAGCAATAAAAAAACCAGAGCTGCTACGTTGTGAAAACGTCGTTCCGCGTCGAATTTCCAACACGCGTAACTCTCTCGATTTTTAACCGAATTGAAATCCGTAAAAACCTATCTTGACCGATTTTTCGCAAGGAATCCAATGGTATTACTCACGCACATGGAAAATCAACACACAAAACGCAGAAATTAAAAAAACCAAAACTGTTATCGTTAATTCGACGCCGTTTCGCGTCAAATTTCCAACGTGCGTAACTCTCTCAATTTTCATCGAAATTGAAATCCGTAAAAACTTATCTTGACCGATTTTTCGCAAGGAATCCAATGGTGTTACTCATGCACACTAAAACTTAATGTACAGAACACATAAATAAAAAAAACCAGAATTGGATATGATTTTAAAACAACCAAAATTTCACATATAAACATGTTAAAATGCAAACAGTGGGAGGATCACAACATACACATTAAGGACTACATTTTTGCCTCAAGAATTGTTCAATATGATGCATGTATATGGACAACAAAGGAAAGCATGATTGAAAGAATTCAAGTTGTGGATTTTACCTCTTTTTTGGAGATTTTGGGCAACCTACCAAGTGCTTTGTTCCAGAAATGATTTGATACTTTGGACAACCTCAAATGACCTCTTAGAAGCTTTTAGGATGGTTGGAATCGGCTGGAAACCTCTGGAGCAAGTTTGTGCACTTTCTCGCAAAATGGTCAAAAGTGGCCAAAATGCCAACTCTCTCAAATGGTGTTCCAGATGTGTGGCACCATTTGGGACAGTTCAAGGATGATATTTAGAGTGTGTTTGAGGTTTTATCTGGTTTGGAAAGTGACTGAATCAAGACATGGCTTGAAAAATGCAAAAAAAGTGTCATTTTGAGGTTTTGAGAGGTGACTTTGTGATGTTGTGATTACAGGTCACTTTTGATGGTTTGCACAGCTTACATATGATATATATGAGGTGTGTGTGTGTGATTAGTTTGAGTGTAATTGCTCTCTAGCTCAAAAACTCAGAATTACTTGCTTTGGAAGGCAAATTTGAGGTGAAAGAAGAGATTTTGAGGAAAGCATCTGTTTGATGGCTTTGGTGTACTCAAACTGAACACAAATGAGCTCTATTTATAGTGGAGCAAGTTTGTTTTGGGATCCACAATGAATGGCAACTGCAGCAGGTGTTTGTTCTATGTTGGCCAATGGAAATGCAAGTCTCCTCTATCCATTGACTAGAGGTTAGGGCATAGGGCTGTGGTTCCCTTGGTCTTGGATAAGTCTTGACTGATTTCAGATGAGAATGGCTCAGTCCATGCCACCTCTAAGCATCCATTAAATGCTCCAAACCAAAATTGGAGTTTTGTCCCTCTTTTAGGGATTTCTAGGTTTTGGCATGCTTTTTTTGGTTCCTTGGACTTGGGAGGTTCATGGATCAGATCATCCCACTTGGATTTGATCCTTAGATGTGTCCAAACTGATGACAAGGCTTGAAAATTCGTGTGGCACACAAAATGTGCAAATCTGCCCCTGAAAAATTCAGCTTCAGCAAGCCCTTTTGTAAGATCCATAACTCCCTGCTCGAGTATGCTACATAGACGTTCTAGGACTTTCCGGAAAGCTTAGATGACGTACTTCAACTTTGATGTTTGACATTAGACCTGGTTTAACTTAGATCATGGAGAAAAACAGCCTTGAAGTTGGGACATTGTGGTGAAATTACAAGGCAGATTTTTGGCTAAGTGCTGAAAAATGTCAATTTTAGGTTTTTAGCCATTTTGATCCAACCATAACTCAAAATCCATGATGAATTGGGATGAAGTGTAGTTAAAACTTTTGTAGAGGGCCATGAGGGCTACAAATCCATCTTTGGATGGGGAAAAATGGCTTTGTGGTTTAGGAGTTATGATCCTCCAAAGTTGGTACCCTTGCCACTTTTTTTCATAACTTAGAAAATTTTCTAAGTTTTTATGGTTACCCCTTTTACAAGTTATCCCACTTTCTTTGATTTTTCTTGATGAATGATGATTCCAATCACACATTAACATCATTTTAGGGTTAAAAAACCATTTTTATGAAAAATCTCAAAAAGTCAAAGTTTGACTTTTGTGCACAGTTGACTTTTTATCAAATGAATTCCAAACTGTGCGATCCTTTAGGAAATCATGTCCTTGACCTAAATCAAACTTGATGGACATGTTCCATGGGTGTTATAGGGTGTATTAAATCATGTCCTAGGGTTTGGGAGAATGTTCTAGTCAAAAGTCAAAGCTACAGTTGACTTTTCTCGCGAAACCCTAACTGTGGTTCAGATGAAATTGAAACTTGTTGCTCAAGCTTCTTGGATCAATCCATTGTTGCAAATGGATCAATGTGCTGTGTTAGGGATCCTCAAATCCTCTCTTGAGGTCTTGGCTCGTGTTTTGTCCCAAAAGTCAACTTAGGGGTGAATTAGGTCAAGAAACCCTAATTCTTGATTTTTGATGTATGCATCCCCTGAGGCTAAATTGACTTGATGATGGGTTTTATGATGTTCCATGGAGCATTTTAGGTTATGCTTTGAAGGATTGGCTCATGCCCAGAGGAAATTTTCCATCTGGAGGCCCTAGTCGACCGAACCCTAATTTGGTGACACTGGCGATCCTGAGGCTTGATCCACTTAGAAGGGAGCAGCCTTGTGCTTAATCCTTGAAGTGGGAGTCCTCTTGATCCATTGTGGATATTTGAGAGGCTAGACAAGTTGAAGATCATGTCATTCCTTGATTGATCCTTTGTCTAAGAGCTCTGCGAGGGCTGGAAACCCTAGTTTTGATTGTAGTGAATGCTCACCCATCTTTGGGGAGACTGATGAGGTACAAAGGTACATCCATATTGTGCTGATGATTTGCACAATGATGGGAAATCTTAGTGGTCAAAATTTGGGGTATGACACACTGGAAAGCTTATTCAATGCTCTATACAACAATGGCAAAATCCCAATAATTGAATACCTACAAAAATGAATGGAAAGCAATTAAACTCAACGATATATACAAGAAAACACAATATACACACGAAAACGTAAAGTAAACGTATTTATAAATAAATCGGGTTTTATTCGCACGATATTTACCACAAAGAATTGATAAGTGCAACAAAACATATATACAAAAATAGGTAAATTTTGCACTTATCAACTCTCCCCAACTTACATAATTGTTTGTCCACAAACAAGAATCAAACAAACTTGAAAACACAAAAGCGATATCCAAAGAAAGACGAATCAACAGGTTTTGAAAAACGGAATCAATTGAATGGTTCCAAATGAAAAACGGTACACACAAAAGTAAATACTTACCACTAAACTACAACAACAACATAGTCACGAAACAAATGCAAAATACAAAAATCATGCCAAACATCCTAAAACAACACAAGTTCAAAAGTGAATCACACCTAACAAAAACAATCATCGGTAGATGAAAAACACAAAATGAGGGATTTATCACTCACACAACAATCATGCAAACAAAAGACTAAATTATGCATACATCCACAAATTCATATTGAACATACAAAGGCAAGAATCACAAGGACTTTCAAGGTTGTAACGTGGTCGGGTAAATAAACAAGGGTAATTTCTAAAGGTAATTGAAACAAAAACTTGCCTAAACCTAAGGGAGTGAAAACTCACAAAGATTCACACACAAAATTTCAACCAACTTCTTCCAAAATCCCAAGTGCTACACAACACACAATACTTATTTAGCACAATTATTGAAACTCTTTTTGTTTGCTTTTTCAAGGATTTTTCTTTTTTCTTTCTTTTTCACTTTTTTATTTTTCACAATTTTTTCTCTTTTTTCTTTTATTTTTCAATCCTCATAGAATCCAACCAATGAGTATACAATCATCCTCTCCCCAACTTGAATTCAACCGCACCATCATGTGAATACTCCCTACTTTCTAAGGCAAGGAAAAAATCCATACAACAACACAAAATTGAGGTCCAAGAAAAAACAAAATCCATTCAAAAATAAGTGAACTAAATACTCATAGACAAGCATTAAGTTCAAATAGAAACATGGATCAAAAAGCTCAAAGGGGTTATGAATTCTCACACACTCACAAGGTGAATTGACTATTTGGCTAAGGCGGTTGTGTTCAAAATGAAACAATTGCCTTGATCCTTTTCATGCATTCATATAATCAACACAAATAAAAGACTCAACATAATAAAATCCAGTTAGAACAAGAATGTTGGTTCTCCGCGCATATATGAACAATGGAAAGCCACCTCACAAAAAGGTTGGGAACTAAAGTGATTCACAATAGAACAAGTATACAAAAGAATGGATGGCATGGAAGTTTGTAAAATGCCTAAGTGTCATGAATATGCTAAAGTCAAGAAAGCGATAAATACATACCTCGCACGTGTACAAAACTTAACAAATATCATTACCAAACATTCGCAAGTTGAAATAAACCAACTTGGAAAATCACAAAAGCATCCTCAAATAAGTCAATCAAAATTTGTGAGCAAACAACAACCAAAAACATTCGAAAAGAAAAACTATAAAACATGCTTGTTTTACGTCGTAAGCTCGACGCCTGTACGGTGCTTAATTAGAAACTTCCTCTCTTCATGCCATGGTGATGTCTCACCGCGCAACCAAAAGCAAGCGTCATAACCAAACACTTAAACAAACGTTACGGGAACAAAATGTATACAACACTTGAACAAACATAATGGAAACAGACAATATATACGATATGTACAAAACTCAAAAACAAAGAAACTGTCGCAATGCGACTCAATATCAAAACCGATCCCCGGCAACGGCGCCATTTTGTTGGTTGCAGAATAGGGCAAGCAGCAAAAATATTTATTTTCGGAAAGAATTCCCTCCGGGATTTATGTCGTGTCCACAGAGATCGGTTCGAGGGAAAGAATGTCGTTCGACAATCTCTCGCGTTAATGAGTTTGGGTTTAAATGGTTTAAACATAGAAACAGAAAAGTAAATATCAAAACATAAAACAAAATTCATTCTTCAGCAACAAGAAACTTATCAGGCGTGCACATAATCGACTCCTCACAAACTTAAACTTACCGACCAGTTATACTCAACCTATAATACTCCTCAATATCACCCAGCATCGCTCACAACACAGGTTATGTCTAACGCAAAGTTGAGATAACAACCGTGTCACTCTCTTCGTCACTCTCGCGAGCGAAGCCTCGAAACACGGAAGGCATTAAGTTCCGACGCCTATTGAAGATTGTTAGCTCTTAAATCTATCTCTAGAGTCCAGAAACTAACAGACAATAATCCCTAATTGAAGTTTGTGAAGGTTATGTCTAACGCAACCCAAACCCCGCGCATAAAGCAAAAATCAGAGACAATCACCAATACAGATTTGTAAAGCAGATATCATATAACGCCATGGGCGACAAATATACATGAGTTTACAGCAAATACATATACACAACCCAACCATAAAGAAAACACAAAGAAAAACAGAGATAAACCAAACATCTCGCGGTTTGTCAGAGCCGGTCGACGCACAATCCATCCCGGTTCATCCGTATGCAAGCTCCATAGTTGTTTTCTAAGCTAATCTACCAAAGAATGAGGTTGATGAAGTTTGGAGACAAAAATCACCTCCAAAACAACATAACTAACAAAAATGAACTAAATACAAAATTTTGGTTCATACCCACCGCCCGGCGCTATAATGCACCGCCCGGCGCAGCCCACTAATCCACTCACACCAGCTGTGTACGTAAATCGCCTGGAAATAAATATCTAGCACCGCCCGACGCTCAAAATACCGCCCGGCGCTAGCAAAAAATATGGAACGCTCCTGTAAGTCCTATTTTGAGAATTTTCTACCGCCCCTGCACCGCCCGGCGCTGCAGGGGCACAGCACACCAGTCAGCAGAAAATTCTGCACTGTTTTATTCGTATCTTTTGAACCGTAACTCCGTTTTTCGCCCGGTTCGAAGCACTGGAAAGCTTATTCAATGCTCTATACAACAATGGCAAAATCCCAATAATTGAATACCTACAAAAATTAATGGAAAGCAGTTAAACTCAACGATATATACAAGAAAACACAATATACACACGAAAACGTAAAGTAAAAGTATTTATAAACAAATCGGGTTTTATTCGCACGATATTTACCACAAAGAATTGATAAGTGCAACAAAACATATATACAAAAATAGGTACATTTTGCACTTATCACACATCCAATTATTTATATTTTAAAACAACACAAATTTCAGAAATTGCGCCACCACCATCATTGTCGTCTTCATCATCTTCATCAGATTTTTTTCAAATTCCTATCTCCCTCAATACGCAACCAAATTGAATGAAATAAAAATGAAAGTTGTTGGATTTTTCAAGAGGAATTGGATGGTTCCTTTTAATTTCATTTAAATTTAGTGTATTTAAAGATATTGATTTGAAAACCTATGAACCCTAACCGAACTTTTAACATGAAATCTCATACAATCATGATAACTGGAAATTAAATGAGGGAAAATTATCACAATATCATGACAGACATGTCTGTAACTTAAATGATCAAATTTGATGCATGAATCATAGAGTTCAGGTTTTGAGAAAACTTACCTTGCAAGTGAGAATTGAATTCTCTGTTGGAGGTGATTTGATGATTCAGACAGCTTCCTTGACCCTCAAGGATGATGTTACAATGTTTGAATTGGTTTGAAAGCCTTTAAAACTCCTAGCTCGAATCCATCTACAACTTATGGTGTATATGAAGTAAATGACATGTAACTTGATGATTCTGAGATTACAGTTAGTGTTTGAGTGTTTGGATCACTTACACATGATGTATGTGAAATGTTTGGATGCCTGGTTTGATTGGAAATGACCTTGAACTGAAATTTCAAGTTTTCACTCTTTGAGACTTGAAAAAAGTTAGAAGGAGGAAGAATGAGAGAAAACAAGCTCTTGCAATGTTTTGGTGTGTTTAGAACGATCAAAGTGACCTCTATTTATAGGGAAACTTGATCATATATTTGTGAAACTGAGAGGATCATGATGCTTGCTATTATCCAATAGGTGATGTCATGAATGTAATACTTGAAAGCCAAGGTACACATGGGTTATTCTTCACATGGATTAAATTATGATTTTTTAAACTTGGCTCTCCAAGGTTTCATCTCATCCCTTGATGTTCTTATCAAGTTCTAACAGATTGGAGGTATTTTGCAAAAAAAAATCACTATATCACTTTAATGCTATAGAACAAAACCTCACTTCTTACTTTTGAAATGATTTTTTTTACATTCCAATGCTAGAAGTCTTGAAATTCAGTTGTGCCTTGCAGAGCACATGCTCGTATGATCATTTGGGAGTTGATCTTGTGAAGATTGGAGGCTTGCAAAGCTTATCCAAGTCATGTGGATTTTGAGGTTTAGCAATTCTGTCTTGAAAACCAGTTATGGCAAGGCATGCTGCAACATCCATAACTTCTTGCTCAAGTAAGGGATTTTGATGTTCTTTATCATTTTGGAAAGCTGGTATATCATACTTCAACTTTGATGTTTAAAGTTGGTCTTGAATCATTGTGGTTCTTAGTGAAAAATAGCCCTAAAGTTGGCTTAAACACAAGACAAATTCTGTCCAAAATTTCAATAAGTGTTTAGGTTCAAAAGTATGGAACCTCCAACTTCATGGTCTTATATCTTAAAATATATGCACTTTTTGGGAATCCACCCTACTCGAAAAAGTTGTAGTATGTAACAAGCTCTTCAATTTGATATTTGGATCAAAGAAAATGGTTACCTGGTTTGGAAGTTATGCCTTTGCAAAGTAGGGTAAAAATCATTGGATTTTATAACTTAGAAAAATTTCAACTTTCTCAATGTTGCCCTTTTCACAAGTAACCTCACATTTCTTGATTTTTCTTGATCATACATGATCCAAATCACATATTAACATTGTTCTTGACTTGAAGAGACCATGTTTGACCAAAACTCCAAAAGTCAAACTTGATTTTGACCACAGTTGACTTTTGTATCAGATGAATTTTGGACTTTGTGATCCTTTAAGAAATCAAACCCTTGGGCTAAATTAAACATCATGGATGGACTCCAAAGGTGTTTTTGAGTGTCTTGAGTTATGTCCCACGGTTTGAGATCATGTCTTGGTCAAAAGTCAAAGGTACAATTGACTTTTCCTCAAAAACCCTAGTTTGTGGACCAGATGGTTTTAACTTCTCGAATAGCTTATGAATCAAGTCCTTTGGGTTAATCCAATCATATGAAGGGATTAATATGAGACATTTGAGGTCCTTGAAACATATTTTGAGGTGTTGGGATCATGCCTTGCTTCAAAAGTCAAACCAAGGATTGAATCATGTCAAAACCCTAATTAGGGTGTACTGAGGGTCTTGGGGCTTGATGAGCTTGTCATGATGCAATTTTGCATTTGATTATTGATGGATATAAACTCTTAATCTTCATGGATAACAAAGGGACTTGTGTTGTTGAATATGATGCTTATCCCTTGATAATTCATCCACTTGAGCTTTAGGGAGATCACCTAACCTGTGAAGCAAGTAAGCACACACCTCTTGTACTTGTGATGGGTTAGTGATGCATAAAGATATGTATATATATAATGGTGAATGTTAAGCCAATGATTCAAATGAGGTGGTATCTTGGGGGTAAAAAATTAGTTTATGACAATCATGTCCAACATCTGTCTCCTCAGGAACATAATTTCACTTGTATCCAACATTGAAGAAAATGAATATCAATATGAGAAGGTGTTGGATGGGATTTTTGACAAGGGTAAAAATATCACCAAAGGAAAAAAATGAAGGTACACTTATGACGTGTATGTAAGCAAAGTCTTGGGTCAAAGAAGATTTGGGACTTAGTAGTTTTGAAATATTGTAGGAACACTTCGACCGCGTGGGATTTCGACAACATCAAGTGCGTCAAAGAGGCGGTTATTTGAGCGTACAGATATTATGTTCAAATATGAATAACTACCTGGGTTTCTTTTTGAAGGACACTTGGAGAGAGCGCAGAGGCAGGGTACATGCAAGGCTTCACATGGCGAACACTGAAGATATGAACGTTAGAAGCAGTTATTCTTATACTAGTATATATATATATATATATATATATATATATATATATATATATATATATATATAGGAGTTCATTTGTAGAATTCAGGGTGTTAATTTTACTACAAAAATCTCACTAAAAACTAGAAGTACCAGCGTCCAGAGAAAAGAGTCATGGTTGAGAGAATGTATGAACAACAAAACACCATCTTTTATTTTTAATGCAAAGTCTTTAAAAATCTTTTTACTTTGCTTCATCAGTTTATTTTCAGTCTCGTTCAAGTACGTTGCTTTATAATTTCAAGTCTTGTTATTTTCTTTACATTTTTAACTCTGTCGAAGTCCACATCTCTTACGTTCTTTTAGTCACTTTTTCGATCAAGTCAAAAGTAGGTTCTACCAATAGAAAACTAAAACTAGGTATTTTGGCACTATGTCCTAGGATTTACTAGTTAATCCTGCAAGTTACCTTTAATTAAGAGACTAGCGCTTGCTTACCAATTTTCCATGTAAACAAATTGGCACGCCCAGTGGGACATGTGTTAAATCATGTATCTTTTACAGATATTCTTGGTTTCTCTCTTTTAAACTTGTTCTATGTTCATGAGTGTTTTTGGGTTGTTTGCATGGGATTAAGAAGCGAAAAGTATTTGTCCAAAATCTCGCATCCTCCTGTGGATAATGTCAATCCCCAGAGTAATCCTTAAAACGTAGTACAACAACCAGTCGTGTCAATGTTGAAGAGCCAGTTATCTCAACATCGATTAAGACAGCTGCTCTGGTGGTGTCGACATTGCCAGTCACAGTGATACCATCGCAGGGGGTGACACCCCACCGCAATTAGGGAATCCACTTATTAACCCTGCAATTGCAAGACCTTTATTTGAGTTTTCAGTACCACCAAGTGGCAGAGACTACCTTATGGTATGCCAACGTCGATGATAACCTTCAAATGAATATGTCAACCTTTAGTGACAATGCAGTGGCCATGATGCCACTGTACAATCCTTACAATGCCTCAGCGTCAACCATTAATAATATGGCGCGACTAGGATGTATAAGTTACACGCCTCAGAATACACCATTTTTAAATATGACCTCTATGATGGCTATGAGGCAACAAATGGACGAGAGTAATTTAGAATTAGTTAATACTCTCACCCAACAAATGGGAACCATTTTCAACCCTTTGATTGCAAATACAAGTCAAACCTATGAAGTATTGGCAAATAAAATGGGGAGAATTGGTGATTTCTTTGGCACGCCTCAAGTACAGGTGCGACCTACCCCTCAAATATAAAACATTAGGCAAGTCGAGACCCCTGATAATGGGACAGCACAAGCCACTATAGGTTAAAAACAAGGTTTTCAACCACATGAACCCCCTCAAAATAGGGAAGAGGTGGAACAAATAGAACAAAATAACCTTAGGCCTTTGATGGTTCATAGAAATCAGAATGTCGACTAAGTGCTTAGACATGACCAACAGAACAATTTCGAGGGGCATAATAACATAACAAATGTGGTCAAAAAAGTTTTGGCCCAGAATGGCCTAAATGTGGGACTTCACAGGCCCAACTTCATATCACCTTTGTCTGAATATGTTCGAGAAACAGAGTTACCCAAGGGATGGAAAGTCCCTAAATTCACTAAGTTCGCTTGAGACACTAATGAGTCGACAATTGAACTTGTCGTTCGACATTAAACTGAGGTTGGCGACATTGCGAACAATGAGAATTTGAAGATGAAATACGTCCTCAATTCTCTAACGATGAATGCCTTCACTTGGTTCATAACTCTCCCTCCATACTCCGTCCAATCGTGGAGTCAGTTAGATAGACTGTTCCACGAATAATTTTATATGGGACAATCGAAAATTAGTTTGAAAGAGTTGACTAGTGTTAGGCGAAAATTCCATGAGTTGATAGATGACTACTTGAATAGATTTAGACTTCTCAAGGCAAGGTGTTTCACCCAGGTGCCTGAACATAAGTTGGTCGAAATGGCCGTAGGAGGCCTGGACTATTCAATTGAAAAAAAATTAGATACACAATACCTTATGGACATGGCTGAGTTGGTAGATAGAGTTTACTAGGTTGAATGCTTGAAAGCTGAGAAAACTAGAACAAATAAATACCATAAGAAGGAAAAAGTCACTTATATAGAAGCAGAGGATTACATATCCTACATAGGCGATGATTGTTTGAAGAGTACGAGGTCAATGTGGCTGAACTTAAGCCAGGACCCCCTTTATGTTTGTAAGTTACTGAAACCATCGAATGGGAAAAACCCTGTCGAGGCCAGCTAAAATGAGAAGTTCGCCACTAGAACTTATACTTTTGATATTACAAAATGTGATGAAATATTTGATTTGTTGGTCACAGATGGACAAATTATAATGCCTTCTGGCTTAAAATCTCCTCCTTTAGAACAAAGGAAGAAGAAAGGTTTTTTGTAAGTACCGTAATTTTGTAGGTCATAAAACTTCTCAATGTGTGTTTTTCAAGGATTTGGTTTAGAAAGCTCTAAAAGATGGAAGGTTGCAATTTGGCAAAAAATCATAGTCGTCAATCTATTCAAGCCTGTAAAAATCCCATGTAGACAGAAGATGCTCACTATGCTAAGCCTGTAAAAATTATGATGGTTGAAGCTCCGGAGGGCTCCAACATGGAAGTCGACAAGGGTGAACAAATCTTTGTTGTCGTTGATTCTAACATGCAAGCAGTTTACCCCCAGTCTGAAGTGGGGTTGATTGATTTCCTTGAGCACTAGTGGGGTTGATTGATTTCCTTGAGCACTACAAGCTTAACGATTCCAAGACGATGTTTTGTCCAAGCTGCAGTTCCGTGTTTGAAGAAGAAGCAGCAAAAAAGCTGGAGTGCACGAGGAGATTCGACCCCAGAAGAGGACAGTGTGGGAGTCAAGATGCTAGGTTTGCCCCAAACAATGGGGGTGGAAAGACTTCAGCATGTCATGGGAACAAATTTGTGTCTAAACTCATTAAATCATCCTAAATCAAATGGTTAAACCACCGAGAGGATAATTCAAACCATAGAAGGACCACTTACCGCTAGGGAAGCCAATGGGAAGGGTATGTTAGGGATGGCAATGGGCAGGGTATGGGGCGGGCTGGGTACTAAGGTGCCCATCCCCGCACCCATCCCCGCTTATTTAAGTGGGTAATTACCCGAGCCCGTACCCGTACCCATTTTTGCGGGTTTTTACCCTACCCGTTGAGGGTAATTTTCTGGGTACCCACTGTGGATGGGCCAAATTGCCATCCCTACTTACCGCTAATCAAGTTTTCTTATAATAAGATTTACCATACGAGTCTTTATGCATGTAATTTTGCTTGTGTTGTTGATTTTCCCATTTCTTGAACCATCATTTTTTTTAAAATGCTTATTGTTAGTAGCTCACTAAGAAAGTATATCGGTTCCAAAGGAGGAAAGGTTAAGGTTATAGACACTTGGGAAATTTTTAACAAAATCGGTAATGTCCCAACACCTAAAGCCTCTTAAATATGGATATTGATTTAAATACCAATTGTGCCTTAGCTCCTGAATTACTTTTCTAATATTCCTGAAATAGTGTATTTATCCAGTCAGACATAATCTAGAGCAATGTAATTAAAATTGGACCGAACATTAAACTAGATTAGATGGGGTTCAAGGTTTCAAAGTCTAACTGGAGTTTAACCGATAACAATTAAATATTAAAAAAAACTTAAAATCATGAAGAGAAAAAACAAATAAAAGAAGAATAATAATGAAGAAGTATCGTATATTATTTTTTTATTATTTAAATTATTCTGATGTCATAAATTATACTATCTCTGGTCCTTTTTATAACAACACTTTTTTTTTTAGATTTATTTAATAACTAATGTATTTTGTTTATATTTTGTTCAAATACATTACTTATTCAACGAATTAAAAAGTAAACTTTTTCTTATCCTAGGGAGTATTAATCATGTCACTAGTTTTTTTTTAATATTTAAAGAAAATAGGGTGATAGACTTTTGTTATGTTTTTTAATTCATTGAAATGTCAAAACTAATATAAACCTATTTGTCTGATTCAACAACAAAGCTCATTTTAAATAAAAAGCTTAAAGAACTAAAGAATAAATTGGCCTTATATTTTTAAACCCTTACACACAACCAGAAACCCTAGCTCCTTTTATTTTTTTAAGCGCCGCGCATGAAAAATTTATCCCTCACACTAACTTTAACTTTGGTTTCGAAATAAAAAGTTATCCCTCATGAAAAACCATTAAAGCGATATTGCGTGGTTTCGAAATGCTGTCTGGTTTGAGGAATAACTTTTAAGTCACCATTTAAGAAATCTGTTTTAACATCCATTTGGTGTACTGTTAAGTTATAAATAGCAGCTATTGAAGTATGTACCCTAATGGGTGTAATTCTAGTGACTGGAGAAAAGGTGTCGAAAAAATCTATATTTTTCTCTTTGTCTAAAACCCTTAGCTACAATGTGAGCCTTGTATTTATCAATAGTTCCATCAGGTTTTAGTTTTTTTTTTCAAAAACTCATTTACAACCGATTGGTTTTCGACCAGGAGACAAGTCTACTAAGTGCTAGGTTTTGTTAGCTTCCAGAGATTCTATCTCATCATTAATAGCTTCTTGCCATAAATCTGCACCCAGAGATGACAAGGTTTCTTGAAGATTTATTGGATCTTCTTCTACATTATAAGCGCATAATCGGGCCCATATTCTTTAGCAACCCTTACTCTTTTAAGCCTCCATAGTTTTACAATTAGGTAGATTTAAGGTTTTACCTTTTGTTTTCCTTATTTTTGTACCTATTTTTTTCTTTAATTAAAAAAAGGTTTAAATTCACTTTTGGTCTCTGTAAGTTAGCAAGTTTTTGAGTTTAGTCTCTGTAATTTATTTTTTTGGTCTGAGTCCCTACATTTCACTTTTCGCGTGTATTTTAGTCCTTAAAGGCAAAATCCGCAAGAAAATCTGAAGGAAAATCTGCAGCGAATTTTGGCTTGAGGGGTAAAATAGTCTTTTTAGGGGTTTAGATATTTGTTATTATAAGAAAGAAAAGGAGAGAAAAGAAAGGGAAAGGAAAGAAAGAGAGAAAGAACGAAAAGGAGAGGAAAGAAATGGAGAAGAGGAAAAGAGGTGGAAATCGACATAGCTCTGTTTCAAGCGCGATTAATCGGATAAGGGTGAGAAGTTTGGATTATATCATGCTTGTATATGTATATGTATGTATTTGTTTGAATGTTTGGTTGAAAAATATATGTTTTCAATTTGGTTGAAATTGTGAACAATTGATAGAAATCGATGTTTTCACGGTTGAAAATCGATATAAATGGCGTAGTGTAATCGTATTATGCATATGATCATTGATTATGCCTGGTTGTGCTGTTTGGAAGTGTTTTGGGTGAAGAATTGGGATTTTGGACCCAAATGTTTCTGGGTTCTCACTGCTGCGAATTTCAAAATTCTGCTTTGTTCGCCTAGCGAACCTGGCGAATGCGAAAGCGAATGTTTGGTCGAGGGTTCGCCTAGCGAACCCCGGGGCGAGAGGAAGCCGAATATTCGCCCAGAAGCTCGCTTAGCAAACTTTATGCCTATTTTCCTCTGCCTTGGTTCGCTAGGGTTCGCCTAGCGAATACTGGAGCGAACGTGGCATATTTTCTATTTTGTTTTCTTCATAATTTTCAAACCGTAAGTCCGTTTTGGTCGCCGTTCGAAGCACTGGAAAGCTAATAAAATATTATTTCTATTTAAAATGGTTTGGAGGGAAGTAGATGAATTATTTAAGTCGTGCTTGTGTAAAAGTGTTGGGTGATCGGGTTTTTATCGCGTTAAATGCGTGCGGTTGGTGTTTTACCGTGTGTTGTGCTATTGTTATGTAACGTGGAGGTTTTATGTAGTTTATATGATGTTGAAGCATGTGATAAGTTGTTGTAATTGTTGTGGCCTTATGGTAAAATACTTTGTTGACTTGAATACAAATGTATGGTATTAATGTATGTTGTTGTGGGTAGCCTTTGTGGTGTGAATCCTAGTGTTGTGAATATCATTGTATGATTGTAGGATTGTTGTGGTTGATGGTGAGTAATTCTTGATGTGCATTGATATGAGTGTATATGCTAAAATGCTAATTGTTGTGGTTTGTGGATTATGATGAAATGCATGGTTTATGTGAAATTCAATGTGTGTTATTTGATGGCCTTATGGCAAGTAAATGCATTGTTTAAATTAATTTCCAATGCATGAATAATGATGATGAGATAATCCATATTGTTGATTTGTGAAGATGCATTTGATTGTCATGAGTCATTGTATGCCAAGCATCATGATATGCATCTTGTGATGTCGTGTGCCCTAGTGGGTGTGAGCGACGAAACGATTCCAGAGGGAATCTGCTATAACGGTCGTGAGCCTTATACCGAGAGGACCTAAAGCAACGTTATAGACGATCGTAAGCCTTATACAAAGAGGACCTAAAGCGATCGGATCGTGAGCCTTATACCAAGAGGACCTAAAGCCATCCATAAACGTCGTGAGCCTTATACCAAGAGGATCTAAAGCGACGGGGAACATCGTTTGCCCGACGGGGAGTTACACTAAGTAACAAACAATGATTCCAATAGTTCCTGAGTGAACTAATAATGAGATTGATGGATGGAATGGTACTGCATTGCATTTGCATAGAGTAGTTGTATCGGTCTCTCTGCATTTGCATAAATCATGAATGGATTGATTATGTGTGGAAAATCATGAATGGATTGATTATGTGTGGGGAATTGTGAATTGTTTGATTATGGATTGAGCTTGTGATAGCATTGGTGATTTGTTATGTATTTGTGATAAATGCATTGGTTATGGATGATATGATATATATGAATATATGTGATGTGGTGGTGTGTTTCCATATGTTATAACTTTGGTATGCCTTATGTGTGAATATGTGATTATGATGGTATAATTGATATATGATATGTTGTTGGATTATTAGGAATATGTTATGTATCTGTGGCATGCTATATATATATATTAATATGTGATGCTTGTGGTGAGAATAATTATGCATGTGAAATTATATGTGTTGCATATTATTATGCAAACTTGATTTGGTTGTTATTTCTCACCCTTCTGCTGTGGTTTGTTGCTCTATGGGGCAATTGCAGATTAGTGTCTTGGAGGCTTTGGTGAAGCTTAGTTCTCCATCCTTTTGTTGGTCTGTCTGCTCTGATACGTAACACGGGAGTCGGGGAACGCTTTGTTATATATGTATACATTTGTTGGATCTATTTTGTATTACCTTTGTATGAATATTTTGATGTTATAAAATAATTTATTTTGTAAAACAAGTCAGTTATGGATCTTTCCACTTTATTCCATAACTGAACTTTCCTTTTGTTGGTAAAAGTTTCCCTTTTAGGTTTATTCCATTTTGTGTTATGTATCAAATTTATGAGCAGGGATTGTGTTTTCTTTCTTTAAATGTGGCATCCTTGTTTCTGTCTAAGGATAAAAAATTTATTTACTCTGATTTATTTATGTATTATTTATTCGCGATGGAAATTGGGGTGTTACATTAGTGGTATCAGAGCAGGTCGGTCCGTCCGGCCAAGTTGTTGAGTCAGTTGGTGTGACAGTTGAATATTGTCGATGTTGCTTATTACTTAGTACGTGATATGTGTGTGAAACACTGTCAGTGCTTTCTGGCTTTCTAATCCTTTGTCTGCAGGATTTACAATGAGATAAGTGGGGGAGAAGCTTGTGCTTCTCCAAGTTGCGTCAGGTGTGGGGCATTGGCTCTGTGTGTTGTAGATTGCAAGATTGTAAGAGTTGTTTGGGCAGCATTGTTCCCGGTTCTGGAGGGAATGTGGAGGTAAGGTTTATGTCAACTAAGGATTCGTGCCTTAGGTAGTTTTGTGCACAAGATGCAAGAAATGCTATTATGGTCTGGTAAAGATGGTCTATACCCCATCATGATTATCGGCTGTCTATTGACAAATTGAGGAACTGATCACCCTTAATCTCTTATTGATAGTAGACGGGAATTATGTTGGATGGAATAGACGTGTCTTTCCGGCTTTGATTGTGTGTGCAATGAATTTTTTGGAATTAAGAAAATGATTACGGATTATTTTGATGAGTCGATGAAGATTCTTATATCGGAAGATGAGGCGGATTAGAGGTTTTGGTATGTTGGTCAAGTTGGGAAGTCATTAAGAGAGAATGATTGGGTATTGTTAATGGCTGCTTCTCAGAGAGTAGAGAGTGAACTTAACTTGGACGAAGGTGAATAGTTGAGGTTTATATCTGCTAAGTAAGTAGAAAACTCTTAGGAGATGGGACTAAGATGTTGGTCATGTTTGTGATGATAGTGTTCTGGAGATTGGCAGGAAGCCACAGGGATAAGCCGTCAGTTGTGCATAGTTTTCAGATGTGTTTTTGGATGAAACATTAGTGTGTCGACTTAAAGAGGTCCAGCATGTTTGGGTAAGGAAAAGGATGGTAGCATGAGGTTGCGTGTTAATCAGTGAGTAGTATGGAAACTTGTGGTTGTGTTCTGGATAGCTTAAGTTTTGAATTGTGACGAATTGCGAACGATTTGAAGTTCCTTGAAGGCATTACTTTTGTTATGGGTTGAGATCTCGTGTTAGCAGAAGCCTTGAGTGAGTTGGGACCCCGTAAGAAGAATTGATATGAGATGTGGTAACCAGAGATTGTTAAGTTATTTTGGATAAATTATTTCGAGCTCAGAATGAATTTTGAAGGTTGAATATGTTATGGTTGTGGAGTATATGAATCGTATCTTCCATACTTGTTTGGATAAGTTCATAGTGATGTTTATTGGATGACATTCTGATTTATTTTAAATCAAAGGATGAGTATGTAGAGTATTTGAGGATTGAGTTACAAGGGCTGAAAGAGAGGGAGCTTTCTGCTAAATTATCGAAGCGAGAATTTTGATTGAAAGAGGTTAGTTCTCTTGGTTATGTTATTTTCGATGATGGTATTGTTGTGGATCTATCCAAAGTAGATGCAGTTCTACATTGAGAGGCTCTGAAGTTGGTTAAGGAGATTAGAATCTTTTTGGGCTTAGTTGGTTGTTACTGCAGGTTATGGAAGACTTTGCTATGTTAGTACTTCTGTTATCTCAGTTGACTTGCAAAGGGTGAGTCGTTTGTTTCGGATGTTCGTTGTGAGTAAGTTTTGGTGAGCAGAAGTAAAGATTGACTACGGCTCCAATTTTGATTCTGTGTGATCCTAATAAACTGTTTGTGAGGTATTGTGATGTGTCTTTGATGAGTTTAGTCAGTGTGTTAATGCGAGAGGGTAAAGTCATTTCTTATGCTTTACGACAATTGAGGATTCATGGTTTCAAGATGGCTACGGTTACTTTTGTGTTGAGAATGTGGAGGTATTATTTTGAGGGTTTTAGGTTCAAGGTGTTTGGATGGAGAAAATTATGGTTTTGGATGAGTAACAGCACTGCTGGAATTCTGAGTTTTCCATGGTTCGCCTAGCGAACCTGGGGCAAAGTCCAACGAACAGCTTTCGAGGGTTCGCCTAGCGAACCCAGCAGCGAAGGTCAGCGAATGTTCGCCAACGACGTTCGCCTAGCGAACATGGCAGTTTGTCCTGTTTTGTTTCCATCATAACTTTTGATTTGTAACTCGGATTGAGGCACAGTTGGATGGTTGGAATTCCTGATTAGTTATGACCTTGGCTTGAATTATCCTATTGGTAAAGTTAATGTCGTGCCTGATGAGTTAAGTCAAAAAAATCTTTGCATATGTCTGCTTTGATGGGTAAAGAGTGGGAACTTTTGGAAGAATTTAGAGAATTGACTTGGTGTGTGAATTGACATATGATAGTGTGAGGTTGGGTATATTAAAAGTGAACAGTGATTTTTAGTGAATATGAGAAAGAGTTAGACTTTGGACGTGAAATTGGTAGATTTGATTGTTGTGAGTAATCAGAGTGCGCAGTGGAAGCGTGATGTGGCACAATTTATATATGAGTGTGTGACTTGTAAGAGTTCATAGGTTGGAACATTGAAAACATGTTGGAATGATGAGACCATTGGACGTTCCAGAATGGAAGTGTTAGGTGAAAGGTTTAAATATTACTCAGGGGCTACTATGTAGATGGATGTTTTTGTTATATGTTCGATTGGTGAATCGTAGCATTGTTGTAAGGTCGTTGTGTGACAAGGATGTTGGTATTGTGGTTATGTAGAAGTTGTTGAAACGATGTTGGGTCGTGGAACTTGTGTTTTTGTTTGTGTTGTTGCCTCCTTTCTATCGTGTTGGGTCGAGTCCGAGTAGCTAATTCTTGTGTGAGGAATTAGGGGAGTGTTACCTAGGGTGAGGGTAACGATCTTGTTGTGTTTCGGTTCAAGAGTGAACCGGTGTGTTCGTAGCTTGGGTATTCTTTGAGTCGTGAGTTAGTCGTCAAGTGCATTGTATGGGCATTGCATCTTGTCATTGTCGTTTTTACCATTGTCGTGTCGTTGTAGTCGTTGCTGTTAGCAAGGTGGTTGTCAGTTGTGTTATTCGTGGTGTACCTTTTGTTGGCATGATAGGATGTTAGTCGGATGCCAGAGTCGTATCCCGAGTTGTTCGTATCAGTATATTATCGACGACGAAAATTTCTAAGTGGGGACAATTGTAATGCCCAGGTTTTTGTTAGATTTATTTAATCGAGTCGATTTAATTATTTTCATTTTTATATTATTTTATTCTTGACTTTTATTTGACAATGTATTATTTTTCATCGTTATTATGTTTTATCGCGTTTTGAGAGCGTTTGCGAGATATTTGAGCTGAGGGGTAAAATAGCCTTTTTAGGGGTTTAGATATTTGTTATTATAAGAAAGAAAAAGAGAGAAAAGAAAGGGAAAGGAAAGAAAGAGAGAAAGAAGGAAAAGGAGAGGAAAGAAATAGAGAAGAGGAAAAGAGGTGGAAATCGACATAGCTCCGTTTCAAGCGCGATTAATCGGGTAAGGGTGAGAAGTTTCGATTATATCATACTTGTATATGTATATGTATGTATTTGTTTGAATGTTTGGTTGAAAAATATATGTTTTCTATTTGGTTGAAATTGTGAACAATTGATAGAAATCGATGTTTTCACGGTTGAAAATCTATATAAATGGTGTTGTGTAATCGTATTATGTATATGATCATTGATTATGCTTGGTTGTGCTGTTTGGAAGTGTTTTGGGTGAAGAATTGGGATTTTGGACCCAAATGTTTATGGGTTCTCACTGCTGCGAATTTCAAAATTCTGCTTTGTTAGCCTAGCGAACCTGGCGAATGCGAAAGCGAATGTTTGCTCGAGGGTTCGCCTAGCGAACCCCGGGGCGAGCAGAAGGTGAATGTTCGCTCAGAAGCTCGCTTAGCGAACTTTATGTCTGTTTTCCTCTGCCTTGGTTCGCTAGGGTTCGCCTAGCGAATACTGGCGAACGTGACATATTTTCTATTTTGTTATCTTCATAATTTTCAAACCGTAAGTCTGTTTTGGTCGCGTTCGAAGTGTTGGAAAGCTAATAAAATATTCTATCTATTTAAAATGGTTTGGAGGGCAGTAGATGAATTATTTAAGTCGTGGTTTTGTAAAAGTGTTGGGTGGTCGGGTTTTTATCGCGTTAAATGTGTGCGGTTGGTGTTTTACCGTGTGTTATGCTATTGTTATATAACGTGGAGCTTTTATGTGGCTTATATGATGTTGAAGCATATGATAAGTTGTTGTAATTGTTGTGGCCTTATGGCAAAATACTTTGTTGACTTGAATACAAATGTATGGTATTAATGTATGTTGTTGTGGGTAGCCTTTGTGGTGTGAATCCTAGTGTTGTGAATATCATTGTATGATTGTAGGATTGTTGTGGTTGATGGTGAGTAATTCTTGATGTGCATTGATATGAGTGTATATGCTAAAATGCTAATTGTTATGGTTTGTGGATTATGATGAAATGCATGGTTTATGTGAAATTCAATGTGTGTTATTTGATGGCCTTATGGCAAGTAAATGCATTGTTTAAATTAATTTCCAATGCATGAATAATGATGATGAGATAATCCATATTGTTGATTTGTGAAGATGCATTAGATTGTCATGAGTCATTGTATGCCAAGCATCATGATATGCATCTTGTGATGTCGTGTGCCATAGTGGGTGTGAGTGACGAAACGATTCCAGAGGGAATCTGCTATAACGATCGTGAGCCTTATACCGAGATGACCTAAAGCGACATTATAGACGATCGTGAGCCTTATACAAAGAGGACCTAAAGCGATCGGATCGTGAGCCTTATACCGAGAGGACCTAAAGCGATCCATAAACATTGTGAGCCTTATACCAAGAGGACCTAAAGCGACGGGGAACATCGTTTTCCCGACGGGGAGTTACACTAAGTAACAAGCGATGATTCCAATAGTTCCTGAGTGAACTAATGATGAGATTGATGGATGGAATGATACCGCATTGCATTTGCATAGAGTCGTTGTGTCGGTCTCTCTGCATTTGCATAAATCATGAATGGATTTATTATGTATGGAAAATCATGAATGGATTGATTATGTGTGGGAAATTGTGAATTAATTGATTATGGATTGAGCTTGTGATAGCATTGGTGATTTGTTATGCATTTGTGATAAATGCATTGGTTATGGATGATATGATATATATGAATATATGTGATGTGGTGGTGTGTTTCCATATGTTATAACTTTGGTATGCCTTATGTGTGAATATGTGATTATGATGGTATAATTGATATATGATATGTTGTTGGATTATTAGGAATATGTTATGTATCTGTGGCATGCTATATGTATTAATATGTGATGCTTGTGGTAAGAATAATTATGCATGTGAAATTATATGTGTTGCATATTATTATGCAATCTTGATTTAGTTGTTATTTCTCACCATTTTGCTGTGGTTTGTTGCTCTATGAGGCAATTGCAGATTAGTGTCTTGGAGGCTTTTGTGAAGCTTAGTTCTCCATCCTTTTGTCGGTCTGTCTGCTCTGATACGTAACACGGGAGTCGGGGAACACTTTGTTATATATGTATACATTTGTTGGATCTATTTTGTATTACCTTTGTATGAATATTTTGATGTTATAAAATAATTTATTTTGTAAAACAAGTCAGTTATGGATCTTTCCACTTTATTCCATAATTGAACTTTTCTTTTGTTGGTAAAAGTTTCCCTTTTAGGTTTATTCCATTTTGTGTTATGTATCAAATTTATGAGCAGTGATTGTGTTTTCTTTCTTTAAATGTGGCATCCTTGTTTCTGTCTAAGGATAAAAATTTTATTTACTCTGATTTATTTATGTATTATTTATTCGCGATGGGAATTGGGGTGTTACATGTTGCATCAACATTTGTTATAATCCCAGGATGTTGACTTAAGATAATTCCGCAGATCATTGAAGGAAAGACAATTGGCAGTTTGACAGCAAAAGTGACTGCATGTTTCATTGTTTGATCAAACCCATAAGAACCAAAATCAAATGGTGTCTTTGTGCCAATGATATAGATAAATCTACCCAAACCAGTAGCAATGGTAGAGGAGTGATTTTTGGGCACCCAATTTGCTGCTCCAATTTTGTGCAGTACATCATACTTGACACTTAGATTTCCTATAGACAATTTTCCCTTTCTAGGTCAGCTCTTTATGTTACAGAAAATATTGTCACTGACTTCCACTTCAGCTTATGTTTCCTCACTTCTGCCCATGAATCTATTGATAATTTCTGGAGAGAATTCAACACACCTACCCCTCACATATACTTTTTTGTATTCGTTACTTCTCTTGTCACCACAGGTAGTAGGGATGTTCACTATAAATTCCTTTACTTGCATCTCATAGAATTTCCCCAACCCAGCTACACTTCTCATTAATCCAGCATGTTCAGTGAGACACATTACCTCCTTAAGCTTAAGAGCATTCTTATCAAGTTCTCTTTCAAGTGTTATATTCCTCTGACTGACATACCTCCATCTTTCAACACTCTCCACAAAGTGAAAAGAAATGTTATCAATGGCCACTTTAAGAACATTTGCAGGTACCTTCTTTCCTGCAACAACCTTTCTGCTAGAAACCATGATGTCCTGGATATCTGGTTCAACATGCATTTCGACCTCAGAGTCACTTAAAGGAGTTTTCTTCCTTTTGAGAGACTGTTTCTTCGGGCTAGGGGACACCACCTTGATTCAACTTTTCTCAGGTCCTACACTTGGTTTTCTCTTAGAGTGCATATGTTGTCTGCTAGTTGACACATCAGTCTCTCCTTTATTTCTTTTTATCTTTGTTAGTTCTTGTATTGGCTGGAATTTTGGTAAAACAAAGTTGAACAATGTTGATGTCATATGTCTGATGTCTTAACATTGGTTCCTAACATTAGTTGTTGCAGGGTTGCAGTTTTGTGGTCTGATGTTAAACATGATGTCTTGACATCAGTTGACAGAACATCAGAAAACCATCCGTTGTGTTTTTTGTATTGCAGGATGTTGGGTGAGATGTCCTGACATGGTTAATCAGACATCAGTACAAATATGGAGTATTACTATCATGACAGTATGTCATAACATCTTGGTTATGGCACAGCAGTTGCTGCTGTTATGTGACAGATGTTGCAGGAGATGTCATGCCATCTTAGTTTGGTATAGCAGGTGTTGTTCAATGTTGATGTCGTGTGTCTAATGTCTTAACATTGAGTCATAACATTAGTGAATGTTAAGGTGTTGAAGAGTTAAAGTGCTGAAGAGTGATGTCACATGCGATGTCTTGACATCACTATACCAGAACATTAGAACATCAGGTTGTGATGTTTTTAGGGCAGCGCGTGTTAGTTTGATTTGAGGAGATTTGTTAGTTAGATTGGATGCAAAATTCTTGGAGAAGATTTTGCCAATCAGATTTGGAGCAGATCTTGTTGCTGTTTTTAAGGCTAAAAGATATGAAGATTTAATTGAAGATCTAATTGAAGATTTAATTGAAGATTTGATTGAAGATTTAATTGAAGATCTATTTTGTAGGAGAATCTTTTGCAGATTTGTAGCAGCTGATATGCTGTGATTTGAAGCCCAAATCCAGTTGGGTATAGGTTATAAATAGGGTCTTTGTAACCTAGAAAAAGAGGCCAGCTATCATGTAAATTATAAGGGTTGTGTTGGTTGATGAACCACCCGGTTTGTGGGATGGTCATCGTGTTTATCTTAAAGCCTATAGGTAAGAGATGTATTGTTCTTGGAGGAAGCTGTTAAGCAACTCTAAGCATTATTCTTAGTCATGAGGGTCATGTCTAGGTATTGTTATAGGAGTGTGTCTTCTATTTTTATGTGTTTGGAGAGTTTTTGGAAATCAAGTCGTTGATGCAGTGACTGAGATGTTGACTGCTAGACATCATTGTGATGATTGGGAGTGAGATGAAGTCTCTTATCTAAGGAGGACTTAGATAGAAGGGTCATTGGGTAGTGATTAAGTTAGTGGATTGTCAACTGGTTTGTTGAGTCTGTAATTTGATACTGCTAATAGTGGACTTCCTTCCTGGCTTGGTATGCCCCCAGATGTAGGTTGTTAGACCGAACTGGGTGAACAAATTCTGTGTGTTGTTTACTGCTTTTTCTGATTACTATTATTGCCTTGTTCATACAACAGATATTGATGTTGTGACATCGCACTTAACATCACATATCTGATACCAGAATTTCAATTGGTATCAGAGCAGGCATCCTGTCTGTTTCTGGATGAGATCTAGGGAAGATACTTTCTGGTTCATGAGCAAGGAAGATAGTTTTGCTGAGATGGTGTATGGACTTGGTCAGTTCATAGAGATTTTTGTATGATCCCTTAAAGTGAAGGATGGATTATTCATGACAGGGTATGTATTGGACTTGTCTGTTGTTATCAGGAGAACTGATGTTGTGAGTTTGATTTGTTGGCACTTGGTTTATGGTGATGGTGTGCAAGGATTATTGAGTAGTGCCTGAAGGTTGTTGAGGAGTTGTTGTGTGTTCCGCTGCATGGTATCTGATGTAACCCTGGTTGGTTCTTGTATCTCTGGTGGTGAGATTCTAGGAAGGTATTCTCTTGGAAAGACATTAGGGTTTTGTCCCCTCAGCAGGATATTCTATGATGTTGTAGTTTATGCAAGACAGCTTCAACCGTTTGGTTAGAGATGCCAAAGATACTTGAGGATTATCTCATATCTTTGTTTTGGGAAAGAAGTGATCAAAAGGTGAATGGATCTTATTAAAGACCGTATGACATGGAAGTTTCAGTTTTTTTTAAAGAAGAATATATTTCAAATCAGACATTGAAGACCAATCTGTCCAGAACATTGATTCCTTCTTTATCAATTTTCTTGATGGTGAAAGAAGAGGATGGAGCCAAAGCAAAAGAGTATCACTGTCAAATATTTCATGCGGGAGTGAAGATCTTGATAAGTTATCTCTTAAGCTTAGTTGTGGTGACCTAATTAGGAGGATCTTTCTGGTTATGATGTCAAATGTAGTTCTGGTATATCTGAAGATGAATTCTCTTGTGAAGATACATGTTTCTGATTTTCAAAATCATGAACTGGAGGAAGTTTCATCAAGAAAGAAGTTGAGCTTAATATGTCAATTCTAATGTCTCGACATCGCGCTACACATCAGCAGTTTATGGTAAATGCTAAGTCAAAGACCTATTAGATTGTAGCTGTTTTGAAGGATCACTGAAGCTATGAAGTTGAACAATTTTTGAGATGTTGTTCATAATGTCATTTCAGTTGGAGATAGTTGAAGAAAAGGTAGTTATCTTGATAGCAGAAGAGAAGGAAATGATCCTTGTTTAAACTAAAATGTCTGAGGACAATTTTTCCAAGAGTTTGTGTGCAGTAGCTGTGTAAATCAGCCTGTGGTCAATTGGTGTTTGCATGAGCTCTTTCAGTTTTGTGGCTTGAAGGATTGGAAGTAGCAGATTGTCTATGGTATGTTTATGCAGAAGGATGGCAGTTATCACTCTTAAGTTAGACAAAAGGTCTGAACCTTGTGCTTATAAGAAGAAGCTTCTGGAAGAGTGTGTTATGCAAGTAACTGCAGTTTTGTTGGTCTGATCTTGGAAGTTGATCAGATGTTGATATGTTCTCGTGTGTTCCCTACAAGAGATATGTGTGGATTAATATAGTTGTAGTCTCCAAATCCATAGGAGATGTTTAATGTGATTTAGACTAATGTCGGAACTGATGTTGAAACATCATTTCAGTTCTTTGCTCAGGGTGGAGTAAAAGATCAAGACACTGACCTAACCTGGAAGGCTTTTGTGGTGTGAATGGTTGTCATGATGGTTTGGTTTGAAGAAGAATCAGCAGATGCCAGTTGTGTGAGAAGGTTACCTTGACAGGAGTTGAGTATTTGTCTGCTTTTGATAAGGTTGTGCATTCAACTAATGACAAAATGCATTGACGGGAGACTATGTATATGTCTGATGTAAAAGTGCAGGACTGTTGAAGTGTTGGGAATATACTTTTCTCTATGTGGCTGTTTATTTCTCTTCGTGGTGAGTTGGTGTGTGAGAACTCTGTGAAACAATCATGATGGTTAAAAGAATCTTGAGATTATAACAATAAGATTGTGTGTTCTATAGTGTATTTACAAGTGGCATTATTTGGTATAGTTATGGGGTAGTCTTGGACTACTTATTTTCTGAAGATTCAGATGTGGTAGGTTTGAAGTCTTTGGAGTTTATGAGCAGGATGGAGGTTGTCTACTCAAACTTGATTGTTGAATCAAGTATATGGGAGCATGGAAAGCTGTTTCTGCAAAAGGAGGATGGTGATTCTTATGTTCCTCACGAATAGCCTAATTGTAACTTCATGTGGAGTTGGATGCTCAAGCATTATTGTCAGAAGAGGTGTTTCTGACTATGTGGATTAGACTGTGGAGATTCTGAGCTTGTTTTTAGTAGTATGTTCTGGCAAAGCATGACTACTAATTTTGAAGACTTCACTAGTGTCAACAACTACTAGTGAATGTAATGGCAAAGGAATTGTGTCACCTGATGTGATCTGATCAGAAAGTTTTTTTTGAGCTGTTCCTTCTTCTGCTGCAAGTATCTCTTGAAGAGATTGGATCTCAGTAAAGCTTTTAAGTAAGCTGAGAATTCGTGGGGTCTGTATGAGCATGAAGATGTTCATGTGCTTGAAATGAGTAAAGTGGTGTTTTGTTTGATGTTTATGATGTCAGATCAGATGTCATGACTTTATGCTTAGGAAGAGTAGTTACATTTTTGTTGCTGAACTTGTGCAACTATTTAGGGGGAGCATAATAGTCTGTCATGCGTGATTGCTGCTGCTGAAAAGACGTGGAACTCCTTACTGTGTCTGGGAGAATTTATTTTTCTCTACAGTTTGTTTTGGAAGAACTCTGTAGGGGTCTTGGTTGATCTCAGAAGTGGATTCGAAGAATCAAGATAATTAGAGTGTGGCAGCTGGTTATTATTGAGGATTGTCTTGGAACAAGTTACTCTTGGGCAGAAGGGTGATGAGGTGAAGACTCAAGGAGATTATTCTTCTTGAAGGTGGATGAGAGTTTATTTCTCTAGTTCTTTAGATTACTATGCTATAGTAAGTCCAGTTGGTGGAGCATATCAAGAATCATGGTGATGATGTCTTGGTGTGTGGCAGATGTTCTAACTTGTGTTGGGACATTATCTGGGTTGGATTTCCTTGGTGAAGGATGATTGTGGTCTGGGTTCATACATTATGCCTAAGGAGCGTCTACATAGTCATACGGGAGAATGATGAAGTAGAAGGTCTGCCTTGGATGGAGAATGTAGAGAAGACTGAAGTAGATCAGGTATTGATTGATTGGAAGTCTGAAGATGAAGAGTATGATAGGGAATGACTGCCTTTGGAGAAAGGGACAATGGTACCAAAATGCATGTGCTCAGCAAGTGTGCTCAAATGTTCATCTTCATCTAGAGCACAGGTTATCTTAGATAGGGGGAGTTGAACTTTTGGTTATCTAGATTGTTTGTGGCTCTGGTGAAGGTGGTATGTCGTTCATGATGGACATGACAGTTTAGACCTGGTGTATCAATGGATTGGACCAATAGTGTACATTTACCCCAATGTTTGTCAATTTCTGGCTAAAAAGGGGGAGAGAGTTGCCAAGGTGTGGTTGTGAAGTCTTTTCTGATATGGTGTAGAAGTTGAGGGGGAGAGTGGTTGTACAACTGTGAGCTGGTTCTAGTTTTGAGGGGGAGTTTGCCCTATGTTGCTGTGAAGGTGATTTCTGCAGCTTGTTGGTTTTTGTTGCTGCTGGTTTTTGAGTTTGTGCAGCTTGTTGAAGAGGTGCTGCTAGGTGTTTTGCAAATTTATCAATTTTTATCCGCTGCTGGGTTCTCTGATGTTAGCAGAGATTGTTTTAGCCAAAATTAGCCAAAGGGGGAGATTGTTAGTTCTTGTATTGGCTGGAATTTTGGTACAACAAAGTTGAACAATGTTGATGTCATATGTCTGATGTCTTAACATTGGTTCCTAACATTAGTTATTGCAGGGTTGCAGTTTTGTGGTCTGATGTTAAACATGATGTCTTGACATCAGTTGACAGAACATCAGAAAACCATCTATTGTGTTTTTTGTATTGCAGGATGTTAGGTGAGATGTCCTGACATGGTTAATCAGACATCAGTACAGATATGGAGTATTACTGTCATGACAGTATGTCATAACATCTTGGTTATGGCACAGCAGTTGCTGCTGTTATGTGACAGATGTTGCAGGGGATGTCATGACATCTTAGTCTGGTATAGCATGTGTTGTTCAATGTTGATGTCGTGTGTCTGATGTCTTAACATTGAGTTATAACATTAGTGAATGTTAAGGTGTTGAAGAGCTAAAGTGCTGAAGAGTGATGTCACATGCGATGTCTTGACATCACTATACCAGAACGTTAGAACATCAGGTTGTGATGTTTTTAGGGTTGCACGTGTTAGTTTGATTTGATGAGATCTGTTAGTTAGATTGGATGCGAAATTCTTGGAGAAGATTTTGCCAATCAGATTTGGAGCAGATCTTGTTGTTGTTTTTAAGGTTAAAAGATATGAAGATTTAATTGAAGATCTAATTGAAGATTTAATTGAAAATTTGATTGAAGATTTAATTGAAGATCTATTTTGTAGGAGAATCTTTTGCAGATTTGTAGCAACTGATATGCTGTGATTTGAAGCCCAAATCCAGTTGGGTATAGGTTATAAATAGGGTTGTTGTAACCTAGAAAAAGAGGCCAGCCATCATGTAAATTATAAGGGCTGTGTTGGTTGATGAACCACCCGGTTTGTGGGATGGTCATCGTGTTTATCTCAAAGCCTGTAGGTAAGAGATGTATTGTTCTTGGAGGAAGTTGTTAAGCAACTCTAAGCATTGTTCTTAGTCATGAGGGTCATGTCTAGGTATTGTTATAGGAGTGTGTCTTCTATTTTTATGTGTTTAGAGAGTTTTTGGAAATCATGTTGTTGATGCAGTGACTGAGATGTTGACTGCTAGACATCATTGCGATGATTGGGAGTGAGATGGAGTCTCTTATCGAGGGAGGACTTACATAGACGGGTCATTGGGTAGTGATTAAGTTAGTGGATTATCAACTGGTTTGTTGAGTCTGTAATTTGATACTGCTAATAGTGGACTTCCTTCCTGGCTTGGTATGCCCCCAGATGTAGGTTGTTAGACCGAACTGGGTGAACAAATTCTGTGTGTTGTTTACTGCTTTTTCTGATTACTATTATTGCCTTGTTCATACAACAGATATTGATGTTGTGACATCGCACTTGACATCACATATTTGATACCAGAATTTCAATCTTCTTAGTAAGACTTGCTGTTAAAGTCTCATCATCTGAAGTTAGATTAACAGTTGCAGGAGTCCTTGGTTCAGAGTTATTTTTCTTGTCAGATAGTCTTTCCTTACCATCAAACATCATTATTTCTTTGCTTGTCTCACCTTGACCTTGGGTAATAACTGCTTCTTGATCATGTTGTTCAGGAACATTAAAGGACACAGTTCTTGTAGCCATCTCACTTTGATGAAAACTAGTAGGATTGTCTTTATGTTGACCAGTAGGGTCGCTTTATTTAGTCTCACTTCGAGTTGTTTTCAGAACACCAGCCATAAGTTTACAGAGCTTTCTATCAGTGTCCATCTTTTCAGCCTCACTTCTGTTATGATTTCCATGTTCAATCTGGTCCAAGGATGTCTCAACATATACCTCAACATTGGATCCATAGTCAACAGTCACAGACTTGGAGACATTATTTCCACTGACTTCCAATTTGTCAACTTTGTTCCTAACTTCTACATTACTAGCAGCCTCAATAATATTCTTACTGACTTCAGGAATGTGGAGTTCAGTTTCAGCCTCATCAGTGAGAAACTTAGGGTTAGACTCTAAAGATCCCTTACTAGTAAAAAGAGGATCAAGGTACAAACATTTCATAGATAGTGGTTTCGTTGTACCAGAGATTGTAGATTTCCTAGAACTACGAAGTCTTTGACCACTTTTTGAAGTAGAAGAGTCTTTACTAACCTTATAAGTTTTCGCCTTCTTTCTTCCAGAGGATTTGGTACTTTTTTGAGGATGAACAACAGAGAGAGGAAGAACATCATTAATGACATCTGGAGAGAAGTCCTCAGTTGTTGAAGGTGAAACCTTAGATTTTGTTGGGTTTTCCATATCCTTTTCTTCAGAACACTTACTAGGATTAGAGACAGAAATGTTAGCACGTTGAGGTAATAGGAGATGAACAATTTGTTTTGGCAAGAGATATGAATAATGGAGTAGTTGTAGGGGGATTTTACGTGATTATGAGAAGTATGGTAAGGAAGTAAAGATTTACAATGAGAATCATGTCGTATCAATTGGAGAGAGAAAAAATCCTTTTTAAGAGCACATACTAATAATTTCCTTAACTCCTTATAAAAACAACCTTCTAGTTTGACCCTGATTCTTTTGGTTTGATTGAGCTGTCCCAGCACCAGGTTTGACATCATGTTTTTCTTCTCAGCTCTCAGTCTAAATATATCTCTATTGTCTTCCTTCATCATACTTTCTAGTTTGATAATCCAGCAATCATCCTTGGATATGGCCTCATTCAGTTCCTTTGTTCCCTCGCAAGAAGCGACAGACTTGGTGACACAAAGCCTATTGTCATCCAGATAGTTCTTAGAACCTAACACATGTCTATCCCACTCAGTATCAACATACCTGTCGACTTGAGAAGAGTCTTTTGGAGACATGTGAGCTAATAGACTAAGAACTACGCCCTCAGCACCATCCCTCATTTCTCCTTTACTTCTTACATGATTATCTTTAGTCTTAGACCCGTATTTAGGGTATCCATACAATTTATAGCAAAAAGGTTTTATGTGACCATACCTTCCATAATAATGACATCTCCAAGGCTGGAGCTTGCCTTTCTGAGGTCTGGCCGGATGTTGTAACATTTGGTCTGACACATCATTTTTTTAACAGCAATGGTTTTACTTTGTTTTCTTTCAGCTGATAGTTAAAACCTATATTAGTGAAAACCTTACCCTCTTTTCCAACTTGGAGAGTTTCATTCATAACACCAGATTCGTTGTTTAGCATTCTGAAGTTTGTCATACTTTCTACCTTATGGGTTAGAAGATTTACCTCATTTTGAAGATTGGATATGGTATTCAAAAGGCTCTCTTTTTCTTCCTGAAGATGTGCTATAAAATCCTTCTGCTTTTTTTCTAACTTGCACACTTCTTCACTTCTTACACAGAGATCCTTGTATGAGGCAGCTAGTTCTTCATAGTTAATTTCTTCATTACATACGTCTCTATCTGAGCTGCATCTACCAGAGAGAGCAGTAACATTTTTCCCAATTTTGTCATTATTATCTTCAGATCCTGAACATTCAGATTTACTTTGGATGACTTTGTTTGGATTTTGTTCCTTTTCTGTTTCAATCTTTTTCTGAAAACCACTATTGATGTCAGATGCAATGTTCTTGACTTCTGTTTTAACTTTCTCATCCATATTCTCCATAATCTTATTGAATTTCTTTCCAAGTAACACAATGGCTTTAGAAATCTCTTCATCAGTGATTTTGGAAGTTAGAGTTGTATTCTTGCTCTTTTGTCCAGATCTGTTACTTATAGTCAATTCAAAAGTTTGAAGAGACCCAATGAGTTCATATACTCTTAGTTTGCCTATGTCCTGGGCTTCTTCCACTGCTGTGACCTTTATGTCAAATCTCTCAGGAAGAGACCTAAGAAGTTTCCTCACTAACTTCTCCTCTGATATCTTTTCTCCCAAGGCACTAAAAGCATTGGTTATTTCAAGCACCTTCAAGTGGAAGTCATGAATACTTTCATCTTCTCTCATCTTCAGATTCTCAAATTTAGTACTGAGAAGTTAAAGTCTAGACATCTTCACTTTGGTGTTCCTTCATGAGTTGTCTTGAGAATTTCCCAAGCATCCTTAGCCACAATACAAGTGTTGATTGGCCTAAATATGTTTTTGTCGAATCCATTAAACAAAGCATTCGAGACTTTGGAGTTTCCAAGAGTTATCTCATCTTCCTCCTTGGTCCAATCTTCTTCTGGCTTCAAGGTTTCTTTTCCATTTTTATCTTTAATCACAGGGTGCTCCCAACCCTTGATGATAGCCTTCCAAGTTCTGTTATCCATAGATTTTAAGAAGGCCACCATACGTGTCTTCCAATAGTCATAGTTTGTGTCATCCAAGACTGGAGGCCTATTAACATTTCCTCCTCCTTCCTTGTCCATAGTACCAAAATACAAACTCCCTAAAGCTCACCCAATAGCAGAACAGGGTGACCTACTCTTATGCCAATTGAAATTCTGGCACACAGATACCAGATGTTGAGACAGATGTCAAAACACTGGGATCAAAACACATCTTGAACACACATAACCAAAAACTGTAAATTGCAGAAAATAAATAACCCCAAAGTTGTTAACCCCAGTTCAGTGTAACTCACCTACATCTGGGGGCTACCAATCCAGGAAGGAAATCCACTATTAGTAGTATTAATTCGAAGCTAAATATATCCAGTTTACAACTCCTCACTTAATCCCTACCCAGTGCAACTTCTACCTAGAAATCACCATCTAGATATGAGAATCCCCTCTCACTTCCTAAATCACCTCAGTGATATCAAACAGTCCCAATCACAGTGACTGTATACAAAATAAACAATAGAAGATCACACTTCCAAAATAATACTTGATCTTTCTTAAAAGCTTCAATCAAGAACAATACACTCTTTGCTTAAAAGTTTAGAGTGAACAATGAACAATCAGTCAAACTCAATGCATCAGAAGATACATGAGTGACATACGATTAACAAACAAAAACCCTAGGGACCAACCAAAACAACGTCTAATCCTACACAAAATTCTCACTATATGCTCTCTTCTTCAAATAGGGGTTTTCTTCTCTTTAAATAGCCTTCAGACCTACTGGACTTGTGCTTCTTGAGGCGCACAAATAGCAGCAATCAGTATAAACTGGCTGCAAATCAACCTGCATAAAAATAGGAGAAAAATACAAACTTTCCTAAAAAGGCTCAAGGATCCTTTTTACGAAAAATGGCAGAAATTCCTACAATATTCTCTCATAACAGTCGTCCACGTGTGCATCAGAACACACTCAAAAATCATACTAAAATTACCAAAATAGTCATGCCCTTACTACCTGGTATAACATGTCCTAGAACATGATGTCTGACTGACATGGCAGAACATCTGGTTCAACATCTTGCTAACAGCATATTGTTTTACCAAAATGCAACCAATCCAAAAACCACAGGACTTACAGGTTTTATCACGTTAAGAATCGAGGTATGGTATAAAACTTAGTTCGACTTAATGTTAAAATTGGATAAGAGACACATAAAATTTTGGCTAACTCGTTACTTGTATACCACTATATGTATAAACTTAAGGGCATATCTTAATGTATCATATATATTACTAGGGCACCACATGAAAATACAAAAATTCTCATAGATTCCGGAGATGCGTCTCCGGACGCACCCCAAACACACACACCCTAGGCTAATTCTAAGTCACGCCCTAGGAGCCTGGCTTTTTTAGATCCGGAGATGCAACTCTGTAACTTGTACGTAGTGTTGGGAAACAATTGTGAGTTGTGTTAAGAATCAAGTGTGAGTTCTAAGTCCCACATTGCTTAGAAAAGTGGAGGTTAAGCACTTTATAAGTAAGAGGACTCATACACCTATCACCTTAAGGTTTTAGGTGAATACGTGGTGTCACTCTCACTTGTTTGGGTGATTCTTTGACCTTTAGGTGAGTGTTTGACAATATGAATACTTCCTCCTCATGATAACCCATCTGTGGTATCAGAGCCTGGTTTGAGTAAGGGACCGACTCCTTGTGTCGAAAGTCTTCCTGACATATTGGTCAGGCGGCGTGTTTCGTTGAACTGCCCATGACGAGATAAGGGTGTCTCTCAACGGCGGTACAAGCATGTTGATGAAAGAGCTTCCGCTTGAGGGGGTCATAGTGGATAGACTCACACTTGAGGGGGAGATTGTTGAGAAACAGTTGTGAGTTATGTTGAGAATCAAGTGTGAGTTCTAAGTCCCACATTGCTTAGAAAAGTGGGGGTTAAGCAACTTTTAAGTAAGAAGACTCATACACCTATCACTTTAAGGTTTTAGGTGAATATGTGGTGTCTCTCTCACTTGTTTAGGTGAGTGTTTGACCTTTAGGTGAGTTTTTGACCCAATGTGAATGCTTCCCCCTCATGATGTCCCATCACGTAGATGCGTCTTCATAGCATATTAAAACAGAAACAGAAACATAACAGAAAAAGGGGTGTACTCATTGATCTTAAATTCTCGCACGGGTATTGCGTTAGAAAAGGAAACTTTGCGACATATCAAATGATGTTCCTTTGTGAAATTTGCAACACTTTCTGTTTGTATGAGACATGATACACGAGCATATATTTATAGTAGTTGTAGACAAATATGGAGCTCAAAAATTCTATCTTGTATCAGTGGAGGTTTCGGAGATGCATCTCCAGTAACACCCTATTGTCTTATTCCGGAGATGAATCTCCAGATCCTCTCCTGATCTAAACGGAAAAAAGAACATGTGTGTTTTGTTTGAAAAACGGAAAAATTTTTGTTGAAAATACGCGGAGATGCATCTCCGGGATAAAATTTTGTTTTACTCTGGAGTGACACTCATTTAATGTGTCATAAGGTGGTACAAGGGTGCGTCCGGAGATGCACATCCGAAATCTGGAGACATTTTAAATTTTGCTTAGAGTGTGTTTGGATTAAGCATTTTAATGAGGAAAAGTCATTTTTTAAGGGAATTTGAAATGACTTAGTCAAAATCTATTGTTTGGATAAAAAATATGGAGAATTGTTAAAATGATGTAAATTTATGGAGTATTTTATTCATGTTAAATTTAAGGAATTTAAAATAACACCAAAAAGTAAAGAATTTCAAATTGCTTCTCCACTCTATAATGCAAATGTTAAATTGTTTGTAATTAATTTTTTAAATTTTGCAAGATGGTCCTCATATTTTATGAAAATTTCAAATTCACCCCTAAAATTTTCAAAAATTTGCAAATAAGTCCCTAATAATTTTCAAAAATTGCAAACTGGTCCCTATTTTTTATATTTTAAATTTAACCCAAAAGTTTTAAAATTTATGAAAATGATCTCCAAAATTCAACAATGAATCATTTTAATACTCCATCCAAACAAAATAATTTTAAAATGAATGAATTTTAATTGAATCATTTGAATTACTTAGAATTTTAAATTCCCTAAAAATTCTCAATTACCTCATCCAAACACACTCTTATGGTGTTTTTTCATCTCATAAGATGGAATTAGAAATTCCCTAAATATATTTGAGAATTTTAATATAAGTTATTGATAAAAATAGTAATTGAATTTTTGAACTTGACAATAATGTATAATTAAGCCCATGAACAAAAACATTTAGTTGTTAAACTTTAAAATAAATTGTAATTAGGTCTCAAAATATAAGATCCAATTAAAAATTATTTAACAGTTAATGAGTTACATATCATTATTTTATCTATTTTAACCTAGTCATCACCCTTTAGCATAATTACTACTAGTTTTGTAAAAGAATATAGAAATTTTAATAGCAATTGCAACAAGCATTTGACAAGTCATCACTCTTTAGTAGTTGAATTTGAACATATATCTGTAACTGTTTAAAACCACTTGAACAATCTTATACAGCAAGGTACCAAATAAAATCAAAATATTGAATATATCATGTAAAGGTTCTTAGACTACGTCAATGTTTATAGTTTACTAATTCAATTCCATAACATAGGAGAGGAAAACCCAATGAAAAGGAAAAGGAAACAAAAAACAACATAAGGTTACTTTACAACCATTACATACAAGAATCACCATACACTCATATAGCATCCCTTTCCTTACCTACACAAACCTCCCCAAAGACTCAATTATGTCAAACATTAATATTATTAATATATCTGCAAGCTGCAATCTCAATAACCGGGCTTCCCTTTTGATGAAAAGAATCTACTAAATCCCCGTCCGTGTTTCTCCGGCGTAGTGACCGAACCAGTTGAAGAGGCTGATTTCGAAGGTCTGTGTTTTGGTTTTGATTTCGGAAGTGGTGCTGGAGATCGGGCCGGTACCGGTACCGGTACGTTTGAGTCACTATCCGATGGGACAAATAAACCATTGGAAAAATGCAAAGGAGAATCTGAACTCAGTCTTTGCACAAAAGAAGTGGTACTGTCCATCTCTAACTGAACTACTTCTTGAGAATTTGGGCTAGTAGTAGCAGTTTGATTCATTGAGTTGAAGCCTTCAAACTTTGGACTTTGAGGATGGATAGCATTTAACTGCTTTCCAAGAAGGAATATGGTTTCTTGACACTCGGCTAGCTTTTCGGCCGCGGCTGCCAAATCTCTCTCCTGAGTTAACAAAATGAAATCAGTGTAAGATTTTCAGTCCGTCTAAAGAACTCCTAAATTGGTATATAGCAACATAATATGCGAAATCTGATATGGTAACTTTTATTACAAATCACAATGGAATTTCAGCTTTACCTTTGTAGACTTGATGTCATTCTCAGCTGTTAAGCTCTCGATCCTAACAGACAGAGAAAGGCGGAGATTAGAACTAGAACTAGAACCAGAACAGCGATTTGCACAAAATTAAATACATGAAACTCTGGTTTTTATCGAGCATTTTTCATATTTAGATCAATAAAAGTACTAGTGCTGAAAATGAAATTATTAGATGATGTCTAACCTTAGTAACTGCTCCTCGAACTCCTTGCTCTTCGCCAAAGCAGCTTCGTGAGCCTTCTTTTCATCTTGAAGCTCATTCTCCAGAGTTTCTATCGTACTATTCAAACGGTTAAGTTCAGCTTCGAACTCCTGGGCACGTGTTTCAAGTGATTTGTACGACTCTGTCATACACTTCAGCTGCGTCTCAGCCAAGCTATTTGATCTTTGAGCAGAAGCTAGTTGTGATTTGACTTCTGCTAGAAGTTGCTCGGTTTCTAGCAATTGAGATTTGGTCGCCTCAAGATTCCCGGCACATATTGACAGATCTGTTGCTACTTTCTCTTTTTCTAGTTTCAATTCTTCAAATTCCTCGGATGACAGTTTTTGTGATGCCACATTCGTGTTATAGCCCGAAACCAAATTTCCATCATCAGGAACCTCAGGATTAAGAACACAGGAGCAACCATTTTGATACCTTTCTCCGGATGAATTTTCTTGAACCAACTTATTTTCAGGCAACGCAATCTTATCTATGCAATCGAGACTGATTGTTTCGGCTTCTGTACCCTTGTAGCCAAGGACACTAAATCTGAGTTCCCGTGCTTTAGCCAAAACGTAAGACAGGTCCAGAACAAACTGTGACATTCTTGCGTTGCTGCGTAATACTTTACTAAACGTGACAGAAAACTCCTCAATCTTTTGGCTCATTCCATTTCCATCAGACGATACATCATGAAATGGAATCGCTTCTTTGCCTAGTAACAAAACAAAGTCATGGATATGAGAAATTGCAGTTTCTAAATCTGAAGTTATCTGCACGTATTCTTTAGGCTGCAGCAATGAAATGGTTTCATTTTCAAGGTTTAAGCCAGCATCTTCGGGATTATTCTGCCTATCACGTGTGGCTTCGGAAGTTTGTGCGTCCTGGGAAATGAAATCTAGAGAGTGGTGAACAGCAGTGTCGTGTGAATCATCAAGCACGTGTTTAATATCCTCGATGATCTTTCCTATATCAGCATCCTTAGCAATGGAGTCAAAAACTAGTAATATTCTTGATCTAAGCTCTGTGAATAAGCTGCCAACATCAGATTGGGGATCAGGTGCTGACATCAAAGCACTGGAAGACACTTGATTTTGCAACGAATTTGAATCGCCGTTTGTTTCAGATAGACCAACTTTGGCAGGACTGACTTGTGATATATCGTTGGCCACACCATCAGTTGCCTTATTGTTTGAAGATAATGAAACTGTGGCATCTATGTTGGAATCAATTGAGAGACGGGCTAACTTCTCCACCTCCAGAAAGTCGTCCATTAGTTCCATCTTTTGAATGGCTTCGGATTTGCTTGATTCCTCGGTACACTTTTTAGAAACTTGGGGGGACGGCCCGGATGCTATTGTTGTAGTCCAAGACTCAGCACAACTTCCTGCATCATCATTTCCATCTTCAGACATTGAAATCAAGCTTGGTGCAATGCTTGCGTTTTGACTATAAATGCTTTCATGGATTACATGCGTGATGGATTTCGGAGATCCATTCTGATGGTTAATTGTCTGAAGTTGCGCTTCCAAACTTTGAAGTTTGCTCAGGGTTTTAGCACTCATACTCCTCGAGGCCTGCAATTCGCTATTGCGTTTAGCCAATGCTTCTTTCAGCATCTTTGTTTCTTCTTCCATTGCAAATAAACGCTCCGTTAAAAATACATTCTCCTTCTGGAAATTTTGTACATTCTCTGGGGAGAATTCGGGTAATGGGGACGGATTAGGGGTAGCAGGCTTCACAGGTGATTTCCTTAATCGACTTTCTCCATAATCTCGGCCAAGATTTTCAACTTCAAGCTTCATTTGTGCAAGTGCAGCCGGACCAGGTAACTTTTTCATAACTAGTCCGCGTAGTCTTTGGCACTCAGCTTCTAACTTAGCAATTTTCTTTACGCCCTCCATATGCTGCTTGTTAGCCGCATCTGCAGACCTCATACTCATGTTTTTTTCTTCGTTCCGAATCTCAAGCTCTTTGGAAGAAACATGAAGTTCATATTTAAGTGAATTAATTTCTCTTTCACATGATTCTACGTTGCTCTTAAGCTGCTCAACTTCAGCTTCGGCACGAGCTTTTTCTTCGCTTATTTGGATTAGCATGTTTAGACCGCTCCTGCAAGGACCTCGACAGCGCTCCATTTTCCGCAACAGACCTCCGTAGTTTCTGTTCAAAACTAGCTATATTAGCCTCTAGCTCTCCCTTAATCTTGTCCAACTGTTTGGTTTTCGACAGAGCAACTTCCTGTATTTTCTGTTCATGTTCTTCCTTAAGGTTCCGTATCTGTCGCATACACTCTTTAAGAGCACCATCTAAATGCGATGCTCGGTCTCCTCGACAGTGAGTTTCGAAAGAGTGACAGATTCTAGATGATCTTTCAACGCCAAAGCCTCAGCTTCAGCCTTTTCCCATCCTGCATAATTTCAACAGAACTTCAATTCCAAGAACATCAAGTAAGCAATCTTTAACGCGGTAAAAATTTTAAGCATTATACCTGAGACAGCTTCTTCGGCTACTTTAGCATGTTGTTTTTACCATGCTTTCCTTAGTATTAATCTCAGTGTTTGCCGAAAGCTTTTCATTCATTTCCTTGATCTCATCTTCAAGAGTCTGAACTTTTTTCTCATACGTCTGAACTTGTCCGTCATACGTCTTCACTTTTTCCTCATACGACTTCACTTGATCCTCCAAATCAGACAAATGCGAATACGATTCCACAGAGATTTGAACATACTTCGATTTCTTATCCTACATGAATAAGTGGATTGTAAAACAAAAACAAAAAACTATAAATTATATCAAGTTATCGAATCAATATTATCGAGAAATTACGACGGATACAAATAATTTACAGAAAGTGTGAGAATGCTAAGAATAACATTGAATTAATTCGAATACAAGAAATAAAAAATTTTCAAACTTTCAAATTACAACCATTTTAAAGTATATTTTTCTTGTATAAAAACCCACATACATACCTGATTGGAAGCATCCTCGGACTCGATCAAACCACCTGTTTTCTCATTCACAACCTTATCAGACAACTTCTTCTTCCACGGCCACCGTCGCTCCATCGCAAACAATCTGAAAACACAACATAAAACCAAACATTCAAGCAAAATTCCCACCACATAACAAAATCAAAATTCTCATAATTCAAACATGCTTTCTAGTATAGAGCAAGTTTGGTAAATGTAATTGTCGGTTACTAAAAAGAAAAAAAGGTTGAGTGAAACCTAGTCTATTGTCATGAATTGTCTGAGATTACTAAATTGGTGAAATGCATTGAAGCAGGGTGGTACAGTGACAGGTATACACAAACCAATGATAGCAAAATTTTATTTATGTCATCACACACACTTCTCTGAAATCAGATCTAACCACTCACTTTCCTTATCATCGTCATCTATAATGTATATGCAGCAACATGTTATAATAAAAACCCTTTACCATATTCACAATAAAATAAATACATTCTTTTTCTTCACTCTTCTCACTCCTCAAACAAACTTGAGAGAAAAGCAAGGATATATCTTACTTTTCTATTAAAAAATTTAAAAAATATATAAAAAAATAAAGAATAAATTTATTAATTTTTTTAATTATTAATTATTTTATTATTATTTTAATTAGTTTCTTATTATATATAGGAAAAATTGTAGCAAATGTTTGAGAATACATGCCTGGTTTTAACTAACCATGGAAATAAAAGTAAAGATTAGGAAGAAGATATTAATGCTAACTCAAGTCACCGATAAAGAAATCGATTATGACTCGTGAATAACCAAAATGAAAATTGGGGAAAAATCGATTATGAATGAAAAATCGATTATGAGTAAGAAGTTTTAGTGGATGAAACTGTTTGAGAAAAAAATGTTACTACTAAAAAAAATGGCGAACTTACCGATTATGAAAGATGATAAGGTGAGAACAATGAGGATCTTGATGAGGTTGTTCTAAGAATTTTGTGGTGTTTTTGGTTACTATAATGGAGGATATGGAGGAAGAAGAAGTAGAAGAGAGAATGTTCATGTGAAATTTTTATTTGTTTGTTCTGAATATTAATTAATGAGAAATTATTAAATGTTTTTATTTGGGAGGTGTGGTTTGACGGAATTGCCCTGAGATGGGTTGCAAGTGCGGAGAATGGTTTGTGTCAGAAGCAAACGAGCATCTGAGCTGTAGTCGATTTAAGGGAAGAAAAAAAGTCGTTAGTTGTGCCACACTGCCACTGCTTTTTTTTCTCTTACCTTTTTTTATTTTCTGATTGATTTGATTTGATTCGAATAATATTATTTTCATAAATGTATATTTAATAAAGAAATTTTATTTTAGAGTAGCGATATTTTTGTATTTTATATGAAGAATTAGTTTGTTTATTTTTTGTCTCTATTATATCTTCTAGGAGTATATATAAATTTTTATTAACATTAGTGGTTAACATTATTTCCCTTGTTTAATTGCATTGGAAGACAAAGAAAGTGTGATAGCTAGTACTAGTTAGGACCACCGTCTGTGGCGCACTGCTCTGCTCTCTACAGCTCACAAGCTAGTTGCGGTAACATCGTTGACTTGGCGTCTTTCTTTGCCACGCCAGGGAACGAAATTAACTCATTGTCTGCTTCTTAATGCTCCATTCATGGTCTATGTAGTTGTATTTGTAATTTTGAACTTTTAGTTACTCTAATGAAATATTTCTTGTATTAAAAGGAAAATTTTAGTTACTATGAGTAAAAAAGACAATATTTTTAGATATTGTTATAAGTAAAAGTTAATTATTATATTCAATTTATTAAATTTAAGATAATATATTAATTATTTTATTTAAAAATAGTTAATATGGATAGTTGGGGATTTCTTTTCACCAATTGTTAAAATAATTAGTTAACTTAATTTAATAAATTGGGTTTATATTTTATATGAAATCTTAAAAATTATGTATTTATTTAAAATAATTATTTACTTTTTAGGAGTAGACATATCTTGTTAAGTTGATGTGGAATTTAGGCAGCAAGAAGAGTAAGAAAGACAGTCTGTGGATTAAGTGGGTTCATACTTTCTATTTTAAAGGTGTGAATTTACTTAATGTGCAATTAACTCATAATGTGTCGTGGATAATCAAAAGTAATATAAAGCAAATGCAGGGTATGGCTTATTGGAGGCTTATGATAGAAAAATTTAATATCAAAAGGGTGTATGAGTACATAAAGGGTGATGGCCAAAATTGGATTGGAGAGCCTTATTTCACAAGACCTTGGCTCGACCAAAGGCGCTGCTTGTTTTCTGACTTGCTTGCCGCAACAGACTGGCCACCAAAGAGCGGCTCAGGCGATTTGGTATGATTGATGATGATGTTTGTAATTTCTGCCCTCATGTTGAGACAGTTGAACATATGTTCTTCAGTTGCTCGAAGTTAAAGTTGATATGGCAGTAAGTGCTTAAGTGGCTTAAGGTGGACCATGATCTCAAGGGCTCGATTGAGGAATTGCAGTGGATGATCAAGTTTCGTAAAGGGAAGGGTTGGAGAGATTATTTGATCTGTAGTGTTGTGACTGAGACGGTTTATAAGTTGTGGAGGTATATGAACGATATGAGTTTTGGAAACAATGTGAATAGTATAGACAATTGGAGTATAGTGATTGATACTCTTACTTATATGGGGTGGTACAATCTGTCATACCCTAAATTTTGACCACAAGATTTCCCATCATTGTGCAAATCATCACCACAATATAAATGTACCTTCATGCCTCATCAATCATCTCAAAGATTGTTAAGCATTCACCTCAATCAAGAATTAGGGTTTTGAGCCCTCTAAGAGCACTCAGACAAAGGATCAATCAAGAATTGACTTGATCTTTAACTTATCAAACCTCTCAAACATCCATGAAGGATCAAGAGGTCCCTCATATCAAGAATTAAGCACAAGAGTGCAATATTTTAAGCTGATTAAATCTCAAGATCACCAATGTCACCAAATTAGGGTTTTGGTTGACCAAGACCTCCAGAGGGAAATTTTCATCTGGGCATGAGCCATTACTTCAAAATATAATCCAGGAAGCTTAAAGGGACCTCATGGATCCGACCATAAGCTCAAAATAGCCTCAGGGGATGCATTCATCAAAAATCAGGAATTAGGGTTTCTTGACCTAATTCACCCCTAAGTTGACTTTTGGAGCAAGGCATGAGCCAAAACCTCAAGGAATGTTTTAAAGACCTCCAATATCTCACATTGATCCTCTTACAAGTTCAAATAGGCATAAAGAACTTGATCCATAAGCAATGCAAGGATTCTGTAGCGCGCGATTTTTGTCGGTGACGCGACCACCTTATCGCGGAATTTGGATTTTCTCCTCAACGAAGAGGAGGGGTGCTACTTTCTGATTTCTTATTTATCCCATGAAGCTGGAAGGGAAAGGGAAACTATCTAAAACTAACCTTGCACGTGAATGTTTAACTGAACAAACGCTTAAAGAGATTGGGGGTCCGGGGTCAGGTTATACAATAGGGAGTTGTCAATTACCCATCCTATATGTGGTTATCCACAGGATGTTAGCTTTAGGTTTCGCTTTGTACTCGATGGTGTTTATCTGTTAATGGGTTGGGAAAGTATGAGAGAGAGAGAGAGAGTGAGTTTTTGTTGATGTTCGGGTTTTTCCGATGTTTTTGGTAAGTTACTGGACCTAAGTTTTGATTGATATGAAGGTGCTAGACCTAGAGTGTTTGATTAGTATGCTCACTAAGATTTCGCAATCTTATGCCTACGTATTCCCGTTTAAACGAAACAGGGAAATCAGAGCAATCGTAGTTCCTCCTATTCTAAGGGAGGAAAAGATGTTTTGGTGTCTTATTTAAAGCCCAAGATTGAAGCTAAATGGAGTATTTATGTCTTGTTCAAAGCCCAAGATCGAAGCTAAAAGGTTTAACTGAGAGAGAATTTGTCATCTCTAAAGGGAGACATCTCGTCTGTTTATCACAACTGTTGGGTGACTGTTTATAAAGGAGGACTACTTTAACTGGGATTATGAATCCAACAATGCCATAATTTCATTTGTGAGGGATTTGTCCTGAAGGAGAAAACTTTAACTCAGTGTTGAGCAATGCCATTTTTCCTTAGGAATTTCTCATGCTAAGAGAGGGACAGTGGCATGGATGTAAATAATCCAGAGGTTTGCCGCTTACAGCAATTAGATGAAAGAGAGGATTTACCAGGATAAAAGATGGACAACAACTTGAACATTTTAATCAACAAGTGTGCCACTTACAGCAGTTATTTGGGATTAAGATTTGTTTTTAATGTCTGTTGTGATGAGTGATGAACAGAGAAATGACTTCCTACAGAGAGATTTTGATTTCCTCTGAGGAGATGTTGATTTTTGTGTGTCTTGATCTAAGCCCAAGATTGAAGCTAAGAGGTTGATTGACTCCACTAGGGAAGTCCTTATACAAAGCCTAAGAGGAGGATGGGAATGACTACTCAACAAGAGAGTGTTTATATATGTCTTGTACAAAGCCCAAGATTGAGGCTAAAAGAGACTGGCTCTTTTGGGGGTATCATTATACAAAGCCTAAGAGGAGGCTAAAAGTTTGACTTTTCCGAGGAAAATGTTCTGTCTGTCTTGTACAAAGCCCAAGATTGAGGCTAAAAAGTGGTTTTGACTCCGGCGGGGAGGATTTGTATGTGTCTTGTACAAAGCCTAAGATTGAGGCTGAAAAGAAATTGACTCTGTGGGAAATAAATCTTTATCTGTCTTGTAAAAAGCCCAAGATTGAGGCTAAAATGAGACTTTACTGACTCAGTTAAGGATATTTTAGGTATCTCGTACAAAGCCCAAGATAGAGGCTGAAATAAGTTTGACTCAGCTTAGGAAATTTATTTCTCAAAGCCTAAAGGTAGGCTGAGAGGAAATGACTCCGTTGGGGAAGATATTTGTCCCAAGCTTAATAGAAGGTTATGAAGATTTATGTCTTGTACAAAGCCCAAGATTGAGGCTAAAAGGGTTTGACTCAACAAGATAATGCTTTTATCTATCATGTGCAAAGCCCAGGATGATGGCTGAACAAGCTGGAGAAATCATTAAACCTAAGAGGTGACTGACTTCTGCTAGGGAAATCATTATATCAAGCCTAAGAAGAGGCTGGAAAAGATGGACTCAACAAGATAGTGTTTTTATCTGTCTCGTACAAAGCCCGAGATTGAGGCTAAAAGGGTTGACTCAACAAGAGAGTGCTGAAAGGTGATTGACTCAACAAGAGAGTCTGAAAAGGTTAGCTCTGTTGGGGAGAATCATTGTACAAAGCCCAAGAGGAGGCTGGTTATGCTGAGGAAAGATCATTATACAAAGCCTAAGAGGAGTCTATCTTCTGCCGAGGATTATTGACCCGAGGCAGGTCCAAATTGGGGAATCGACTCTTGCTAAGGGTTACAACAGAGTTGAGATATCAGAGACCTTGTGGTTCTAATAGTGTTATATTGAGGATAAACTGACCCTGGCTGGGGGTTTTTTAGGAGGGAGATTGGGTTTTAGAACCCATGGGTCTTAACTATGCGGGAGATTGATCCAGAATGACCGGGGTTTCTTCTATGTTTGTAGTGAACTTGAGAATGTCTTTGAGACTCCAGAGGAGATTTAGACTGTCCAAGTCTACTGGTATGGAAGAGTTTATCTTTGTATGATGCCCAAGAGGAGGCAAGTGTTTTTAAGGGATGAGTATCAACCCTAAATTGGTCTGAGATTTGACACGGGAAAGACTGCTCTAGCAAAGGATGACTAAGTTCTATCTTATACCTTTAAGAGGTCTTCAGGGTCCTTGTATTAAGCCCAAGAGAAGGCATGAGAACTTCTAAGAAGTCGGCGGGTCCTTGTACAAAGCCCAAGAGGAGGCGGGATGCTTTTAGGAAGCCTGTGGGTCCCAAACTTAAGAAGAGTTCAAGAAAAGTTTCACCGAGAATAATCTTTTCTTTAATGAACAGTTATAGGGTTTGAAGAAATTCAAGAGAAGTTTCACCGGGAATTAATCCTCTCTGGGGAAACTGAATTTCTTTGACAAGTTCTAATAGTGACATTCTGAGAAAAGGTTCACCGAGAATACTGTCTTTCTCTTTGTTCCATATTGTTTAAGCCCAAGAGAAGGTAAGATTGTATATGGAAATCCTATGGGATCTAGTTTTGACTGTATTTAAGAGTGACCAACTAGCTTTACCTAGTTCTAGACCTAGTTGTCGGGGAAAACCCTAAATAACTATACTAGTACATATACAGTTAATATATGACAAGTATTTAAAAGGGTATGAAAAAAGGTCTTACAGAGGAGCAGCTTCCCACAATACAGTTATATATATTAAAGCATGTAAATGAAAGCTGATAAAACTTACAGGCGATCAAGCTTTCATGTTGTATTGTTAGTTGTTCAGAGAAATTAAAGAAAGTTTTGATAACAAATGTATATTTAAACCTAAATCAAAAGAGAAGTTGTTTTTGAAAGATTGTTGGGGCTTATACTCAAAGAGAGGCCCAAGATTTAACAGTGATTGCACCGTTATTTTGAAGACCGTATCGGGACTTATACGACGACTGAGGCCCAAAAAGGTTCATTTACAAAAGGGTTGGGTCTTACACTCTTTCAAGAGGCATAAAGATTTAATTTTGTCATAAGTGATGGGGCTTACAACTCAGGGAGAGGCCCAGGTGATTTGATTTTGAACTGGCGATCGCACCGAGATTTTTTTAAAATACATTGGGACTTATACAATGTCTGAGGCCCAAAATGGTTTTGGTTAAAAATGGATTGGGTCTTAAACTCTATTAGAGGCCCAAAAGATGTTTCAAAAAAAGAAAGATGGGACTTACAACACGAGGAGAGGCCCAATGAAAGACAGTGATTGCACCGTCGTTTTGAGAATCGTAGAGGGACTTATACAATGATTGATGCCCAAAATTATTTTTGTATTTACAAAGGATTGGGTCTTACACTCTATCAGAGACCCAAAGTGTTTGAAAAAGGTTTGTTAGGGTGAAAATCAATAAAACCCTAATATCATCATTTTTTTAAGTAATTATTCAAAGAAAATTAATTAAAATGATAAAAACACCAAATAAGTTTGAATAAACAACTTGTGATTTTTGGTTGAGGTTTGAAAAAATGATGTTTTAATCACAAGATGAATTAAAACTCATTTGGTTTTGATTTCCAAGATGAAAATCCATTTTTTGAAATGTTTAAAACAATAAAAAAATGAATTTATTTGCAAAAATATCAACTATGTTAAATAAATAATATAAATTTGATTTCTTTTGTGGAATAAAATATTTTAATATTTTTACGATTTTTTGCAAAAAGAACCAATAAAAAAATAATTAAAATTGAGAGAGAAATTAATTTTTCAAATCATTTAAGAAAATAATATGAAAATATAAAAAATGGAAAAAGTGATAAAAAGGGTTTGGGACGAGGGGGATTAAAACCCCAAACCTCCAAGCCAAACACATGAGCGCGCAACCATTGGAGTGGTGATACATCTGTGTATCAAAACCACCACATAAATATATAAGGGGTGCCTTGTTTTAGGCCTGGGCAAGGCAAGGCAAGCCCAGCTTTTGGGCCATTTACGTTAAGCCTCTAACTTTCTCATTTCTCCATGGATTGGGACAAAATTTATATGCATCTGGCCTAGAATTTCCCAAGGAATCCAATGGTGGTCATGGTTTTTTCAGATGAGGTCCCTATTTTAAAACCCGATAGTGGACTTCAAAGCAATGCATAATTTAGAAAGTTCAAGTGATGATGCACTTACCTCTTGGAGCTTTTTGGGCTATCTGCCAAGTTCCTTGTGCCATAAGTAATTTGATGCTTTGGACACTCTCAATTGATCCCTTAGAAGCTTTTAGAATGGTTAGAACCAGCTGGAATCCTCAGGAACAAGTTTGAGCTCTTTCTTGCAAAAGGGGCAAAAATAACCAATATGGCAACTCTCTCAAATGGTGTTCCAGATGGGGGGAACCATTTGGGATAGTTCAAGGATGATATTTGGAGTGTGTTTGAGGTTTTATCTGGTTTTGAAAGTGACTGAATCAAGACATGGCTTGAAAAATGCAAAAAAAGTCCAATTTTGAGGTTTTGGAAGTGGACTTTGTGATTTTGGTGTTACAGGTCACATGTGAGAGTTTGAACAGCTTATATACAACATATTAGAGGTGTTTGGATCATGAGTTGTGATGCAATTGCTCTCTAACTCAAAAACTCAGAGGTACCTTGCAAAAGAAGGCATTTTGGCCTAGAGAAAGGGATTTTGAGGAAAGCAAGTGTTGTAGTGCTTTGGTGTACTCAAAATGAGCACAAATGAGCTCTATTTATAGTAGAGCAAGTTTGTTTTGCAAGAAATAGTGAATGGCAGCTGCAGCAGGCCTTTAGCCAATGTTATGCAAAAGGAATCTCAAGTCTCCTCTAGCCATTGACTTGAGATTAGGGCACAGACTTTGTAGCTTTGGTTCAGAGATAAGTCTTGACTGAATTCAGTTGGAATAGGCTCAATTCATGCCACCTTGGTGTATCCATTAAATAATTGGAAACAAAATTGGAGTCTTGGCATCTTTGTAGCCTTATTAGGGATGACAAGCCTAATGTAGATCCTTGGACTTGTGAGGCTTGGATATCAGATCATCCCCCTTGGATTTGATCCTATGATGTGTCCAAATTAATGACAAGGCTTGGAGTTATCAGATTTGGACAAATCGAGCAAATGTGCACAATTCTGCCTTGTAAAACCAGTTCATGATGCCATGTTTCAAGGGTTGTATCTCCCTGCTCAAATTGAATTTGGAGATGATCTGGTACTTGTTGGAAAGCCCTTATGGCATACTTTAACTTTGATGTTCACCCCTAGACATAGTTTGACTTGGATCAAGGTGAAAAATGTCTCTACATTTTGGAAAAAGTAAGGCAGATTCTGACTTAGTGAAAATTTCACTAAGTGTTGGAAAAATGTCATTTTCATGTTTTTAGCCATTTTGATCACTCCATAACTTAAAATCCATGAGGAATTGGAGTTTGATGTAGTTGAAGCTTTTGTATAGTGCAGCAAGACCTACAAATCCAGCTTTGGATCACCCAAAATGGTTGCTTGGATCTCAAGTTATGTTCCTTGGAAGTTGGTACCCTAGCCACTTTGTTCCATAACTTAGAAAAATTCTAAGTTTTTTATGGTTACCCCTTTTACAAGTTAACTCATTTTCTTTGGTTTTTCTTTATGAATGATGATTCAAATCACATATTAACATTGTTTTAGGGTTAAGGAACCTTGGTTGACAAAAAATCCAAAAAGTCAAACTTTGGATTTTTGTACAGTTGACTTTTTATCGGATGAAATCCAAACTGTGCGATCCTTTGTAAAATCAAGTCCTTGACCTAAATCAAACCTAATGGATGGATTCCATAGGTGTTATAGGGTGTATTAAATCATGTCCCAAGGTTTGGGAGCATGTCTTGGTCAAAAGTCAAAGGCACAGTTGACTTTTTCCTCGAAACCCTAACTGTGGTCCTGATGAAATTGAAACTTGTGAATCAAGCTTCCTGGGTCAATCCATTGTTGCAAATGGGTCAATGTAGTATATTGGAGGCCCTCAAATCATGTCTTGAGGTCTTGGCTCATGCTTAAATTCCTTATTTTTGGTAAATGCATCCCCTGGGGTTAAATTGACTTGATGATTGGGTCCATGAGGTCCCTTAGAGTATCTTGGGTTGTACTTTGAAGCATTGGCTTATGCCCAGATGAAAATTTCCATCTGGAGGCCTCAGTCGACCAAAACCCTAATTTGGTGACACTAACGATCTTGAGGCTTAATCCACTTGGAATGTTGCAACCTTGTGCTTGATTCTTGATGTGGGAGTCCTCTTGATCCCTTATAGGTGTTTGAGAGGCTAGACAAGTTGAAGATCATGTCATTTCTTGATTGATCCTGTTGTCTAAGTGCTCTGAGAGGGCCTAAAACCCTAATCTTTGATTGTAGTGAATGCTCAACCATCTTCGAGGAGATTGATGAGGCATGAGGGTTCATCCATATTGTGATGATGATTTGCACAATGATGGGAAATCTTAGTGGTCGAAATTTGGGGTATGACAGATTCAAATTCACTTGAATCACAAATTAGGGTTTCTGAGGAAAAGTCAATTGTGCCTTTGACTTTTGACCAAGACATGATCTCAAACCTTGGGGCATGGTTCAAGACACTCTAAAACACCTATGGAATCCATCCATTAGGTTTGAATTAGGTCAAGAACTTGATTTCATATAGAATCACAAAGTTTGAAATTCATCTGATAAAAAGTCAACTATGCCCAAAAACCAAGTTTGACTTTTGAGATCTCTTGACAAACATGGCTTCTTCAAGTAAAAAACAATGTTAACTCATGGTTTGGATCATCATCCATCAAGAAAAATCAAGAAAAATGAGGTTACTTGCAAAATGGGTAATCTTAAGAAACTTAAAATTTCTCTAAGTTATGAAAAAATGATGATTTTTCTCAACTTTTCAAGGTCATAATTCCCAAACCACACAACCATTCTCTTCCATCCAAAACTCAAATGAAAGCTCTAATTACATACTACAAACATGTCACAGTGCTCCATGAGCCAAAAAAGCTTGGTTTTTGAGTTATAAAGCCATGAAGTTAGAGTTTCAAAACTTTTGAACTTGGACACTTAGTGAAATTTTGAGACAGAATCTGTTTCATTTTTTTTCAACTTTGAGGTCATTTTTCTCCATGATCCACATTGATCCAAGACCAAAGTTAAACATCAAAGTTGAAGTATAATATGCAAGCTTTCCAAAGAGTACAAGAACGTCATCAAACTCCATTTGAGCAAAGAGATATGGAGTGACCAATATGCCTTGACACAAACTGTTGTTTTTTACAGCATTGGTACATGACTTGTATCCCACGATTTCTTGAGCCAATTTTGGACACTTGCATCATTGTATTTCTGTCCAAAATCAACATGAATGATGAGGAATCTGAGCATAAGACCACCAAGTCAAAAATCATACCCCTTAGGCATGTGGCATTCAAGATTCATTTCCAAAACTTTCAATTTTGTCATGAGGCATTCAATGGGTGCATAGAGGTGGCATGAACTAAGGCATTGTTATTCAAATGAGTCAAGACATATCCAAAGTTCAGAAGACCTAAACCTGCAAAGCTGACCTCAAGTCAATGGCTAGAGGAGACTTTGGCTACATGACAAAATTCAATGGATAATAGGGTGATCCAGCCCCCAATCAATAATCCTTGTAAAACAAACTTCCTTTACTATAAATAGAGGTCATGTGTGACTGATTAAACCACCCCAAAACATCAAAACTCATGTTTTCCTCCAAATCACCCTTCAAAACCGGAATTTCCTTCTTTGGCAAGTAACATGCAAATTTTCAAATAGAGAAGAATTCCACCACAACCAATGATCCTAACACACACATACATCATATAGAAACTATCCAAACAGTTCTCCATCATTTGTAACCTCAGAATCACAAAGCTCAAAACCCAACTTAGGCCTATTTGCAGTTGAGGTACCACAACAAGTTCCAGGTGTTTCCAATCAATTCCAAGCATCTCAACACACTACTTGAGGTCCAAGGAAGCTGTCCAGATCATCAAAACACTTCTGTAACACCTAAAACTGAGGATTCGATTTCCTCTTGCAGAGGTAAGTGTGACACTCTCAAACTCTATGATCTATGCATCATAAATGTGTTTTCAAGTTACAAACATGTTTCTATACTTGTATAGAGTGTTTCCCCTCAATCAATTACTTTATAGCTATCGTGTATAGGATTTCATAGTGTTCTTGCAGAAATTAGGGTTAATGAGTTCATCACTTGATTTCTCACTCCACACTTAATATAAATGCAATAAATTGGTACCATCAGAATCCTTGTTTAAAAATGAGCAACTTTCATGTTTACAAAAGTCAAAACCATTGAGTAATCAGAGAGATATGAAAGGATTTTGCAAATCTGGACATGGAGGGTCGCGCGAGGAACTAGAAGGTGACCTTGGCGCCTTTTTTGAATTTTTGAATATTTGAATTTTTTGTTATTTTTTTTAATTGATTTCAAAAATTAATTTCTCTTTGGTTTTTATTCATTTTTTATTGATTCTTTTTTTTAAAATTCACAAAAATGTTAAAATATTTTATTCTACAAAAAAAATAAAAATTATATTAATTATTTAATATATATTGAATTTTTGTAAAGAATTTCATTTTAACTGTTTTTAAACATTTTTAATGAAATTTTCCTCTTGATTTTTCAAATTCAAATGAATTTCACACTTTCATATAAATAAAACATGATTTTTCAAAACATTTTTCAAAGTTCACACCTTATTTTTAAATATATTTGATATTTTATATCATTTTTTATTTAATTTTCTTTGGAAAATTGTATTTTTAATTAAAATTGGGGTTTTCCCTTGATTTTAATTTTTCAAACTTCATTTGAAACACTTTTGAGCCTTTTTGTAGAGTGTAAGACCCATCCCTTTTGTAAATAAATAATTTGGGCTTCAGTCATTGTATAAGTCCCGATGCGATTTTCAAAATAACGGTGCGATCATTGTTTTTCAACTGGGCCTCTCCTTGAGTATAAGCCTCATTTTTCTTCTTTACAAACATTTTTGGGCCTTTAATAGAGTGTAAGACCCAAACCCCCTTTGTACATAAATAAATTTTGGGCCTCTGCCATAGTATAAGTCCCTCAATGTCTTTCGGTATAGTAGTGCGATCACTTTTTTTCAAAATAAGTCATCTCGGTCTCTCCTTCAATATAAGCCTCAATATTTTGTACATAAACTTTGTTTTAAACAATAAATAACCTCTATGTGTTTCTCCTTGAGTTGTAAACCCCATACCTCTGTTTTCAAAATCATCTGTCTATTTTAAACTGGTACTAAGAGGAGCATTATTCCCGGTGAAACTGCTCTTAGACCACTTGGGCCTCTCTTTGAGTTATAAGCCCCAAACACTCTTCTATTTTCAAACAACTTACTTTTAATTCAAATTCAAATTCAATTTTTTCTCAAAACTTTCTTCAATTTCTTAAAACCCTAATCATACAATCAGTACAATCAATCACAATACACTTGGGCCTCTTTTTAGAGCGTAAGACCCAACATCTTTTCAATTTAATGCATATTTGTTTATATACCTGTCAATTCACTTATCAATATATACTTGTGCATATATGTCTAGAGTTTCTCCCAGCAGTTAGGTCTACACTTAGGTCAAACCAGAGGTTACTTCTAACATAGTCAACAACTAGTTCCCTCATAGGAAATTCCTTCAATACAGTCTGCCTCCTCTTGGGCTTATTCAATATGGAACGGAGAAATACATTATTCTCGGTGAAACTTTTCTCAAGACTGTCAAAACTTAGAAATAAACACGTACAAGAAATTCATTTCCCCAGAGAGGATTAATTCTCGGTGAAACCTCTTTTGAATTTCTTCAAACCTTAGAACTGTTCAACAAAGAAAGGACTTTTTCCCGGTGAAACCTTTCTTAAACTCTTCTTAGGCTTGGACCCACAGGCTTCCTAGAAGTATCCCTAGCTTTCTCTTGGGCTTTGTACAAAGACCAACAGGCTTCTTAGAAGTTCCCCCAGCCTCCTCTTGGGCTTAGTACAAGGACCCAAAGGCTTCCTAAAAGCATAGAATATAAATTAGTCATCTCTGCTAGTCCAATCCCCAGTAGAGTCAAAATTCCAGCACATCCTTTCATCTAAAGGTTGATATTCATCCCTTAAATCAACAGCCTCCTCTTGGGCCTCATACAAAGATCTCTTTCCAACCAGAGTCTATCTCTTCTTAATGAGACTTGGATAGTCTCAGCCTCCTCTTGGGCTTCATTCAAATAGACTTGGAAAGTCTCACTTATCATAGTCTCCTTTTTGGACTTAACACACAGAGACCCTCAAGTTTCCTAAAAGTATAGGAAAAACCCTGATAACTCTACCAATACACCAGTCTCCAGAAGAATTAAAACCTCTAAGGTTTTCAAACTCACCTTTAAACCTCCATGACCCCCAACAAGGTTTAAACTTTCACCTTAAACATCCCAGCCAGGGTCTACTAACCATCAACAAATCCCCAATGAAATTAGAGCCTCATGGCATCTGATACTTCAACTCTTCCCTGATTCCCAGCAAAAGTAAATCCCTTTGGATTCCCCAATATAATTTGTAACTGCTCCTAGATTTCCATAAATCCTCAGCAAGAGATAGCATCCTCTTAGGCTTCATATAAGAATTTCCTCCAGTCAGCCTAAATCTTGGGCTTTGTACAAGACAGATAAAACCCTCCCTAGTGGAGTCATTTTCTTTTAGCTTCAACCTTGGGCTTTTATCAAGGCACACAAAGAAATAACATCTCCTCAGATGAGACCATGAGTCATCCCTGTAGAAAGATACCTCTTCTATACATCACATATCAAAACAAACAATCAAAACCTTTTTCCAAATAATTGCTATAAGTAGCACACTTGTTGATTCAAAATCCAAGCTGGAGTCCTTCCCTTATCCTGGCCAAAATTTATCTTTCATCTAACAGCTATAAGTGGCAAGCCTCTAGATTTCATACATCCAAGCCAATGTCCCTCTCTTGGCATGAAAGATTCATAAAGGAAAAATTGGCATTGCTCTACACTGAGTTAAAGCTTCTTCTTTCATGACATCCCTCTTATAAAGGAAATTATGGCATTGCTGGATTATACATATCCCAGTTAAAGTAATTTCCCTTATAACCAATTTCTCAATATTTTGTGATGAATAGGTGAGATATCTCCCTCTAGAGATGACAAATTCTCTCTCAGTCAACCTTTAGCTTCAAACAAGACACAAATACTCCAATAGCTTCAATCTTGGGCTTTGAACAAGACATCAAATATCTTTCCTCCCATAGAATAGGAGGAACTACGATCGCTCTGATTTCCCAAATCTCTTTACAGGAATACGTAGGCATAAGATTGCAAAATTTTTGCGAGCACACAAATAAAAAATCTTAGGTCCAACACCTTCCCAAAAACAATAGAAAACCCGAAAACAACAAAAACATTCTCTCAATACTCCAAAAGGAGAAACTTTCCCAATCCACAGCAGATAAACACAAGAAAGCATTTCGAGTAAACAAAAATACATGCAAAAGAAGGTTTCTATGGATTACCATAGATACACTGGGTGTTAATAGCTTCCCTTTGTATAACCAGACCCCAATCCCCGATCTCTTAGCATTTTTTTTAAAGAAAACATTTGTGTGCAAGGTTAGTTTAAGATATTTTCCCCTTCCTTTCTAGCTTCACAAGATAAATACAGAAATAAAAAAGTAGCACCAAATCATTGCGGTAAGGTGGTCGCGTCACCGAAGAAAATCGCACTCTACATAATCCTAGACTTAGAAAACACTTAGCTAATTTTATGGTGGATTAGTGTTGTTGGTTTGTCTTGTGTTGTCTTTGTATGGGGTTGAACTTTGTGGCACCTTATATTTCTCTTATTTTGGCATAATAAAGTATTTTTTATTCCAAAAATTTTTTACTTTACAAAAATTAATTTATAACAATGGTCAGATAAATATTTATAAATCGATTGAAAACACAAAGTGATTTTTTTTAAGAAAATGAAATTGATTTTTTATATATAACACCTTAAAAAAAATCATGAAAATGAGTTTTATTTTTTTTACAAGAGTTCATGAAAGTAAGTTCAAAAATAGTATATTGATGATATAAATTAAATGAACAAAATGCTAATGGTAAGTGGAAAAATAGTAAATTGGTAAATATTAAAAACCAAAATATTAATTTGAGAAATAGTAAGCTGAAATATAGTATATTGATGTAAATTAAAAAATAAAATAAAAATACAAAAATAAATTATGATTTGCCCTAATTACACTCTACAAACAATTTTATATCATTAACATGTTTGTGGCTTTTTTCTGGATTTAAATTAGACTATGTAGATTTGAGAGTCTCTTATTTTTAGTACACGGATGATACAATTATCGCATAATTAGTCATCAGATACCTTAAGTTAGTTTTAAGTAAGAGACCTTTTCCTTCAAGTATATTGGATTACCACCCTCGTTTTGATTCTACGCGAAAATCTCTAGATAGTTTTCTTGCTATACAGTTGAACTCACAAAGACACATGTCAGCGTTGGGTGGGAGATCGTACTCAATTTTGTGTTGATTGGTATCCATATTTTTTTGTCTTTCATTAAAAATTTTATCTGTTAAACATGTGATTCCATACACAAGAGGAATGTGAATTGTGGAGCTTTGAAAATTGTTGATTTAAAGCAAAATCATTTTCGAAATCAAAGTTTGAAAATATTTAATCAAAATGTTTGAATAAATATGCAGCAAAAATTTAAAATAAAGAAATAAAGTGGATAATAAATGAGATAAGGGAAGATAGATGACACTATATATTTATAGAGGTTTGGTCTTAAATAAGTGACATACTCCTCTTCCCATGAACTAACCTTGAGAGTATCCACTAGCTTAAGAGCTTTTAGAAGGTTAAGCCCACGAACTATCTTATACAAGGAAATGAAGTTCCAAGTTGACTTCTTAACTAAACAACGAACATGGCTTAAAATGGTTAGTCTTTAGACCAAACAACTAACAAGATTGAAGTGGTTAGTCTTCAAGCAAACATATATTTTGCACAAGCTAATATCAAACCAATATGGAATTTATAGGTGGCTATCCTCCGAAACTGAGGTGTTATACGGGATGACCATGAATCCAACTGAGATTTTTACCGGGATGATCTCGAACCTACTAAGCTTTTAACTGGGAAGAACTAAGAAACAGAGTGAGATTTTACACCAGACTGATCTCGAACAAATAAAGCTTTTGACCGAGCTAAGCTCAAGAACTATTATGAAGAGTTTTGGCTGTTTTTCACGAACCCAAAATAGAAACTTTTTCTTTAATGATGGAGCTCACAAACCAAACAGAGACTTATATTAATCCCTCAAGAACAAACAAAGAATTTTTACAATGGTTTAGCTCCCAACCAAAATAATCACTTTCTAAGGAAGAATAATTTACTTAAGAGAAAAAATTACTTTTTGTAAATTTACAATTACGCCCTCACCTAAAACAAAATTTCTCATTAAACTCAAGAACGACCTCAAAGCGCTATGGCTAAAATATATGAGATTAGTATAAATGATTTAGAGAGATTATTAGAGAAATGAAAAGTGAGGTTTTTCAAGTTTTCTGGATGTTTTGAAATGATAGAAAAGCTCTCTAATTATAGGCCAAGAAATTGTGTAAATTTGGAAACAATCCATGGGCCAAATAAATGGCCTAATCAATTAGGTCATGCAAATAATCGATTATTGTTGCCCAAATTGGAAGTTTAGATAGAGAGTTGTTACCAGTAATTAAGAGACTCTCATAATCCATTATAGAACCGATTATGCATCATCTAATCAATTAGGCTATAAATATAATCGATTAGACAACTTTAAAAATAATTCTTAACAAAGAGAACATATTCCTAATCAACTGGATCGGCACTAAATTTTTTTTTTTGTTTTAGTTAAAAAGTGATAGGCTTGTTTACATTTGTGTGTGTGTGTGTGTGTGTGTGTGTGCTTGTTGTGTGTTATGTGTTGTGTATGTGTGTGTGATTTAGCCATAATACTTCCAGAAACACCCTTGAGTCTTTATAATACACTTATTACTCAAAATGACACGATCAGGTGAGCTTTCACACCCTAAAGCTTCAAGGTTTGGCATTATCTTTGACATCATTTCACACAAGATCCTTAAGAATTCTTGACGAGGCTTGAGATATACCTATATTAGTTGTCATCATCTGAGATATTTTAAATCACCATTGATCCTAAACACTAAGTATTCACTTGAGAAACGTTGGACTAAAATGTTAATTGATAGGCTGCAAGTGCACAACTTTAAATATTCAACTAATAGCGACGCCTGCTTTCCCATGTCCGTCACCGAATTCCTAAATACGTTAAAAACTGACTTTCGCAGTTAAATTAATATATCTAAAATTCTCTTAAATTTGAAAACAATTCCTCAATTAATTGCAAGATGCTTTCACTACCTTGAAATTAATTGTTTAAATAACGGTGTCGGATATCAGTTCCCTTCTTTTGATATGTTAGCAGTAGCTCTAGCTTATACTTTCGTAGTAAGTTTTTAATTTTCAAAACTAATATTTCAAACGATAATTTTAAGTATTTTCTTGATCAATTCAGATCTTGCTTTCATACGCTGTCAGAACCGATCGTTCAAGTTTCTAAGTCTGATACTGCCCTTATTGATGCATAAATAGAATATTTGTATTTCTACTTTTGTAGCAAATATTTTCTACCATCTATTCAAAAACTGTAAAATAAACTTTTTTTTTCTCATTATAATTACTTATTTAAGCATTTTGTATGAACTTTATTGATAAAACGACCCTCATGTTTTAGGTCATATAATAATCTACTCAGACATAATGGAGTAGATAAATAAATAACATGTAATTGATGAAGACATAATAAAAATCAACAATTAAATAGAACTTGGAAAGTGCAGAAAAACTAAAATTGCATAAATAAAATTGCTCTAAAGGGAGACTTTTATCTGGTACAGCTACAACGTCATAATGGAAATTGTGAAAGATAAATAAGAGCAGCAGAAAATTAAACTTGCAGTAACAAAAAACTTTGATTTATGTAGAAAATAAATTGCATCAACATTTCAATATGAAGTATTGGTGTTTTACAATAGTGAATTTATAACTAAGTGTAAGCTCGGATGCCAAAATTATGAGTTTAAAGTTCTATTTATAGACTAAATGTTGCTCTGAAACATTTGTAAATCCGGCAACTGGTGTGGAGAAAGTGGTGGAAGTGGAGAAACCGCCTCTGTAAGTGGGGTGATTTTTCTGGCTTTTACCGTTATGATAGGCGTAACTTGGATGACGGTGTGCTTGTAATGGTTGTTTGACTTAGTCTCTGAATATGGTGTTCATGATGGGCGTCAGCTTGCTGATGATCTGCCCGTCATGAACTACAGGCTTGCGCTCCCTCTTTTCTACTTAGCTGGCTTACGATCTGGGCTTTGCATGGTCATGACGGCCATCATGACTGGACGGTGCCCATCATGACACTCAGAACTTGGTATAAATTTCTTGTTTTTGCCATTTTTTTTTTCATTTTTCCGCGCAGAGGTCACTAAGTGATTAATACTTGAAATACAACACACAATACCAGCATAACATAGGAAAAGAGATATAAGCGACACTAAAAACATGTGAAATCGAGTAGAATAAACGATAAAATAGTGTGTTATTAAACTCCTCCACACTTGAATCGTTGTTTGTCCTCAAGTAACCTAGACTGCATGCATAAAAGATAAATGTAGCAACATAACATGAAAAGGACTCATGAAAAACAACGACACTAGTACTCATACGTGGTTCTAAATTTGGATCTGCTAGAGGTTAATTTCATAGGTACTAATTCTAACACCAATGGTATTGTAAAAACAAAAACCACATCTTACAGACAAAAGTCTCCCTTCTAGATATCATACCAATTTAAATCATATCATTGTATCTTAATCTCACTATCCTAATTCTTTCATCCTCGTTCATTCAAGACAGTCACATTAAGGCACTTAGGTGTTTATGTAATCATCACACACATGGTAGAAAAGCCAATAAGCATTTTTATTCATGTATTACACTTAGACTTTTGATCAAATACACACATGTTTTATTCGAATTTTTGAGGTTTAACCATCGTTGGGCTATGCAAACGGGTGAGGGTTACGTAATTTAGTAGATGCAGTTGCCTTTATTTTATTTATGCTTCAAAAACTTTTCAAATTTGTTCATCGACTAACCTACTTAACGTGTGACTCAAGATTATGTTTGACTGGATAAATAAACTACTTAAAGATTACCTCTAAAAAGAATTTGGATATTATGGCACAACAGATATTTAAATTGATATCCATATTCGAGAGGCTTTAGGTGTTAGGACAATACTATTTTGTTTAAAAATTCCCATGTGTCCTTAACCTTAGCCTTTCCTCCTTTGGAACTAATATAATTTCCTAGAGAGCTACTAATCACAAGTCTTTTAAAAAAAATAGATGGTTGGATGGTTCAAGAAATGGGGAAATTTTCAACACAAGCAAAATCACATATATAAAGACTCGACAACACATGCAAAGACTCAATAACAACTAATCAAAATTAAAATCCTAAACTAGAAAGCATGAAAATACTTATTAAAAAGCAGTAAATCTAAGCAAATAAAACCCAAACTAAGAAAATGAGATATTCCTCCCCCAAACTTAAATCTTACATTGTTCGCAATGTAATGAGATAAAAGAATGAGAAAGAGGAAAGGTAGAACCTTGAGATTCACGCATGCATGCAACTGATAGGTAGACATGGCAACAAAACCCATACCCGCGGATACCCATCCGAACCCGCCCCAAAGTTGACAGGGAAAACCCGCTTTGATGGGGTTTGGGTTCGGGTTTGGATTTTCCCCGATTAAAAAATATGGGGACGGTCGGGTAATGGGGACACTAGTACCCACCCCGAACCCGTCCTCGTACCCACCCCGTTTATTTTATTATGTACATTATTATTTAATTTGAAATATTAAATACGTGGCAAATGCTTTAATATTTTGATTTGTATTAATTATTTAAAATATTTAAAATGTATGTATGAATTTTCTGAGATTTTTTTTATTATTTGAAATGTAATTTGATTTTGGAAAAAATAAATATTTTCTATTAAAAAAATTGATTTTACTAAATGGATGGTGGCGGGGCGGGGATACCCAAACCCGTTTGGGACGAGTTTGAGTTTTAATTCTCCATCCCCGTTTGGGTTTGGGGCGGGAAACGGAGATTATTTGGGAATTCGGGTTTGGATTTGGGGGAGATAAAAACCGTCCCCAATCCGCCCCGTTGCCATGCCTACTGATAGGTGTCAAGCGATTGATCTCTTTATTTTTGCAAATTCAAATAAACAAAAGCAAAAACATTAAATTAAAAACCCATGGGTTGCCTCTCATGCACCGCTTTGTTTAGACACTATAACAAATCATGCTTTTTATGACGAAGCTTTCACAACGAATAATATAAAATCGAGGGTGTATGTAACGGGAGCACATTGTTTATTTTAAAAAAAGTAATTTGTTACCTTGATATTTTGAAAAGGCAACATAAAAATATGCTTAGGGTTTGAGATTTGATTCTCAGCTCTTGCAGTTTTATGTTTTACATAGAACCAAAAAGGCATCTTTAATTTTTATAGATTTTACGTCAGATATGTTACCTCAGTTTTCAAGAAAACCGAGATAAATACTCTCTAATTTTTTTTATTCTTTTTGGAACCAAAAAGGTGCCTTTATTTTTTAAAGATTTTACGTCGGATATGTTACCTAAGTTTTCAGTATAATTGCGATAAATATTCTTTATATTTTTTATTCACTCAATATCTACCTCATTCACTTCTCAAGCCCTAGCGGAAGAACACTTCTTCTCTAGCCAATGAAGAACACTTATTCTCCAAGGAGCCCTAGCGAACGAAAAATCTCTCTCACCATTATTGTCTGGTATGTTATTATTGTTGTTGTTCTTGTTCTTGTTGTTCTTCGGTTCATTATTGTTGTTCTTATTATTCTCCATTACTGTTAATCTTGTTGTTGTTGTGTGCTACTTTTATTAGATGTGTACTATTTTTTATTTTTTTCAGAAGCTTTATGTGATTATGGATCATAGTTGGATGAAAGTCAATAGACTAAGTGTAAAGTATGAGAATGGATTAAAACATTTTCTTGATTTCGCTGAAAAAATCTTGACAATAATTGGATTTTTTGGTGTCATTGTAAAAACTGATTTAATACAAAAAAACATCATATGGATGTTATATTCAATCATTGTGGTTGTGATGGAATTATTCAAAATTACACGAAATGGGTATGGCATGGTGAAGTGACAGATAAGAGACCTCTGTCACGTACAGTTGAAGATGATGAAGTTATGAATGATACTCTAGAAGATATCATTTATGATATTGGAGTTGATGTTTTCAAGAATGCCAATGCGGTAGATACTTTGGGAAGAGATATGGAAGATTCGTTGTATTTGGGATGTAAAAGTTTTACAATATTGTCGGTTGTGTTAAGACTATTTAATTTTAAGGCAAGAGGTGGGTGGAAGGATAAAAGTTTCACTGAATTGCTTGAATTGTTGAAAGAAATGCGTCCTGAAGGTAACACGCTGTCGAACCATGCTTATGAGGCCAAGAAGATATTGTGTCCAATGAGTTTGGACTATGTTTAAATACATGCATGTCGTAATGATTGCAATATTATACAGGAAACATTTTGCAAATTTGAAGGAGTTCCCAAGGTGTGGGGAGTCACGCTACAAGAAGAAGGACAATGGTGTTGATGACGATGATGATGTAACTAGTAAGGGTGTTCCTGACAAGGTGATGTGGTACCTACCAATAATACCAAGGTTTAAGAGATTGTTTTCTAATGTTAGTGACGCAAATAATACTAGATGGAATGCAGATGAAAAAGTGTGTGATGGAAAAATTCGCCATGTAGTTGATTCATTGCAATGGAAGAAAATTGATTCCTTGTATCCAAATATTGCCCTTGAACCGAGGAACCTTATACTTAGACTTGCCATTGATGAAATGAACCATTTTGGTAATTTGAGTACTAACAATAGGGGTTGGCATGTTCTTCTCATACTTTACAACCTATCTTCATGGTTGTGCATGAAGTGTAAGTATATGATGCCATCGATGATGATTTCGGGTCCAAAACAACCAGGAAACGACATTGATGTTTATTTAACACCTTTGATTGAAGATTTAAGACATTTGTCGGAGGAAGGTGTTGATGTTGATGATGCGTATATAAGTGATAACTATAAGTTGTGTGACATGTTGTTTTGCACAATCAATGACTTTCTTGCATACAATAATTTGTCTAAATACAGCGTCAAGGGATATAGAGCGTGTCCTATATGTGAAGTTGATACATGTCACCGCCAATTACAAAATGGAAAAAATATATTATCATGCTACTATGAAAAACATATACAACAACGAAAAACACACTACTACGGAAAACATATACAACAACGGTTAAAAAAGATATATTATCACGCAAGATCAGTCGTTGTTACGTAGTCTATGGTTGTATATGTGTTACTTACAATCACGGTCGTATGACCGTTGTAGAAAACTTGAAAGCGCACGGCATATTACCACAACTGCTTTAACTAACTGTTGTAATATATTAAAGGTCCCATGTTCGATTCTCAGCAGCGCCTTTTTGGTACATATATTATTCTGGACAGCGTTCACTCTACAACCACTGTCATATTTAACAATCGTCGTTAAATTATCTGCTTTTTTAAGAATATATTTCTGCTTTTTAAAGTTTTTCTATTTTTAACTTGTATTTTTGTAAACCGTATCAGAACAGAAACAATAACTGTATCATAACAATAATTGTATTGTATTACATCAAATCCATACATTGGATTAAGAATCAAACATTGTATATATATTACATCAAAAGAAAAATGGCACAAAACAACCTATAAACATTATATAACATCACATAATTTTATCTTAGTGTTTTGGTTTAAACACCTACAGCTTCTTTTGTGATGTACATTTCAACAATCGAATCTTCTGGTCGGTGATGATTCTCCGTATATCCTTTAGAGATCTTCATGTATCGCTCTATTGGATACATATACCTTAAATAAAGTGGACCACAAGTTCTGATTTCTCTCACTAGATGAACAAGTAAGTGAACCATAATGTCAAAAAATGACGGAGGAAAATACATCTCCAATTGACACAAGATTATGGCAATTTCATCTTCTAATTCATCTAATTTTTTGAAATCAAGAACTTTATTACATATGACATTGAAGAACAAACATAATCTGGTTATAGTTACTCTCATATTTTTTGGTAGGATGCCACAGGTAGCCACTGGTAGAAGTTGTTGCATCAAGACATGATAATCATGGGATTTCAAACTAATTAACTTGGGATCTTTCATTGATACAAGTTTCTTGATGTTTGATGAGTAACCTTGAGGAACTTTGATTTCTAGTTTTCTTTTCTGTGTGTTTTTTCGTTTACGATGCCACATACCCCTCTCTCTCTCTCCCTTCCCATAATATGATAATAATAATAATAATGATAATGATAATGACCATATAATAATAATAATAATAATAATAATAATAATAATAATAATAATAAATTATATTAATTTCCCCTAACTTTTCACTTCTTTTTATGACTTTTCCTTTCTATCTCTCCCTTCAATTCATATTCATACTACTAAACAATTTCCAAAATTAACTACCCTAATTAATTGTTCCAACTAAATAATTATTTAACTTTAATAATAAAATATTGCCACACCTTAAATAATTATTTAAATAAATTTTTAAATCAATTAAATAAATATCTAAATAATTATTTAAAATACTAAATTAAATAAATATTTTTACCCTCCCTGTTCTCAAAACCAATCAACCCGAGTAATTATAAAATTACTAAAATACCTCCAATCATCATAAATAGTTGATAACATCAATAAAATCATATAGCAAACACAAAAAATAATTTAAAATAGCAAAATTTTTAAGTCGAGGCGTTACATCGTGGAGTGAACCTACAAGGTTAGCACTCTAATACTCAAATCATTTCAAAATTCAAGATGAGTGTAGTGGGAAATAGAAATCAGAAAGTGTACCTAGAATCTCTCGTGAGCTGACTTTTATATGTTAGGTTCTTTGGATTGGACTTGTTGGGCCTTGGCTTAGGTCTTTGGCCGACCCAGAACATGTAATGTGAGTTTATTTATATTTGACAGTAAACTATAACTATTTTAAATATGTTATATAGATTTATTTATTTTTAGGATGAATACATTTGTATTTAATTGTGAACTATCGTTATTTTGAGTATGTTATTTGAATTTATTAAATTCTGAATAAACTGTATGAATTTATTTAATTTAGAGCATGTTATTTGAATTTATTAAACTTTAAATAAATTGATTTAATTTAATTTAAAGTTTATTAGCGTGAAATAATTTGTTTGAAAAAAAATAATAGTTTAAAATAACAATATCATGAGATAAAATTGTTATAAGAAGAATATATTGTTTTAAATTTTTCTTTAACTCAATCAATCAAACCGAACCGAAACAAACTGAATCAAATCGATTAATTTGGTTCGGTTTTTTTTTTTTAATAGTAAAAACCGAATTAAACCAAACCAATGCAAATTTCATTGGTTTAAACATTTTTTAACTGAAAATCGATCTAAAACGAACCAATACATCTATAATTTACTTTGAATTTTGACCTAATTTTTTAAATATATTTTTCTATGTGTTTTAAAATACTATCACCACCTTTTGATTAATAAAAACTAACAAGTGTGATTCTTAAAAGATTTAAGGAAAATTCATCTTGTTAGAATAGTTGGGACTTGGAGTACAATGATGAGAAAGAAAGAAAGAAGGTGAATATTTTAATATGCGTTGAACTTGTTGATGTGGGAATTTTCAACCTTTGCTTTGTTGGTACGAAAGAATTTTTTAAAGGAATATGGTAATGGCAACATTCTCTCTCTGAGGACCCATCTTCATATCCATAAACCTTTACTCCACCTCCCATACATACTTTATATCATGCCAAAGCAATTCATTTTTTTTTCTTCTTCTTTCAAACTTTTTTCGAGTGTTTCTTGGATTCCATTTACCATTGCTACTGTTCAAGTAATCAGTACTAATTACTACTTGATTATATACTTAATGGATTGTTAATTTTTGGATTCATTACAGTTAAGTTTTTCATACCTACGTTCAATTATAGCTTTACAATATTATTTACCACATCATGATATTACTGTACTTATAGTATATAGTTACTTTAATTGTTGCAAATTCAACTCCTTTTCATAATTACGGTGGATTATTGCACTCTTTAATATGTTGATGATATTCACTTTATTTGACTATAGAATTTCCATATGCATCCCCACTAAAAAAAAGAGACAAATCATATCTAAACGTTAAAAGTCAAAACAAATTAATAAGAGAATGTGCAAATCATAGTTAACTTTAATGCTTTATTTTTGTTACTTGGGATTTCTCTGTTCTGCCTTAACTTGCATGGTCGGTTAATTTTTGATACTTTCGGCCGTAGATGCTCATAATGATCACTAGCAATTTTTTTTCTACAGATGTAACATAATTTTTACTTCTAACAAATTTAAAATATGAGTTTTACAAAGACCTGTGCCTTTAAGGATATAGTTTTTTCAATCATTATTATAACTAACATGTTATAGCCGTTCGTAAGGCCATAGCAAGAGATCCAGGAGCAGCACCCTTCAAAAGAGTAGGAGATTGAGGGATCTATCAAAGGTAGATGTTCCCGTCCTAACACACTGTTTGTCAGCTGATTAAATTTAACAATCATTTGCATATTACGTCTTTCTTCACGCAAACCGTTTAAAACCGCTCATTATATAAGAGTGAATGTGTGTCATTTTCGGACATTCATATTCACTATCAGTCTTGTGTTACTTTTCATTTTTGCATTAACTTAAACACTGGAGTACTAATCTTGTCATCGGCAATCTCTTCGTCGAACTGAAAAATTTACTTTGCAGCACAACGATCTTATTTCACCATTTCATTAAATATTTTGGTTTTCCAATGATCAGTAGTGTCATATGTGAAAATCAACATTTGATTCTCGTGAATTTCCATGTTCAAAAGTGTTGTCACAAATGTCGGAGAATAAATAAATTTTCGTTAAGCTTATTTTTCCTTCTGAACGTAAAAGGTTGCGACGAGTCAAGGGTGTTGTCACAAACGCCGCTGACGTACAACCAAAACAAACAAAACCCCATCACAAATGACTTAGTGGTGTTGTCACAAACGCCACTGACATACGACTAAAAGGATCAAAGCCCCGCAGTGACAATGCACATATAAAGACAATAAACTACATGCTAGCAATTACGGGCTCATCCCCTCTTGATGGCTAGCCACGTCATAGGCAGTGGTGAGTCCATATTGCGTCGACCTCAAATCAGGTTCACGCCTAGGGGTAGGAAAGGGGTATCGATCCTTGGCTGGGTGCGATTTCCAGAAACGCTTAATAAAATTTTGAGCACGATCTCAAAGGACAAGCTACCTCTTAGAGACACAAACTTGGGACTTAAATCAAGGTCGTAAAAACCGGTAAAAATAATGGTAAGAAGCAAAAACTGAAATACGTAATGCAAAGAAGGAACCATCAATTTTACTTATTCATTAAAGATATAATCACATCGAGCATAAGCACACCAGGACAAAAAAAAAGAGAAAAGAATGACCACGCGTCCGAATAATCCTCATAGAAGACCGATTTTATATCATTCATCATTAAGCCAAGACAGACTTGTTCTCATGAAATAAGCCCTATGGGATAAAAATATTCCACCTACTGTAGAGCAATGTCAAAAGAGTCATGCAATAGAGTAATTCTCCTTTACCGACTTCGCATACTCCTTTTCCAAGGTAAGATTATCAAGACGCAGATCACAGAGGTCTTCTTCAGCCTTCTCTCAACCTTCATGAGACTCCTTCAAAGATCTCTCAGCTCTTATAACCTTTTGCAAAAAGGATCCAATGCTCTATTTGCTTCAACAATAATGGCCTCAGTTGTAGATAACGATGTCTGAACAGAAACTAAAGCTTCATTCTTCTTTGTCACTTTCTGCAGAGAATCTTCACCTTTTCAACCAGTGTGTCAGGGTATTCGAAAGGCTCCATAGTGACTCTTATTCCTGAAAGCAAGACAAACGCCCCTCGAAGCTCTTCCAAAATCTGTATCGGTCGATTGTAAGGGCATTAACATACTTTTTAAGCACTTTCTTTTCTCTTCGAAGACGGTCGTGTAAAAAGATTTCTCCCATCCCAGCAGGACCAAGCACCAAGACAGACAAAGCCCTACAAATATAATACACCAAATTCGTTAATTCCTTCTGATGAATGACTTCATCTTTTCTTGATAAGTACACATAGTCCTATTTAGAAGATAAAGCTCAGATTTTTTCCAAGTGTCTTAGGATCAGGGCAGACAAGTAATGAGGGGGCAGAGCCATCAGTGTCGATGTAATCTCTTATATGAGGCAATGTTCCTTTAAATCCTGTTCAAGTGCCCATCGCCGACAGACAAACAACCTTTCCTCCGGAGACACCTCGAGCTCAAGGCTAACAACTAGACCTCATTTAGCCATGTGCGTCAGTGAGTGCATAACCTTGCCCTCTTGGATCTCATAAGGAGAATCACAAATCTCTAACCAGCAGGGGGAGGTGAGCAGAGAGTGACCCGCCCAATAAAGGACACCGTAGTCTGAACCCCCTAGTGGTTGGGGCGCCGATGACATCTACTAGGACTACCACAAATATACCTATGATAACATGTTATTACCTAGGTTAATCAATCAACTGAAGTAATAGCTCTTATTTAGGTGTCTGCGTTTTTTTATGGACATATCACTATGATCAATAATAACAATTATGGTGATATATTAAGGCTTACATGTTTCGAATCTCAGCACCATCATTTTTCCATTTTTTTTATACAACAAAGGGCATGTCCATTAATTTTTATATTTGTATAAAAATAAAAAATAATTGCACTACTGTTGTATTTGTCAAACGTGGTTATATGTCACCTAAAATTAATATGTTTTATTACAGTTGGCCTTTTCAACCGTGGTGAAATGTGTTTCTTTATAATTAAAACATAGCAAATATAGTTTATTTCCTTCAGAACACAAGTGCCCTAGCAAAGAACGGACGAAAGTGATAGCGTATAACACTTCCAAACTTCATCTTCTTACCTCTCATTGATTTATTGGAACGTCCAAACTTCCCGTTCTTACAAGACGAAAGCGAGTGCACACAAAAGGGGTTTATTGGTCACAACCTCTTCTTCAATTTACGGTACTATTAGCCTATGATTTTCTGAAAATGCACTAAACCTGTTTTGAAAGAGTCTTAGGAACAGATCTACAAGATTATGATCACTCTCTCTTCAGAACATGTCCACAATATCGAAAAGGCTTGCACATAACACTACTTCGACGTGGAAATATGGTGTAGATGGGTTGAGTTCGACGCGTCCATCAAATTTAAGGACTTAATGTGTTTTTTTTCTAAAGTTCAGCTGAACTAAGGATGCTTCGATAACACTATGAGAGTAGATTAGAGATTCTCGACAAAGACAATTGAGAGATTTAAAGGCAGTTATCAGTGTAGGTGACAGTTTGTAGTAGTTCAAATGTGACGGCATGTGGAAGCCATGCAGAGGCTAGTAACCCACGTACTTGTAAATGTGTTGGATGCTGAGAAAGTAACTGTTATCGACGATTACTTTTCATTTGTATATAAGTCAAATTTCTTCACTGTGATTAGGGTCACAAATTTCATTAAGTTCTCTATAGAATTAAATATCCAAGCCACAGTGATTCAAATATTCAGTGAGAAATGTATGATCATGTGTACCATTATATGTTAATGCCAACACTTTAGTTTCGGTTTGTTTCATTATCTTCTTTGTTTTAAATACACTCTTATTGTTTTTTCATTCTAAGTTTTCATATTTTTCTACACATTTCCATTTCCTTCACGTTGTTCTTGAGTTTTCACAAACTCAAACAAACCCACCCTTTTTAAACACATTGACTTTTCTCAAACATCCATGCACAAATATGTCCTTGAGTTTTTTTTTAGTTTAGTCTCTTAAGTGAACCAAACTCATGATTGTTTACTAAAAATACTAGTAAATAAATAGGCAATCCCGGTTGGACCCCTTTTTTGTGCATTCTAATTCAAGGATTTTTTTCATAAAACTGTGTGTATTTTTTGTTTATTTATTTTGTTCTTCAGATAAATGTTTGACTATGTATGTGTTTGAGAAGTGGTAAAGTTAAAATGACAACAAAAAAGTCAAAGAATACCTCATTTCCACAAAATGACGCCCCAAATATGGAAGAACAACCAATCGAAATGAAGTAACCGCTTCCATTATAATCCAGATTCAAGTTTCCACGATGTTACTAGAAGTGGAGGTTTCCCCATCACAAGTAACGAGTATCCCAACTACTCCCAGGGCCCCACAACCAATTTTGGGAGATTTTAGGCCTTTTTTTCTCCCAAGTTTCATACTACCCCCCTGTTGGTAGGGAATATCCATATGGCGTGCCAACTGCAATGATGAAAGACCTATAAACCAATGCATCTACATTTGCAGATAATGTAATAATTGTTGCATCCCCTCTCAATCTATACTTGGCATAGGGATCTGTTATAAGCAGTCATATTCGAAGGACATAAACACAAAGAGGGTTAGGATATATCCCTCAAGTCATGTCATCCTTAATCTCTAGTTCCCTCCAGTCCGTGAGGCAACAAATGGACAAGAGTAACCATTATATGGTGAATATGCTTACTCGGGAAATTAGTATTGTGTTTAACCCTTTGATACAAAACAATAACCATAGTTACCAACAACTGGCACACCAAATTGGTCGAATCGCTTATTTCTTTGGTGCCCCTCAAGCGCTTACCTAGCCAGTGCCTAATAATCAAATGCCATTGTAGGTTATACTTGTCGAACAACACATATTCAAAGTAGTCGGAGGCAATGTAGGCCTAAATGACCCTAAGGTAGTATTGGTACATAGAAACTAGGATGCAGACCAAGTGGTTAGGAATGTCCAACCAAATAATTTTGGGGGGCACTATAATATAGCCAACGTGGTCGAACAAATTTTATCCCAAAATGGCCTTAGTGTTGGCCTCCATATGCCAAAATTTGTCTCAGCTTTGTTTGAATATGTGTTAGAGACATAACTTCCAAGGGGTTGGAAAGTCCCTAAGTTCACTAAGTTTGCAAGAGATACCAATGAATCCATTGTCGAACATATAACTAGATATCAGTTTAGGGTAGCGGATTTCGCTAATAATGAATACTTAAAAATGAAGTATTTCCCAAACTCTTTAACTAAGAATGCTTTTACATGTTGTACTTCTCTTCCCCCAAATTCCATATGCAATTAGAATCATTTAGAAAGAGTATTCCATGAGCAGTTCTACATGGGCCTGTCGAAAATTAGCATAAAAGAATTGGCCAGTGTGACTCTAGATTATACCTGACTAGATATATAAACTACTTAAGAATTACTACGAAAAGGAATTCGAGACTATGGCACAATACTGATATTCATATTTGGGGGGCTTTAGGTGTTGGGAGAATACCGATTTTGTTAAAAATTTCCCAATTGTCCTTAAACTTAGTCTTTCCTCTTTTGGAACTGATATACTTTCCTAGTGAGCTACTAAACACAAGTCTTTTAAAAAAAATTGGATGGTTCAAGAAATGGGAAAATTTACAACACAAGAAGAATTACACGCATAAAGACTCGAGAGCACATGCAAATACTTAATAAAAACTAAATTATACATTAGAGTTAAAAGCATAAATTAGAAAGTAGTAAATCTAACTAAAAAGCAAATAAATCCTAAACTAAGAAAACATGAAATTCCTCTCGCACACTTAAATATTACATTATCTGCAATGTAATGAGATAAAAACATGAGAAAGATGAAACGTATAACCTGGAGATTCACGCTTTCATGTAGTTGAGAGGTGTCAAGTGATTGATCTCTTTATTTTCTGCAAATTCAAACAAACAAAAGCAAACACATTAAATTAAAAACCTGTGGGTTTCCACCCATGCAGCGCTTCATTTAACATCGGTAGCTCGACTTTCTTGGCCTTTTGAATTAATAGGGAACCCCTTCAAGACTTGCATCATTAACACCGTGCTAAACATCATTCCAACAAATTTACCATTTTAACATCTCGAACAACCTCCCCGACGTTTTCCATTTATTTCTTATGCAAGGCAATTCGTACTTGGGATCTGGTGGCAGAGGTTTCTTTTTCACTTTCGGGAGAGTCTTACGTGTTTGTTCCAAGCCTCCAGGTGACTGCGTTTACTTCTATTTTGTTAGGGGGCCTTGTTTAGAGGGATACTTATCTACCGATTTTTGACTATGTTGACTTTGCAATAGGAGTTCTTAAAGGCGGGTTTTTTTTACAAGTTTGGTCAATAAAAACTCAATATTTTCATCCCCTAACTCTAATGTGAGTTTCCCACGCTTAACATCTATAACTGATATGGTGTAGCGAGGAAAGGTTTACCTAACAAGATCGGTATTTCAGTGCCTTCCTGTATATCCATCACAATAAAGTGTGTAAGAATGATTACTTGCCCTATTCTTATGACCTTATCTGCATATGTTCTGCAATTCCAACAATATACTTAACCAATCTATATACCAACTATAGAGATATCCTAATGGTCTTCAGATCACCAAGACCTTGCTTTTCATAGACTGATAGAGGCATCAAACTCACACTCTCCCCTAAATCACATAAGGCTTTTTCAATACTCATTGTGCCAATAATACAGGGAATAGAAAAGTTCCCGAGATCTTTTAATTTCAGATGCAGCTCATTTGGATGACAATGTTGCACTCTTTTGTTAGCACTATCGTTTCGGTGTCCCATAGTTTCCGCTTGTTAGATAAAATTTCCTTTAGAAATTTGGCATAAGATGGCATTTGTGACAACACCTCAGTGAAAGGGATGTTGATATACAACTATTTTCAGAACTTCAACAAACTTCCAAAAATGGTCTTCAAGCTTGGTTTACACTAATCTTTACGGAAATGGGATATGAGGTTTATATGGTGGGGGAGACACATATGGTTCTTACTTTTCTTCTTTAACTACCTCTTTCATAGGTGGTGTTGATTCTCCCTCATTTTCAGATGACACAACCCCACCGTTGTTATCCTTTCCTATATGTCCCTTGTCAGCAGTATTATCCACTTATTTTCCATTTTACAGCATTATAACATTTATTTGTCCCCTTGGGTTTAGCTCCACTTAGTCTGAAAAAACTCTAGAGGGGGCAGCGCTGGACGTTTTTTGTTAAGATACTTGAGCAATCTGCGTTTCAAGCATCTTGTTGTGAGTAGCCATGATGTCAACTTTATTTTCTAGATGCTTTATAATTTTGTTGGTATGGATGTTCTGGTTTATGATATCCTTATTTTGCTGGGTTTGGGACATGATAAAGTTATCCATCATTAGTTCCAAGTTCGGCTTTTTAGGAGCAATTTGGGCACCCATTTTTCCTTGAAGTCCGAGTGGAGTAACATGTGGTGTGGGACTGGCAGCTAATGTACTATTAATGTTCTTGTAGGAGAAATTTGGATGATTTCTCCATCTAGGATTATACGTGTTGGAGTACATGTTTCCTTTAACGTAATTTATTTGGTCTAAGACGGGTTCAACAACAGTTGACACTCAGCAGTAATGTGTCCAGGGACTCCACAAATTTTACAACTAGGAGTCACAACAGCTATGATAGCTACGAGATTGATGCTTAGGTTGTCTAGATTTTGTTACAGGGCATCCACTTTAGCAATCATGTGATCGAAGTTACTAACTTCATACATCCCTCCTCTCTGTTGCATTTTTTCTATGGAAGCGCGTTCACTCCCCCACTGGTAGTGGTTATGAACCATGTTTTTAATAAGATCATAGGCTTCATTAAAAGGTTTATTCATAAGAGTCCCTCCTTCAGCGATATCAATGGTCATTCTTGTGTTTTAAAGTAAATCATTGTAAAATGTATGAATTACAAGCCACTTTTCTAGTTTGTGGTGTGGAAAGGCTCTCATTAACTCATAATATCGCTCCCACACTTCAAAGAGTGATTCACCATCCATCTTCTTGAAGCAGGTAATTTGGATCCTCAATTGTGTTGTTTTGCTTGGCGAGAAATATCTAGAGACGAACACTTTCTTAAGTTTATTCCATGTTGTAATGGAATTTGATGTTAGGTATTGTAACCATGCTATGGCTCTACCCTAAGGGAAAATGGGAATAAATGCAATAGAATGGCTTCAGGATCAACGACATTGCTTTTGAGTGTGTCTGCGAATTCGGATCCTCCGTTGGGTTACCGAAGAATTGGTTCAACTGCATTATCTGCTACAGAGAGGGTTTTAACTCAAAATTGTTAGCCAGGATTGCAAAATTAACAAGGCTGGAGTGAGGTTCGTCGTTAGAGGTGACAGTGATATCCTTAAGCGAACGATTATCGTTTTCTGCCATTTCTTGTCGGATTTGTTGTAATCGACGTCTAACATATAGGTAGCGTTCGATTTTGTCTATCTATTTGAAATGGTTCCCTATACTTGGGTTCTTTACATACAAGTGAAAGTGGGAAAGATTGATTAAAATTGAAAAATTACTTAGTCTATAAGATGTAATAACAGAGTTATGATATTGATGAAATTGTTGAAGAAACGGAAAAACACAAGAAGGGGGTTGAATTGGGTTTTTAAAAATTAAAGCAAAAAGGAGACACGTTGGTTATCCTGGTTCGTTTGAACTCAAACTACTCCAGTCCACCCACCAAGGTGATTTCGCCTCTCTCTCTTGAGGACTTAATCCACTAATCAGTTAAGATTACACAGACACAGGGACAACTGTCACTGTCTTCTTGAGTTTTAACCACAACTCGGTTTTCTCAAGGAATTTCAACTTAAAATACTATGCTTCTAATAAGCTTTATCACAACAGTGAGTTTTACAATATTTTTGTCAAATAATGAAAACAAATGAGAATACTTGATGAATTGTGAAAGTATGCGCGCAAGTGTTTTTCGTCATCTGCAGGTGCTCCTTTAAATAGATGAGAGTGATTGATCCGTTGGAGATGTGATAGTTATTTTTGGAGATTGACAATAATGCCTTTGAATGCTTCTTTCCAAAAATACAGATCTTGTCTGATTTAATCCGTTGGTTTGTGATACTCATAAATTTGGAGGATAGTGTATCAGAGTCCACGTTGATTTGATGCAATATGAGAGTTTCTGGCTTGATACAACTTTGGTGCTGAAGCGTGAGACATCCTTCATCAGAACTTAGCTAGTTTAGATCAAGTTATTCTTCCATATCAGAGTTTCGCTTGATTAGAACTTCGCTTTGCTTAGATCTTGTTTGCTTCACTTGATTAGAACTTCGCTCAGATGGGATTTTGTGATGCTTCTATATCAGAACTTCTTTACATTATAACTTCCCTACATAATTAAAAAGAATGAATTAAGAAGCAGCAAGTTCTAACTAATATAGTGTTTGTTATCATCAAAACTATTTGGAATGTAGAATCAATTCTTGTTCTAACAATCTCCCCCTTTTTTATGATGACAAAAACTTATATTTTGAAGATTAACTTATATTTTGAAGATTAATTAATAGAGTATGGAGTAGAGAATACTCCCCCTGAATTGAAGATTTCCTTGAAAATATTTTGATTTAAGACTCCCAGGAAGTTCTGATTGCCATTTTCCTGTTTTGTTAAAAAATATGGAAGCAGAGGTTAAAATGTTCGAGACATAGTCATAGTGCACTGTTATATTTCAAAATATTCTACGTTCTCCCCCTTTGTCATTAATCAAAAAGCGAAAAGATACATGAGAATATAATAAAAAAGAGCAAGGTAATCAAAAAGAGCAAGGTAAAACACAAAGCAAGCAAGGCAACAAAAAAAACTAAGGTTGAGGAGCAGGTGGCAGTCTTGTGAACAATGCTTCCAGAAGGCCTTTGATCTGATTAACGGATTCTTCTTGTTTGCCAAGCATCCCTTTAATTTCTGCGTTAGTTTCATCCTGTTTGTCCAACCTTTTTCTTACTGCTTCATTCTCTTTCTTTAACTCATCCAGAGTTTTCAGCACTAGAGCAGATGAAGTTGACCCTTCAGAAGGTACCAAATCCTCAGAACTTTTAGCAGAAACTTTCTTTGGAGAGACTTCAGGTGATTTTTCTTCAACTTCAGTGATGACCAGAGTTTGATGCTGAGAGAATTCTTCCTGATGTTCTGAAACCATAGGATCTTTCCAGCCTAGAGGAAGAATAGGTTTCTTTTCCCAGAATCTTAGAACTTGCTCATTGAAGATCTTCATATGGTCACAGAAGTTCTGTTGGGCTATGTCATAGCTTAGTTCCTTCATTTTCTGAGATTTAGAATTAAACCACTTTCTGAATTTGGTCCAAAGATAGTCAGAGGCAGCTGGATTTAAATTCTCCAAACAACCCTGCTTCAGAAAGTTAATCCATTCCTGCATTTTTACCTCGAAAGCCAATAAAGAGTTACCAACATCTGATTTGGATACAAGTGGTTTTGGTTTGGGAATGGCTAATTTGTGAGAGGTTGAGGTAAGCTTGTCTAGAGCTTCTAGGTCAATTATAGTTCTGAGGGGATCATCTGAGAGATGTGTTGGAGGAGAGTCAGAAATAAGAATAGGAGAGCTAGGTGATGTAACTTCTGAGGTGATTTGAGGGGGACTGGTGAAATTTGGTGATGGTTGAAAGAAGTTAAGAGGACAGTTGATGCCAGGTATGGAGGTGTCAGGGTTTAGAGTGAGATGTTCTGGTTGGGAAGACGTGAAGAGAGGTTCATGAACAATGTCAGACATAATTTGTGCAAGTTCTGGTTGTGGTTCAATAAAATCAGAAGGAGTGGGGTCAATGTCAATGTCAAAGTCCTCAAGAATTTGTGGTGATGGTGTTGGATTTTGAGTTTGTGGTGATGGTGGTGGATTTTCAGAGGGCATAGGAGACGATGGGGTTTCAGATGTTGATACCATTATGGATTCGACGATAGAAATAAAAGTGGAGTTACCTTTCTTCTTAGCAGCTTTAGCAACTTTTGGAGTTTTCTGAGGAGTTCCTTCAGAGGCTTTCCTTTTTCTTGAAGTTCTGGGGGCAACTTCTAGAGGTGCTTGCCTGAGCTGTTGCAGAGAAACTTTTGGTAGGGTTCCATCAGCTTTACATGCATCCAAATATCTGAGGACAATTTCTGGATGAGTATCTGATGAGAAAAGAGGAAAATCTTTCAGAGGAATTTTTCTGGTGGTGATGACTTCCTTAGAGATTAGGGTTGGATCCTTCTTGATGGTCTCAATGATTTTCATCTTCTTGAGATTCTTTGCATTGAGAGGTCTTCCAGCAATAGTTTCTAGATCAGAGATTTCCTGAGCTTCAGTTAGGTGTTCAATCAGCTTATTCTCTGTAAGAATATCTGATATAAGTCTACCTAGAGGAATCCAATCTCTCTTGGTTCTTTCATCTTCTCTTGTTTCCTTCACACTGTTCTTCAAATGATTAAAAAGAAAGTGAGGAAGATTTGCTTTGGTGAAAGTGGAGATGAGGTATAGAAGATACTGTTGATCTTTGTTGATGTAGTCAGACGAGCTTGAAGGTTTCCTGTGATAGATGCACCCAAGAATGATTATGGCCCAAATTCTATGACGATCCTTTGGGTCTTTGATTTTGTTGGAGTGTTGACCGGTGGTGAAGATTTCCTTTGAGATAGTGTTTAGATCAGTTCCCTTTTCCATTTCACTGCATCTAATTCCTGATCCATCATGATCAATCAGCTTACCAATAAGATCTTCAGTGATGACAACCTTCTTTCCCATGATATACGACGTTACTTGATGTTTTGAGACTGATGCAAAAATCCAAAATTCCTTAACGAGTTGGGGAAAAACTGGACCCATTAAGCGATTAAAGTATTTGCTCCATCCTTGAAACTCAACCTCAGGAGTAAGGTCATACCCGTTGTCTTTCATGCTTTCAAAATCAACAATGAGTTCACAGAGAACTTCAAGAGAGGCAAAGGGGGTGAGGAGAGTTCTTGAGGGCTCAACGTACCTTTCTTCAATGACTTGGTCAGCTGATTCTTGAGACATTGCTTGTTGAGAGCTGGAGGCCATTGTTCACAGACTTAGGGTTTTGGGAACTTAGGGTTTTGGGAACACACAGAGAAACAAGAAATGTAGGAGCAAAACAAGAAATGCAATTAATACGGAGAAAGCGATAGAGAACTAAGTGAGTGATAGTGAACGTGTGAGGGTGTTAGAAGTGACATTTATATAAGAGTAACCAAGAAATAAATAGCAATTAAAAATAATAAACATGATGATTAATAGTCGTAATGATTTCTGACAAGGGAAATAGCGTGAGAAATTTTGGGAACAGTTACCGAAGTGACTTGGCGCCTCGATATGTCAACACAGACGTTTCAGTTTTTCAGAGTTTGACACGTGTTCATCATCAGAGAAAATCTGGAGCGTAGGTTGACAAGTGTTTGCTAGAGTGAACTAAACGATCTATTCTTGAAATGAAAAGTTCAGATCTTCTGAATAAATTCTGATGCAATCTTCCTTCTCACTTCTGAAGAAATATTGGTCAGATGTTCACAAAAGAAAAGAAATTCTGAGTTAAAAATATAGTAATTACATTTTTCATTCTGGACAAATTTTCATACTGAGATTTTTCAGAATGAAATTAAATCTATCTTCAGCAAGGGGTTTGGTGAAAACATCAGCCCATTGATGGTCTGTGTCTATAAATTTTAAACAAAGAATTCCCTTCTGAGTATAGTCCCTAATGAAATGATGTTTAATTTCTATATGTTTAGCCCTAGAATGCAGAATAGGATTTTTAGAAAGACAGATGGAAGAAGTATTGTCACAGAGGATAGGGATGTTACTCTCGTAAATGTGAAAGTCTTCAAGCTGATTCTTCATCCAGAGCATCTAAGTACTGCATCCAGCTGCAACTATGTATTCAGCTTCAGCAGTTGATAGTGCAATGGTGGATTGTCTTTTGCTGGACCAAGAGATTAAGTTGTCTCCCAGAAACTGGCAGCTTCCAGAGGTACTTTTTCTTTCCATTCTGTCTCCAGCAAAGTCAGCATCACAAAATCCTACCAATTTATATTCTCTGGACTTTCTATAGCAAAGACCAAGATTAGTAGTACCTTTCAGATATCTGAAAATCCGCTTAACAGCTGTTAAGTGGGATTCTCTAGGATCTGATTGGAATCTAGCACAAAGACAAATGCTATAGAGGATATCAGGTCTTGAAGCAGTTAAATAAAGGAGGGAACCAATCATACCTCTGTTGAGCTTCTGTTCTACTTTCTTACTTACCTCATCTTTTTCCAGAATGCATGTGGGATGCATAGGAGTTTTGGAAGGCTTACTTTCTGACATTTCAAATTTCTTCAGAAGATCTCTGACATACTTGCTTTGATGTATGTAAGTTCCTTCTGGAGTTTGATTGATTTGAATTCCCAAGAAAAACTTGAGTTCTCCCATTAAGCTCATTTCAAACTCTGCCTGCATAGTCTTAGCAAATTCTTTGCCCAAAGAGCTATTAGTGGATCCAAAAATTATATCATCTACGTAAATTTGACAGATCAGAATGTGATTTTTAAATGACTTACAGAATAAAGTTGTCTCCACTTTCCCTCTGGTAAAATCATTGTTTAAGAGAAAGTTACTTAGTCTCTCATACCAAGCTCTGGGAGCTTGTTTTAGACCATATAACGATTTCTTAAGTTTATAAACATATTCTGGATGTTTTGTATTTTCAAAACCAGGTGGTTGATGCACATAAACTTCTTCATCAATGTAACCATTTAAAAACGCACTCTTGACATCCATCTGATAAAGAGTGATGTCATTATTTACAACATATGAAATTAAAAGTCTGATAGATTCTAACCTTGCGACTGGAGCAAAGGTTTCTGTATAGTCTATCCCTTCTTGCTGACTATAACCTTGTGCAACCAGTCGTGCTTTGTTTCTGACAACTTCTCCCTGTTCATTTAGTTTGTTTCTGAAGACCCATTTGGTTCCAATGATGTTGAAGCCTTTGGGTTTAGGAACTAGATCCCATACGTCGTTTCTGGTGAACTGATTCAGTTCTTCCTGCATTGCGAGGATCCAATCATTGTCTGTGAGTGCTTTGTCAATAGTAGTGGGTTCTATCAGAGAGACTAATCCCACTAGAGATTCTTCAGTCTTTTTGAATGAGGATCTTGTTCTGATTGGGTCATCCTTCTTTCCCAGAATTTTGCCTTCGGGATGAGTTAGAGAACTTCTAGATTGTCTTTTCTGGATGGGTTCTTCAGAATTAGAGTTTCCTTCTGTTTTGTTCGCCTGTTTTTCTGATGATCTGGTTTCAGTGCCTGTTATTTGAACTTCTATTTCTGCAAGAGATTCATCATGCTTTGGCTTTTGAAGGCCAAGCTTATCATCAAATCTGACACAAATGGATTCTACCACACTTCGTGTTTCTGTGTTATATACTCTGTATCCTTTTGAACGTTCAGAGTATCCTAACATGAAACATTTTTGTGCCTTAGAATCAAACTTGTTCTGAGGATCATTAGTGTTTAGGATAAAGCATGTACATCCAAAAGGATGAAAGTAAGAAATGTTGGGCTTTCTGTTCTTCCACAATTCATATGGAGTCTTTTCCAGAATAGGTCTTATAGAGATTCTATTCTGAATGTAACACGCTGTATTAACTGCTTCTGCCCAAAAGTGTTTAGCCATGTTAGTCTCATTGATCATGGTTCTGGCCATTTCTTGTAGAGTTCTATTCTTGCGCTCTACAACTCCATTTTGTTGTGGAGTTCTAGGACAAGAGAAATCATGAGAAATGCCATTTTCATTAAAAAATGTTTCTAGATTTTTGTTTTCAAATTCCCCACCATGATCACTTCTGACTTTTACAATTCTAAACTCTTTTTCATTCTGAATTTGGTTACAGAAAGTAGAGAATACAGAGAGTGACTCGTCCTTGTGTTTTAAGAACTTTACCCATGTCCATCTGCTATAGTCATCTACGATCACTAGTCCATACTTCTTGCCACTGATGGATGCAGTTTTCACTGGTCCAAACAGATCTATATGAAGAAGTTCTAATGGTCTGGAGGTAGAAACAACATTTTTTGGTTTAAAAGAGGGTTTGGAAAACTTGCCTTTTTGACATGCTTCACACAGAACATCTGAGCTGAACTTCAGATTAGGAAGTCCTCTGACCAGATTGAGTTTGTTAATCTGAGATATTCTTCTCATACTAACATGCCCCAATCTTCTGTGCCAGACCCATTGTTTGTCGTCAGCAGACAAAAGACATTTTACATTCTGACTTTTTAGTTCAGAGAGTTTTATTTTGTAAATGTTGTTCTTTCTCTTTCCATTAAAGAGGATTGTTCCATCTTTCTGACTAACTGCCTTGCAGGACTTTTGATTGAAGATTATATCATAACCGTTATCACTTAATTGACTTATGGATAACAAGTTATGCATTAATCCTTCTACTAATAAGACATTAGATATAGAGGGTAGAGTACCGTTACCTATGGTTCCAGAGCCAATGATTTTACCTTTCTGATTGCCTCCGAAACCTACATACCCTCCAGCTTTAAGTTCCAGACTTTGGAACATATGCTTTCTTCCCGTCATGTGTCGCGAGCATCCAGAGTCCAGGTACCATGATTGGTGTTTCAATCTTGCTGTTAAAGACATCTGCAACATATAGGATTTTATCCTTAGGTACCCACAATTCTTTGGGTCCTTGTTTGTTAGTGTTCACAGAATTCTGATTGAGTTTTGGTTTCTCAATAGAATTTGAAGAGTAAGATTCACTGGTATATTTTATGTCATGTTTCTGTCCATATGTGAAGTGAGAGTTTAAAGGAGAGTATTTTATGATCATATCATCAACTTGTTTTGGTTTATATGGAGCTTCACCTTTAGGATTAACATAACCTATGCCCTTTCTCCCATTTCTACTAACTCCATAGATCATTGAAGCCATTTTGCTTCTGTCTATGTTTTTAGCTAGAAATTTTTGAAAGTTATAGTCGTAATGTTTTAAAATATTATCAGAACTAGTGGACACTACTGAGTCAGAATGTTTCTGAGATTTTTGAGATTCCAAAGAGTTGAGTTTTGAAATGGTTTCTTTTAACTCAGAATTTTCTGCTTTCAGCTTTCTGTTCTCTTCAGACTCAGATACAAGATCGTGTTTTAGATTCTTATATTTGAGCTGGAGTTTCTGATAATTTTCAAGAATTTCTGACAGACTTTCCTCTAATTGAGATCTAGAAAATTTAGAGAATACCTCTTTCGTTTCGGAGTCAGATTCTGATTCTGATGAGTTTGAATCATCTGATATGTTGGCCATTAGGGCAATGTTGCCGTGTTCATTTTCTGATTCGGATTCTGCTTCAGAAGATTCTGAGTCATCCCAGGTAGCCATAAGACTTTTCTTTCTTTCCTTGTTAAACTTCTTATTTGGCTTTTCTTTCTGCAGCTTAGGACAATCACTTTTGTAGTGTCCAGGTTCCTTGCATTCGTAACACACCACTTCTTTGTTCTTTGACTTTTTGTGTCCAGAGGATGGTTCAGAATGACTGCTTGATCTTCGAGAGTTTCTGAATTTTCTTTGCCTATTTTTCCATAGTTGTTGGATTCTTCTGGAAAGGAGCGATAGTTCATCTTCTTCTGAGGAGCCGCCAGAGCTTTCTTCTTCTGCCTGAAAAGCTTTAGTTTCATATTTATATTTATATTTAAGAGCAACAGACTTACCTTTCTTCTGAGGCTCATCTTCTTCTAGTTCTATTTCGTGACTTCTCAGAGAGTTGATCAGTTCTTCAAGAGATATTTCGTTGAGGTTCTTGGAGAGCTTTAGTGCCGTGACCATGGGTCTCCATACTTTAGGTAAGCTTCTGATGATCTTTTTGACATGATCTGATGTGGAGTACCCTTTATTCAGAACCTTCAGTCCAGCAACCAGAATTTGAAACCTTGAGAACATTTTCTCAATTGTTTCATCATCTTCCATTTTGAAAGCTTCATACTTCTGGATAAGTGTCAGAGCTTTAGTCTCTTTTACTTGAGTGTTGCCTTCATGCGTCATTCTCAGCGAATCAAATATGTGTTTGGATGATTCTCTGTTAGTGATCTTTTCGTATTCTGTGTGAGAGATTGCACTAAGGAGAATAGTTCTGGCCTTGTGATGATTTCTGAAATCTTTCTTCTGTTGATCCGTCATATTTTTCCTTTCGATCTTCTGACCGTCTTTTCCAACAGGGTGAGTGTAACCATCAGTCACCATATCCCAGAGATCTCCGTCGTGAGCCAGAAAAAAACTTTCGATTAGATCTTTCCAGTAATCAAAGTTTTCTCCGTCAAACACTGGTGGTTTGCCACTGATTTTGTCATTGTAGTTCTGAACGGATTCCGCCATAGTGTTTTCCGTGAAGGATCTTTTATCTGACACGGTTAAGTGTTAGCACCCAGAACCAGGCGCTCTGATGCCAATTGAAGAAACGGAAAAACACAAGAAGGGGGTTGAATTGGGTTTTTAAAAATTAAAGCAAAAAGGAGACACGTTGGTTATCCTGGTTCGTTTGAACTCAAACTACTCCAGTCCACCCGCCAAGGTGATTTCGCCTCTCTCTCTTGAGGACTTAATCCACTAATCAGTTAAGATTACACAGACACAGGGACAACCGTCACTATCTTCTTGAGTTTTAACCACAACTCGGTTTTCTCAAGGAATTTCAACTTAAAATACTATGCTTCTAATAAGCTTTATCACAACAGTGAGTTTTACAATATTTGTATCAAATAATGAAAACAAATGAGAATACTTGATGAATTGTGAAAGTATGCGTGCAAGTGTTTTTCGTCATCTGCAGGTGCTCCTTTAAATAGATGAGAGTGATTGATCCGTTGGAGATGTGATAGTTATTTTTGGAGATTGACAATAATGCCTTTGAATGCTTCTTTCCAAAAATAAAGATCTTGTCTGATTTAATCTGTTGGTTTGTGATACTCATAAATTTAGAGGATAGCGTATCAGAGTCCACGTTGATTTGATGCAATATCAGAGTTTCTGGCTTGATACAACTTTGGTGCTGAAGCGTGAGACATCCTTCATCAGAACTTAGCTAGTTTAGATCAAGTTATTCTTCCATATCATAGTTTCGCTTGATTAGAACTTCGCTTTGCTTAGATCTTGTTTGCTTCGCTTGATTAGAACTTCGCTCAGATGGGATTTTGTGATGCTTCTATATCAGAACTTCTTTACATTAGAACTTCCCTACATAATTAAAAAGAATGAATTAAGAAGCAGCAAGTTCTAACTAATATAGTGTTTGTTATCATCAAAACTATTTGGAATGTAGAATCAATTCTTGTTCTAACAATTGTTCCCCGGCAACGGCGCCAAAAACTTGATAGGCCACAAGTTCACGAATTTATGGGTTTTAGCATAAAAGGTTTGTCAAATCCCACAAAGATCAATTTCCAAGTACTATTATTTGTTATTACTATGTCTGGCTATGGCTACACAGGTAGTTAGTTTTAGTGAAAAGGTAAATAAAGCAATAAACAGGTTTAAATTAATCAAACTACGAGTAAGGGACCGAAACGTCGATTCCCGTCTACCAATTCTATTCATACAAAATGCAGTTGTTTATTATAATGAGAATAAAAATTGATCTGTAGAAAATATTCAACTAGTAGCGACGTCCGCTTTCGCGTATCCGTCATTGGAGTCCTAAATACGTTAAAAACCGTCTTTCGTAGTGAAATTAATATATCTAAAATTCATTCAAAGTTGAAAATAATTCATTAATTAATTTCAAAATGCTTTCATTACCTTGAAATTAATTATTTAAATGACAATGTCGGGTACCAGTTATGCTCTTTCAATACGTAACTGATATCTTTATTTTCTACTTTCATAGTGATTTTTACTTTTCAAAACTAATATTTCAAAACGTAAATTTTAAGTATTTTATCGATCAATTCTGACCTTGCTTTTGAACACCGTCAGAATTGATCGTTCGAATTTCTAAGTCTGATATCGCCCCCGTAGGTGCATAAATGGTATCTTTGTATTTCTACTTTCATAGCAAATATTTTCTATCGTTTAACCAAAAATTGAAAAACAAACATTTTTCTCATTATAATTACTTATTTAAGCATTTCGTATGAACTTTATCGATAAAATGATCCTCATGTTTCGGATCCTATAATAATCTATTCAGACATTATGCAGTAAATAAATAAATAACATATATTTGATGTAGACATAGTAAAAAGTGAAACATAGATCCCTTCAATGATGTATTACAAGGGTATTTATATCAAACTCGGGCTCTAAAAATACCCCAAAATCATGCTAAAATCGTGTGAAATAGGGCTGGAATCATGGATGCAGCAGTTGAGAAAATGCAGCAAAATTGAATTTGGGCGTCTTGGCTATGACGGTCTTCCAGTCATGACCATGACGGACTGCCAGTCATGACTATGTCAGTCTTCTAGTCATGAACATAACGGGCATCAAGACTATGATGGTCTTTTTGTCATGACCATAACGGTCTGCGAGTCATGACCATGACAGTCTGCTCGTCATGATAGTCTAAAACTTGTTGTTTTTTGTCGTTTTCGTTGTTTTTCATCGTTTTTCCGCGCAGAGCTTACTAAGTGATAAGCACCTGAAATACAACAAATAATACCAATATAACCAAGAAAAAGCAATATAAATGACACTAAAAACATGTCAAAGTCGAGTAAAATAAACGATCAAATTGTGTGTTATCAATAGCTGACACTAGAGGTGCTCTTGCTAGATTTAAATTTTTGGAAGAACTCTAAAAATACCACATGCAGATGGTTGTGGATGCTGACGATGATTATATGAAGGTTGAGTACCGTCGACAGTGTTCACTGAGGTGTTAGCTCTTGTTCCTTGATGACATGTCCATGTTTGTGGACAAAAGATCAACATACATTGAGGTGCACTACCTTAGATATTTCATCGACTTGGCGATGATTCACGAGAACAAATGGGGTTGCATGTTTGGTCTACCTGTACTCAAAGCTGGAGAGGGTTGTCTTTGGAAGGCAAAGCAAATGATAGGAAGATAAACGTTGCTTATGGTAATTTACCGTTACTAATATTTTCATAACTATTTTGTTACAGTTGTTACTAATATTTTATCTTAATCATTTTCAGGGATGAATCATCACCCACTTTCCTCATATTTTCGAGTGGGAACATGTGTCAGACTACGCTGAAGATTGGCTATGTGTTGTCGCCTTTTCCCCGTATAGAGAGAATTAGACGACCGAGCTCTTTTAGGTGAATCTTGATTGCATTGTAGCCGATGACATTGCCTTTTGCCTATATTATGGTCATCTCCAAACACGATAGATGTACGTCATTTCATTATACTCTAGATGGATGACATGTGGGTCAAGTATGATGTATTTGTATCTGCCCGAGCGAGCGATGTGCCAATTTGGGTGTTTGCAGATTATTCTGAGATACCCCTCAAAGTCCGCTCCTTCCATCGTCCGTCACAGAGATCTAGATGCGATACTTGAAGATTTTGAGTTGGTACTAGAGGAGTATCATAGAGTAGCAGCTCCTGTACATTGGGCTTATGTAGACGACTACATGACATGGTTCTATAGGGTGTCACACCCTATCATGACACCAGGCGTTCCTGGAAGGCCACCTAGGCCATCTAATTAGGAGGTACTTGTGGCTAAGGATGACCACACCTAACACGTAAGCAACGACGGTCGACGTATTATGGATATGGCAAGATCAAGCATAAAGGCAGAACTTTTTTAGGAAAGCAGTCCCTTTTTGGCCCTTGAAGAAGGCATTATTTCTGAGGCGCGAAATGCTTTGCAGTACAAGCAGAAAAGCCGAGGGGTTATACATATTCAATAAGTTATGTTTGGTTCTATTGTTTTTGGTATTTTTAGAACAATATGCATGATCTATACATTTTGATTTTATTTTAATTAATATGTGACATTTTACTTTCATTTTACTTTAATATAACTTGATTTTGCTTTTATTATACTTTAATATAACTTGGCCTAAACAAAATTACAATGTTGGAACAATGTTGTTGCATTGAAACCATTCAGGGGGTTTTCATAGATGTATATCCAAAATATCCCTTGTGTACAATTAACACGCTCCCAATACCTTTTAAACGACTTCAAGGAGTATTTCGGAGATGAATCTCTATATACACCCTAGAAAATTTACGGAGATACATCTTCGGATCATATTTTGCCAAAAATGGAATATATGGCTGAATTACGAAAGCTGGTGTGATTTAAGATGCGTCCGGCGATACATTTTCGGATATAGAAAGGACATTTTCAAGTTATCAGAAGTGTGAGACACGCCCCATAAGGTGGAAAGAGCATTCCTCTAATAGATATCTAGAATTTTACTCAAATCAACAACTTCGTTTTGTAATTTAAGAGAGCATGAATGGTCTCCTGCTCTTTTCTATTTGCTCATTATCCTGCTCCAGATCAATGATTTATAAACACTACAAAATAATATTTTAGAAAATTAATATGCATACGATGTAAGCCAAAGGTACAAATTAAGGCAGAAGAGTTGACAATAGAGAGAAAGCAGCAGAAAATCCAGATCCTATTTAGGAAGTGTTGTTAATAATGGATTTTTTTTAAAATAAAAAAGAACTATTTTAAGTGAATGTTTATCTCCTTTTGATTTGTGCATATTCTAAAGAACTTGTTTTACTAAACTGTAATCAATCTTAGCTTTCTAATAGCAGTAGTTTAATAATAAACAAACAATTATAATAAGTTCAACTTATATTTCTATTAGGTGTCAATTTAGTAGTAAAAGTTTAATTTTACAATGTAATTCAAACCTTACTTAAAATAGTTGTAAAATTTTCTTTAATAACATTGATATGAAGTCTTATATACCTAAATTGAAGTATTATTTTTAAACAAAATATTTAAATATTATTTATATTAATATGATTTACAATTAAAAATATGATAACAAATGCATTGTTGATCCAAATGTTTTTATAAACAGTGTTATTGTTATAAACGAAAACAATTTTACTATTGATTCAAATATTTTTATAAATATTTCTAAAACAAAAATAATATTTATATACGAAAAAAATGCATTGTTGGTTCAAATATTTTTATATACGAGAACAACTTTACTATAGATTCAAATACTTTTATAAATAATGTCAAAAACAAAAATAATATTGATATGCGAGAAAAAATACATTGTTGATTAAAATATTTTTATATATGGGAAAAAATACTATTGTTATAAATGAGAACAACTTTACGACTGATCAAAATATTGAATAATAGAAATACTACTACATGTTTATTATTTCAACTTAAATTTACTATTGTTCATAAATATCTCATCCAAAAACGTATCATGTGCGTACGCGCGGGTTTGTTACTAGTTTTACTAAACTGTTATCTATCCTAGCTTTCTAATAGCAGTAGTTTAATTCATCAAATTAACAAACAATGGTCATCTCCCCTTCTCGTATTTGGGTGTTCCAATTTTTAAGGGTAAGCCTAAAGCTAGGTATCTTAGATCAATTCTGGACAAAGTTAAAGCTAAGTTATCCAAGTGGAAGGGTTCTCTTTTGAGTTTTGTTAGCAGAATTCAAATAGTTAAATCTTTTATTGCCTCAATGCTCGTTCATAGCTTCATCATCTACTTTTAGCCTAAATCTCTGATTAAAGAACTGGAAAAAAGCATTAAGAACTTTGTTTGGTATGAAGATATTAAGAAATCTAAGTCAGTCATTGTGGCTTAGGCTAAGGTATGTGATTTTATCGGATCAGAAAGAGGATCAGCAGCCAGCAACACGTCGTGAGCTCCAAATTCGTCGGTGGTGAAGAAGAGGAGGGGTGTACCTACAAGACACTCTAATGCCAAAGTGAGGTTCAGAGCGAAAGAGAGCAACTACAGAAAGTGTTAGTTCAGAATACCTGACCCTCCTATGGAGGAGGGTATTTATAATGTACCACCGGCGCTGGGCCAACGGTTATCTGTAGTGGGTTAGATCATTAGGCCCAATACGGATAACTGCCAGGATCTACGTGGAGTAGGGGAAGATCAGCATGTGGTTTTCGTCCTGGGTCAACTGCCCCGTGGACTTCGGGAGGTAGAGGACCTATTCTCGAGGGCGAAATCGTCGCCCGGAAGTCGTGGGTAGTTGGCTGATGACGTGTCCCCGCGTGGGGAGCACGTGGAGAGCGTGAGGAATATGCGTCAGGAGCATTCCCTCCCACGGGATGATGGATTGGGCTTGTGTTGGGCCCTCCCCGACGAGAAACTGGGTTGGGTTGTGCCCGACGGTGGGCCAGCTCTGGCCCAGTCCAGAACAGTACGCAAGCCTCTGGAGCATGAGGGTTAGGTCTAAGGTCCATTTCTACCCTTAATGATGTTTTCAACATGAAGTTTTGCTGGGATCTTATGAATTCCTCTAGGAGTCGGGCTCTCTTGTTGGAAGCTAGAGCGCTCAAAGATGGCATTCTTATCAAGTACCATATTACTTCGTCTATTTGGAGCAGCATTAAAAGTGAGGTGGATGGTGTAACTAACAACACTAGAATTGTCTTAGGTAATGGTCGTAGCACTAATTTTTTGCTCGATCCTTGGTGTGATCTTCCTCTGATTACTAGAATTCATGATCCTGATGATATCAACACCAACACTCTGGTTTCAGATTTCTTACACAATGGCTCTTGGAATTTTCTTATTCATGTGATCAATAAAATTCCTAACTTTTCATTGATGCAGATAAAATTACTATCCCAATTGATAGCATGGTTGATAGCAAGATTTGGATTCACTCTAGTTCTAGTGACTTAACTCTCAAAGATGCTTATGACTTCAAGTCAGAAACTTCTTCAGCTCACCCTTAGTCCAAGCAGATTTGGAATGTTGATATTCCTCATTCCAATGCATTCATTGTCTGTAGGCTTTTATACAATCATTTGCCGACAGATGATAATCTCATGTTGAGAGGTTTCTTCAGTCCTTCAATGTGCAGCCTTTGTCACTACAATCACGAATCAACGGAGCATCTTTTCTTTCACTGCACTTTTGCTTTACATATTTGACACTGGTTTTTCAATATGATAAAGCTTTCTATTGTGTCTAATATTTTGAACATTTTGGAAATTTATGACAGGAATTAGAGCCTTCAATTCAGAGTTATTATTCAAGCTTCCATTGTTCACATCTTCAGCAACATTTGGTTGGCTCATAATCATGTCAGATTCAACAATGCTTTAAGCACTGGAAAAAAGACCCTTAACCAAATCCTTATCGAGGTTACTTTCATTGCAAATATTACCTCAAATGGCCAGCTCATCCATTCACAAGTTTACTATTATCAAGTCCTTCAATGCAAAGTTGCATCCGCCCAAGGTGCCTATAATAATTGAAGTTTTATGCTTGCATCCGGCTGTTGGTTGGTTGAAATGCATCATGGACGACTCTTTCTCCTCTAATAGGGCATCGTGTGGTGGTATGTTCAGAAATCATTTGGGCGACTTTGTCTTTGGTTTGCTGAAAAGCTAGACAGCTCTTCATTGATTGTTGCGGAGCTTTTTGGAGTAATTAGGCCATTGACTTTGCAATTTGTTTTGGTTGGAATAATTTTTGGCTTGAAACTAATTCCTTTTATATTTTGTTGGATGTTAAAGATCCCTCTGTGGTTCCTTGGCATATTAGGACCATATGACTTAACTGTTTAGTCAAAATTAGAAATTTGAGATTCCATATTTCTCATATTTTCAGAAAAAATAATCAGTGTGTGGATTTGTTAGCTTTTTTAGCTCTCAATTCCCCTTTACCTTTGTCTTGGGATAAGCCACCTGGGACCCTTATCCCTACTGTTGTTAAAAATAAATTAGAGGTTTCTAATTACATATTTGTTAATCACTGAGAGGATCTTGGTCTAATCCCCTCTGTTATATTTTTACTCTTTCTATTCTATTATTCTGTTTTTATAAAAAAAAAATGATAATAAGTTTAACTTATATTTCTATTAGGTGTCAATTTAGTAGTAAGATTTTAATTTTACAATTTAATTCAAATATTACTTAAAATAGTTGTAAAATGTTCTTTAATAACATTGGTCTTCATAATAATTTTTTCTTATTCAATTTTTTTCTATAAAAACAATAATATTTTGTACTAATGCAAATAAAAAAATTAATAATAATGTTTTATTAAAGTTGAGCTGCACCACACTTCAAGAACTCAAAGGGGTGTAGTAAGAATATTTATATTCTATGAGCCAAAAGAAAATGTATAAAACATAAAATAATAATATCAAGATTATTTATGAAATACATAAGGCTTAAATTTAATTTAAAAGGTTTAGAAATGTAATGTTAATATTAACTTATAGACTTAAAAGATTAAATTATTTAGAAAAATTAAATTTTTAAAAACATATAACTTAAAGAACCACATCAAATAATTGATTCAATCCAACTCAACTAAACATTGTGATTCGTTTGACTAAAATTAGATGATCTGTATTTTAGCACAGTATTTTCAAATTATAAAATATATATTGAATCTATTATTCTAATTCTTCCGATCAAAATCAATTGGTTAATAATATTTTGACTATAGGACTATGTAGAAGATGATTGTTTTAAAATTTAAAATATAAAAAATATGATTTTAGACCAATTTTTTCAAATATGTAGTACAAAATTATAGATTTTGAAAAAAAAAAAAATTATATCGATTTCTTAAAAACTGGTATAAAATTTTGTTTTATACCAATTTTTTAAAAAATCAGATATAATTTCATAAATTTTATGTTGATTTTTTTTTTCAAAAATCTGATAGAAAAGCAAAGATTTTATAATGAGTTCTTAAAAAATCCAATATTAATTTTCAAAAAATTAATTTAGAAGTATTATGATAAACGTGCTCTTAATGAGGCCAGATACCATAAATTGAGTCCATAAAAAGCCCAAAATAAAGATCCATAATTTTGCTAGGTTCAACAACTTCGTTCAGTAATTTATAAGGCGGAAAATTTTACCTCATACCCCTATTATTATTATTCTTTTACCCTTATATTTTTTAAATATTCCAATTCTACCTTTTTCAATTTTCAAATTATTTTATTATTTAATATTTATTATTTTTCGGTATTTAATTTTTCTTCACCGGATAACTTGCAATTAAGTTTTTCGATATTTTTTCTTCACCGGATAACTTGCAATCAAGTTTTTCGGTATGAATTTTTTCTTCTACAGATAACTTGCAATCAAGTTTTTCGGTATGTAGTTTTTCTTCACCGGATAACTTGCAATCAAGTTTTTGCAAGTTATCCGGTGAAGAAAAATTACATACCGGAAAACTTGATTGCAAGTTATCCGATGAAGAAAAATTACATACCGGAAAACTTGATTGTAAGTTATCCGGTGAAGAAAAAATACATACCGGAAAACTTGATTGCAAGTTATCCGGTGAAGAAAAATTACATACCGGAAAACGTGATTGCAAGTTATCCGGTGAAGAAAAATTACATACCGAAAAACTTGATTGCAAGTTATCCGGTGAAGAAAAAATACATACCGAAAAACTTGATTGCAAGTTATCCGGTGAAGAAAAATTACATACCTGAAAACTTGATTGCAAGTTATCCGGTGAAGAAAAAAGGAATGAAGCAAAAATATTTTTATTCTACGGGCCATGAGAAAATTTATAAAATTTAAAATAATAATATCAAAATTATTTATGGGATACATATGTATTAAATTTAATTTAAAAAGTTTAGAAACATAATGCATAATATAAATTCATAGACTTAAAAGATTAAATTATTAAAATAATAAAGAAAGAAGAAAAAAAAAGCTAAACATTAACTTAAAAATCCACAACAAATATTTGACCTAATTCAACTCAATTAACTTTTCAAAATAAAAGAAAGGGTAATAGAAAGGTTAAGAAATTTAGAAACAGAAAGTTTATATTGAAAAAAATGTTGAATATAATGGAGAAATTGATATAACTAACTAGTTTATAGATAGTATAATTGAATCTTACCTAAATTTTAGTTAGTTATTAATTAGTTAGATGGATGTTCAAGTTGGTTATAAGTTACTTTCTATATAAGTAACCAAATTCACGTGTATGAAAGCATGATGACGAGTAATGTAAAATTCCGCAACATATCTTTCTTTTACACTCTTTTTCTGCATTTTCACATGCTTAGCTTGATTCTTAACATGGTATCATCGACCTGTGATCAAGCCTTCACCGTTGCACTTCATTCATCTCATCTCATCCATCTTGCTTTTTCTCTTAGTTTTCTCTCTTTTCCTCTATTGATTTTTTTAAAACTTTGTTCTTCCTTGTTAACCATGTCAGTTGCAAGCTCTGCAGGCAGCATCAATGGAGGAACTCCATCACATGCCAACAACAAAGGTTATCAAATTCATACCCTCAATCCTTATTTCATGCATCCCAATAAAAATCCAGCTTTGGTTCTTGTTTCCTCTTTGATTTCAAGCAATAATTACCACTCATGGTCAAGATCCATGACAATGGCTCTAAGATCCAAAAATAAACTTCATTTCATCAATGTCAATTTACCTCGACCACCGGATGAAGATCACAATTCCATTACTTAGGATCGGTGCAACACCATGATCATTTCATGGATTCACAATTCTGTTGAATAAAAAATTTCTCAAAGTGTTTTATGGAGGGATATTGCAGCAGATATTTGGAACAAACTGATAGACCGTTTTTACCAAGGTGATGTATTTAGAATTTCAGATTTTCAAGAAGAAAGATGCAACTAGAAACAAGGTGATTCATCTATAACTTCTTACTATACAAATCTTAAGAAATTATGGCAACAATTGGACATTTTTCGTCCAATTCCTCAATGTTCATGTGATAATACTTGTCAAGAAGTCACCAAGATTCGTGCATACATAGATGGTGATCAAGTTATTAGATTCCTCAAAGCGCTTAATGATCAATATAAAGCGGTGAGGTCTCAAATCATGCTAACGGAACCACTTCAAACCATTTGCAAAGTTTACTCTCTCCGTGTTCAACAAGAAAGATAAGTTATTTTACCTATTGATGAATTAAAGATATTATCTTTTCCTAACATCAACCTGACCTCAGACTTATTCCTCCCAACCCAATGTTGATTTCTGTGGTAGAGGTATTAGAGGCGGTCGATCATTTGGTGGAAGAAGTCGAGGCTCACGAATTTGCACTCATTGTGACATCACAAACCACACATTTGATTCTTGCTTCAAAAAAACATGGATTTCCTCCACATTGGAAGCAAGATGGCACAATCAACCATTATGTAGCTATTTCTGACAAAGTGGAGGAATCTCAACTTGACTTTAATGGAGAAAATGAGCAAGCTCAAAGTAGCTTGGTTTTTACACCAGACCAGCATAAAGCATTGTTGGCTCTCTTTCAAGGAACCTCTTCTTCCCAGGCTCACAACATCAATCATCTAACAAATCAAATTGAAAATGAATCAGGTATCATATGCATTATTTCTCACTCCCTAGACCTGAAAACTTCATACTTGATATTGGTGCAACTGATCATGTTTACCACACAAAATAAGTTTTTTCAGTGCATCAAAAGAATCAATCTCATAATCATCAAATTGCCAAATTGAGCATTTGTCACTACTAATTATGTTGGAACCATAAACTTTGATCAATATATGTATATTACAGATGTTTTATACATGCCTGATTTCTCTTTTAATCTCATATTTGTTCCCAAATTAACCAAAACCTTGAATTGCCAATTGATGTTTGATGATACTAATTGTATAATATAGGATACTCACTCCAAGAAGAGGATGGGCATAGCTAGATTGAATGATGGATTATATATCTTAGATTCTCCTTCTGTTACCTTGTATCACACTCCATCCGTGCATTTTATCAATACCTTACATAATCATTCTTTGGATATATCTCAAAATTGTAATCTTTGGCACTTAAGACTTGACCACCCCTCAAATACCAAATTGATTCAGTTACATAAATGATTTCCTTTTATCAAATCTGTCAATCTAATATTCCTTGTGATGTATGTTTCTATGCTAAATAAATGAGACTTCCATTTTACCTTAGTTCTCATGTTTCTAATTCTGTTTTTTATTTGCTGCAGATAGATATTTGGGGCCCATTATCCTCCCCATCTATAATGGGATATAGATATTTTCTAACTAATGTGGATGATAAAAGTAGGTTCACTTGGTTGTTTCTAATGAGATTGAAATCTGAATCATCATCCATCATCAAATCATTTGTGTCAATTATCAAAACTCATTTCAACATAACCATTAAATGCATTAGGCCTGACAATGGTTATGAATTCATTCTCACTGATTTTTATAAACATTTTGGCATTATGCATCAAACATCTTATGTTGGTACCCCTCAACAAAATGGCATTGTTGAAAGGAAGCACCAACACATTTTAGGTATCACTCGAGCTATCTTATTTCAAGCTCTATTACCTCATACTTTTTGGGCTCATGCCGTTGGTCATGCAATTCACATCATTAATAGATTACCTACCATTTTCTTGACACATAAGTCTTATTATCAAATTTTGTACAATAGATTACCTGACATTACCAACTTAAGAGTTTTTTTTTTATCATTATGCTTTGCTTCTACTTTAAAAGTTAATAGAAAAAAGCTAGATTCTAGATCTAGAAAATGCATATACTTAGGTTATAAACCTGGGATCAAAGGTCACATTTTGTTTGATTTACATTGTAAAGAGTTATTTGTGTCAAGGGATGTATCCTTCTTTGAGCAGCATTTTCCATATAAACAACCATTCACTGCTACTCGCCATTCAAGTAATAAGTCCCAGACTTACAATCCCACTTGCTTAGATGATTTATTTGATCACATACATACATATAACCCCCACTAAACTACTTCCAGTTCTCCAAACCCACCTGATCCATCTATTCCTCACAATTCTCCTTCACCTGATACACCTGACACGATACCTACATCACATTTGTTTCAAATCCTCGGAATTCAAATGAAAATGCCCCCAAGTAATCTTACCAGTCAGAATATCTACAAGGAATATTATACCTCCCACATATCTAGAAGACTATCATTGTAATCTTCTTTCAAATATAATTCCCATTTCAGAAGTAGTTGCTCCCAATCCATTTTCTCAATGTAAGTATCCTCTATCATTCTTCTTATCATATGATGCACTTTCTCTTGCACACAAAAATTTCACTTTACGTCTATGTGCCATTAGTGAACCTCACTCATATGAGTCATCCATTTGTGATGCTAATTGGAAGGATTAAATTCAAACTGAGTTGCATGCTCTGATTAAAGCCAACACTTGGACTCTTGTCCCCTTACCTTCACACAAGAAATCCATTGGCTACAAATGGGTGTTTAAGTTTAAAATGCATGCCCATGGAACTTTTGAAAGGTATAAGGCACATTTAGTTGCCAAGGGATTTGCACAAACTGAAGGATTAGATTACATGGATACCTTTAGCCATGTGGTTAAAATGACAACGATTTGAGTGTTCATGGATATTGCTGCAGTCCATAATTGGCATCTCTTTCAACTTGATGTCAACACAACATTTCTTCATAGAGACCTCAATGAAGAGGTCTACATGAAGACTCGTCCTAGTCTTGACTTACCTCATCTTAATCTTGTATGTAAATTGCAAATATTTTTATATAGATTGAAGAAATTAAGCCTATAGTGGAATAATAAACTTACTGACACACTTATTTTTATTGGATACATCCAATCAAAGGCTGACTATTCTCTTTTTACCAAGACTTCGTCTGTATGTTTTACAGTCATCCTTGTCTATGTGGATAATTTAGTTCTAGGAGGTATTGATCTTGAAGAAATAAGGAAGCTCAAAGCACTCATGAATGCCAAGTTTAGTATCAAGGAGTTTTGAAATATTTTTTAGGATTTGAAGTTGCTCGAACTACACATGGTATTTCCCTTTGCCAAAGGAAAGATGTCTTAGATCTCATAAATGATGCAAGCCTTATTGGTGCAAAACCCTGCAATACACTAATGCAACCTCATTTACAACTCCATAAGACACTTGGCATTCCACTTTCTGATCCCACTACATATCAAAGACTCATTGGATGGCTCATATACCTGACTCACTCTAGACCTGAGATAGCTTATGTAGTAAGCAAGCTAAGTCAATTTCTTGATGCACAAACTGATAAGCATATGTTTGGCCTTCATGTGCGACGTTACCTAAAAAGCAATCCAGGTTAAGGATTATTCTTCAGCTCATAATCTCTAATTCTGATTGGGGTGCTTGTCCAAACACACGTAGATCCATTACAGGCATTTGCTTCTTCCTTAGCAAATCTCTCATCAGTTGGAAATGCAAGAAATAAGTTGTTGTGTCCCGCTCATCTTCAGAGGTTGCGTATTGAGCATTGGCCCATGCTACTTGTGAAGGCATTTGGCTTTCCTCCTTACTTAATAACTTCAAAATTCCACATCACATTCCAATCACCATCTATTGAAACAACAAATTCGCCCTACATATAGTTGTTAATCCGGTTTTCGATGATAGAACCAAACACATAGAAATTGATTGTCGTGTGGTATAAGACAAGGTGCTAGCTGGAGTTGTTCACCTCATGCCCCTGACGTCCAAAAAATAAGTTGCTGACATACTCACCAAATCATTACACTCGGTCCATTCTAAAACCTTCAATCCAAGTTAGGAATGCTTGACATACATTCTAACTTAAAGGGTGATGTTGAACTTAATGGAGAAATTGATGTAACCATCTAGTTCATAGATAACATAACTGAATCTTAACTAATTTTTAGTTAGTTATCAATTAGTTAGATGGATGTAAGTTGGTTATAAGTTACGTGTTGTATAAGTAACCAAATTCACGTGTATGAAAGCATGATGATGAGTAATGACAAATTTTGCAACATATCTTTCTTCTTTACTCTTTTTATGCATTTTCACATGCTTAGCTTGATGTTTAAAATTAAAGTTTGGTCTAACTCAACCTTACAAAACCGGATTGTAAGGTGAGTGGTGTCACTCTATATAAATACTTTGTAAATTCTAAATTTAACCAATGTGAGACTTGGATTTTTCTCAATAGACACCCTCACGCCTAACACTATTGGTACTTGGTGCATGGATATAAATGGTGGGTGGCCTGAATTAGTGATATCATGATAGTATTAAAGTTGCGCCTAACTCAACCTTACAAATCGGCTTGTAAGGTAAGTGGTGTCACTCTATATAAAGAGTCTGGATCTGCTCCAGTTATTGGACTGTCCAGTTTTCCAGTTTTATTTTCGGATGTTTGACATGTGGCAGTTAAAAACTTCAATGGTATGGATTTAATGTTTTAATACCTGTATTATTTAATAAATCAAAAATCAAAAAAACACATTCCAATACTTACATTCTCCAATTTACAATACACTTCTCTGTTAACAATACAATTTCTTTCTACAATACAATTTCTTCCGATTTACAATTCGCTTCTCTGTTAACAAAAGTACTGCATATCTTACCCCTTTCTCTTTTCAATCCATACCATTTGTGTTGAATCAATCACATGAATTCTAAAATTGAAACTTGAAAAAAAAATAATAAAAGGGGAACTATTTAGGAAAAAAAGAGTTATGTTTGAATCGATTTATGTTGGATAAGGGCAGATTCGATTCACATTGGAGAAAGATACATCGGTGAGAAATCTGAGTTCATGGCGGCAAAAGAAAAAGACAATTTTGAGGTGAAGAAGAACAACAAAAGGAAGATATGTTTTTGTGTTTGAGCGTGTGAGAAAGAAGAAAAAAGAGATTTTGGTATATTATGATTTATTACTAAAAGAAACACTTATCTTCAACTTTTAATCTGCACCTTTAAAAAAATTAATTACCGCGTGTCGCACATAAAAATTAATTACCGCGTGTCGCACATCTAGAAAGCGATTTGGGTAACTGGATATTTCTCTAAATGGAGTAGATACCAACTCCTATATAAACCTTTTGTGAATTCTATCTTTAACCAATGTAAGATTTGAGTTTTTCCCAATAAAAAATTAGTTATAATTAGTTATGCTATCTATGAACTAGTCACTTACATCAATTTTTTAAAAAGTAATAAAATTTTTAGAATAAATATTAAATGTACAAAATTACATACTCAAATTTACTACTGTCAGCAAGTTCCGCAATCATGTCATCGTAACTGTCATATGCACGAGAAATACTTGCATAGAAACACACATAAATCCATATTCTTAGAAACATCTAATCAGAAGAGATAAAATTTTTTAATTTATTTCAATTTTAATTTATTTTTTAATTAGAATTATGAGGTGGTTGTGATATGAAGAAAAGAGATATTTTTATTTTTAGTTTTTTAATTAATAAAAAAATTGTGATTGTATGTGTACATAACAATATGTTATGGTTGTTTTATCTAAGAATTTTCATGTATCATATGCATAGTGATCCATGTACTTATTCAAACATAGTGATTGTATGTTTACATTACTTCAAACATAGTGATCCATGTACTTATTCAACTTCTACACAATGATTCATGTACTTATTCAACTTATACTTTTACAACCTTAAACCAAATTCATTCACACAAATAGTGCATGCATGCATGAATGAGAACATAAGCAAAAACACTATCAACACTTTCTCACCTCTCTACACTCTAACAGGCTTCTCAAGAACAGCAGACAAAAAAACATGAGACTCACCACTCTCAACCTTCTCCCCCACAACCCATTTCAACTTCCTATATCCAAACCTCTCAATCAACCTAGTCAATCCAACTTTCTTCTCTTCACTACCACAATACAAATTATCAATCCAAAACAAACCACCCGCCCGCAAAATCCGATCAACATCAAACATCAAAAACTCAAACTTGTCTTGCTTCTCACCAACATCGCCACCAATGTTGCTCGAAGCACGAACCAAATCAAACACATTGTCGTAAAACGGAAACCTATGATCCAAACTCAGGTAAAGCGGAAAAAGTCCTCTCGCCGCTATAAACTCGTTGAAAGGAGCGTCAACATTAAGAGTACTAGTAATCACAGTAACATTCCTCTCAGCCATAACCGCCGCAAAAGTTCCCGAACCAATTCCAATATCGAAACCGATTCGAATTCCATCTTTTCCTAATTGCAAAACTTCGTCAACAAGAAAATCATTCTTACTTCTAGACTTAACAAATCTTTGATTTTCATATCCATTAACCAAATCAAAGCAATGAATACAATCTCTATTCAATTTTCTACTATTTAAACACTCGAAACTCTTGCAACTATAACCATTCCAATTCACAGTTTTGTTACTAACAGGCTTCCATAGTGAAACCGGAAATGGATGAAGAAATTTTACCTTAGAAGAAACCGATTTCGCGAAACACCTTCTTCTCGGTAAAGGCTCGCACCCTTTTAGAATCAGTTTCTGCGCTAAACTCGAGTCATCTTGACAATTTGCAAACACATTGTAATTCATGTAATGAGATAACAAATCAGAAGATTTCTCGCATGAATGTCCAACCGATGAAACCATTTCAGTGAGTCCGGTTTTCGAATCTCGACCCAGAGGAAGTTTATGAGAGGTAAGAAATAGTTTGAGCTCTTTTGGAATATTGGGTTTTGAAAGATCGAAACTTTCGTAGCCGAGAAGCTGTTTTTCTATCTGGGCGAGTTTCTTTTGAGAGTTATCGATTTCTCTGAGAATTAACGAAACTTGCTCTGAGATGAGGGAGAAGCTTCTGTGTGGTTGTTGTTCGGTTTGGATGAGGTTTGGTGAAGAAGTGAAAGCGTAAAGAGCGAAAAGGTTGGTGGTGATGACAGACAGGATCATGAGAATGTTAAGTGCTGAGGAACAGATTGTTGGTGTTTTGAATCTTGCTGTTCCATCGCCGATTTTTAAGGAAACAGAACCCATTGTTGTTGTTGTTGTGAGAAAGAGATGAAGAAGAAGGATTGAGTTTGAGTGACAAAGATTTTACGAGAAATGGAAGTTGTCGGTTTGGATTGTTTCACGTGAGTTTTGTTGTGTATTAGATTGTGTTGTCTTGTTGTTGTCACATTGAAATTTCGGAGTTATTCTGGGTGGTTTCAGAGTTCAGTGTCTGTAGCTGGATGTATTAAATTTATATTGCTTTTTATAAATGCAAAGAACGGTTTTTTGAAAGAGTTTAATTACTATGCACTGACAGTTTTACACTGTCAATATATCACCATCATCCGTTTGAATTACTTTACAGATTATTAAATTAAAAGTCAAACTTCTCTTTATATCCAACGGTTATAATTAACTGACAGTGTAAAATCCTTTTACACTGTCAGTGCATTTCAATTAATTCCTTTTTGAAATTGATAAGACTTGGTTTTATGACAATTGAATATATTTGTCAGGAGAGTTATTTCATATGGACACTATATTTTCTATTCTGAAAGTATATTAATGCATTATGACAAAATTGAATATACTTGTCAGGATAGTTTTTTTATTTATAATTATTTTAAAAGAGGGTTGTTTGTTATTTTGACAGCTTTTCATCCCATTATGGTTATGTTGGATAAAAATATTGCTTAGTTGACTGATAGTGTATAGTTTATAATTAATAATTAGTGATCGATAGTTTATAGTTGAAGATCGATGATTTATAGGTGATAAGTTAATTGAAGTGTTTGATAAAATTAGTGGTTTAATTAGCTGAAAAAATAAAATGACATAAAAGATATTTGATAACTATTATTTTATTTTAACTTACAATAAATTATAAAGGATAGTGGTATTTCAGTTAATATAATAAGGGCAAAAGTGGAAGAAAAAATGATTAGCTATAAGCTATAAGCTAGAACGTTATTTAAATTAGCGTTTGAAAAATAAGTTATAAGCTAATAAAATAAGCTATAAGCTCGTGACGAAAAGAGTGTTACCAAACAGGTCTTTTATTGTATTATGAACTTATAAACTATAAGGCATAAGCTATAAGCTCAAAAAATATCTTGTCAAACAAAGCCTATATATATTGTTTAGACATCATGAAAAACCATAAGGATTCGAGTGTCTATATAAGAAAAAAAATGAAACTATACGGTTTTGAAATCGTATTATTATGATACGGTGTTGCATACACACTACATTATTGATAACTTTATCGAATTTTACTGATGAAGTACAAAGATCAAAAATGGATATGTATATATGTGTACATTCCAATCTTTTTACTAAACCCTACTAACTATGTGGAAGCCGACTAATGAAGGATGGATGAAGTGTAATGTTGACGCAAGATTTAATAATTAAATGGGGACTACTAATAGAGACTGGTGTGTTAGACATTATCATGATAGTTTTATCATTAGAAGTATAGCGTGGGATGGTGGTCTCTTATTGACTATAGAAGCTGAAGCTCTGGCCATAAAAGAAGTCGTTCAAGCAGCCATCCAGTTGCAACTGAATTTTGTGATATTTGAAAGGAATCTCATATTGCGGTCCAAGCGCTCCAGGCCAACTATGGGGTAGCTCATAATTTAGCCTTATCATTATGTCTATTAAGAGTCTTTTACATTGTATTCCTAATTTTGAGGTAAAGTTTGTCAAACTTCAAGGAATTTGGTTGCCCATTTGTTAGTTAAAGCCACCAATTCTTGGACTAGGTGTAGTATGTTTAATTTCATTCCTTATTGTATTGAACGACAATTGTTAATTGAAATGCATTAAGTTTATTTGGGTAAAAAAAGAACTAAACCATCTTGATTTTGCAGATCTTATACTTGAGGGATTTTATACTTGTCAGACATTTTTTAGATAAGTTAATAAAGTCTGGGTTGCAATCCGTCTCGAACCTCAATTAGCTCGGTAAAGGGAATCCAAAGGCGGAAAAGTTAACGAACAAAGCTTATCTTCTCAGCCCAAAATTTACAAGGCGTTAATAGTTAAATAGGGGGACTTAAGGTAATTGGATCAAGCATTTGTAGTTGATTGGCAATGATAAAGGATCTCCCACTAAAGCCTATGTTCAATTATCATCAAGAGGTCATCCCAATTTGGGACAACCGCATTAATGAACTTTATTGAGCTTTAAATACGAATTCGACTAGAGTGACTATATAATGAGGATATGAGTAAGGAATGAAGGACACACTTTTCATACAACTCACATTCAATCAATTACTTGCGAGTCTTACTGGCTCTGCGCAGCTGGAGTTATCCATAATGTACTCTCCATGTTTAAGTATTGAAGTTGTTGATTATGTCCAACAATAATTCTTTGTTTTAAAAATATCGGGGCTTGCTTATTATACTTTAAATATTTCTCTCAAACTTTTAAATTTTTTGAAATTATCCATGTTTGGATATTAACATTCAGATGCACCTAGTACAATATTCTACATACAAACTTAATTAGCAAAAGATCAAATTAGTGGATCTAGATATTAGTTTTAGAGTATTATTCGTACACTAACTTTCTAACAACATTATAACATGTTGGTCATATGATCTCACTCATTAAATGATAAACGGGGTCGCATTCATCAAGAGTTTCCAAAATTCATGATATCATAGTTTATTCTAGTCTATGTTGATGATATCATAGTCACTAGTAACTCCAAAAGTCACATTCATCATATAGTTTCCAAACTTTATGATCAATTCTCTCTTAAACAGTTGGGCAATCTCGATTACTTTTTACGAATTGAAGTATCTCACTACTCCAATATGATTCTCTTTTTGTCTCAACCCAAGTATATTAGAGACCTTTTGGCCAAAACAAACATGAGTGAAACCAAGAGTCTCCCGACACTTATGGTGTCAAATCTCAAGTTGACCAAAATGAGGTTTGATTATCTGCAAGATCCTACATACTACAAGTTAGTTGTAGGAGCATTACAATATATGTTACAATCCCAATACCTGAAATCAGTTTTTCTGTCAACAAAGCATGTCTATTTCTTTCCTAACCCCTAGAGAGTCATTGGACTATAGTTAAAAGGATACTTAGATATCTCAGTGATACTCTACATCATGGCTAACTTCTCACTCCAGCAAATCCTCTCAAACCAATCCTTATTACTGCTTTCTCTGATGTAGATTAAAGTTTGGACCCTGATGATAGGAAATTTACATCAAGCTCTTGTGTCTATCTAGGCCCAAATTTAGTGTCCTGGTGGTAAAAAAACAGACTTTATTAGTTAGATCAAGCACTGAAGCTGAATATAGAAGCCAAGATAATATAACAACAGAAGTACTTTGGTTTCAATCCCTCCTGGTAGAACTGATAGTTATGACACTTACACGTGTCTTATATTATGACAATCAGAGTAGTGTGGCTCTCTCACACAATCCAATCCTCCATGCCAAAACAAAACATATATAGTTGAATATTTTCTTCATCATAGAAAAGGTATTAATAAAACCTTCCATGTTAAGCACATTCCTGCTACTCATCAATATGTTAATCTCTTAACGAAGCATTTGTCCTTCTTAAGATTTCTTTATCTATGAGATCAACTAAAGGTTGTGGATAAAGCAAGAGAATTTCTTATTGCACCCTTAATAGTTCTACTGCACCATGTAAAATTCCACAATTGCCCCCTTATTCCAGAGATATATCTCCTGATGCACTCAAATGTAAGTGAACATTGAAATATTTCAGAGATATATCTCCGGAAAATTTTGGAGCATAAGTCGCGCCAGACTCTTCTCCTTCCTCATTTCACATTTTTCTTCAAACTCAACTCAACCTCTGAATACACTTAAACTTCACCAAATTAAAATTCATCAAGCAACACTCAAATAAACTCAAGGGAACATCACGCATCAGGTATAACATCACTCAATTGCATCAAAACTATAAATTTCAAGTAAGTTTTTCGAGTTTTCGGTAAATTTAGAGTTTTAGTATAAATGTGTAGAAATTAACGATTATGGTTAGAAATGTGTAGGAATCACATGTAACATAGTTTATACTTAGTGTATGACATGTTTGTTGGCTGAAATCTGTGATCAGATCATATTTTTGTCAAATTGCATGTGGTACATTCGCCATTAACGCAACTTTTGAGTTGCAGAACATTTCGGAGATGCATCTCTGGAATTGTTCAGGATTTCATATACTTTAGGAAATTCCGGAGATGCATCTCCGGAATTGTTCAACGTTTTAGTTTAATGGTGCTTCTGGAGATGCATCTCCGAAATGTTTCAACGTTTTAGTTTAATGGTGCTTCCAGAGATGCATCTCCAAAATTTCCTTTAGTATTTTTTTAAAAATTTTATGCCTTACTTTAACTTACATGCATAATGGTTGACAGAGTTGACAGACTGAGACATGGCAGGGTTGCTCAACACGCATCTGTTCGGCGGGAGCTGAGCCAACAGCTTTCAGAGGCTCCAGGTACCTCTGGTCAGATAGAGGCATCGACTTCTGGGGCGCCGTCTACTCCTAGGGCTCGTGTTTCACCTCAGGCCACTCCACCTTCTTCTTCTTTTTTCCGTAGGATACGAGATTCACCATCTGACGCGTCACTTCCCCCATCATCCTACAGGCGCCAGGATTCACCAATGCCACCTCCTACGGATAATGCTGTTGTTCCAGACCCACCTCTCACTACTGATCTAGTGCCACCTCCGGAGGGTGAGGCTCCTGTGGATGCCGAGCCAGAGGGGTTTGGAGGAGGTCCATATGATTTCTCCTTACTTCCTCTATATCCAGACCACAGTGCCAGACATATATGGGATGGAGAGACAACATTAATTAGATTCTATATTTTTTTATGCATTAATTTTAATTGCTAACATTGATAATTTATGACATTGATTATTCCTGACATTGATTATTTCTGAAAATTTTCATGCGTGTGATCCCTAGAAGTTTCTTAACCACAGGAGGAAGATTGTTGCATTGCCTCAGCAGAAGGCGGATTGGTTTCAGTCGATTCTGACCTTATCTGGTCTGAAGCACTTATGCATGATCGGTTACACTCTGGTCAACCACGAGATGCTTAATGCATTCGTGGAGATATGGCACTTTGAGACCTCTTCATTTCATCTCCCGCGTGGTGAGATGTCTATCACACTGGACAATGTCTCGTGTTTGTTTCTTATTCCAATCAGGGGGAGATTCCTCGATCATGGGAGGATGACCAGAGACGAGGCAGTCGAGATGATGGTACAACATCTAGGGGCTGATCCAGGGGAGGCAATGGAGGCGATGGATAAGACCAGGGGTGCTCATGCTAGATTTGAGTTACTAAGGAAGTTATATATGGCTAAGATCGAGAAGTCACGACAGGCACATAGTGATGCTGAGCAGATGGCGGTACAAAGGACGCATGCTTTGAAAGCATACTTTTTTTTGCACTTGCATTTTTGTGGACAAGTGTGCCACTTATATTGACGTTGCATACCTACGGTACTTCTTGGATCTACATCGGATCCATGAGTGCAACTGCGGGGCGGCTTGCCTGGTCTATCTTTATTCAAAGTTGAGAGAAGGTTGTTTGTGGAAGAAGAAGCAGGTCACAAGTAGCGTGACACTACTGGTGGTAATAATTCTTGATCTTTCAATGTTTTTTTTGTCATTTTCATTATTTATTTGCAAACCCATAGCTGATGATTCATGTGTTCCAAACTTTTTTATTTTAGGATTGAATCCTACAGTACTTCCCGCGCATCATCGATTGGGTGAGTGTGCCGACTTACATTGAGGATTTGTCACGTGCTTGTGCTTTTATCCTGCTCAGAGGGAACCAGGCGGTCGAGTTTTTTAGAGTCTATCTTAATTGTTTGGTTTCTGAGGACGTGCACTTCAATAACTACGTGGATCACCGTCAGATGCGGCAATTTGACGAGATAATGTTATACTCTGGATGGTTGGCCTGCGGATCGCCTCTCACTGCTCTTCATCTGCCTGAGCGCGTCATGCGGCAGTTCGGGTACACCCAGACCATTCCTAGACACCCTGTTGTCTCTGCTCCTACTGCCTTGAATCGTAGATAGATAGAGATGTTTGATGATTATGAGAGTCATCTGGTACTGGAGGAGGCACAGACTACCATAACCCCGAACAACTAGAGCTACGTCGAGGGAAACATCAGATGGTTCTTCAGGGTGTCACATTCGTATATGGTGCAGGCTCCTCCAGGAGATCTGCCGAGACCAGCTTATCAGGAGATACTAGAGGAGGAACATGCTCAGCTGAATCATATTGATGATATCTTGCCTAGGTGTCATCACATAGTGTAGATTGCGCGAGCAGGCATTGACGAAGGTCTCTTCTTGGATGGGTCTGGTGTCAGGTGATTCCTAGATGCCATCATGGGGGAGGCACAATGGGCACTGTTGTACCGAAGACATCTCCCTGGGACGGGGGGATTGATGGCCGAGGAGGCATAACAAGCAAAGGAGGTAGAGGAGATGTCAGACACATAGTAGTAGTCTGTTATTATTTTGTTGTAGTATTAAACTCTTTATTTTGACGGTTTTACTATATTTTGGATCTCGATTGTACGATATTTTCTACATATATTGCTATTTTATTTTTGACACACTCAATATTAGTCTCTTATTATTTTTTACATCTATTTTTTTTATTTTGGATCGTGCGTTATACTTCATCTGAACACATATACACAACTTATAGTAAAAAACACATACATGTTCTGATACATTTCGAAGATACATCTCCGAAATATTTACTGAGATGCATCTCCGAAACAATTCAAATGTAATTACCTTCTGAGTGACATGTTTTAAATGTTTAAAATGATTTCGGAAATGTATCTCCGAAATATGTCAACATTTATATAAAAATATGTGCGTCTGGAGATGCATCTCAGAAATCTATGGGCATTTAAATAATTTCGTGTGGTGTCTAAAAACTATCTATAGTATATTAAGAAAATCTCTAAAGCATCTCCGAAATCTATGAACATTTAAATAATTTCGCGTGGTGTCTAAGAACTATCTATGATACATTAAAAATTTCTCTAAAGCAATCATGTCCTAGCTGACAAATTGTAAAGAAAGCCTCCACTATTTCAAGAAAATATATTAGAGTATACTAGGTGGACCTAAACTATATTATAAGCAACTCTCTTTTGTATAAATATACAAAATAAGTTGCATTGGGAAAATCATCATGTGAGATGGTAGTTAAGTTATAACAACTAAAACAAGACAATCGGTTGGGTTCGGTCGATCAAATTACAGTTTTTGTCAGATTCGGTTAAGTCGGGTCGATTTAATATTTATTAGAATAAACCTATAAAAATGACTATTTTTTTATTTTTATTTTTTAAAATATCAATTTTTTAAAATAATTAAAGAATTATTTTTTTATTATTAAAAAATTATTATTGTAAATTGTTAACCCTCATTTTCGACGCTAGAAAGAATCAAAGCTATTTTAAGTTAAAAAATTATTTTTAACATAAAGAAGGCTTCGACCCAGTTTTGGTGAAGCCTGAGTCGAATAGGGGTTTTGGAAGCCTAAAAAATGGCTAAGTGTTGGGGGATGCTTCGACCGTGAGAATGTTGAAACGCGCGTTGCAGTTATCACATTAAGGCTGGAGGGAAAATCTCAAATGTTTGAATTTCAAAAGGATCAGTTGCTGAATGTGGGAGCAGTTGAAATGGAGAAAGGCGCCAAGAGGACACGTTTGGAAGCATAACCACCACTTAGTAGTTATTTCTTAGCACTATAAATAGGAGTTATTTCTATAGAATAAGGGTGTTCGTATTTTTGTACAAGTTACTCAAAGAAACTCAAAGTACCCGCGTGTAGAGAAACGAGTTCGTGAGAATGTACGCAATGTAACACCACTTTCTTTCATCAATGCAATTTATCTTCATCATGTTTATGTTTCAGCACTTTACATTTTCCTGAACTTTACCTTTCATGTCTTAACTTTTCCTTGAATCTTTATTTTCAGTCAAGTTTATTTTAAACCTTGTTTTTACTTTCGTTTAAAATCTTTCGACATTTATCTTTTTGCATCTTTACATTCAAGCATTTAATCTTCAAGCATTTACTTTCAAAGTCTTTTATCTTCAAGTCATTTATTTTTAAAGTCATTTATCTTTCCGCATTTACTTTCGACTGCACTTTTATCAATTCCAGTCTTTATTTTCAAGAACGTGGAGTTCATTGCATTTTATCTTCAAAAGCTTTTACATCATTGCATTTACTTTTAAAGTCATTTATTTCCTCGTCATTTACTTTCGACAGTCATTTATTTTTCTGCATCCTTTACATTCAAGAACGTGGAGTTCAAGCACTTTTACATTTTTGTCATTTATCTTCAACAGTGATTTATCTTCCTGCATTTTTATCAATTCAAGTCTTTATCTTCAAGCCTTATTTTCAAAGCTTTTTACTTCTTGTCTTTTACTTTCGACGCCTTTAAATTATGCATTCTTTATTTAAAGCCTTTTAACTTCCAAGCTTTTACTTTACTGCAAGTAGTCGAACGTGGAGTTCACTTAGGTTTCTTTTTTCAGCATTGTCGAAAGTGGAGTTCAGTTTACATTTCCTTTATTTCAAGTTATATTCACTCTCTCTTAAAATTTAGCACATGTCCTAGGATTTGTGTGGTCGATCCTGCAAGTTAGTAAGTTTTATTTAAAATTGATAGACCAGAGGTTGTTTACCAAAATTCACAGTAAACAAATTGGCACGCCCAGTGGGACCTAGTGCTAAGTTTTATACTTTTTGTTAACCTTATCTTTCTTGGTGAAGAAATACCTTCGTTGTATGTTATTGAGAAACGAATGAATACCAAAAAGAAGATACACTAAGAGAATGGCAACTAATTCCAACCAACAAGTTAATCCTCAAGGGAGTATTTCAAACACTCAGTCAAGTAGCAGTATGGGGTCTCAAAGCACACAATCACCAGTGTCTTCGACAGGAGGACAGACGTCACCTTCATTAGTAGTGTCTGATCCAGGATCAACATGCACAAAATCATATACTCAACCTGTGATAGAATACATAAGACCACAAAGTCCTAATTCACCAACATCCCCAGGAGGAAATTCCATGTACCGGCATTTCCCTCCTCCAGGTTTTCCACATCCAGGGTCAAGGAGTCAACCCTATGGTATGCCTACATCAATGATGCAAAATCTGCAGAATGCTCCACCTGTATTTTCAGAGAATGTAGTGTCTTCGCCATTGCAAGGATCAGGATCAGGGAGTCGAAACAATCAGAGTATAGGTGTTGGTTATTCCGTTCAAGCGCCTAGTCTTACAAATACATCCATAAGTTGTTTGAGACAGCAGATGGATGAAAGTAACATGCAAATGGTGCATACGTTGTCTCAGACAATGGGAGAAGTTTTTCAACCCTTGATTCAGAATACGACTCAAACTAACCAACAATTTGCTACACAATTGGCACACATGGCTGATTTTATGGGAGTACCAGCGGTGGATCGAAGAGCAACTATTGGCGAAGATATCCCAAGACGTCGTCTACCTGAGGTGAACTTGGAAGATCAAGAGATGATTGATCATTTTAGAGTCGAACCACCAAGAAACCAGATGCCAATCCAGATAGAGGAAGAGCCAGTAGTGATGGTGAACAGGAACCAAAATGCTGATCAGTTCCTTAGACAGGTTCGACATCAAAATCAAGCAGAAGAAAATAATCTCGTAGCCATTATTGAAAGGATAATGACCAGAAATGGTGTAAATCTTGGCTTCACAAGGCCAAATTATACTTCGCCTATAGTGAATTATATTCTCCAAGCAGAATTACCCCCTAGGACGAAGGTTCCAAAGTTCAGCAAGTTTTCAAGAGATACTACTGAATCTACTGTCGAACATGTGGCTAGGTATTTGATTGAAGCAGGCGAAATTGCAGCTGACGAAAGCCTTAGGATAAAATACTTCCCAAGTTCCCTTACCAAGAATGCCTTCACATGGTTCACTACTTTGCCTCCAAATTCCATATACAATTGGACCCAGTTAGAGCGTTTGTTTCATGAACAGTTCTACATGGGGTAAACTAAGATTAGTTTGAAAGAATTGGCTAGCATCAAACGCAAAGTTACTGAGCCAATTGATGATTACTTGAATAGGTTTCGACTTTTTAAAGCCAGGTGCTTTACACAAGTACCAGAACATGAGTTGGTTGAAATGGCTGCTGGGGGTCTTGATTATTCCATTAGGAAGAAATTAGATACCCAATATCTTAGAGATATGGCCCAGTTAGCTGATAGAGTCCGACAACTAGAAAGGCTAAAAGAGGAAAAGGCTAAATTCAGCAGGGGTAAAAAAGTAGCCTTTGTCGAATGTAATGAAGATGTGGAGAATTTGTATGATGAAACATCTTGTTTCGACGGAAATGAGGTTGACGTTGCTGAGTTAAAGCAAGGTCCACCTTATGCCTGCAAATTATTAGCTCCTTCAAATGGAAGAAATCCTGTCAAATCTAACGACAAATTTCCTAAGAAAACATACACTTTCGACGTCACTAAATGTGACGAAATTTTTGATTTGTTAGTTAAAGATGGGCAAATGATAGTGCCTGCTGGTGCTAAGATGCCACCTTTAGAACAAAGAAAGAAAAAAGGTTTTTGTAAGTACCATAATTTTTTGGGTCATAAAACTCCTCAATGTTTTCTTTTCAGGGATTTGGTGCAAAAAGCTATTCAAGAAGGGAGGCTGAAGTTTGGTGACAAAGGCAAAGCTCAGATGAAATTGACTCTGATCCATTGCAAGTTGCAGAGGCTAACTATACAGAGCCTCACGAGGTTCAGATGGTCGAGGCCACAGAAGGATTTGATCAGTCAGTCAACATGGTGGAAGTCACTGAGGACTTCGCCACCAATCCTGTGGTAACTGAAGGTTTTAATAAGGCTGCAAGTGGCTTGAATGCTGATGGGGCCAGTTTAATGTTGGTGACCAAAAAAGTTGCTGACGAGTTTGTTGAGATGGATAATGCTGCCAAGATATTGGATATGGCAGTAAGCGAATTGAAGATAAATGCCACTGAGGGCATTAACATGGTCGAATTAGTTGAAGAATCTGATGCTAGCTCAGGCAGTATCAGTACCAACGAGGCTATGGGCAGGAACGCCCCCAAAGTCCAAGTTGTTAAAGAGTTTGAAGTGACATGCTATTGGTAGGAGAGATGATAGACATGGATGGTTGTTTGGTAGAAAAATGGATATGTATGGCTGCTGAATAATTCTTCAAGACATCTCCTGATGTTGAAAGAGTCAATGCTGAGGAAATGGTCGAAGCTGAAAAGACTGCTTGGCAGAAGGCTTCCAAAAAAGCTGCAGGAGCAGCAGCAAGTGGTGGGTGTTTGGCGAAGACCACTGAAAGTCTTGAAGCTCATTTCTCCAAGATGCGCTTAAAGGATAAAATTGATGTCAATATGGTCGAAATTACAGATCAAAAAGCTGAACAAGTGAGTAAGGCAGATGAACAAGAAGAGCGCAACAAAATAGCTTATCCTAAGCAAGAGGAGACAATTGTGGATTTTCTGCACCGTTGCCAGAAGAAAGGTTCTGGAGTAATGCTATGTCCTAGATGCAGTGCCATTTTTGATGAGAAAGCTGCCCACAAGTTAGAAGGTGTCAAAAAAGCTGGTGGAAGCTGGGGGCAGAAGGTAAATAAAGGTCCTAGAAGTTTTGACCATAGACGACTTTCGACAGGGTTGAAAAACCAAGTACCTGGAGTTAGGCCAGGTACATTCAAACCAGCTGCGAATGTGCCAACAGGTAGTTGGATCAAGCCTATCAAAGGAAGAGGACAGAAGAAGAAGTGGGAGAAATTTGATGTGGAAAGAGGTTCTTCATTTAAGTATAGAAAAGAGAACCATACCACCAACAAGTCAGCATATATTTCTCAAAATTACAAGGGTAAAAATCCCATGTCTAGATCACAATGGCGAAGAGAGCAACGTAGACGAAAGGCTATCAGGGAGGTTCAGGTACAAGGAGAGTCAAGCACCAATATTAATAATCAAGCTGGGACAATTGAGAAGATGCCCATAAGGCGAAAGCTGTTCAATGTTCAGCCAGAGAAGAAAGTTGAAGATGATGAGAATATGACTGATAATTTCGACAGTGAGTCAGCAGCTTCTCTAGATATTATTGTGAATATGGTATCAGTAATGCCAAAAGAATTTGGTCAAGTTTCAGAGGTCGAAGACTTGGATCAAACGGCTGAATTAGAAATGTTGGCACACAAGCCTGTGTGTTATTACATCATGAACAATGGGTGTGTCGAAGAACAGAATGTTTTTTTTGAACGCCCCACAGAGGCAATGAAGGGTCATCTGAAGCCTCTCTACATTATTGGCAAAGTAGAAAATGTTCCTGTTAACAAAATCTTGGTGGATTGTGGTGCAACTTTTAATTTAATGCAAAGATTTTTGCTGAGCAAGATTGGGAAGTTTGAGACTGATACCAAACCCCACAACATGGTTCTGTCGAACTATGAAGGAAAAGTTGGTTCCACTCTAGGAGTGATTCAAGTGGATCTTACTGTGGGAACCATTACCAGACCAACAGTGTTTATGGTCGTTGAGACGAAAGCTAACTACAATCTACTCTTGGGTAGGGAGTGGATTCATGGAATAGGAGCTGTACCTTCATCTATGCATCAAAGAATCACCATTTGGAGACCAGATGGGATAGTTGAAAATATTGAAGCTGGGTACTTTAAGGTGCCTATTAATCATGTGGATAGTAGACAGTTTGAGAAACATTTGGCGAACATTGCTCCATGTCCTCCAGCCGACTTTGAGTTTACGCCTGACGAAGAAACGTTTTATTCATTGTATTTACACCCTGTCGAAGGTTTCAGATGGGACAGGGAAGTACCAGGAGGAAGGTTGCCATGCTTAGGCTCACCTCCAATAGAGCCCACAGGATGGGGAAATGAATTCAGTGATCATGACTGAGTTCGAAGCTTTAAAAAGAATTTCGGCCTATGTGGCTGAAACAAAACTACAAACGGCTTTGGAAGCTGCCGATGAATATATGGCTGGCGAAGCCATTTCTGAATTTTATCAAGAAGGTCCCGGTAAGGACTTCGACCCAAAACCTCCAGATAAGGCTGAAATTGGAGAGCAAAGCCAGAGGCTCGACGCCATCTATGAAGATGAGCCTTTGGGATTTGAGAAGGATCCGTTGGCGAATAATATCAAAATGCTAGCACAAGATCCTTTAGAAGAAGTTGACCTCAGTGAGGGGACAACCAAAAGGCCTACCTACATCAGTGCCAACCTTGATCCCCAGTTGAAGGTTGAAGTGGTTCAGTTTTTGAAAGAGTTCAAGGACTGCTTCGCCTGGGATTATGATGAGATGCTTGGTTTGAGCAGGGAGTTGGTCGAACACAGGTTACTGATCGCGACTTTATGAGTCGAATGGGGTTACTAACTGCAAGCGCACAGTCTATCGCGTAGTTTTAAAAAGATATCGATCCCACAAGGACTGATAATCAAACTAGTGCTATCAGATTGTTACTATGTTTAGCTAAGGCTAATTGTTCTAAGGGAAATAAGCCGACAGAAATTAAATCTAAGAATACTAACTTTTAATAAGAATAATCAATAACGAGATATCAGTATGTAACGCATTAATCGTCTGGAATTTAATAAGTCACCGGTGCAGGGTTAAGTGTCAAATTACTTTTCAGTAGAAAATACTCATTTAAAAGACCTTATCTCACACTCTCGTGTTTATTGATTTGGACTATACCGTTAAATCAGAATGAGCACTCTTGCTGTATCATTTGCATTTAAAAATACTTTTTGAAAATGAATAAGTCCTAATCAATTCTAAAGTGCTTCCGCTGTGTTTAAAATCAATGCCCAGTTTCAGCTATCTGGTTAAACTCTCAAACCCTCGTTTATCTTGACCTTAACCTTAAATGTCATTTTACTTTCGTAAGAAAAACCGATCGATTAAAAATAAGAAACCAAAGCCTAAAAACTAATTTGTAAAAATATAGCACCGATTATTACTTAATTCCATCTGAATAACTTGTTTACATACGGATACCAAATAACCTAGCCAGACATGGTTGGAATGGAAAACATGCTAACAATATATATATAACTACTACTAATCATGCTGCAATAAACGACAGAATAAAGCATATAATAAAAACCTGGAATTGAAATAATCTGGCAAACGAATCCTTGGTACAAACTTGAAGTGATCCGGTACAATTTCTTACTCAAGGAAACAATGAAAACTCGAAGTGCAGAAGTGCACAAAAAATAACTAAAGACTAAGAACTGTTTAATTGAAAATAAGTGCAGAAAAATAATTCACTCAGAGCTCTCTTGAAAATTCACGGACCCCCTCAAAGGAGGGCTTCAGTTCCATTTATATGAGTTGTCTGGCCGTTGAGAAATTTACGTCTCATTCGTGTGGAAAATGCTTGAGAAAATAACGGACGGAAGTTGGAACCTAGAGAAAATAGGAGGAGTGGTGCAATATTTCTTTTTTCTCTCCCCAGAAATAGGTGGCGCATCTTTCTTCATGGATGTGGCTTGCGCCACTTTCTCCTTTGGTGGTGGGCGCCACCCACAATGTGGCTTGCGCCATATGTGTGGTGGTGGGCCCACCCTTTATATATATTTTTTTTCTTTTCTTTGCTTCTTTTTCTTTCCTTTCCAATTCTTTCCATTTCAATTTCTTCAATTCATTTTCTTTCCTCTTCATTTCTTTTCTCTTCAATTTCTTCAATAAATATTTATTTTCCGTTAAATCCCGGTTCGACGTGAGTGCCTGAAAAACATAAACAAAAACGGGTAGAATAAAACATAAATCGAGAAAAACCAATTAAAACACAATATAAATTCATGCATGTCAAGTCAAATACACGATATAATTTCGCGTTATCAGTTACCTATGACACCTGGAAAAAAACCAGTCAAGCAAAATCCAAGACGGTTTGCACCAGAGATATTGTCAAAGATCAAAGAGGAAGTCAAAAGACTGCTTCGTTGCAAATTCATTCGCACGGTAAGGCATGTCGAATGGTTGGCTAATATAGTACCTGTTATTAAAAAGAATGGGTCTTTGAGAGTTTGCATTGATTTTAGAGATTTAAACTCTGCAACTCCTAAAGATGAGTATTCAATGCCAGTAGCAGAAATGTTAATAGATTCTGCAGCAGGACATGAATATCTTAGTATGCTGGATGGATATTCTGGCTACAACCAAATATTCATTGCTGAGGAAGATGTTCATAAAACTGCTTTTATATACCCTGGAGCCTTAGGCACCTATGAATGGGTAGTGATGCCTTTTGGTCTCAAAAATGCTGGTGCCACTTATCAAAGGGCGATGAATTCAATCTTCCATGATTTTATAGACACATTCATGCAAATTTACATTGATGATATTGGATCCAGGTTATCACAAGTAACTCCCCAACCCTCATAACAGGTAGGCTTTATAAGGATAGTTCTAGATTCTTTACCCATAAACCCACTCACAGGATAGCTCCTACGTTGGTGGATAGTGTTCCCAGGATCACGGACACTAGTCGCATCAACATCCCGCAACAGGCTAGCTGCATTGCGACGGGGATACGAAAAGGTCTATCCTGAGTGTAGTCATCATGCTAGGCCACGAGAAGCGAGTCCTCGGAGACTAATACTAACGACCACCGAGATAGAAACTGGTTCTAAGAGTGGTTCACAGAGTCACGGACCCTTCATGAATCAAGTCGTGCGACAGGCTAGCTGCGTTACAACAAGATCTACGAAAAGGTCTACTCTAGGGGAAGCTTTCATGCTAGGCACACAAGGAGCGAGCCCTTGGGGGATTAACACTAATTACTTCCAAAATCTAAACTATGTGTTATCTCTTCTTTTTCCAAGACTCGGGTATAGAGCCTTACTTGTGATATCAACCCAAAATCCAACAGACAAGTATGATAATCAACATAAAATAAAGAGAAAGCGACATAAAGCAAAGAAGTAACAAGAAAAAACAAATGAGAAATCAAATAAGCGAAGCTAACACTCTCGAATCGAGTCAAGTTAGGCTTGACTCTCTCTAGCATAGGGCAATGCGAGCTCCCCAGCAGAGTCGCCATTTGTCGTACCTCAAAAAATACGATGGACGCGGAAAAAACTGTTCGAAACAGAGTCGCCACCGAACTTTATTCATTCCAAGGAAGGAATAGGAAAATATCGATAAAACCTTTAAAGGGATAAGAAAATGGTCATCGCAACCAAATTCGGGTTCGGGAGTCGGTTACGCAAAGGGAAGGTATTAGCACCCTCTACGTCCGTTGTACTCAACGGGAACCTCTTGATTCGATTCGAGAGAAAGTTAATTAGGGTTTGCTTGTTTTCTTCTAAAGGGTTTGCTTCTAAAGGGGAAAATGGGTGGTTTTTTATTAGTGTGCTCGGCAAGGATTAAGATCCTCGGGCCTACGTATTCCCTCGTGCAATGGGAAAGTCAGAGCATTCGTAGTTCGTGGGACTACGGTTGGTTTGTGTTTTTTAGGCGAACGAGAGTTTAATTTGCATTCTAACTGCTAAACGTTGGCTTGTCTGCTCGTCATAGGAGGCTGAAGCACTAGTTCATATGCGCGGAAGAATGGATTTAAACAATGTTCTTTTTTGTTGAAAGTTGTTGGAATTGGATTAAGTGTGTTAAGATTTGATTGAGAAAAGAGTTTGGATTTGCGTATGTATTTTTAAGGGTTTTGGTTGCGTAGGAAGCGTTTAGTTTGTTAAGTGTTTTGAGCGAGAATGACGATTATTCGATAAACGAGACGTCGGCCTCGCAACCAATTAATCGGGGCATGACTGAAATGCTAGATCTCAATAACACCTTTTTCATTCTATTAATTATGAAATCGTGTTTGTTGGACAATGGGCTTCTTTATCCATGTAATTAGGGCGAGTGTTTTAGGAAGAAAGTTCGGAATGAACACAACCCAAAGCGTGCACCTCAAGAGCGTTCATTCAAGGGCCCAAGAAGTGCTAGACCTCAAGAGTCCACTACTTTCGTAGTTTGATTAGGAAAAAGATTTGAATTTGATGTATCTTAATAGGCGTGTTTAATTGAATTAGGATTTGAACGACTTAAGAGTTTTTTAGGAGTTACTGTTTTAAAAAGATTACGTATTTTAAGTATTTTAGAAATGGAAGACGAAACGAACACAACCCAAGGCGTGCGCCCTAAGAGCGATCGTTCAAGGACCCAAGGAGTGCTAGACTCCAAAAGCCCACTACTTCCACAATTAATTAGGAGAATGGTTTAAGAAGCTTGATTTAAATATTTTATAAGAAAATATTTTAAGTATTTCAAAGTTGATTATGATTTTAAGTTAAAAGAATATTTGTAAAAGATTAAGGTTTTTGTTTTTTAATTTGAATTAAGATTTATAAGTCAAAAAAGTTTTATTAAGGTTGAAAGTTTTAGTTAGATTAAAATATCTTTTAAGTGTTTTAAAAAAAGGGAAGACGGAACGATCACAACCCAAGGCGTGTGCCCTAAGAGCGATCGTTCAAGGACCCAAGGAGTGCTAGACTCCAAAAGCCCACTACTTCCACAATTTAATTGAGAAAATAAATTTTAAAATATTAATCTAAATATTTTGTGATTTGACTTAAGAAAATAGTTAATGATTAGGCAAAGTTTTATGATTTAATTTGATTTGGAAAAATTATTAGGAATTTAACAAAGTGGATTTTAATTTGATTTAAGAGAATTATTTTTTATTAGATGTTTTAATTTAAGAAAATATTGTATTTTTAGGAGTTGAGTATTTTGATATAGATTAAAGATTTTAAGTATTTTAAAACGGTTAGGAGTTTTTAGATTATGATTTTTAACTTAATTAAGGATTAATTATATTTTGCTTAAGCATAGATTAATTGTTTTAAGTATTTTTTAATAAATGAAAGACGGAATGAACACAACTCGAAGCGTGCGCCTCAAGAGCATTCATCCAAGGACCCAAGGAGTGCTAGACCCCAAGAGCCCACTACTTTCATATTTAATTAGAAAATAGTTTGAATTATTTTAGAAATTGAGTATTGAATTAAGATTTAATTAAATAATTTTTTTTTAAGTTTTAGAGAAAAAATGTTTTATGGTAGAATAACTAATCGAAAAGTTAAAGTAAAATTAATACTATTCAATTAACTACTTAATAACCATAAAAAACTAACTATTGAACAATTAGTAATAGGAATAATCATTAATTTTAAATTAGATGATGATAAACAGAGGAATAGTTATTTAATTATGTTTCTGGTAACCTAATATTTTAATATGGGCCCAATGGCCTTACGGTCTACCCCTATTTTTAAAAAAAAACTGAGACAGTGTTTGGTCTAAACTCTATTTTTCCATCTTGACTAACTAAATCACAAGTCAATAATGAGAGCTGACAAATGGCTATAATGAAAACACGTTGGGCAGTGAAAAGAGCATCAGCAATAATGAATCCCCATTTTTTAATAAAAACTTTTAATTAACCCAAGAGAGAAAAATCAAACGACTTAAAAAATAAACACATTGACATACACGATGCCTTGTCCATCTTCTGAAACCCTCTCTCTCTCTCCCATTCCGTATTCATCACCTTCTCTCATCTCCACCTCTCTCTCGTTCCAAAATCCACCACCTCCGACCATCCAAAATCTCTCGCCTCCGACCAAAATAACCCACCGATTTTCTTTCGTCATCCACCGATTCCTTTTTTTTAATCCAAACCCTTATCCTTTTTTTCCAATCCTCTATGAACTATCATTTCCAATCCTATCTAAATCATGCTAAAACCCTAATTTTCATGTAGAAATCAAATGTTGAGTAGCAAATCAACAGATATTTGGAGAAAGCATTTAAACAAATTAACTCAAATCAATATGCAGCGAAATCAGAAAATGCGAAGGAGAAAAGAAGTTTCAAGAGGATTTACCCAAGTAGTGGTGCTCCGGTAGTCAAGTTTTCCAAATCGTGGTGCTCCGGTGTGTAATACCCCAAATTTTGACCACTTAGATTTCCCATCATTGTGAAAATCATCATCACAATATGGATGAACCATCATGCTTCATTAGCCTCCCCAAAGAAGGGTGAGCATCCAATACAATCAAAATTAGGGTTTCAAGCCCTCTCTGAGTGCTTAGACAAAGGATCAATCAAGAAATGACATGATCTTCAACTTGTCTAATCTCTTAAACATCCACAATGGATCAAAAAGGACTCCCACTTCAAGGATTAAGCACAAAGCTGCTCCCTTCTAGGTGGATCAAGTCTCAAGATCGACAGTGTCACCAAATTAGGGTTTTGGTCGACCAGGGCCTCCAGATGGAAATTTTCATCTGGGCACAAGGCAATGATCCAAAACATGACCTAATATACTTCATGGAACCTCATGAACCCATGCATCAAGTCAATTTTGCCTCAGGGGATGCATTCATCAAAAATCAGGAATTAGGGTTTCTTGACCTAATTCACCCCTAAGTTGACTTTTGGGACAAACCATGAGCCAAGACCTCAAGAGATGATTTGAGGGTCTCTAATACACCATGTTGATCCATTTGTAATAATGGATTGATCCAAGAAGCTTGAGCAACAAGTTTCATTTTCATCTGCACCACAATTAGGGTTTTAAGGGAAAAGTCAACTGTAACTTTGACTTTTGATCTGGACATGCTCCCAAACCCTAATACATGATTGAATATACCCTATGAAACCCATGGAACATGTCCATCAAGTTTGATTTAGGTCAAGGACATGATTTCCTGAAGAATTGCACAGTTTGGAATTCATCTGATAAAAAGTCAACTGTGCACAAAAGTCAACTTTGACTTTTTGAGATTTTTCACCAAAATGGATTTTTAACCCTAAAATGATGTTAATGTATTATTTGAATCATAATTCATCAAGAAAAATCAAGAAAAGTGAGATAACTTGTAAAAGGGGTAACCATAAAACTTAGAAATTTTTCTAAGTTAAAAATAAAGTGGCAAATGTACCAACTTTGGAGGACCATAACTCCTAAACCACAAGGCCATTTTTTCTCATCCAAAGATGTATTTGTAGCCCTAACTATCACCTACAAAAACTTCAACTACAATTCATTCCAATTCATTAAGGATTTTGAGTTATGGAGTGATCAAAGTGGCTGAAAAGTGAAAATGTCACTTTTTCCAACACTTAGTGAAATTTTCACTAAGTCAGAATTCTGCTTCACTTTTTGCCAAATGTAGGGGGATTTTTCACTTGGAATCAAAAGAGATCAAAACCAAACTTGTTCAAACAGTTGTTGTATCATGTAAGAGCTTTCGAAAATGGCCAAGAACATTGCCAAATTCAACCTACATCATGAGATACAACATTGGCAAGTTGCCTTGCTGAAATCTGTCAAAGCAAGGCAGAATTTACATTTTGGCTCGATTTGCCAAAATTATCCAATTGCAATTGCTCCAATCCACTTGGACACCTCAGAGGATTGAATCCAAAGGGGACAATCACTGAGCCAAGCCTCCAAGGTCCAAGGAACAAAGAATAACATGTTGAACCTAGAGTGGCCAAAATAGGGACAAGACTTCAAATTTGGAATGAGGCATTCAATGGAACCATCAAGGTGGCATGGACTGAGCCATTCTCATCTGAAATCAGTCAAGACTTATCCAAGACCAAGGGGGACCAAAGCTCTGTGCCCTAACCTCTAGTCAATGGCTAGAGGAGACTTTCATTTCCATTGGCCAACATTGAGGAAACCTACTTACCAGCTGCCATGTACTATTCCTTGCAAAACAAACTTGCTCTACTATAAATAGAGCTCAATTGTGGTCAGTTTGAGTACACCAAAGCCATCTAACAGATGCTTTCCTCAAAATCTCTTTCTCTTGGCAAAAATGCCTTTCTTAGCAAGGTAGCTATCGGGTTTTGAGTTTGAGAGCAATTATGCACAAACCAATCACTCACACACCTCACATACATCACATATGAGCTGATCAAACACTCACATAACATCTGGAACATCAAAAACTCAAAATCACTTGCCATCCACACAAGTTTGAAGTGAAGTTGCAGCTGAGGTACCACAAATCGTTCCAGTCCATTTCAATTCAATCCAAGTGTTCAAACACACTCCATATGGTGTAGGGAAGCTGTCCAGATCATCACAACTTGTCTGTAACACCTCCAACTCAAAATCACACCTGCTCTTGCTGTCACGACTTGAAGGTAAGCCTAAACTTGGGCATCTCTCAATCTATGCATATTTCCTCGCACAATAATTTGGCCATATGTTCATAATCATGCATGGAATGTTTTCCCTCAATTAATTGCATTGTTTGAATCGTGTATCAAAAATCCTAGCCTTCATGCAGAAATTAGGGTTCTTGAGGTTTCTTCGTGATTTCTTGTTGTATGTTTAATTTAAATGAAATTAAAGTACATAGACATGATCGTGAGGTTGAGACGAGCATAATGATAGATGGATTGCATGATATGATTACGTATTCATGGAGATTGGATAGAAAACGCAAATCAGCCAAACCAAGAACACACGCGTGTTCTTCAGCTGTTCTTGGCGCCATTTTTGAATAATTTGAATATTTGAATTTTGTGATTTTGTTTAATTGATTCAAAAATTAATTTCTCTCTGAGTTTTAATGATTTTGAGTTGATTCTTTTTTTAATAATTCACAAAAATGTTAAAATATCTTATTTTATCAAAAAATCCCAAAAAAATATTATTTATTTCATATAATTGATATTTTTGTAAAGAATTAATATTTTGATTGTTTTTGGCATTTTAAATATTTTTTCTACATTGATTTTGCAACTTTTAATGCTTTCTAATTATTTTGTAGGTCAATACTTAATTTTTGAAGCATTAATCCAAGATCACAATTTGTTTTCCATGTGTTAAACAATTTTTGATCATTTTAATTGAATTTTTATTCAATTAAATACATTTTTGAAAACAAATTAGGGTTTTGGATTAATTCAACCCTCATAAATCATTTTCAAAACACTTTGGGCCTCTATTAGAGTGTAAGACCCAATCCTTTTTTGACCAAATCATCTTTGGGCCTCACTTATTGTATAAGTCCCGATACCGTCAGAAAAACAAACGGCGCGATCGTCGCCTTTTCAAAAAACATCTGGGCCTCTCCTTGAGCTATAAGACCCATTCAAAACACTTTGGGCCTCTATTAGAGTGTAAGACCCAATCCCCCTTTTAACCAAAACATTTTGGGCCTCACTTATTGTATAAGTCCCTCTACGTTAAAAGAAAACCTCGGCGCGATCGCCATTTTAAACGAAAAAATCATTGGGGCCTACCCTCGTGTTATAAACCCCACACTTTTTCTTTAAACCTTTTTGGGCCTCTTGAGTGAGTGTAAGACCCATCCCTTTGTACAGAAAACCTTTTTGGGCCCCAGTCACTTGTATAAGTCCCTCTGTACAAATTCAAACAGTGCGCTCACTGATAAAACCCTGGGCCTCTCCTTGAGCTGTAAGCCCCAAATCTTTCTTTTTCAAAGCACTTTCTCCTTTGATTTTGAATATACTGTTGTTTTTAATCTTTCTTTGTTGAACAACTAACCAAACAGCATGGAAGCTCTACAACCGAGTAAGTGGTTATCGCTTTCATTTACTGCTTTCATATTATAAAACTGCATTGTGGGGCTGCTCACTGTAAGTCTTCTTTCATAAACTCATATCTACTGTGTAATAATAGTATAGATATTTCGAGTTTCCCCGGCAACTACGTCTAGAACTAGGTGACGCCGTTTCACTTATTCGTAGAAATAGACGCCTAGATCCCCAATAGGAGCACCAGATACAGTCTTCTCTTCGGCTGTCCTCCTTAGGAATCGTCAAGAAATTCTATCCCCCAAAGATGAATTATTCTCGGTGAAACTTCTCTTGAATTTCTTCAAACCGCCGAACGGTTCGGACTCTCTCTAAAAGTTAAAGTCACTGGATAGTAAACCTCGCACGTTTACCAGTGGTTTTAACTCTAAAAGAGTTTTCCTGAACTTTTCTTTGGTTTGGGACCCACGGGCTTCTTAAAAGCATCGGCCTCCTCTTGGGCATCATACAAGGACCCACAGGCTTCCTATAAGCAACCCGGCCTACTCTTGGGCATTATTCAAGGACCCTACGACTTCTTAGAAGTATTCACAGCCTCCTCTTAGGCTTCGTATAATGATCTCTTCCTCCGGGAATGATAGCCTCCTCTTGGGCTTCGTACAAGGACCCGTCGGCTTCTTAAAAGATTCCAGCCTCCTCTTGGGCTTTGTACAAATTGTCCCGACGACCTCCTAGAGGTATAGGAACAGAACCTAGTCATCCTCATAGAACAGTCCTTTCATAGAGTCTACTACTGTTTCTCAAAGCATAGTACCAAAGATAAAACTCTAGACACGGACAGTCTAACTTCCTTGAGTCTCAAAGAAATTCTCAAGCACCCTTCGTTAAATAGGAAGGAAACCCGCAGACTCGGACAGTCTCAATACCCTTTGGATTTCCCGTTTCCTCAAAGAAAAGGAAATATCCCTGATTCTCAAATTAAATCCCTGAGTACAGTGTTGCTCATATAAGAACTGATTTTCTCTTTTAAATCAGTATATTGGATCTGTCACTCGACTGAAACAGTTACAATAGCCTCCATCTCGGGCTTCGTACGAGATACCAAAATTCTCCCCAGTGGAGTCAAAACAACCTTTTAGCCTCTCTCTCAGGCTTTGTATGAGACACAAAAGATTCCCTCGTTTAGTCAATCACCCCTTTTTTTTTGCCTCCATCTCGGGCCTCGTACGAGATATAAATCCCTTAAGCAAGAGTTGAACTCTTTGCTAGCCTCCTCTTAGGCTTTGTATAACGATATGCCCCACTGGGTCAAAATCTTTTAGCCTCTCTCTCGGGCTTTGTACGAGACACAAAATAGCCTCTTCTTAGGCTTTGTATAATGATTTTCCTAGCGGAAATTAGCCTCCTCTTAGGCTTTGTATAAGAAAACCACTGGTTGATCCAATCAACCTTTTAGCATCAAAGCTGTGCCTCGTTCACAGTACACAAACATCACCAACTCCTTTCCTTTCATCTAATCGCTGTAAGCGGCAAGCCTCTGGATCATCTATATCCACGCCACTGTCCCTCTTTTAGCATGAGAAATTCCTAAGGAAAGATGGCATTGCTCTACACTGAGTTAAAGTCTTCTCCTTCAGGTTAAAACCCTTTCTTCGGAAATTATGGCATTGCTCGGATCCGCGTATCCTAGTTAAAGTAATTCTCCTTCTCCCCTCTTTAGAGATGACAAATTCTCTCTAAAGTTAAGATCATTCAGCTTCACGTCTTGGGCTTTAAACAAGACATAAATAGACCTTTCAGCTTCACATCTTGGGCTTTGAACAAGATACAAACCACTTTTCGCTTCACGTCTTGGGCTTTGAACAAGACACCAAAAACCAATTTCCTCCCATAGAATAGGAGGAACTATGAACGCTCTGATTTCCCTGTTTCGGTAAACGGGAATACGTAGGCATAAGATCGAAAGAAAAGATCTTAGCGAGCGCAATCAACAAAAAACCCAAATCCCATATCTCTATCAATTAAAAGCAGTAATTCAAAAGCATCAGTCCTAACATCCTAATCCTTATTCCCCGCCAGAAACCCTTTGCCTAGAAAAAAGAAAGACAGAACCGTATTGGCGAAATACGAATAACCAGTACAAAGGCCCCCCACATTGATAGCATCCGTAACCTAACAGACCGCTGTTTAAACTCAGTATGCAAAGCAGGGTTAATTGGAGACATCTATTTCCCTTCCTTATTCAGCTCACAATAGGATAAAAAATGAATCGACCTGTAGTTTTAAGCTCAACCGCAGAGAGCGACCAACGCTTAAGAACCGCGTCCAAAATTGCTCGCTACAGAAAAGTGGCGCCCACCGTGGGGCCAGTTTCAATTTCTGTCTGTTTTCCTTGTAAAATGGCGACTCTGCTGGGGAGTCTCCTTTTCTGCCTTAGGACATCATCCCCGTTTTCTACGGAAAATGGGAACTCTACCGAAGAGAAAGATTGACCTATGCTGGTCCATCTCTTAGGCAGGGAACCACAGATTGGGGCTTCCGCCGGGGAACCCATTTATGTCAGGATGTTTAGGACAAATATATATACTGCTTTTCCTAATTGCTATACGTGTTTATTTTTCTGCTAATGGGAATGCGTGTGATGCCGCATGTGGTGAGATTGAGTATACACTTAAGAAAAGCCAACCTTTTTCGTAGTGCGAAAACTATCAGAAAAGCCAACCTTTCTCGGTGAATGACACTTACTCTAAGATTGCACACAACTCGCTGGCGATCCGCTTGTTGTCTTACCTTCCTGGGAGGAGCTGATGATAATGAGTACAGGTACAAAAATCACCCTAGTATAAACCTTTGGGGATGGGTAGAGTCTTGACTTCATGACAACGACCCTTTGACCCCGTGTTTTTTCTATGTTTTTGTGTGCTGCATTCATGCATTCATTTAATAAAACATTAAAACATTCAAAAAACTTTCTCTTCTAGTCTCTCTGTTTTTCAAATTAAACTAAGACTGTGATTACAAATATCAGAGAAAAATATTGCATTAATGGATTTCGGTAGAAGGAGAACTCACCAGTATACCTTCAAGGTTCCAAAACTAGGGGATTTGAGAAAGTTAGCGAGGATGATCGTTAACCCAGAGGCTTTCAGAGCCAAGCACGGTGGTCTGCTACCACTGTTAAGAGTCCATGTGATTAAGGGGATCATGGATGCGCTCATTCAGTTCTACGATCCGGTTTATCACTGTTTCACATTCCCGGATTACCAGCTGGCACCAACGCTGGAGGAGTATTCTCATCTGACTGATTTACATATCACTGATCGAGCTCCATTTTCTGGACTGGAAGAAATTCCAATGAGTCAGACTATTGCAAGAGCAATTCATTTGGACGAGTCTGAGGTCAGGACTCACATGACCACTAAGGGTGGCATCCAAGGTTTGCCAGCCCAGTTCTTGACAAAGAAAGCTCTGTACTTCGCTAGTATAGGGAACGGGACTGCTTTTAAAAGCATCTTTGTCTTGCTCACCTACGGGTTATTTTTGTTTTCCAACATCAATAACTTCGTCGATATCAACGCTATTAAGGTTTTTCTCATTGGAAACCCTGTGCCGACTTTGCTCGCAGATGCGTATCATTCTGTACACTTGGGAAATTTGTACAGCAGAGGTGAGATCACATGCTGTGTACCTTTGCTTTACAAATGGTTTATCTCTCACTTGCCCAAGTCTGTTGCTTTTTGGGATTGCAAGAGTGTCTTACGTTGGTCGCAGAAGATCATGTCCCTCACCAACTCTGATATAGATTGGTGTAATAGGATTTATGAGGGAATCAGAATCATTGACCGTTGTGGAAACTTCCCCAGCGTACCCCTCATAGGAACTAAAGGAGGAATCAACTATCATCCGATATTAGTTCTTCGTCAATTTGGATACCCGATGCGACACATCCCACTGGGTGTTCATCTGGAAGGTCTTTTCTTCAAAGAAGGAGAAAATGACAGAGCACTAAAGATGGAAATAGTGCAAGCTTGGAAACAGGTTCATAAGAAAGGACGAGAGTCTCTGGGAAAACCGGACTGTGTCTCGGTGGAGCCATATCTCCATTGGGTACAAACTAGAGCTCTCAAGCTAAAAATGCCTTATCCTCGTTACGAAATTCTTCCGCCGAGGGAAATTGTCATGTACTTCATAACGGAAACTAAAAGGCTTTAGGTTACTCTCAACAAAGTTCAAAAGGAAAGAAGGTCTTGGAAGAACAAGTATCGCACCCTCAACATAGAGTGTATCCAAATACAACAACTACTGAGAGAGAAAGACGCTCTGATTGAAATTTTGGAGCAGCATGCTGTAGAGAATCAAGATGACCAAAGGAATTTGCTCGCTCCTTTCACCTGGCAAAGGAATGACAACCCGATAACGGCCCAAGAGCCCCGGTCAAAGAAAAGGAAGATATCAGAATCAGCACCCGATTTCTCCTCAGAGAGGACTCAGGACCCATTAGTTTAGGTTTCTGTTTCTGCACTTTGTAATCTACTGTATTTCCATTTCTGTAATCCTTTGGAATTCAATAAAAAGGGGTTTCCCCACTGTTTGATATTTGCAATCTAATTTTTGAAGTTTATTTTGCTTAAACCATTAAACAATTAATATAATCATTGCATTCATCATTCTCACATCGCGTATTCTCCTTACCTACGAATCTCACGTTTGTGTCTCGATTCTAGAGTCAAACTGTCTCATTCGTATAATACTCGGGCCAATCGTCAGAAAAAGATGGATGATCTTGAGGAAGAAAACAGAGAGTTGAAAGAAGAGATCAACGCTCTGAGAGAGGATATGAGAAAGCTTCGTAACGACATGCAAGCCATGGCAGAAGCTCAGCTACAAAGAACTGTGATCTCAGAGATCACCTCAACGCCCATCATAGAAAAGTATAATCCTAGGTATCAGATACCGAAAGATCGTCCTTGGGGCATGCCTGTTAACTATATCCCAGAAGGATATGTTCCGCCGATCACTGAAGATCAGGGAATCGCAACAGAAGCCGCTGGGCCTGAAGGTTACAAACTTCGGGAAAGCAAAGATGCCAGGGGCATACTCAAGACTCCTAAAGGTTACAAACTTCGGGAGGCGCCAAGACTTACTGCCGTAGTCACGGTACCACCCCCTGTGGTGCACACTGTCCCAGAAGGACAGATTCCACAGACACCTTCTGATAAGAAGGAAACTATGTTTGACAGAATGGATGAATTCCAGGAGCAGTTCCTGGAAATGCAGAAGGAGCTGCAAGCCATTCGCGGTCAGGATCTATTTGGAAAGGACTCCGCAGACCTCTGCTTGGTCCCAAATGTGAAAGTCCCGCACAAGTTCCAAGTGCCCGACTTTGAAAAATACAAGGGTAACTCTTGCCCTCAGAGCCATCTGGTGATGTACGCTCGGCGGATGTCAGCTCAGACGGAGAATCAGGACCTGCTGATTCACTACTTCCAGGATAGTTTAACCGGTGCCGCACTCAAATGGTACATGGGTTTAAACCGTACTACGATCAGTACATTCAGAGATCTTGGTACTGCCTTCGTCCAACAATACAAGTACAATTTGGACATGGCACCCGACAGAGATCAACTCAGATCAATGTCACAAAAGGACAAGGAAACCTTTAAGGAGTATGCTCAAAGGTGGCGTGAAATTGCCGCTCAAATTTGTCCACCTCTTGAGGAAAAAGAGATGACAAAAATCTTCTTAAAGACCTTAAGCTCATTTTACTATGACCGAATGGTTACCAGTGCGCCCAGTGATTTCACCGAAATGGTCGGCATGGGTGTACGTCTTGAGGAAGCCGTCCGAGAAGGACGTTTGGTAAAAGACACTGGATCAACGAGCGGTACTAAAAAATACGGTAGTGCTCTCCCTAAGAAAAAAGAGCAAGATATTGGGAATATCTCTCTCGGAAAGCAAAGGCGGCGTTATCAGCCAGGAGCAGCTGTTACTCCTGCTATCGGCCCCGCGCCTGTTCCTATGTATCAACCTCAGGTTGCGCAGAGCCAACCTGACCAGCAAAGGACACAACAGCCTCTTCAGCAGGCTCGTCCTCCATATAACAATAATCGTACAACATGGCCATCAGGATTTGATCCTATACATGTAACGTACGCAGAACTATTTCCGTTACTGCTAGCCAAGGGGCACATTCAGACTAAGTCTCCCCTTTCAGTTCCGGAAAATCCGCCTTTTTGGTTTAAAGCGGATCAAACATGCCCTTATCATCAAGGAGGTTCAGGGCATAACATTGAGACTTGTCTCAATTTCAAATCCGACGTGTAAAAGCTTGTTAGGAGTGGGCTCTTATCTTTCAAAGATACGAATCCTAATGTTCTCACGAACCCGCTGCCTCAACATGAGAAAGCTGCAGTCAATCTGATTGAGAAAGAGACTAACAATGTCTATCAAATTCATGATGTACTCTTATTGGGGACCAATATGGTCAAGATGCATTGTAGACAGAGTGGATATGGCCATGTGCCACCTCATAACTATCACCAGTGTGATATCTGCTCTAAAGATAACCAAGGATGTTCGGTAGTGCAAGCAGCTCTACAGGAACAAATGGATCTTGGATGGATCCAGGAGCACCGAGTTCATGGAGTTAACATGGTCTCTACGAATTCTAACGTCATTCAAAACCACGACATCCCTGCGATGAATGTCAACTTGGTGGCGATGCACTCAAGGCAAAGCCAGTATCATAATCTGCCGCGACACGATTACAGTTCCTGTCTGATTTGCTCGGTAAACAAACAGGGATGCTCTTTCATACAAGAGGCCCTCCAGCGTCAGATGGATCTTGGATGGATCCAAGACTACCATGATAGGAACTCCTATCAAATCAACATGGTTCAGATCTTCGACATCCGCGTAATGAATACCAACCTGGTAGAGTTACATGCTGAGCAGGTCCGACTTGGATTCTTAATATCACATGACTATCAAAATTGTAAAGCGGGTTGCGAAAACGATCGAGGTTGTACCCTTGTCCAGGAGGCACTTCAGCACTTGTTAAATCACTGGTGGATGCCAATCTACATGGATGAAGATACTCAGCAGATTAGTATCAATCACAGGAATCCTACTCGTCGTCAAAGTCAGGATGTCCGATTAATGGAAGGTAACCTAGTGAGGTTACATTGTATTCAAAGTGGGCGTGGCCAGATGCCACCACACAACTATGACAGTTGTAGCGTCTATTCGGAAAGTAACCAGGGGTGTTACCTTGTGAGAGCAGCTCTTCAGGATCAGGTCGATCATGGAGAAATTCGTCCATATCCAGGTTCAGGACCCATCATTTGGTCGCCGAACTACCTTGCCGATCAGGTTGAGGATGTTGTCACGATCTCTGGTCATCACAGGACCAGGGATGTTTTTGCCATCATCCCTCTACTTGACAAATCTAGATTTCGCAACCGGGAACGGATCGAGATTACTTATGATGGTCAGAAAAATCAGAAGGTTCCCATAGTCATCTATCTACCGGGGCCACTACCGTATGAATCAGCTAAGGCGATCCCTTACAAATACGGTGCAACAACAATTGAGAATGGAAAGGAAATTCCATTACCCTCCGTCGTGAATATTGCAGACATCAGTCGTGTAACACGGAGTGGTCGAATCTTCAACCGAGGGGTTGGAGAATCCAACAAAGAAAAGGAACTTCAGGCGGAAATTCCTGATCCACCAGTCAGTCAATCTGGTAATCCCGACTTTTCAAAAGACAAAGATGAGATGCTAAAGCTCATCCAAAGGAGTGAATATAACATTGTTGATCAACTATTACAGACTCCTTCAAAGATCTCGGTATTATCACTGTTACTCAGTTCAGAGGCCCACAGGGAGGCTCTACAGAAAGTCTTGGAGCAAGCCTTTGTGGAACAGGATGTAACAATCAGACAGTTCGATAGCATTGTCTCTAACATCACTTCCTGCAATAATTTGGGATTTAGTGATGAGGAATTAGCTGAAGAGGGTCGCAGTCATAACATGGCGCTCAATATCACAGTTAACTGCTAGGGCGATGCTTTAGCCAACGTACTGGTAGACACAGGGTCAGCCCTGAATGTTATGCCGAAGTCCACCTTGATGCAATTATCATTCAAGGGCCCTCCGATGAGAGTCAACGAGGTCGTCGTCAAAGCATTCGACAGATCCAGAAAAACAGTTATCGGCGAAGTGGATCTTCCCATAACTATTGGTCCTCACACTTTCCAAGTCACTTTCCAGGTCATGGACATCCGGGCAACATACGGTTGTTTATTAGGAAGACCTTGGATACATCAGGCTGGAGCGGTTACTTCAACCCTCCACCAAAAGCTAAAGTTCGTCAAGAACTATCAACTTGTCACGGTTTGTGGGGAACAAGCCTTGCTCGTAAGCAACTTATCATCATCTACTTGTGTGGAACCTGAGGAGGTTATTGGAACTCAGTTCCAAGTACTATCGGTGAGCAAGAACGATCAATCCGAAGAAGGAACTTCAATTTCTTCATACAAAGATGCTATCAAAGCGGTCGAGAGTACCGATACAACCGGATGGGGACGGCTTGTCATTCCTATTGACAATAAAACAAAGAAGGGTCTTGGTTTTTCTGCAACCTGTACCCAGACAGCCGCCAACGATGAAAGTCTTCATCCCCTTCAAAACTTCTTCCACAGTGGAGGTTTTCTTCACCCAGTGTCTCAGACAGTCCATGCTATCAATGAGGAAGATCCCTCTGACACAGATGAAGAATGGAAGTCCTACCTTAACAAGGACGGCTATATGTCTCAGGAAGAGGTGCCTATGCCTTTTTGCTTTCCTACAGAAAGTTCAAGATTTATACCAAGATCAGATGTCGAAATGATCTACGGAGATTGTGATCCGGAAGGATGTCGTGCTCCGCCAAATTCATTAGAGGAAGACACTCCGATGAAAGACAACTTTGATCACAATTACTATGGCCCAATGGATGGCCTGCCAATGTGGCAGCCTTACCCAGGAAACTTGGGGCAAGAAAGTCAGCCGAGTAATGAAACTCAGCTGAGCGTCATTGAACAGAATACCTGTGTCCCCGCCATGTCATGGGATCAACACTCAGGTCATTCGGAAATTACTCAACATGAAGATGAATTCGCAACGTTCGCAGGACTTGAATTCATCAACTATGCTTTTCCTGAGGTCAACGTCATCGAGAGGGATGACTTCTCCAGTTCCAAAGAAGTTTGGGACACTTTGGGACAACCAAGTGGAAAATACGACTTTATGGTCAAGTACACCGCTCCCGAAAGCTCTCGTATCAGGCTCGAAGATATCCAGCCAACTGGATGGGGAGATACAGCTGAGAGCACCAATGCTATGCAAAATGCAACAGAGGAATCCTCCTACGACAACTCTACCTGGGAAACAGATTCCAATGATCCTACTCCACCAGAAATCAGCGTCATTTCTGAAGACAAATCAAGGAAGGTGCCAGACTTTGTGATTCACCGAGGAGTTCACCGCCAATGGGTTGTCGTCGAGGTTCCGAAGGTCGTTCACCAGTCAAAGTAATTGCCATATTTAACCTTTCACCCTGCCCAGGTGAAACGGATGTTTTGATAGGGCTCGCTTTCTGTAAATTTCCCTCTTCGCTTTGCCCGAAGCGACAGAGTTTTGTTTTATAGGGCTGTAGTTTCAAGATTCGACTTGTTCATTAATAAAATAACGTCGTTCTGTAATTTCCGCATTAATTGCTGTTTTCTCTTTTTGCTTTTTCAGAAAATGGTAATCCTAAAAAACATTCAATAATAAAAATAAGCAGTAAAATAAAAACACTGCACACACTTACATTTTCTCTATCTCTTCTAAACACGAATCATCACGTCATGCAGATTGCTTGTTTTATACCCAGTTGAAACATACGATCCGATGCCTTCTCCCAACTTTAAGTTCCCGGTATTCGAGGCTGAAGAAGAAAATGACAACGAAATTCCAGAAGAGATCTCCCGACTACTCAGACAAGAGGAAAGGTCAATTGAACCTCACAAAGAACCGTTGGAAACGGTAAACTTGGGTTCAGAAAAAGAGAGAAAAGAAATCAGGATCGGAGCACTGCTCAGTCCAACTGTCAAAGAAAGTTTGATAAAGCTTCTCAAAGAATTCCCCGATGTATTCGCTTGGTCCTATCAGGATATGCCAGGGTTGGATACCAGCATCGTGGAACATCATTTACCGTTAAGGTCAGAATGTCCGCCAGTAAAGCAAAGGTTGAGACGCACTCACCCGGACATGGCCATCAAAATCAAGGAGGAGGTACAGAAACAGACCGACGCGGGTTTCCTCGCTACATCTGAATATCCTCAATGGTTAGCCAACATCGTACCCGTTCCCAAAAAGGACGGAAGGGTCAGAATGTGTGTTGATTACAGAGATCTAAACAAGGCAAGTCCAAAGGACGACTTTCCTTTACCACACATTGACACGCTGGGAGACAGTACAGCAAAGTTCAAAGTTTTTTCCTTCATGGATGGATTCTCGGGCTATAACCAGATCAAAATGGCGCCGAAAGACATGGAGAAAACTTCGTTCATTACCCCATGGGGTACCTTTTGTTACAAGGTAATGCCGTTCGGTTTGAAGAATGCCGGGGCAACCTATCAAAGGGCCATGACTACTCTGTTTCATGACATGATACATAAGGAAATCGAGGTATATGTCGATGATTTGATTGCAAAATCAAGAACAGAGGATGAGCACGTTGAACATCTGTCAAAATTGTTCAAACGTCTAAGAAAATTCAAGCTCCGCTTGAATCCCAACAAGTGCACCTTCGGTGTCCGTTCAGGGAAACTACTAGGGTTCATCGACAGCCATAAAGGGATTGAGGTTGATCCTGACAAGGTCAAGGCCATTCAAGAAATGCCTTCTCCGAAAACTGAAAAACAAGTCAGAGGATTCCTGGGACGTTTGAACTACATCTCCAGATTTATATTCCTTATGACCGCCACTTGTGCGCCGATTTTCAAGTTATTGAAAAAGAACCAGGATTGCGTTTGGTCAGAAGATTGCCAAACCGCCTTCGACAGTATTAAGGAATATCTGTTGAATCCTCCGATTCTATCACCTCCAGTGGAAGGAAGACCACTGATCATTTACCTCACAGTCCTAGAGGACTCAATGGGATGTGTACTTGGCCAACAAGACGAAACTAAAAGGAAAGAGTCTGCCATTTACTATTTAAGCAAGAAATTCACCGACTGTGAAACTCGATACACGATGCTCGAGAAAACTTGTTACGCTTTGGCTTGGGCAGCCAAACGTCTTCGCCAGTACATGATTCGTCATACTACTTGGTTGGTCTCCGAAATGGATCCAATCAAGTACGTTTTCGAAAAACCTGCTCTCACGGGAAGGATTGCCCGTTGGCAGATGTTACTATCAGAATATGACATAGAGTACCATGCTCAGAAAGCCGTTAAAGGAAGTATTTTAGCCGATCATTTGTCTCATCAACTGATTGACGATCAAGAACCAATCGGGTTTGACTTCCTAGACGAAGATGTCATGTATCTAAAGATGAAAGATTGCGATGAACTGCTACCCAGTGAAGGGCCAGAACCAGGTTCCCAGTGGGGACTCATCTTTGACGGAGCAGTTAATCATTATGGAAATGGAATTGGGGCAATCATTGTTACCCCTCAGGGTATCCACATTCCTTTCACTGCCAGACTTACTTTCAAATGTACGAACAACGAGGCCGAATACGAAGCATGTATTATGGGTCTCGAAGAAGCGATTGATTTAAGGATCAAAAACTTGGACGTATACGGCGATTCAGCTCTGGTTATCAATCAGATAAAAGGAGATTGGAACACATACCAATCAGGATTGATTCCTTACAAAGACTATGCAAGAAGGTTGTTACCCTTCTTCAACAGAGTCGACTTTCATCACATCCCTCGTGATGAGAATCACATGGCTGATGCATTAGCCACTCTCTCTTCCATGATTAGCGTAGGTCGATGGAATGACTTACCTAAGATTGACATCATGCGCCTTGAACGGCCCGCTAACATCTTCGCGATTGAAGCAGTCATATACGACAGACCTTGGTATCACGATATCAAATGCTTCATTCAGAAACAAGAGTACCCATCTGGGGCACTCAGAAAAGACAGGAAAACCCTCAGAAGATTGGCTGGAAACTTCTTCCTGAGCGGTGACACTCTCTATAAGAGAAATTTTGACATGGTCTTGCTCCGATGTGTCGACAGACCAGAAGCAGACATGCTCATGAAAGAAATTCATGAAGGATCCTTTGGCACTCATGCCAACGGACACACAATGGCGAGAAAAATTCTCAGGGCCGGGTATTATTGGTTGACCATGGAATCCGACTGCTACAAGTACATGAGGAGGTGTCACAGGTGTCAGATATACTCCGACAAAATTCATGTACCTCCATCACATCTCAAAGTTCTTTCTTCCCCGTGGCCTTTTTCCATATGGGGAATCGACATGATTGGTATGATTGAGCCCAAGGCTTCAAACGGACATCGGTTCATCCTGGTAGCCATTGATTATTTCACCAAGTGGGTCGAAGCAGCGTCATTCGCCAATGTAACCCGACAAGTGGTGGTCCGATTTATCAAAAACAATATCATCTGCCGTTATGGTGTTCCAAGCGAGATCATTACTGATAATGGATCTAACTTGAACAATAAGATGATGAAAGAGTTGTGTGCTGAGTTCAAGATCGAACACCATAACTCATCTCCCTACCGACCCAAGATGAATGGAGCGGTAGAAGCGGCTAACAAGAACATCAAGAAGATCGTTCAGAAGATGGTTGTAACCTATAAAGATTGGCACGAGATGCTACCCTTTGCTCTTCACGGTTATCGTACATCTATCCGCACTTCAACAGGGGCAACCCCTTTCTCTCTAGTATATGGCATGGAAGCAGTGCTTCCCATAGAAGTAGAGATCCCGTCAATCAGGGTATTGATGAATGCTCAGCTCACCGAAGCTGAATGGTGTCAAAGTCGACACGACGAACTGAATCTGATAAAAGAAAAGAGAATCACGACACTATGCCACGGTTAGTTGTATCAACAGAGAATGAAAAGGGCGTTCGACAAAAAAGTCCGACCTCGTGTCTTCAGAAAAGGAGACCTCGTGCTCAAGAAGATACAATCATTTCTCACTGACTCTCGGGGCAAATGGACCCCGAATTATAATGGCCCATATGTGGTCACGAAAGCTTTCTCAGGCGGCGCCTTGAGACTTGCAACCATGGACGGAGAGGAATTTGCCTACCCCACGAATGTTGATGTAGTCAAGAAATACTTCGCCTAAACTAAAAAAAAAAAACGTCTCGGTGGATTGAAAACCCGAAAGGGCGGTCCAGGAAAAAGTTAGAGACATGGAAAAAAAAAGAATCATCCCGATGGATTGGAAATCTCATAGTACAATCCAGGCAAAAATTAGGGATAATGGCAGGTAACTATGTTCAACAGAGGCAAGTCCCTCAGCAGCAGTTACAGCATCATATATCCGAGGAAATCTCCAGTCAAAGGTCATCTTCGACGGAAGCTCAGGATGCCCCAAATTCAAAGTTGGTAGAAGGATAGTGGTCGTTATGTTTCAACGTAGCCCTTTTCCTTGTAAATTACCATTTTCTAACTTTGTATATACTCTTTGGAATCACGCGTTTGGCTGATCTCCATCTTATCAGTAAAATTTGAGCCTTTGTGCTTTTGTTTGTAATTCTTTACTTGTTTTAGCTTTACAGAACGACGTTGTTTAAACTTAATCAGCGATTCTTGAAATAAAACAAAAATGAATTTACTTGTTAAAACTTTTTCTGCTTTTAAATTAAAGATGGCATTTCTTTTGACTGTTGGACATCAGAGGAATCTCGATCGCTTCTCCAAAGGTGTTTGAACCTCAAAGTGCAGAATCAAAGTACTCCCTCTAAGCCAGTATGCCTGAATGAAGGGATCAACTGTGTCAGAAACCTTGTTTCGTCTGACATCCTCGGCCGAGTTCTCATCTCCTAAGCCCGATCAACATAGCTCCCAACGGGACTATCTCGCCTAAGCAAGGTGGAATTGCTATTTTGAATCAACGGTACTTCTTCGCCCCGCGATGGCCGAGTATTCAATCATGTTCATCTTTTAGTCTGTATGTCGCGTCTGTTTTGTCAGCATATACATACATACTTCATGCATTTTTGATTTGCATTTACATTTCATATTGCATCACTATCACTTGAGTCGGTCTTGTCCCCTAATGATAAACAGTTTTCTCAATCGAGTTTGTCAGTTCTTTCCTCGTCAGGAAGTGTTGTGTCTGCACAATCTCGCCACCAGTGTATCTTTAGATTAGAGTCGGCACTTGGCCACTTTGATAACTTGAACCTCTGAAAGATCAGAGAAACTTCAACAAATGTCACTCTTCGCCATTGAAGATGATATCCTTGCTTTCCCGGATTAAGGAAAATCCACAGAGAAAGCCTCGTGATCAGAGATTCGGCAGCACGCCAGTTATGCTCCGAAAAAACCGTTGATGAAAAGGTCATCGACACCTCAAAATTGGATCCCATCATATGGCATTTCTCCGGGAAGATCCCGAGAAAAGTATGATGTAACCCCAAACGAAAACAGTCTCTCAAGAGACTCGCTTTCCCCAGTAGAATCGACAAATGGCGTCTCCAAAACAGAGAAGTTTGTGTACCTCTACAACTCAGACGAATGGGTTCCCCAGCAAGTCTGACATCAAAACTTTTTCCACTCAAATGGCATCTCCCCAGGAAAATTCGGCGAGAAGTTTGAAGGAAAGCCGCTACGAATAGCGTCCCTTGTCAGTAAAGTTTATTGACAAAAAAAACTAAGACCAGTTCCTCGGTAGGAAACCAGGATCGAGGGGAAGTTTAAATCAAAAACTAAGACCAGTTCCTTGGTAGGAAACCAGGATCGAGGGGAAGTTTATTTCAAAAGAGACTGAGACCAGTTCCTTGGTAGGAAACCAGGATCGAGGGGAAGTTGACAAAAGAAACTAAGACCAGTTCCTTGGTAGGAAACCAGGATCGAGGGGAAGTTTGTTTCCACAACTGAGACCAGTTCCTTGGTAGGAAACCAGGATCCAGGGGAAGTTTATTTCAAAAGAGACTGAGACCAGTTCTTGGCCGAAAACCAGGGTCGAGGGGAAGTTTACCTTTTCTAAGCATCATTGCTTAGTTAAAGAAGATGAATGTGTAAGCTACCATTCATAACCACCATCAAAATTTTGGATATTCCGATATTTAATCCTCTTGCACCCCGAATGCTCGAATACCTTCGTCATTCACACCTTCGGGTCCAAGAAGATTAAATAGGGGCATCTGTAATACCCCAAATTTTGACCACTTAGATTTCCCATCATTGTGAAAATCATCATCACAATATGGATGAACCATCATGCTTCATTAGCCTCCCCAAAGATGGGTGAGCACCCAATACAATCAAAATTAGGGTTTCAAGCCCTCTCTGAGTGCTTAGACAAAGGATCAATCAAGAAATGACATGATCTTCAACTTGTATAATCTCTTAAACATCCACAATGGATCAAAAAGGACTCCCACTTCAAGGATTAAGCACAAAGCTGCTCCCTTCTAGGTGGATCAAGTCTCAAGATCGACAGTGTCACCAAATTAGGGTTTTGGTCGACCAGGGCCTCCAGATGGAAATTTTCATCTGGGCACAAGGCAATGATCCAAAACATGACCTAATATACCTCATGGAACCTCATGAACCCATGCATCAAGTCAATTTTGCCTCAGGGGATGCATTCATCAAAAATCAGGAATTAGGGTTTCTTGACCTAATTCACCCCTAAGTTGACTTTTGGGACAAACCATGAGCCAAGACCTCAAGAGATGATTTGAGAGTCTCTAATACACCATGTTGATCCATTTGGAACAATGGATTGATCCAAGAAGCTTGAGCAACAAGTTTCATTTTCATCTGCACCACAATTAGGGTTTTAAGGGAAAAGTCAACTGTAACTTTGACTTTTGATCTGGACATGCTACCAAACCCTAATACATGATTGAATATACCCTATGAAACCCATGGAACATGTCCATCAAGTTTGATTTAGGTCAAGGACATGATTTCCTGAAGAATTGCACAGTTTGGAATTCATCTGATAAAAAGTCAACTGTGCACAAAAGTCAACTTTGACTTTTTGAGATTTTTCACCAAAATGGATTTTTAACCCTAAAATGATGTTAATGTATGATTTGAATCATCATTCATCAAGAAAAATCAAGAAAAGTGAGATAACTTGTAAAAGGGGTAACTATAAAACTTAGAAATTTTTCTAAGTTAAAAATAAAGTGGCAAAGGTACCAACTTTGGAGGACCATAACTCCTAAACCACAAGGCCATTTTTTCTCATCCAAAGATGGATTTGTAGCCCTCACTATCACCTACAAAAACTTCAACTACAAGTCATTCCAATTCATTAAGGATTTTGAGTTATGGAGTGATCAAAGTGGCTGAAAAGTGAAAATGTCACTTTTTCCAACACTTAGTGAAATTTTCACTAAGTCAGAATTCTGCTTCACTTTTTGCCAAATGTAGGGGGATTTTTCACTTGGAATCAAAAGAGATCAAAACCAAACTTGTTCAAACAGTTGTTGTATCATGTAAGAGCTTTCCAAAATGGCCAAGAACATTGCCAAATTCAACCTACATCATGAGATACAACATTGGCAAGTTGCCTTGCTGAAATCTGTCAAAGCAAGGCAGAATTTGCATTTTGGCTCGATTTGCCAAAATTAGCCAATTACAATTGCTCCAATCCACTTGGACACCTCAGAGGATTGAATCCAAAGGGGACAATCACTGAGCCAAGCCTCCAAGGTCCAAGGAACAAAGAATAGCATGTTGAACCTAGAGTGGCCAAAATAGGGACAAGACTTCAAATTTGGAATGAGGCATTCAATGGAACCATCAAGGTGGCATGGACTGAGCCATTCTCATCTGAAATCAGTCAAGACTTATCCAAGACCAAGGGGACCAAAGCTCTGTGCCCTAACCTCTAGTCAATGGCTAGAGGAGACTTTCATTTCCATTGGCCAACATTGAGGAAACCTACTTACCAGCTGCCATGTACTATTCCTTGCAAAAAAAACTTGCTCTACTATAAATAGAGCTCAATTGTGGTCAGTTTGAGTACACCAAAGCCATCTAACAGATGCTTTCCTCAAAATCTCTTTCTCTTGGCAAAAATGCCTTTCTTAGCAAGGTAGCTATCGGGTTTTGAGTTTGAGAGCAATTCTGCACAAACCAATCACTCACACATCTCACATACATCACATATGAGCTGATCAAACACTCACATAACATCTGGAACATCAAAATCTCAAAATCACTTGCCATCCACACAAGTTTGAAGTGAAGTTGCAGCTGAGGTACCACAAATCGTTCCAGTCCATTTCAATTCAATCCAAGTGTTCAAACACACTCCATATGGTGTAGGGAAGTTGTCCAGATCATCACAACTTGTCTGTAACACCTCCAACTCAAAATCACATATGCTCTTGCTGTCACGACTTGAAGGTAAGCCTAAACTTGGGCATCTCTCAATCTATGCATATTTCCTTGCACAATAATTTGGCCATATGTTCATAATCATGCATGGAATGTTTTCCCTCAATTAATTGCATTGTTTGAATCGTGTATCAAAAATCCTAGCCTTCATGCAGAAATTAGGGTTCTTGAGGTTTCTTCGTGATTTCTTGTTGTATGTTTAATTTAAATGAAATTAAAGTACATAGACATGATCGTGAGGTTGAGACGAGCATAACGATATATGGATTGCATGATATGCTTACGTATTCATGGAGATTGGATAGAAAACGCAAATCAGCCAAACCAAGAACACGCGCGTGTTCTTCAGCTGTTCTTGGCGCCATTTTTGAATTATTTGAATATTTGAATTTTGTGATTTTGTTTAATTGATTCAAAAATTAATTTCTCTCTGAGTTTTAATGATTTTGAGTTGATTCTTTTTTTAATAATTCACAAAAATGTTAAAATATTTTATTTTATCAAAAAATCCCAAAAAATATTATTTATTTCATATAATTGATATTTTTGTAAAGAATTAATATTTTGATTGTTTTTGGCATTTTAAATATTTTTTCTACATTGATTTTGCAACTTTTAATGCTTTCTAATTATTTTGTAGGTCAATACTTAATTTTTGAAGCATTAATCCAAGATCACAATTTGTTTTCCATGTGTTAAACAATTTTTGATCATTTTAATTGAATTTTTATTCAATTAAATACATTTTTGAAAACAAATTAGGGTTTTGGATTAAGTCAACCCTCATAAATCATTTTCAAAACACTTTGGGCCTCTATTAGAGTGTAAGACCCAATCCTTTTTTGAACAAATCATCTTTGGGCCTCACTTATTGTATAAGTCCCGATAACGTCAGAAAAATAAACGGCGCGATCGTCGCCTTTTCAAAAAACATCTGGGCCCCTCCTTGAGCTATAAGACTCATTCAAAACACTTTGGGCCTCTATTAGAGTGTAAGACCCAATCCCCCTTTTAACCAAAACATTTTGGGACTCACTTATTGTATAAGTCCCTCTGCGTTAAAAGAAAACCTCGGCGCGATCGCCATTTTAAACGAAAAAATCATTTGGGCCTACCCTCGTGTTATAAGCCCCACACTTTTTCTTTAAACCTTTTTGGGCCTCTTGTGAGAGTGTAAGACCCATCCCTTTGTACAGAAAACCTTTTTGGGCCCCAGTCACTTGTATAAGTCCCTCTGTACAAATTCAAACAGTGCGCTCACTGATAAAACCCTGGGCCTCTCCTTGAGCTGTAAGCCCCAAATCTTTCTTTTTCAAAGCACTTTCTCCTTTGATTTTGAATATACTTTTGTTTTTAATCTTTCTTTGTTGAACAACTAACCAAACAGCATGGAAGCTCTACAACCGAGTAAGTGGTTATCGCTTTCATTTACTGCTTTCATATTATAAAACTGTATTGTGGGGCTGCTCACTGTAAGTCTCCTTTCATAAACTCATATCTACAGTGTCATAATAGTATAGATATTTCGAGTTTCCCCGGCAACTACGTCTAGAACTAGGTGACGCTGTTTCACTTATTCGTAGAAATAGACGCCTAGATCCCCAATAGGAGCACCAGATACAGTCTTCTCTTCGGCTGTCCTCCTTAGGAATCGTCAAGAAATTCTATCCCCCAAAGATGAATTATTCTCGGTGAAACTTCTCTTGAATTTCTTCAAACCGCCGAACGGTTCGGACTCTCTCTAAAAGTTAAAGTCACTGGATAGTAAACCTCGCACGTTTACCAGTGGTTTTAACTCTAAAAGAGTTTTCCTGAACTTTTCTTTGGTTTGGGACCCACGGGCTTCTTAAAAGCATCGGCCTCCTCTTGGGCATCATACAAGGACCCACAGGCTTCCTATAAGCAACCCGGCCTACTCTTGGGCATTATTCAAGGACCCTACGGCTTCTTAGAAGTATTCACAGCCTCCTCTTAGGCTTCGTATAATGATCTCTTCCTCCGGGAATGATAGCCTCCTCTTGGGCTTCGTACAAGGACCCGTCGGCTTCTTAAAAGATTCCAGCCTCCTCTTGGGCTTCGTACAAATTGTCCCGACGACCTCCTAGAGGTATAGGAACAGAACCTAGTCATCCTTATAGAACAGTCCTTTCATAGAGTCTACTACTGTTTCTCAAAGCATAGTACCAAAGATAAAACTCTAGACACGGACAGTCTAACTTCCTTGAGTCTCAAAGACATTCTCAAGCACCCTTCGTTAAATAGGAAGGAAACCCGCAGACTCGGACAGTCTCAATACCCTTTGGATTTCCCGTTTCCTCAAAGAAAAGGAAATATCCCTGATCCTTAAATTAAATCCCTGAGTACAGTGTTGCTCATATAAGAACTGATTTTCTCTTTTAAATCAGTATATTGGATCTGTCACTCGACTGAAACAGTTACAATAGCCTCCATCTCGGGCTTCGTACGAGATACCAAAATTCTCCCCAGTGGAGTCAAAACAACCTTTTAGCCTCTCTCTCAGACTTTGTATGAGACACAAAAGATTCCCTCGTTGAGTCAATCACCCCCTTTTTTTGCCTCCATCTCGGGCCTCGTACGAGATATAAATCCCTTAAGCAAGAGTCGAACTCTTTGCTAGCCTCCTCTTAGGCTTTGTATAACGATATGCCCCACTGGGTCAAAAACTTTTAGCCTCTCTCTCGGGCTTTGTACGAGACACAAAATAGCCTCCTCTTAGGCTTTGTATAATGATTTTCCTAGCGGAAATTAGCCTTCTCTTAGGCTTTGTATAAGAAAACCACTGGTTGATCCAATCAACCTTTTAGCATCAAAGATGTGCCTCGTTCACAGTACATAAACATCACCAACTCCTTTCCTTTCATCTAATCACTGTAAGCGGCAAGCCTCTGGATCATCTATATCCACGCCACTGTCCCTCTTTTAGCATGAGAAATTCCTAAGGAAAGATGGCATTGCTCTACACTGAGTTAAAGTCTTCTCCTTCAGGTTAAAACCCTTTCTTCAGAAATTATGGCATTGCTCGGATCCGCGTATCCTAGTTAAAGTAATTCTCCTTCTCCCCTCTTTAGAGATGACAAATTCTCTCTAAAGTTAAGATCATTCAGCTTCACGTCTTGGGCTTTAAACAAGACATAAATAGACCTTTCAGCTCCACATCTTGGGCTTTGAACAAGATACAAACCACTTTTCGCTTCACGTCTTGGGCTTTGAACAAGACACCAAAAACCAATTTCCTCCCATAGAATAGGAGGAACTACGAACGCTCTGATTTCCCTGTTTCAGTAAACGGGAATACGTAGGCATAAGATCGAAAGAAAAGATCTTAGCGAGCGCAATCAACAAAAAACCTAAATCTCATATCTCTATCAATTAAAAGCAGTAATTCAAAAGCATCAGTCCTAACATCCTAATCCTTATTCCCCGCCAGAAACCCTTTGCCTAGAAAAAAGAAAGACAGAACCGTATTGGCGAAATACGAATAACCAGTACAAAGGCCCCCCACATTGATAGCATCCGTAACCTAACAGACCGCTGTTTAAACTCAGTATGCAAAGCAGGGTTAATTGGAGACATCTATTTCCCTTCCTTATTCAGCTCACAATAGGATAAAAAATGAATCGACCTGTAGTTTTAAGCTCAACCGCAGAGAGCGACCAGCGCTTAAGAACCGCGTCCAAAATCGCTCGCTACACGGTGGTGCGGATTTGAGAGGCTTCGGAAAACTTCAGGTATAATGTCTTTTCCTTATACTTGAATCTTCTTCTCACTTTGCTTCGTTTTACTGAAAATGTCGCGTTTCTGTGAATGTGAGTCAGTGGCTAAGCTCACTATCTTAGAGTTTCAGTGTGAAACTCTAAGAAGTTTTTTAGGATTCGAGCTTTAGTAAGGGTTGGGATTGGTTTTAGCAGAGCTTCGCTAGGGTTTTCTGGGTTGCTTCATGAGTGAATAGTAACACGTATTGTTAGTTCTTAGATTGGCTGGAATTTTGGTAAAACAAAGTGTTTTCAATGTTGATGTCAAGGTGCTGATGTTGCAACATTGAAGTCTTAACACTGGGCTGTGTTAAGTAATTAATTGCTGAAGTTGGATGTCTGATGTCACATAGGTGATGTTGTAACATCAGATCTGCAGAATTAACAACAGCAGGCTGTGATGTTGGTAGGGTTGCGTATTAGCTGGAATTATGGAGAGCAAGTTGTCTCATTGGATGCGAATATCTTGGGATAGATATTTGCTGCTGCATAGGAGATCTGGTGCAGATTTGTAGGAGATTTAAAAGGTTGAAGATTTAAAAAGATTTTAGGAGAAAATCTGTTTTAAATATTCTGTTTTAAATATTCAGTTTTAAATAACAAATCTGGGAGATATCGTAGCAAGTCCAAGACCAATTCAAGGAGCTACATAAAGCGCACAAGACCAAAGGAAAAGGTACAGAAAACATTCAGAAGATCAGGAGCTAGAGGCTTAGTGTCTAGAGTTTGTTTAGAGTGCTTGTAATTACACTATTCTAGGGTTTGAATAGGTGTTGTGTTTCTGTCCTCTCTAGAAGCTGTGAAGCAATAGAGAGTGGTTGCTTGATCGAAGCTGTGAAGTAAGATCAAGGTTACTCAAAGTGGTCATACCTAAGTGGTTTCTTAGGTAGGAAGTCATTAGTAGAGTATAAGTTTAGGAGATTGTCAACGGGTTGTTGAGTCTGTAAATTATATCTACAAGTAGTGAATTCCATCCCTGGCTTGGTAGCCCCCAGAGTAGGTTGGTTGTAACCGAACTGGGTCAACAATTCTTGGTGTTATTTTACTGTTATTGTTGTCCATTGTGCAGAGTGTGTTGTTGTGACATCACACCTTAACATCACACGTCTGATACCAGAATTTCAATTGGTATCAGAGCAGGCATCATGTCTGTCTCTGGGTGAGATCTAGGGAAGTTACTTTCTGGTGTAAAGATGGACAAAAAAGTTGGAGGATTCGTCAATAGACCCCCTATTTTGGATGGATCCAATTATGATTATTGGAAGCCAAGGATGACCACCTTCTTAAAATCCTTGGACAGTAGGGCTTGGAAGGCTGTTATTAAATAGTGGAAAGCACCTGTTGTATGTGAGAAGGATGATGCTGGTAAAGATAAAGAAGGCACCTTTAAGCCAAAGCCTGAAGAAGAGTGGACCAAGGAGGAAGACGAGCTTGCACTTGGAAATTCCAAAGCTCTAAATGCCATCTTCAATGGAGTGGATAAGAATATCTTCAGGTTAATTAATACCTGTGAAGTTGCTAAGCAAGCATGGGATATCTTGCAGGCTACTCATGAAGGAACATATAGAGTCAAGATGTCAAGACTTCAGATTTTAACATCAAAATTTGAAAGCCTGAAGATGAAGGAAGATGAGACTATTCATGATTTCCACATGAGTGTTCTTGAGCTGACCAATGCATCTAGTGCTCTTGGAGAGAAGATGTCAGATGAAAAGCTTGTGAGGAAGATCCTTAGGTCCCTACCTAAGAAGTATAAGATAAAGGTTACTGCCATTGAAGAATCACAAGACATCAGCAAGATGAGAGTAGATGAGCTCATTGGATCTCTTCAAACTTTTGAACTTGGGTTGAATGAGGAAGAACCAGAAAAGAAGCCAAAAAGTATAGCCTTGGTGTCAAATGATGCAGAAGAAAAAGGAAAGAGTTCTGAATCGCAGGAGGATCTATCTCAGGCCATAGTGATGTTGGGAAGACAGTTCACCAAAGTATTCAAGAGAATGAATAATAACTCCAGGCCTAATGTCAAGAACATGACTTCTGACACCAGCAAGAAGGATGAAGAGAAAAATACCCAAGATAAAGGAGTTCAGTGCTTTGAGTGTGAAGGGTATGGACATGTCAAGAAAGAATGTCCCACCTTCTTGAAAAAGCAGAAGAAGGGCATGATAATTTCCTGGTCTGACTCAGATAGTGAAAGTGAAGGCGAGTCAGCAAAGCATGTGAGAGCTTTAACAGGAGTTGTGGTTTCTGATGATGATTCTAGTGATGGAGAAGTAACTTATGAGGAGTTAGCTTCTACCTATCAAGAGCTGTGTTTAAAAAGTGTGGAGATTTGTCAAGAAAACAAGTGCCACAAACAACAAATTGCTCAGCTAGAGAATGAAAAGACTGATCTGGAAAATGAAGTGGTGCTAGTTAGAGCTCATCTTGATCAAATGACCAAGTCTGTTAGGATGCTGAGTTGTGGTACAGACACACTTGACAAGATTCTTCAGTCAGAAAAAGATGCTGGAGACAAAGCTGGGATAGGTTATGTGGCTGAGGATAAGAGAACTTCAGAAGAAAGCACTTCAGGTTCAAAGAAGGAAGTGTCACAACTTTCATCTCAACATCAGCCAAAGAAGCAGGATACTACCCCTAAGAAAGCTGATGTTTCACAACCTAAGAAGATTAAGAAGAAGACTGGTCCATATCAGAAGAGAAAGCAGCCACAAGGAGCTAGTCAGTATATGCCTCCACAATACCACGAGAGCATGCAAGCTGCTCAGTTCAAACAGCACATGTCTCATCAGGTGTCTCAACATCAAGACAACTGGTATGGTTATAGATATGGCTACACCAATGTTGTTCCTTATATCTATGGAAGAAGAAAGCCACACCATCATGGGAGACAATCAAGGAAACAGCATTCTCAGCCGTCCTATGGGAGAAGATAGCAGTATAATAGATGGCAGGGCAGTTATGGTAGGAGGAGACCACATTATGGATGGCAGCATAAGCAATCTCATCATGGCAGAAGATTCAGAGATGAAAGGGTGAGATGCTATTATTGTGGAAGGTTTGGACATATGCAGTACTCTTGCTACAAGCTGCATGGATACCCTCAACCTCAAAATAGATGGAGAGAGTACAGGCCCAAAGTTGTTAAACAATGGGTTCCTAAGGAGAAGGTGAAATGTCTTTTAGCCCACACATCAGATGGACATTTTGCTATGGATGCATGGTACTTTGAAAGTGGATGTTCAAAGCACATGACTGGATCCAAGAAGTATTTGGTAGAGTTCAATCCTTGCCATGCAAATGATGTTATTTTTGGCAATGGTGAAAAAGGAGTAGTAGAAGGAGTTGGAAGAGTGAAGAATCATGATGGTCTTACTGTTGATAATGTGCTCTTTGTTCAAGGGTTGAGTGCTAATTTAATTAGCACAAGTCAACTTTGTGATGAAGGTTACAAGGTAAGCTACACCAAAGATGAATGTGTGGTAGCTGACGAGCAGAATAAGGTAGTGATGAAGGGAGTAAGATCCAAAGATAATTGCTATCAGTGGATACCTCAAGTGGACAGCTTATCTAGTGATGATGTTGTAACATCAGATGGTGACATCAAGTGTGAAAGTATGGTGAAAAGTCAATTTGGGTTAATGACTTATGGTGTTGTTACTCCTAAGTTGGATGATGTGTTAAAAGCCAACTTGAGTAGTCAGTTATGTGAGCAAGATGAAGGAGTCAACAATGCTGATGGAAGGATCAAAAGCTGTGACCTTAAGAAGTGTTGGGAGCTGAATACTTGCAAGGCCAAGAAAGATGACAACCTGACTAATGACTCCTATAGTTCAGAAGAAAAATTTCACAAATTGACAATCCTTAGGTTGGAAGATGCTGATGTTAAAACATCTCTAGTCAAGAAAGGTACTTCAAGCCTTAAAATAAAGAAGAGTGATGATGAACTAATTGCAATAGTGGTTCCTGGGGTTGCTAAACGACTGAAATCAAGGAAGAGGAAAGCTATTGAGTCACCTCCAAAGATGAGAACTGATAAGCAGAAGATCTATGTGGATGGTACTACAAAATCCAGGAGCAAAGTGTTCATCTCTTCCAGAAATAGAAAGATCAGAGATAAGTCTGATGATAATATCTCTCAAATGAAGGAAGCCGTTGTTGTTAGAACTTCTGAGAAAATTCAAAAGGCCATACTAGATAACATTCCTGTGCTTTTCATAAAATGGTGGAAGTATGTTCTGGAAAAAGAATATGGTATAGAAGCTCTGGATATGGTTGAGTTTGCTAGGATATGGTTCAGAGAGGGTGTGGGAACTTATGGTATTCAGGTGTGTCTGTTAACCTGAATAAACTGCTCTGACTGTGTTTTTTTTGGGAGCTTCTTGAAGGACTTCTTTGTGCAATGAGTCCTTTGAATGGTGATGAGAAGCTGATGTCCCAAAAGATGTTATAACATCATGTTTGCTGGTGGTTTATCTGGAAGATGATTTAGATTGGACATGTGGAAGAAGTGTTTCTGATGATGTGGAATGTGAAGTTTAGCATGACTACTGATTTTGAAAACTTCACTAGTATCAACAACTACTGGTGGATGTAATGGTAGAGGTATTATGATATGATCTGATCATTGATCTCTTGAAGAGAATGGATCTCAGTAAAGCTTATAAGTAAACTGAGAATTTGTGGAGTGTGTGACACGGTGTTGAGTGGAGCATATGTAATACCCTGGTGTCAAGAGTGTCAAAAGTATCCTGGGTGAAGGATGTCTTTGTTCTGGATCTGAAGCTTAGTGCGTACATTATATCTAAGGAGCATCTACATAGTCATACGGGAGAATGATGAAGTAGAAGGTTTGCCTTGGATGGTGAAGATGAATTATATGATAGCCTCTGGAGAAAGGGACAGTGGCACCAAAATGCATCTACTCAGAAAATGTGCTCAAATGTTCATCTCCATCTAGAGCATTTGTTAATCATGACAGGGGGAGTACTTGTCTATGGATTTTGCAGCAAAGGTGCATTTCTTGTGAAGATTGGTTGCCTCTTATAAGGATATAATGTCAGATAGCATGTTATGACATTAGGTTGTTGATTGGTTTTAGTCATATGAAACAAATTGTTTGAATCTTGTGCGCACATGCTTCTGAGGAGATGTCTGAAGACAAGATTGAATCATGGCCTTGAATAGTGTTATTTATTCTAAGTAAGAGGAGTTGACTTAGAGTTCAGTGGAAGGCATTGTGTGTGTGCTTCAAATCTTGTGGATGATTGGGTGAAGCCTTCATAACTGGATGAATGAAGAATATGTCTAGATTTTCAAAACGTGGATATTGCTGACAGAAGAAGTATGGTTTTGTACAGGGAGTCATGGGACTTACTTGTTGAGGTTGTCAAATTGTGGCTAAAAAGGGGGAGAAGTAGCCAAGAGTATCCAAGAGTACTAATGTCAAATGCTGTCAAAGGAGTTGTTTTGTGTTGTTGCTATTTGCTGATTGCTGAGGTTGTAGTTCAGAAGTGCAGAAATTAAGGGGGAGTAATTGCTGAACAGTGGCTGGTTCATGATTAAGGGGGAGCAACATTGTTGGAGTGCTCATTGTTGCTAATAATGAAATATGTGCAGCTGTTTGAATGTTTGAAGAGTGTAGCTGTTGAACTTGGTGATACAGCAGATGCAGCAGAGTTTTTGTGAAGCAAAGTCCATAATGAAGTTTTTATGATACTGCTGCTGCTGGATGCTGAAGTGAATTGAAGATGCTGCTAATGTTGATATATGTGCAGAATTGGTTGAAGATTGAAGTTTTCCGCTGCTAAAGTCTCTGAAGGTGCAGAGTTTGTTTTAGCCAAAATTAGCCAAAGGGGGAGATTGTTAGTTCTTGGATTGGCTGGAATTTTGGTAAAACAAAGTGTTTTCAATGTTGATGTCAAGGTGCTGATGTTGCAACATTGAAGTCTTAACACTGGGCTGTGTTAAGTAATTAATTGCTGAAGTTGGATGTCTGATGTCACATAGGTGATGTTGTAACATCAGATCTGCAGAATTAACAACAGCAAGCTGTGATGTTGTTGGGGTTGCGTATTAGCTGGAATTGTGGAGAGCAAGTTCTCTCATTGGATGCGAATATCTTGGGATAGATATTTGCTGCTGCATAGGAGATCTGGTGCAGATTTGTAGGAGATTTAAAAGGTTGAAGATTTAAAAAGATTTTAGGAGAAAATCTGTTTTAAATATTCAGTTTTAAGTAACAAATCTGGGAGATATCGTAGCAAGTCCAAGACCAATTCAAGGAGCTATATAAAGCGCACAAGACCAAAGGAAAAGGTACAGAAAACATTCAGAAGATCAGGAGCTAGAGGCTTAGTGTCTAGAGTTTGTTTAGAGTGCTTGTAATTACACTATTCTAGGGTTTGAATAGGTGTTGTGTTTTTGTCCTCTCTAGAAGTTGTGAAGCAATAGAGAGTGGTTGCTTGATCGAAGCTGTGAAGTAAGATCAAGGTTACTCAAAGTGGTTTCTTTGAGTGTTTGTAAGGGATTGAGTGGTGTTCTCATACCTAAGTGGTTTCTTAGGTAGGAAGTCATTAGTAGAGTATAAGTTTAGGAGATTGTCAACGGGTTGTTGAGTCTGTAAATTATATCTACAAGTAGTGAATTCCATCCCTGGCTTGGTAGCCCCCAGAGTAGGTTGGTTGTAACCGAACTAGGTCAATAATTCTTGGTGTTATTTTACTGTTATTGCTGTCCATTGTGCAGAGTGTGTTGTTGTGACATCACACCTTAACATCACACATCTGATACCAGAATTTCACGTATTTATAGGCTCAGAAATGTGAAATGAGGTACGTGTGAGGTGAAATTTTTGGTACGTGTGAGAGAATATTTCCGTTAGAGAATAGAGAGGGTTGCTGATTTCGTGGGATTTGGGTGATAGTGAATCATTCTCTGATTTTGTTTGTAGTGTGAGCTGTACCTCTTCTAGAATGTGGTTTTTTTTATTTTCATTGTGTGATGTTTGTGTGTTTACGTGGCCTGAATTACCATGATTTTTACTACATTGCTCTTATTTTCACTGCTGTAAAGTTATTACTTTTGTAACTTTTCACTGCTCTTGACTTTATGCTGATGTGGCAATTATTTGACTCAAGTTGACATTTGTTGAATTTTCTGATGAGCTATGAATTTGTTATTTAACTCTGCTGTCAAAACTTGGATACTCTAGTGATAAACTTCTTGCAATCTGTTTGAAATTGGATGGCCTTTGCCTTGGTTTTAATTTACATTGGCTTTGTGGCTCTGCTTCTGATATGTTTTGGTTGTGATTGCAGAAGTAAGGGATGGTAAGCCAGTTAGCAAGGATGTGATTGACAACATAAAGATGCGTGTGGCAGAAGAACATGGAGTTAGTCTTGCTTTGATAAAGCCTCTACATACAAAACCTCACATCCTACAGAATTGACTCAATTGGTGTTGTTAAAGCAATTAAAAAACTCTCAGATTTTCTTGGAACACCGGTGGCAGCAATAGATGTTTTCTCTGCATCCTGCATTCAAGAATTGGCTAACTTCTCTGAAGATCTTCTATCAAAAACTCAGACTCAGCTTTCAAACCATCCATCCAATGTTCTAGAAGCGAAAATTGATTCAACTGAATCAGTTATGGAGGTATCCAAGTCTCGCCAGTTGGGTATCCGTTTACTTCAATTCCTGGCTCTTATTTATATCTCAATCATGTTGGCCTCTCCTGCTTATCTATCCATAACTGCTTTTTTAAACTTCAGCCTATGTGCCAATAAACCAGTAACTGGAGTTCCTTGGTTAAATTACATAATTTCGCTGATTTTTGCACCTTTTGCTTGGATTCTTTGCATTGCTTCTACTTGCATTTGCATACAATATGGAGCTTTTGGCCCTTGTTTTAGTGCATACCTTGATGACACTCTTGAGCATTAAATATGATTTGCTCATGTTTTTACAGGTTGTGAGTTTTGTTGAAAGCTGCTGCTGTCTGTTTGGCATATTATCTGAAACTTTCAATCTCTTGGCTTCCCGATTACTAGGATCAATCTCCATGTTTCTCATGGATTGGACTTGATTCAGAGAGGAGAAATTGTAATTCAAAACATTTTTTGGTCTTAAAGACTGACCTAGGGCCTCATTGTCTCTGGAAGTCGCAGCTAGGTTTGGTTGAGAAGCATCGGATACACATTTCACGACAGGGTCTATCGGGTGTGATGAAACTGCAGGCTCTTCAACACCAATGGGAGATAATTCCTCACCATCTTTCTCTAGACCCTGATCACCTGGATTGCTGAAGTTAGCTATCATTCCACAGTTAATTTGTTTGGGCAGTGATGAAATCTTCGAAGCATTAGGATGTTGCCTGCTAGAAACACTGGTCCACGAATTCTGCATAACGTTCAAAAGAGTGCCATGCAGGGATGCACCATATATACCAGAAGGCTGACTGCCACGAATTTGATCTGTACCACTCGGCTGGGACATGTCCTGAGCAGATGCAATTTCAAGTTGACTAGCTTGAGCTCTTTCACCGTATTCATCTATCTGATTCAAGGAAGCCAGCTGATTATTTGTTACTTGTCCACCAAGATGAGCTGTATTCTGATTCTGATTATGGTTCTTGGAGAATGGAAAGCCAGATGTAAAAGCCGGTGGAATGTTCCCTAGCACACTGTACTGAGAAGCCTTATCAAAAACTTGCCCTGTGGTACTAGAAATTTTATCCCTATTCTCCCCAGGAGATGACTCTTGAGAAGGAAATGTCTGGTTAGTAACCAACCATGTATGTCCCTTATCCCCTGTCTCAGACATGTGAAGTGCAGTAAGACCTGAATCTGATAAGCCATGAGAAAATACCATGCCAGGCCCCTGAGTAGGTGGAGCCAATTGTAATCCAAAGCCCTGAGTTGAAGAACTTTGATTCCTCGGAGGATGTGCAGCAAATCCGTCTGAAGATTCAGTTTCAGGCACCCTGGGTAAAGCAGTCTTCTGCAAGGCAAAATTACTAACACTTCTATTCAATGGGGTCATTGCTTTTGGGATTTGCATAGAACTCGTGTCTTTATTTTTCGCTCGCAGGCTGGTGTATGTGGAGCAGTTTTGCTTTAGCGTCTCATATGTGTTTTCATGCTTGTGGTAAGGATTACAAGTGGTTGGCTCTAAAATAGAATGATGTGTTTGGCAACATGTGAAGGCAGAGTTGTTGTGAATATTGGCGGTGGTTGTATGCAATGTTGTATCATGCTGTAGCTAGCATATGTCTTATGATATTTTGTTTTTTTTTTTTTAATTTTGACAACATGAACTTGGTTCTTTTACAATTAGCATGAGCCTGTTGTTATGGAATGAATGGTTTGTATGTAATGAATGAGCTTTCATCAATTCTTGGACTCTTAGTGTAATGAATTAGCTTTAATCATTTTTCTGCAATTCCATAGCTTATATCTTGTAGAAATCTTTTAGTATTTTGGCCATATAACTTGTCTTAGTCACCCCCTCCATGTGCAATCTTGTGACTAAATTTGAATGATTCTTTGACTCTTGATTAAAAGACTATGACAATTTGAATTCGCCATGTGAATCCAAAAACCAAATGAGATCTTGAATTAATCCACAAATTTTGAAATAAACTGAGATTTGGAATCAATGAATTCATCTGAGCCTGAACACTTGAATACCAATATACTAGATCTTTTATAATGAACCAAATGAGCCAGAAATTGTCTTGAAGACAGAGGAACATAACTTATGAATTGTACTGTTCAAAGTCTTGATTGCAAGTATATTGTTCTCTGACTATTCTTAATCATAAAACTCCTGCTTTGGTATAGTTGGAGAGCCTAGTTCATCCATAACTAACCTGATTTGTCACACAACCCTAGAACACACCTCACCTGAATTAAACCATAGCCTTGATCAGGACACAAACTCTTATTTGACCAAGATTATTACCAAAATTTTACTTGTATAGAAAATATCACTGCACACACACTAGCCCTGAATGAACTTCAACTTAGCCTTGAGTTAATTCAATTCAACCTTGCAAGACCCTAAGTAAGGACTACAAGCAGAAGCAACATATTTTTTTGGATTTTCTAAGTAATAAAAGGTGTATGGAAAGATAGATGAAAAATATATATAGGTAGGATAAATTTGGGGTATGACAGATGCCCCTATCTAATTGTCTTGAACCCGAGGGAATGAACTGCTGCATGATGTTCATTTTTAGGGTAAAAGTCAATTAGATATAAGAAGACCCCAAAATTTGTCTGTCAAAAGGAACATGTACTTATGGAGTAAGAACTGGCAGAATGAGGCAGCAAGGTAAAAATGGACATAATACTTGAGGTTCTTTGGATGGTCGAAGCAGTCCCTTATACACTAAGATTCTCCAATGATACCAAAGTTGCATCTTTGAACAGGCAGAGGATTCTCTAGGTCGTCGAAGCAGTCCCTTATCTATTAAGGTTCCTCGATGATACCAAAGCAGTATCTCTGAAGGGCAGACGATTCTCTGGGTCGTCGAAGCAGTCCCTTATCTATTAAGGTTCCTCGATGATACCAAAGCAGTATCTCTGAAAGCTAAAGATTCTCTGGGTCGTCGAAGCAGTCCCTTATCCATTAAGGTTCCTCGATGATACCAAAGCAGTATCTCTGAAAGGCAGACGATTCTCTGGGTCGTCGAAGCAGACCCTTATCTATTAAGGTTCCTCGATGATACCAAAGCAGTATCTCTGAAAGCTAAAGATTCTCTGGGTCGTCGAAGCAGTCCCTTATCCATTAAGGTTCCTCGATGATACCAAAGCAGTATCTCTGAAAGGCAGACGATTCTCTGGGTCGTCGAAGCAGACCCTTATCTATTAAGGTTCCTCGATGATACCAAAGCAGTATCTCTGAAAGCTGAAGATTCTCTGGGTCGTCGAAGCAGTCCCTTATCCGTTAAGATTCCTCAACGATACCAAAGCAGTATCTTGGAAGCTGAAGATTCTCTGGAGCATTGAAGCAGTACCTTATCCGTTAAGGTTCCTTAACGATACCAAAGTAGTATCTTGGAAAGCAGAAGATTCTCTGGAGCATTGAAGCAGTACCTTATCCGTTAAGGTTCCTCAACGATACCAAAGCAGTATCTTGGAAACCAGAAGATTCTCTGGAGCATTGAAGCAGTACCTTATCCGTTAAGGTTCCTCAACGATACCAAAGCAGTATCTTGGAAGCAGAAGATTCTCTGGAGCATTGAAGCAGTACCTTATCCGTTAAGGTTCCTCAACGATACCAAAGCAGTATCTTGGAAAGCAGAAGATTCTTTGGAGCATTGAAGCAGTACCTTATCCGTTAAGGTTCCTCAACGATACCAAAGCAGTATCTTGGAAAGCAGAAGATTCTCTGGAGCATTGAAGCAGTACCTTATCCGTTAAGGTTCCTCAACGATACCAAAGCAGTATCTTGGAAGCTGAAGATTCTCTGGAGCATTGAAGCAGTACTTTATCCGTTAAGGTTCCTCGACGATACCAAAGCAGTATCTTTGTGATAAGCTTGTTGAAGGATAGTCGAGCAAGATTCCTGTTAGAGGAAATATGCAGGGGAAGACTTACAAGAAACTTTCTAGGATATCCTCTGCTTAGGGAGTAAGAATAACACTAGCTGCTGGAGATTGTCATTATCAATTGTATGGTTGAAGAACTTACTGGGGAATTAGAATTCCTTGAGCACGTGCGGGGTATCAACTTCTCCTTTGAAGAGTACTACCGACTTTGATGGAGGACTAGCCAAGATGCTCGTGAACCGATCCTGGATCCTGTCATGTTATATTGCTGGGGATGTATATGCCATGCACTACATGATGCACTGAAACATATATTAAAATGTAACTACTATGGAATCTAATGCACAAACGAATGCACAAGACCTAAAATGCTAATGCCAGATATGATTATGATTCTAGCATGCCATGCATATGACAATGCAAATGATCGGGCCTGCTGGGGATAGGTTTCCTTGTAGAGGGTATCACCAGGGATTGAATTTGGTAATTGCCAAATGAAATTGGACTTTGGTATTTGGTGTTTTGCCAATAAATTAGACTTTCAGGTGTCATGAGGATGCCAATGACGGTGTACTTTTAATGGTTGCCAATGAAAAATGGACGTTAAAGGGTATATTTGAAGGTGCCAACGAGTGTGGACTTTTGAGTAGTTGCCAATAAAGGATTGGACTTTGGGTTTTATGGAGATGGTGGGGGTATCTAACTACTCGACCCTTCTTGCACAAGCCAAAGATGACTAGGGAACGTGATTGCCCCTGTTGGGCTTGAAAGATTCACTACTAGGGACTACGTTGAGCAAATCCCTGAAAAGTTGTACTGCTTGTGGTGAAGAGCCAAACCGACTGACAACTGATTTGGTGCTTCCATGTGGTGGAGCTCCTTGGAGACTATTTATTTCCCTTTTAGTTCTCCCAACACCAAAACAAATTTTATTGTTTTCAAATATTGTTTTTATTAACCGAAGTTTCAAAACACAGTTTATCAAAAACAAAATTAATTCGCAAACAAACAGATAAGTAAAAAAAATGAGCACAATTTGATGAAAAACCTCTCTTTGTATTGATTTGACCCTTAATCGGGTAAGTACGTACAAGGATGCAATTCCTTGAAGAGGTAATTGCGGTGCAAGAAAAACATAATGGCAATACAAATAAATGAGATTCCGTTGAGTCTAAACACTGCTATGGACCCTATGACTTTGATAACTTCAACACCTTGCTTCGTAAGAAGACGGTTGGATCGATCCTTCCCTTCAGTGACACATCAGGGTTAAGTGGGCATGCAGAATAGATACTTTGCCTTGGAATTTACCCCTAACTTTTGCCTGGATCGCCCTTTCGGGTTTTCAATCCACCGGGACGCCCTTTTTTGCCTGAACCGCCCTTTCGGGTTTTCAATTCAGCGGGCCTATTTTTATTTTATCCCTAATTTTTGCCTGGACTGATTTTGTTTTTTTTAAGTCCACCGGGATTGCCATTTTTGCCTGAGTCGCCTTTTCAGGTTTTCAACTTAGCGGCTTTATTATTCCACTTTTTTAGGCGTAGTATCTCTTAACATACTCTGCATTCACTGGGTATGGTAATTCTTCACCGTCCATAGTTGCAAGCTTTAAGGCACCACCTGAGAATGCCTCTCTTACAGAATATGGTCCTTCGTAGTTTGGCGTCCACTTGCCCCTGGATTCATTATACATGGCCATGATCCTCTTGAGCACCAAGTCACCTTCCTGGAATGTCCGAGGATGCACTTTCTTGCCAAAAGCTTTCTTCATGCGTCTTTGATAGAGCTGGCCATGGCATATTGCTGCCAAGCGTTTTTCTTCAAGAAGGTTGAGCTCCTCAAACCTCGTCTTCACCCATTCTGCTTCATCAAGCTGTGCTTCCATTAATACTCTCAGTGATGGGATTTCGACTTCTATCGGAAGGACCGCTTCCATGCCATAAACCAATGAGTAAGGAGTTGCCCCTGTTGATGTTCGCACTGAGGTACGGTAGCCGTGCAGTGCAAAAGGTAGCATCTCATGCCAATCCTTATAAGTGACCACCATTTTTTGAATGATCTTTTTGATGTTTTTGTTGGCTGCTTCAACGGCTCCATTCATCTTGGGTCTGTATGGTGTCGAATTATGGTGCTCAATCTTGAAACTAGCACACAGTTCATCCATCATTTTGTTGTTGAGATTAGACCCATTGTCAGTGATGATACAATTAAGCACTCCATATCTGCATATAATGTTGTGTTTCAAGAAGCGAGCGACCACTTGCTTGGTAACGTTCGTATACGATGCAGCCTCAACCCATTTGGTAAAGTAGTCTATGGCAACCAATATGAAGCAGTGTCCATTTGAGGCCTTTGGCTTGATCATCCCAATCATATATCTTCCCCACATAGCAAAAGGCCATGGTGAAGTCAAGACGTTCAAAGGAGTGGGAGGTACATGAATCTTATTAGAGTATATCTGGCATTTATGGCATGTTCGGGCATGATGGTAGCAATCGGCCTCCATGGTTAGCCAATAATAGCCTGCTCTCAATATCTTCTTTGCCATAGTATGCCCATTTGCGTGGGTACCAAAACAACCTTCATGAATGTCCTTCAGAATCTGTTCAGCTTCATGCTTTTCCACGCATATGAGTAGAACAGTATCATGATTACGCTTGTATAACACATTCTCATTGAGGAAGAAATTTGATGCCAATCTGCGCAAAGTTCTCTTATCCACCGCCAAAGTGCCCTCTGGGTATTCTTGTTTTTCCAGATAACGTTTGATGTCATAGAACCAGGGTTTTTCGTCTGACTCTTCATCAGTAGCCAAACAGTGAGCGGGCTCTTCAAATCGCTGTAGATTAATATGCGGCCGATGGTTGGGCCATATCAGTTTATACATAGAAGCCAAAGTTGCTAGAGCATCTGCCATTTGATTTTCCTCTCTCGGCACATGGGTAAAGGTGATATCATCAAATCTGGGGAGTAGCTTTGCCACGTAATCTCGATATGGAATTAGATTGGCATGTTTGGCATCCCAGTCACCTCGGATCTGATGTATTACTAAGGCAGAATCTCCAAACACATCCAGAGTCTTAATCCTCAAATTGATGGCCTCTTCCAATCCAAGTATACAAGCTTCATACTCAGCCATATTATTGGTGCATGGAAAGCAGAGCTTAGCTGTGAAGGGTAAGTGGAAATTCTTGGGTGATGTAATCACTGCCCCAATTCCACTTCCATGAACATTGGAAGCACCATCGAACATGAGAGTCCATCGCTCCCCTGGTTCGGGCCCCTCATCCGTACCTGGCTCTTCATAATCCTTTAGCGCCATTATGTCTTCGTCTGGAAAATCGAACTTCAAGGGTTGATAATCATCCATCGGTTGATGGGCAAGCTGATCTGCCAATACGCTACCCTTGATGGCTTTTTGAGTGACGTATTGAATGTCGTACTCAGACAAAAGCATTTGCCATCGGGCTATTCTGCCAGTGAGAGCAGGTTTCTCAAAGATGTATTTAATGGGATCCATCTTGGAAATCAAATAAGTAGTGTGGGTCAACATATACTGCCTGAGATGTTTGGCAGCCCAGGCTAATGCGCAACAAGTCTTCTCAAGTAAGGAATACCTTGTCTCACAATCATTGAACTTCTTGCTGAGGTAATAAATTGCATGCTCTTTCTTTCCCGTCTCATCTTGTTGCCCCAACACACAGCCCATGGATTCATCAAGTACAGTCAGGTACATAATAAGCGGCATTTCAGGAACAGGCGGTATCAGGATCGGTGGTTCTTGCAGATACTCTTTGATTCTATCAAACGCCCCTTGGCAGTCGTTATCCCACACAATCGACTGATTCTTTCTTAGTAGCTTGAAGATAGGCTTGCAGGTGGCAGTAAGATGTGAAATAAACCTGGCAATATAGTTTAATCTTCCCAGGAAGCCACGCACTTCTTTCTCCGTCTTAGGTGCAGGCATGTTCTGAATTGCCCTTACCTTATCAGGATCCATTTCAATTCCTTTCTGACTTACAATGAAGCCCAACAATTTTCCAGATCGTACCCCAAATGTACACTTGTTGGGGTTGAGTCTCAATCTAAACTTCCTCAATCAAACAAACAACTTTTGCAGATTGATCAAGTGCTCTTCCTCGGTTTGAGATTTGGCAATCATATCATCGACGTACATTTCAATCTCTTTATGCATCATGTCATGAAAGAGCATTACCATCGCACGTTGATATGTTGCTCCAGCATTCTTAAGCCCAAATGGCATCACCTTATAGCAGAAGGTGCCCCATGGTGTGATGAATGTGGTCTTCTCCATATCCGCTGGATCCATCTTAATTTGATTATATCCTGAAAACCCGTCCATAAAAGAAAATACAGAGAATTGAGCTGTGTTGTCAACCAATACATCAATGTGAGGTAATGGGAAATCGTCCTTAGGACTAGCTCTGTTCAAATCTCTGTAGTCCACACACATGCAAACCTTTCCATCTTTCTTCGGGACCGGCACAATGTTGGCAATCCATTGTGGGTACTTTGCCACTGCTAGAAATCCAGCATCAAGCTGCTTTCGTACTTCTTCACGAATTTTGAGAGCCATATCCGGATGGGTCCTTCTTAACTTCTGTTTGACGGCATGACATTCCTCCTTGAGGGGTAACTTGTGTACAACCATATCAGTATCCAACCCAGGCATATCCTGATACGACCAGGCGAATACATCTGCGTACTCACGGAGGAGCTCTATCAGCTTGGCCTTGACTTCAACTTGAAGAGATGCACCTATCTTTACCTCTTTTCTGTCTTCTTCAGTACCCAGGTTGATGACTTCAATGTCTTCTTGGTGCGGCAGGATTACTTTCTCCTCTTGCTTGAGCAGCCTTGCCAATTCATCAGGGAGTTCACAACCTTTCATGCCTTCCTCTTCAGCTTGGTAGATTGGGCAATCAAAGTCATATAGGCCCGTAGCAGCGTCTATGTCAAGGACCTCGGTGGTGTTTCTGCATGTTTATGATTTATGCAGTTTATTTAGGAAAGTGTGTGCATAAAAATATTGCCATTTATTATAAAGTAAAAAAAAAAAAAAAGAAAGTGAGCGAAAATTGAATGCAAACTGAAATTCATTAATGATAATCAATGTTTGAAAACATCAGGTGGCCCATACAATGTTCCACTATGCCTTGGGCAGAGCGTAGGTTTTTTGATAAACAGTAAAATTACGTTTGGTGTGTGAAGAACTGAGGGACTTCAATGGTCTTCCAATTCTGGAGCTCTTCACCAGGCTTTGCTTTTCGAATCCAGCTCGCAGAGGCTTGCTCATCACCATCATGGTCTTCAATGATCATTGCTACTGGAGAACCAAAGATGTGCCCCGCACTTGTAAAGATTTTCTCAACCGGAAGGATCTGATTTCCATCATATGGGACAAAAGCTGAGTTGCGAGATGGATGATAACCTATCCCAAACGTATCCAGCTTTTCAGTAACTTCAATCATCTTGCCCCAACCTTGGGCGCTTCCTTCTTCCACCACAGCCTTAGCTTCCTCATATGAAGTCATTGATGATCTTAACTGTTGGAGCTCTGGTACCCGTTGCACAACCAGGGTACTTACCACTTCAAAAGACTGGAAAGGTGTCTCAACCATTTCACCTTCAACATCAATGTAGCGGAATGATGTCAAATGGCTTACCAAGATATCTTCCTCACCGCCTATCACAACTATCTTGTCATTGGTAATGAACTTCAGTTTTTGGTGTAGAGTGGACGTGACTGCCCCTGCTGAGTGAATCCAGGGCCGTCCTAGCAGGCAACTGTAACCAGGATAAATGTCCATTACCTGAAAAGTAATGGCAAAAATAGTAGGTCCGATCTTGATAGGCAAGTCCACCTCACCGATAACTGCACGCCTAGATCCATTAAATGCCTTCACTATGAGAGTACTTGGCCTCATAGTTACCCCATTCACAGGTATCCTCTCCAGAGTTGTTTTCGGAAGTACATTTAAAGAAGATCCAGTATCTACCAAGACTCTAGATATCAAAACATCTTCACACCTAATGGAAATGTGAAGAGCTTTGTTGTGGTTCCTTTTTTCTGCAATCAAATCATCATCATTGAATCCAAGAAAATTTCCAGTAGTGACACTGGCTATTACATCATCGAACTGAGCTACGGTAATATCTTTGGTGATATGTGCAGCACTTAATACTTTCAACAAGGAAGATCTGTGTGCCTCGGAACTGAGCAATAATGCAAGCATGGATATCTTGCCAGGAGTTTAATTCAACTGATCGACTACCTTGTAGTCACTTTTCTTTATAATCTTCAAAAATTCCTCAGCCTCTTTCTGTGTGAACGCCCCTCTTGGGGACGACGACCCTACCTGTAATTCAGCACTCGGAGTTTCCACCGGTATAGCAGTTGCCTTACCTTTGTCATTATTTGGTATATCTGCTTGCCTCCCTGTAAAGATCCGACCACTACGGGTCATCCCACTTGGTCCTACTACAGCGTCACACTTAACACCAACACCTTCAACAGCTGACTTTTATGACCCTTGTTTAAAAACTTCAGGCTTAGGAATAGTAACAGGATATTCAATAGTGATCGGAACCGGGCGCACTGGCCTTAGTTTGCTGACATCCGCCTCATCAAACTGAATGACTATAGGTGCAGGACAGGTTGGTACTTATCTGAAAGCATTAGCTCCATCATACTCAATGATTATCGGAGCGGGACGACCTTGTCTTTGTTGACGGTCTTCCGGTGCATCGTACTGGATGTTGATGACAACTACATTTTGTTCTTTTGCATCCTTACGTTCAACCTGAATCACACCTTGATGCAGAAATTTTTGCAAATATTCCCTAACCACCTCATCAGTCAGGTTATCAAGCTTATCTTCAGGAATCATCCCACATCTCTTCAACTTTTCTCCTATAACCGCCATAGGAGTGCGAATATCCTCAACCCTTATAATCATCTTCTGACCATTGCCTTCTTCTACAGCATTAACGGACGGTCCTCCATGCAGGGGCATGAGATTATGTTTAACATTAGCGCCTCGCTGAGTGAAAGTAAGATCTTTGGACTCAACCAAATCTTGAACTCTGTTCTGGAATGCATAGCAGTTTTCTATAGTATGCCCGGGAGCACCCTTGTGAAACTCACAACGGGCGTTAGCATCGTATCCGGGAGGATATGGGAAGACTGTTGGTCTCAAATCCCTGAGTTTTAAATGCCCACTCGGATACAATTGAGAGAAAATCTGGCTATACGTCATTGGCACATGATCAATATGTCTTCTTGGTCTTGGCTGCCTCTGTGGTGGGGCATTCTGATATTGCGGCGGAGGAACATTCTGATAATTCGGTTGTTGAGTAGGCTGTTGAGGTGGGGCTTGTGCAACTGTAGCCACTTGATGATATGGTATATTCACTGGGGCTCTACCCCCTCGTCCTCTCGTGATAGCATTAGTCTCTTCATCCTTCTTTTTCACAAAAGGCTTTTTGACTCCGCTTGTAGAAGCAATAGCAGCTTTTTTCTTCAACTGGCTCTCGATTCTTTCTCCCACTGACACAATCTCAGCAAAGTTGGGGAAGCTAGATCCCATCATACGGTCCGAATACTGAGGCTGCAAAGTTCCCATGAACATATCCATCAATTCTTTGTCCAACAAGGGTGGTTGAACACGAGACGCCAATTCCCGCCAACGTTGAGCATATTCTTTGAATGACTCGTTGTTGCGCTGAGTCATATCTTGTAATTGAGTACGGTTTGGCGCTAACTCGGTGTTATACTGGTAATGTTTGAGGAATGCCTCAGAGAGGTCCCTCCAGGTACTTATCTGCCTCTTCTCTAACTGCATGTACCATTCCAGCGGTGCCCCACTGAGGCTATCCTGGAAGTAGTGAATTAAAAGAGGGTCATCCTTAACGTGAGCAGCCATTTTTCGGCAGTATGCTTGCAAATGAGTCTTAGGGCAGCTGAGTCCCTTGTACTTTTCAAACATCGGCACTTGAAACTTATGAGGGATTACCAATCCAAGGACCATACACATGTCGACAGCATCCAAGTCGGGAGTTGTCTGAACCTCCAAGGCCTTGAATTTCTCTTCTAGTCGTGTAACCGGTCAGCAGATGGATCAGACCCCACAAGTTGAAGAGGTGGAGGTGGTACATAGAAGGCATCAAATTGCTCATCCACGTCACTCACAGACCCATGATGAGCTGAATGTTCTGACACATCAGAGGTAGGGACCTTAACTCCAGAAGCGCCTATCTTTTCAACCAGCTTCTTGGCATTGGCCACTGTTTTAGCATCTTTCTCTTTCTGGGCAAGCATCATCATAGTTTCCAGTAGCTGATCCATTTTAGCCTTCAGCGAATCGATATCATTCCTCATTGTGTTTTGGTTCTCCTCGATCTGTTCCAGCGTCATCTTAAATCTTTGCCGAGTCTCGTATTGGTGTCGAGTAGTCAGGTTTTCTGTTTGGAGAAAGTATAGAGTGTATGAGTTGGTTTTCAAACACATATGGGATGTGAATGCAAAATGCTTATGCTTATGTTTATGTTTTATGTCTTTTTATTTTTAGGGAATCATTCGTAGATTTTAACAAGAATTCAAAATAACACGAAGACAAGAAAATAAAGGAAAGCTGAATTCTCATTCATTCATTAAGTCATTACATAATTCTAAAGTACCAAAGTTTCAACTAATACAAGCCAAATACAAATAACAAGAAAATAAAATGATGATCTTCAAGCTGCAGGCCTTCGTGCTTCACGCTCCTCAAGTTCTTCCTTAAATCTCTTCAGCATTGCCTTGCAAAGGCAAACAAAATCAATAATGGCCCGAGGAGTGGATTCTTCTAGTGCCTCATACGCATCCCTGTGTTTCCAAATCAGATCCTCAGCTAGCCAGTTGCAGAACTCAATCAAACCATTGAGTTTGTTGCGGTACATGTCTCGGTTGTCCCTCAGGATAGTCATAGACTGCTCAAAACCAACGTAATCTTGGAGCATTTTTTCCCTTTCTGCCAACCAAATGGCCTGGTCTTCAAGAATAGCCCTCATCTGATTCTGCTGGTTTTCAACGACCCTTTTGACACCATCCAACTCCCTTCGTAACGCATCCCAATCCTCAGCTCTGACCCAGGTTGTCCTCATAGAGTCTTCCTTAAGCCTACGTTCTCTTGCTTCAGAAGCTCTTGACACGCGTAGGTCGGCACTTAGTTGTCGAATTTGCGCTCCCATTTCTTCTCTGAGTTCTTTGTTTTTCCTGGTGGCAAAGAGCCAAATCCTTTCATTTTCCACACTTTTCCTGTAAGCTTTAACCAAGTCTTCTTTAAGCCTACCTACTGCACCATCAGCTTGGTTGAGGCACACCTTAACCCTCTTTTTTTTGTGCTCCTCTTCACCGGCTCTCTTTCCCACTTCCCCAAGCTGATTCTTTTTGCGTTCTAGTTCATACTTCAGATTATTTTTCTCATTTGTCACTATTTGCAGCTTCAATTCTAACTCTTCATTATCCTTCCCAAGTTGGGCTATTCTGGCTCTAAGACCTTCCACTTCTTCCCAAGAGACGGGTACAGGCTGTGGGCTAGGAGGCCTAGGAGGAGCTTCGATGGAAAAAGGAAGTTTGGCCATCTTAACCCTCTCCAGCATCCATGGCTGATACGGCACCCTAGGTGTTCCATCCCTTTTCCTCAATTCGGATCCCTTAGTGTGAACCTTCTGCCAGGAGCGTACAATCTTACAAAGGAATGAAGGATCTTTAGTACCCCTGTCATGAAGAATCATTTCTTCCAACTCTTTGTCTTCAGGTTTTCTCAACATAGGGTATTCAAACTGTCGTATAGCTAGTATGGGATTATAGCTTATGCAACCTTTTGACCCAATCAGCGGCACATTGCCAAAGCTCCCACAACTCATAATGATTTTATCAACATCCAGTCTGTTGGGATACCATGTGATATTCATTTTAGAGAGAGACACTAGCAACTGAGCCCATTCCCCACTGTTCAAGTCAGGGACAATGGCATAACACTTGAACACATGAGAAGTGAGCCATTTGTAGAGGAGGGGAATACAGAATGTCAACAATGAACCCTTCCTTTCATGACGGAGATGTAGGGTATGGAAGATGTCAGCTAAGAGGGGATAGACTGGGCTTTGTCCTTCCTTCCAAACAGCCCAAAACACACTGATGGCAGCAGAGTCAATGAATTCTTCAAAAGTGGGGAAGAGTACAAGCCCATAGATGAGGAGAGCCAATACATTCACCAGAGCGTCCCATTGCTTATTCTTCAAAAACTTTATCGCTTCTTTTTCCAGAAAAGTGCTTCGGAAACCAAAGAAATCTTCTCTCTTTTTCCAACCAGGATTGACTGTTGAAATAGGGATTTGGAGGGCTTCAGCCAGTACCTCTTTCTTAGGTGTCTGGCCAATCATAGTGTAGGGTGCCTTACCCTTCACGGAAAATCCCAAAAATCCTTCAAATTCTTCAATGGCAGGAGTCAAGTAGAAATCTTGGAACAAAAAGCTTCTCATCGGTGGGTCATAAAACTGTGCTAGAGCTGTAACGGCAGGAACTTGCACATTGACAGTAAGGAGATCAAGAACCTGACCAAATCTTCCTACTAGAGTTTTCTTGAAGAGAGGAGGCATTTCTTTCAAACAGTTCATCACAACGGTAGTATCTGGCATGATAACTTTCAGCTGCAGAGTTTTCCTTTTTCCTGAATCCATGGTTACTTTGAATGCAAGATAAATAGTTGTCACACCCTCATTTTCACCCTAACCCTAACCTCGCGTATCATTTTCATCATCTATGCATTCCATTAGGTCATAAGCATTCCTCCGACTTTATTCTCACATTGCATCATCCGCATAGCATAACATGCTTCTCATCTTGCATAATGCCTAAAATGTCAGCCGAAGTAGAATTCTCGGATATACAGACGAATCAGTCAAACTAAAAGTCGGTCCCAATTAATTTCAGAATATGACAAAATGTTGTATTTTTCCAGGAGATTTTTATTCCACGCAGATAATTTTGGCGCGGTTTGTTATTTTCGGGAATTTCGATACCCGACCTTTTTGTTCATATTTATTCATTTTATTTAGAATCAACGTAGTTAAATTTATTTTCATTTTGACCATTTTCTTTTTTCTTTCTAGATTTTCTTAGTCTCCTTTTTTTATGTACAAATTAGTTTAGAATTCTATTTTATTTTATTTGAATTTTGTTATTGATTTAAAGTTAATTCAAATTCTCTTAGTTAACTAGGTTTTATTTTAGTCAACTTGAATTATTATTCTTTTAATCATTTCTCTTTTTAGTTAATACAACTTTTTTATTTATTTAATTTTTAATTTAGTTTAAGTTTATTTAATTTAAATTAGGTTTTATTTATTAGTTTAGTAATCATTTTTTTTCCTTGCTTTACAAAGTCTTTGTTTACCAAATACAAAACATTGGGTCGTTAAATGTTACAAGGCCATGTCATTGAAGGCCATGTTACAACGATTAAAGGGCCCATGTCTTCATCACAACACGCCAAACCGTACACTCTTACCATGCTCCACATCCACACATCACCTCTGTTTCATTTCCTTACACCAACAATGACTACACTATCCTGCATCATACACCAACCAACAAAATTCTGCATCCAAGCCGTACCATATGCATCACACAAACAAACCAACAAAAAAACCTGCCACGAAAAAGCCATCACAAAACTTAACCAGTATAGCTTTCAATGCATTTTAAAAAAGAGAGGTAGGAACTTACGAGGGAAAAAAGAAAACTGAACAAAAAGGAGAACACCAGCCGCCCCACCCTCTTCTTGCTGAAACTACTCACATCCTCATTCACCAGCACATTACCATCCGCCATACTCCATAACGCCCACCGTGAACCAACCACTTCCTCCGATCATCATCTCACCACACTAACCCTTCAATCCAACAACAACAACATTTCACAAAAACTCCTTCACATCACCATCGAACCTCAACCAAATTCATTGATCCACAAACCCACAGAACCAGATCTGTAACAGAAAAGGTGAAGGAGAGTGAGATTCGCATCAACCGAACCACCAACTCACAAACCACAAATCTCTCTTTCCCTCTTTCGATCAACCATCAATCCTCACTCTACATGTGAAAACAACCAGAACCCCACAAAAATGTAAAAAACACACACCATTAACTCAGCTCACCCCTCACCTCTCAATCTCATATCTTCACGCTGCAGACTTTTCTACACATAACCATTCCACTTCTCCTTCGAGTGAGAAACGAACCTCCGAATATCTCCTTTGTTCAACACCGCCACCTAACCGTTTTTGCCGTCACACTTTTTCCGGCAAACCTTCACCTCCATTAAACCACAGCGTACAACATCAGCACCCACAACCACCTACTCGCACCACATTTCAACCGCAAAACCGCCGGGAGCCGCATCACAAGCCACAGCTCTGCTCTCGCACGAAGATCCGATCGCCGCAGCCAGGATTCGGATTACACAAAATAACAACGATAGTGCCACCTCTTTATTTCGAACACGCATCCCATGCAGCGGCGTTCCCCGTGTCGGAGTTCCTCTGATCCGCCATTGTTGATTGTAGGTTTGAATACGGGCTCCCTTTCTTTGTGGATCTGTCTGTTTTCGTCATCGAGGTAAAGAGTTAATGGAGTGAATTATTTTTTTTTGAGTAAGGAAGAAGGAGAATTGAGGCTGTGGGTTTTGTTTAAACTTTCAAAGGGGATGGGAATTTGAGAAAGAAGAGAACGATGGAGAAAAATAGATTCTGGGTCATGTATTTTCATTTCTTTCTCTTTTAATATTTTTATTTAGTTTGTCTTTTATTTTTAAATAATGCCACATGTTTCTAATCTGTTGGGTGCCTAATCAATTGGAAAAGTCAAAAGGGAAATTAAACCCCTTTACGTTACTTTTTGGTTTAGATATTATTATTACTGCAAGTTAGGATTACTTTATATTTTATTCAATTATATCCTGCTTAATCATTTGCACTCCTCCTACTTCTTTTTAATTTTTATTATTCTTCTTCTTCTTATTTTTATTTGGTAACTTTTAATTAAAATTTTTTTTTTATTTAGTTTTTTTTCCTAACTAATCTTTTGATTTAAAATTTAAAATATGTAGGTTATTGTGTTTATTAATTTTTGAATTTTCTGTATAAATGTCATTTATTTGTTTAAAAGTGTCTTTTAATTCTGTTTAAAAACATGTCTCTCAATTTTGTGTATAAATGCTATTTATTTTGTTTATAAATGTCTTTTATTTTTTGTTTACAAATATCTTTTGTTTTTGTTTAAAAATGTGTCTTTTTATTTTGTTTAAAAAGTATCTTTTATTTTTTATTTTTAATTTTCTCTTTTAAATAATTTTGTTAATATCTTTGTTATCATCTTTGTTAATTATTTTTAGGCATTTATTTTGGTTAATAATTCCTATTAGTAACTTTTGTAAATATTGTTATTAATTAGTATTTTGTTAATATTATATAATAATTTTGTTCATTTTTTTTTATTGAATATTGTTAATAATTTTCAACAGTTTTTATAATTATTTTTGTAACTACTTTTGTTTAAATTATTTTTTATTTCCTTAAATCTTTTTCAATTATATTTTGATTATCATTTTGTTTAGATCTTATTTCTAGATTCATTCTCACTCTTCATTTCGTCTTTGTTCTTTCTTTCGATTTTATCTTTGGGCCAATGATATAACAAAAATCATGATTACTTGATTTCCTTCAATCGATTCAAAATCTTGATCAATATGAGGCCATTTTCTTTTCGATTTCATTTCAGTTTCTATTTCATTTCTCATTTTCATTCTCTTCTAAAGTCAAAAAACCTTGGTGTAGTACCAAGTGCTCATTTTTCAAAATTTCTCTCTGTATTGAACTAAAGAGAGAGGATTGGGTGAAGACCTTTTCCTCTTCGAGTGTAGGACGCTCACTTTAGAGTGTGTGGTCTCGATACTCGTCTTTCAATACAAAGACGTGACTATATTCACCACCCATTCTTTCAACACCTTTTACCTCCTTGCGTATAAAAACCTTGGTCTTGTACCAAGTGCATTTTCAAACATTTTCTTAATAAACTTAGATGGTCGTGGAGTGGTTAGGCGAAGGCCTTCTCCTATCCCGAGTGTTTGACATTACCTTTAGGGTTCACTGTCGTAAAGCACTTACCATCTAAAACCAAAAACACTTTTAATAAGAGAATAAAGTTCTCTTTGTATTGAATTAAAGAGAGAGGATTGGGTGAAGGCCTCTTCCTCTTCGAGTATTAGGATGCTCACTCTAGAGTGTGTGGTCTCGATGCTCGTCTTTCAATTCGAAGACGTGACTATATTCGTCACACATCTTTCACAATAAATCTTTTGAGATAAAGAATTGGGTACTACCCGAAGGGGTTCCTATCCGAGGACTTATTTCACCCCTTAAAACAATCTCAACAAATCAAATGAGACATCTTGCCTTGATGGCGAAAATCAACCTTTTCAAAAAGGACATGTTATGTCCGTTCTACCGCAAACAGGTAACGCATAAGACTCCACGAGCGAGCCGCAAAACACCTAACTACTAGAACCCGCACGTTAGCATCGTCCATAAAAAACACCAACAAATCGTGGTCGGTCGAACTACGATTGCTCTGATTCTTCATTCTTGTCCGAATGTAAGATACGTAGGCACAAGATTGTGATGATCTTGGCGAGCCACCTTCTATCCATCTTCCGTTTTCCACACCATTTCTTCTTCCCCCAAAAAGGGACAAGTTACATCCGTTCTACCGCAAACAGGTAACGCATAAGACTCCACGAGCGAGCCGCAATACACCTAACTGCTAGAATGCGCACGTTACCATCGTCTGCATACCCCCTTCCATTTTCTTCACCCGTAGTCCTCCGAACTACGTTGACTCTGACTTTCCCATTGCACAAGGGAATACGTAGGCATAGGACCGCAAGGTCCTATCGAGTCTCCTTTTTTATTTTCCCCACCTTTTCCTTTATCTTTTTCTTACACATTCTTCGGTTCTCACCTTTCCCTCTCCCTCTTAGAACACCCTTAGAAAGTAATACCTTTAGCAAACATCCTTACACATAGACAAGCAAATGGTTCCCATCGAGTACGATGGATGTGAGGGGTGCTAATACCTTCCCCTCGCATAACCGGCTTCCGAACCCGTAATTTGGTTGCGAGACCATCTTATCCTTCCTTCTTTGGGTTTTCTCGATATTTTCCCTTCCTCTCATGGGATAAATAAAGTTCGATGGCGACTCTTCTGTTTTCTTCCTTTTCGCCTCCGGTCGACTATTTTTTGAGTAGCGACAATAGTAGATACAAATGATTCCCTGAAAATAAAAAGTTTTCTTTTGTAAGTCATGATGCATATGTGAATGATTATGAATGCATGATGTTGGATCCAGGTTATCACAAGTAACTCCCCAACCCTCCTAACAGGTAGGCTTTATAAGGATAGTTCTAGATTCTTTACCCATAAACCCACTTACAGGATAGCTCCTACGTTGGTGGATAGTGTTCCCAGGATCACGGACACTAGTCGCATCAACATCCCGCAACAGGCTAGCTGCATTGCGACGGGGATACGAAAAGGTTTATCCTGAGTGTAGTCTTCATGCTAGGCCCACGAGAAGTGAGTCCTCGGAGACTAACACTAACGACCACCGAGATAGAAACTGGTTCTAAGAGTGGTTCATAGAGTCACGGACCCTTCATGAATTAAGTCGTGCGACAGGCTAGCTGCGTTACAACAAGATCTACGAAAAGGTCTACTCTAGGGGAAGCTTTCATGCTAGGCACACAAGGAGCGAGCCCTTGGGGGATTAACACTAATTACTTCCAAAATCTAAACTATGTGTTCTCTCTTCTTTTTCCAAGACTCGGGTATAGAGCCTTACTTGTGATATCAACCCAAAATCCAACAGACAAGTATGATAATCAACATAAAATAAAGAGAAAGCGACATAAAGCAAAGAAGTAACAAGAAAAAACAAACAAGAAATCAAACAAGCGAAGCTAACACTCTCGAATCGAGTCAAGTTAGGCTTGACTCTCTCTAGCATAGGGCAATGCGAGCTCCCCAGCAGAGTCGCCATCTGTCGTACCTCGAAAAATACGATCCTCGCGATGGACGCGGAAAAACCTATTCGAAACAGAGTCGCCACCGAACTTTATTCATTCCAAGGAAGGAATAGGAAAATATCGATAAAACCTTTAAAGGGATAAGAAAATGGTCATCGCAACCAAATTCGGGTTCGGGAGTCGGTTACGCAAAGGGAAGGTATTAGCACCCTCTACGTCCATTGTACTCAACGGGAACCTCTTGATTCGATTCGAGAGAAAGTTAATTAGGGTTTGCTTGTTTTCTTCTAAAGGGTTTGCTTCTAAAGGGGAAAATGGGTGGTTTTTTATTAGTGTGCTCGGCAAGGATTAAGATCCTCGGGCCTACGTATTCCCTCGTGCAATGGGAAAGTCAGAGCATTCGTAGTTCGTGGGACTACGGTTGGTTTGTGTTTTTTAGGCGAACGAGAGTTTAATTCGCATTCTAACTGCTAAACGTTGGCTTGTCTGCTCGTCATAGGAGGCTGAAGCACTAGTTCATATGCGCGGAAGAATGGATTTAAACAATGTTCTTTTTTGTTGAAAGATGTTGGAATTGGATTAAGTGTGTTAAGATTTGATTGAGAAAAGAGTTTGGATTTGCGTATGTATTTTTTAGGGTTTTGGTTGCGTAGGAAGCATTTAGTTTGTTAAGTGTTTTGAGCGAGAATGACGATTATTCGATAAACGAGACGTCGGCCTCGCAACCAATTAATCGGGGCATGACTGAAATGCTAGATCTCAATAACACCTTTTTCATTCTATTAATTATGAAATCATGTTTGTTGGACAATGGGCTTCTTTATCCATGTAATTAGGGCGAGTGTTTTAGGAAGAAAGTTCGGAATGAACACAACCCAAAGCGTGCGCCTCAAGAGCGTTCATTCAAGGGCCCAAGAAGTGCTAGACCTCAAGAGTCCACTACTTTCGTAGTTTGATTAGGAAAAAGATTTGAATTTGATGTATCTTAATAGGCGTGTTTAATTGAATTAGGATTTGAACGACTTAAGAGTTTTTAAGGAGTTACTGTTTTAAAAAGATTACGTATTTTAAGTATTTTAGAAATGGAAGACGGAACGAACACAACCCAAGGCGTGCGCCCTAAGAGCGATCGTTCAAGGACCCAAGGAGTGCTAGACCCCAAAAGCCCACTACTTCCACAATTAATTAGGAGAATGGTTTAAGAAGCTTGATTTAAATATTTTATAAGAAAATATTTTAAGTATTTCAAAGTTGATTATGATTTTAAGTTAAAAGAATATTTGTAAAAGATTAAGGTTTTTGTTTTTTAATTTGAATTAAGATTTATAAGTCAAAAAAGTTTTATTAAGGTTGAAAGTTTTAGTTAGATTAAAATATCTTTTAAGTGTTTTAAAAAAATGGAAGACGGAACGATCACAACCCAAGGCGTGCGCCCTAAGAGCGATCGTTCAAGGACCCAAGGAGTGCTAGACTCCAAAAGCCCACTACTTCCACAATTTAATTGAGAAAATAGATTTTTAAATATTAATCTAAATATTTTGTGATTTGACTTAAGAAAATAGTTAATGATTAGGCAAAGTTTTATGATTTAATTTGATTTGGAAAAATTATTAGGAATTTAACAAAGTGGATTTTAATTTGATTTAAGAGAATTATTTTTTATTAGATGTTTTAATTTAAGAAAATATTGTATTTTTAGGAGTTGAGTATTTTGATATAGATTGAAGATTTTAAGTATTTTAAAATGGTTAGGAGTTTTTAGATTATGATTTTTAACTTAATTAAGGATTAATTATATTTTGCTTAAGCATAGATTAATTGTTTTAAGTATTTTTTAATAAATGAAAGACGGAATGAACACAACTCGAAGCGTGCGCCTCAAGAGCATTCATCCAAGGACCCAAGGAGTGCTAGACCCCAAGAGCCCACTACTTTCATATTTAATTAGAAAATAGTTTGAATTATTTTAGAAATTGAGTATTGAATTAAGATTTAATTAAATAAATATTTTTTTAAGTTTTAGAGAAAAAATGTTTTATGGTAGAATAACTAATCGAAAAGTTAAAGTAAAATTAATACTATTCAATTAACTACTTAATAACCATAAAAAACTAACTATTGAACAATTAGTAATAGGAATAATCATTAATTTTAAATTAGATGATGATAAACAGAGGAATAGTTATTTAATTATGTTTCTGGTAACCTAATATTTTAATATGGGCCCAATGGCCTTACGGTCTACCCTTATTTTAAAAAAAAAAAACTGAGACAGTGTTTGGTCTAAACTCTATTTTTCCATCTTGACTAACTAAATCACAAGTCAATAATGAGAGCTGGCAAATGGCTATAATGAAAACACGTTGGGCAGTGAAAAGAGCATCAGCAATAATGAATCCCCATTTTTTAATAAAAACTTTTAATCAACCCAAGAGAGAAAAATCAAACGACCTAAAAAATAAACACATTGACATACACGATGCCTTGTCCATCTTCTGAAACCCTCTCTCTCTCTCCCATTCCGTATTCATCACCTTCTTTCATCTCCACCTCTCTCTCGTTCCAAAATCCACCACCTCCGACCATCCAAAATCTCTCGCCTCCGACCAAAAGAACCCACCGATTTTCTTCCGTCATCCACCGATTCCTTTTTTTTTATCCAAACCCTTATCCTTTTTTTCCAATCCTCTATGAACTATCATTTCCAATCCTATCTAAATCATGCTAAAACCCTAATTTTCATGTAGAAATCAAATGTTGAGTAGCAAATCAACAGATATTTGGAGAAAGCATTTAAACAAATCAACTCAAATCAATATGCAGCGAAATCGGAAAATGCGAAGGAGAAAAGAAGTTTCAAGAGGATTTACCCAAGTAGTGGTGCTCCGGTAGTCAAGTTTTCCAAATCGTGGTGCTCCGGTGGTGCGGATTTGAGAGGCTTCGGAAAACTTCAGGTATAGTGTCTTTTCCTTATACTTGAATCTTCTTCTCTCTTTGCTTCGTTTTGCTGAAAATGTCGCGTTTCTGTGAATGTGAGTCAGTGGCTAAGCTCACTATCTTAGAGTTTCAGTGTGAAACTCTAAGAAGTTTTTTTAGGATTCAAGCTTTAGTAAGGGTTGGGATTGGTTTTAGCAGAGCTTCGCTAGGGTTTTCTGGGTTGCTTCATGAGTGAATAGTAACACGTATTTATAGGCTCAGAAATGTGAAATGAGGTACGTGTAAGGTGAAATTTTTGGTAAGTGTGAGAGAATATTTCCGTTAGAGAATAGAGAGGGTTGTTGATTTCGTTGGATTTGGGTGATAGTGAATCATTCTCTGATTTTGTTTGTAGTGTGAGTTGTACCTCTTCTAGAATGTGGTTTTTTTTATTTTCATTGTGTGATATTTGTGTGTTTACGTGGCCTGAATTACCATGATTTTTACTACATTGCTCTTATTTTCACAGCTGTAAAGTTATTACTTTTGTAACTTTTCACTGCTCTTGACTTTATGCTGATGTGGCAATTATTTGACTCAAGTTGACATTTGTTGAATTTTCTGATGAGCTATGAATTTGTTATTTAACTCTGCTGTCAAAACTTGGATACTCTAGTGATAAACTTCTTGCAATCTGTTTGAAATTGGATGGCCTTTGCCTTGGTTTTAATTTACATTGGCTTTGTGGCTCTGCTTCTGATATGTTTTGGTTGTGATTGCAGAAGTAAGGGATGGTAAGCCAGTTAGCAAGGATGTGATCGACAACATAAAGATGCGTGTTGCAGAAGAACATGGAGTTAGTCTTGCTTCTGTCAAGTTGATAAAGCCTCTACATACAAAACCTCACATTCTACGGAATTGACTCAATTGGTGTTGTTAAAGCAATTAAAAAACTCTCAGATTTTCTTGGAACACCGGTGGCAGCAATAGATGTTTTCTCTGCATCCTGCATTCAAGAATTGGCTAACTTCTCTGAAGATCTTCTATCAAAAACTTAGACTCAGCTTTCAAGCCATCCATCCAATGTTCTAGAAGCAGAAATTGATTCAACTGAATCAGTTGTGGAGGTATCCAAGTCTCACCAGTTGGGTATCCGTTTACTTCAATTCCTGGCTCTTATTTATATCTCAATCATGCTGGTCTCTCCTGCTTATCTATCCATAACTGCTTTTTTAAACTTCAGCCTATGTGCCAATAAACCAGTAGCTGGAGTTCCTTGGTTAAATTACATAATTTCGCTGATTTTTGCACCTTTTGCTTGGATTCTTTGCATTGCTTCTACTTGCATTTGCATACAATATGGAGCTTTTGGCCCTTGTTTTAGTGCATACCTTGATGACACTCTTGAGCATTAAATATGATTTGCTCATGTTTTTACAGGTTGTGAGTTTTGTTGAAAGCTACTGCTGTCTGTTTGGCATATTATCTGAAACTTTCAATCTCTTGGCTTCCCGATTACTAGGATCAATCTCCATGTTTCTCATGGATTGGACTTGATTCAGAGAGGAGAAATTGTAATTCAAAACATTTTTTGGTCTTAAAGACTTACCTAGGGCCTCATTGTCTCTGGAAGTCGCAGCTAGGTTTGGTTGAGAAGCATCGGATACACATTTCACGACAGGGTCTATCGGGTGTGATGAAACTGCAGGCTCTTCAGCACCAATGGGAGATAATTCCTCACCATCTTTCTCTAGACCCTGATCACCTGGATTGCTGAAGTTAGCTATCATTACACAGTTAATTTGTTTGGGCAGTGATGAAATCTTCGAAGCATTAGGATGTTGCCTGCTAGAAACACTGGTCCACGAATTCTGCATAACGTTCAAAAGAGTGCCATGCAGGGATGCACCATATATACCAGAAGGCTGACTGCCACGAATTTGATCTGTACCACTCGGCTGGGACATGTCCTGAGCAGATGCAATTTTAAGTTGACTAGCTTGAGCTCTTTCACCGTATTCATCTATCTGATTCGAGGAAGCCAGCTGATTATTTGTTACTTGTCCACCAAGATGAGTTGTATTCTGATTCTGATTATGGTTCTTGGAGAATGGAAAGCCAGATGTAAAAGCCGGTGGAATGTTCCCTAGCACACTGTACTGAGAAGCCTTATCAAAAACTTGCCCTGTGGTACTAGAAATTTTATCCCTATTCTCCCCAGGAGATGACTCTTGAGAAGGAAATGTCTGGTTAGTAACCAACCATGTATGTCCCTTATCCCCTGTCTCAGACATGTGAAGTGCAGTAAGACCTGAATCTGATGAGCCATGAGAAAATACCATGCCAGGCCCCTGAGTAGGTGGAGCCAATTGTAATCCAAAGCCCTGAGTCGAAGAACTTTGATTCCTCGGAGGATGTGCAGCAAATCCGTCTGAAGATTCAGTTTCAGGCACCCTGGGTAAAGCAATCTTCTGCAAGGCAAAATTACCAACACTTCTATTCAATGGGGTCATTGCTTTTGGGATTTGCATAGAACTCATGTCTTTATTTTTCGCTCGCAGGCTGGTGTATGTGGAGCAGTTTTGCTTTAGCGTCTCATATGTGCTTTCATGCTTGTGGTAAGGATTACAAGTGGTTGGCTCTAAAATAGAATGATGTGTTTGGCAGCATGTGAAGGCAGAGTTATTGTGAATATTAGGCGGTGGTTGTATGCAATGTTGTATCATGCTGTAGCTAGCATGTGTCTTATGATATTTTGTTTTTTTTTTAATTTTGACAACATGAACTTGGTTCTTTTACAATTAGCATGAGCCTGTTGTTATGGAATGAATGGTTTGTATGCAATGAATGAGCTTTCATCAATTCTTGGACTCTTAGTGTAATGAATTGGCTTTAATCATTTTTCTGCAATTCCATAGCTTATATCTTGTAGAAATCTTTTAGTATTTTGGCCATATAACTTGTCTTAGTCACCCCTCCATGTGCAATCTTGTGACTAAATTTGAATGATTCTTTGACTCTTGATTAAAAGACTATGACAATTTGAATTCGCCATGTGAATCCAAAAACCAAATGAGATCTTGAATTAATCCACAAATTTTGAAATAAACTGAGATTTGGAATCAATGAATTCATTTGAGCCTGAACACTTGAATACCAATATACTAGATCTTTTATAATGAACCAAATGAGCCAGAAATTATCTTGAAGACAGAGGAACATAACTTATGAATTGTACTGTTCAAAGTCTTGATTGCAAGTATATTGTTCTCTGACTATTCTTAATCATAAAACTCCTGCTTTGGTATAGTTGGAGAGCCTAGTTCATCCATAACTAACCTGATTTGTCACACAACCCTAGAACACACCTCACCTGAATTAAACCATAGCCTTGATCAGGACACAAACTCTTATTTGACCAAGATTATTATCAAAATTTCACTTGTACAGAAAATATCACTGCACACACACTAGCCCTGAATGAACTTTAACTTAGCCTTGAGTTAATTCAATCCAACCTTGCAAGACCCTAAGTAAGGACTACAAGCAGAAGCAACATATTTTTTTTGGATTTTCTGAGTAATAAAAGGTGTATGGAAACACAGATGAAAAATATATACAGGTAGGACAAATTTGGGGTATGACACATATCAACCTTTAAAAGCTGTGAAAGGGCAAATAGTTGCAGACTTTATAGTTGACCACTCCATAAATGAAAATGATTTGAATTATGTTGAATTAAAATCCTGGAAGTTATACTTTGATGGATCAAGTCATAAAAATGGAACAGGAGTGGGAATATACATTATTTCTCCTGAAAAAATTCCAACAAAATTCAAGTACAAGGTCGAAGGACCTTGCTCTAACAATGAGGCTGAATATGAAGCATTAATTGCTGGCCTTGAAATTTTGTTAGAATTGGGGGCAACTAGAGTCGAAATAATGGGAGACTCAGAATTGGTTATAAAACAAATCACAAAGGAATATAAATGTGTTAAAGAAAATCTCATTATGTACTTTGTGATAGCCAATAGATTATTAAAGAAATTTGAGGTAGTGGACATCCAACACATACCTAGAATAGAGAATCAAGTTGCTAATGACTTGAATTAAATTGCCTCTGGATACAAAGTATCGAAGGAAAATCTTCAAGAAGTAATTGAAGCAAGAGGGAGAGTGGTGGCTGTTGGATTGTGCCCATCAGACTTAGAAACAACTAAGCTTGGATGCATAGATGGCGAAAATTTTGAAATTTTTGCTATAGATAAGTTGATAGATGAAGACTGGAGGAAGCCTATAGTTGAATATTTGCAAAATCCAACGGCTTCGACAGAGCAAAAAATCAGGTATCAAGCTTTAAGCTATGTACTTTTGGGTAATGAATTGTTTAAAAAGACCCCTGAGGGAGTCTTATTGAAATGCCTTAGTGAAGCAGAGGAATATTTGGCTCTTTCGATAGTACATAGTGGGGCATGTGGAGCACACCAAGTTGGCCAGAAGATGAAATGGATGTTGTTTTGACAAGGCATGTATTGTCCTACTATGCTGAAAGATTGCATAGAATTTGCTAAGGGTTGCCAAGAATGTCAAATTCGTGCTGGCATACAGCATATCCCTGTCGCGGTGAAAATTGGATACCATAGTTATTTCTTAACTAGGATCACATTTCTTTTAATGTCACCACCGTCTTTGATTTTATCCAAAGGAAGGGAGAAAGACCGAATACCCACAATGCAATGCAAATGCACTAAGATTCTAAGTTCGGGGGTTGGTTATACCTAGGGAAGGTGTTAGCATCCTAGATATATGTAGTACTCTACAGGAACCTCTTGATTTTATTATGTTATTTGTTTTTTCGTTTGCTAAGGGTTTAGGGGTAGGTGATTTATTATTTTATTCCTAAGTGTGCTTGACAAGATATCGCATCTTGTGCCTACATATCCTGTCAGGAGGGAATCATAGCACTTGTAGTTCCCTATTAAGGATACTAAATGTTTTAAAGGTTTAGGAGAGGAAGATGAGTCATCATCTTAAGAAAGACCACCACAGTTCTTTGAAAATGTTTGTATTTGTGGGGTATGGGATTGTATGTCCCTTTCTTTGAGATGATTAACATCTAATTCTCTTGTGTGGAGAATTAGGTAGGCTAAAGTTTGATTAAATAATCAAAATTGTGGGGGGACTAACCTAAGAAATCTATCCTAAGTTGTCTAATAATCTTATCTTAAGGTGTCGAGTATGAATGCAAATGAAATGCACCATGCACAATAACATGGTTATCATGCATGGGATTTTCCCTTGGATATTAATGTGATTAAATAATATAATTTAGGCGAGGGTGCTAGCAAAGTAATGCTAGACTTGTGTCCAGTGATCAAAATGTCGAATGCGATGCCCTAAGGCGATCGACTTACATAGGTAGAAAATTGGCTCGACGTTGGATCGAGAGTTTATATTTTTGAAATGTTTGATAAAAAGCAATCATAAATCAAGTAAATGATAAACATGCAAGCAAGCGAGAGTAGTTCACACACAATCGTACGATTAAGCATAGGGATTCTAACGGAGCGATTTATTAGGAAAAGAGTTTTGATTTTAAGGTTTATTATTATTAAGGGAAATGCTAAAGATTATCTTATTTTAAAAGGTTTATTATCAAATTAGAATTACTTAAAGATAATTATCAAAAGGTCTTAATTACTTAAAGTTTTATTTATTGATTAATTTAGAGGCAAATTGATAAAAAGGTTTCCTTATTAAAGTTAATTATTTCAAAAGTTATTTTAGTTTTAAAATTTCCTTACTAAAGAGAGTTTTAGTTTTATTATTTAATTTTAATAATTAGTAAATAGAAGTTTTTTATTATAAAAGCAATTACTAAAAAAAGGGTAACGAAAGTTTTAATTTATTAATCATTAAAAAGGTTTTTTATTTTCATTATAAAAGAAAGGGTTTTAAATTAATTATTATTAGTTAAAAAAGGTTTTAGTTTTAATTATAAAAGAGAAAATTAATTTTAATTATATAAAAAAAGAAAAGTTCTTACTTTAACTACATAGAAGTTTTAATTTTAAAAGGTTTTAACTTTAAGAAAAGTTTTTTAATTTTAATTATAAAAAAAAAAGTTTTTGATTTTAATTATAAAAAGGTTTTCGATTAATTATAAAAAAAAAGTTTAATTTTTATTATAAAAGAAAAGTTAAATTAAAGGTTTAAATTAATTATAAAAAGGGTCTTAAAATTAAATCATCATAACAGTCTTAAATTAAATTACTAAAAAAAAGTTAATCCTAATTACCAAAAGATTATTAATTTAAAAATAAAAGGTATTTTGATTAAAAAAAAGTTTTAATTAAAAGAAAACGGAAAGGATAAAAACCAAGGGGCGCCTCTCACTCTCCAACTCGTCTCTCACTCTCCAACTCGTCTCTCACCTTCTCAAAAGAAAAAGAAAAAAAAACTTAGGGTTCACGAGACCCCAATCGCAGCCGTCCTCGCTTCGTCTCTCACTCGTCTCCCCTCAATTTCTCTTCTCTCTCGCAACTTCTCTTCTTTCTCGATAACAAACATAAATCTACCCTAACCCCCAATCGACCCGATACCCCATCATTCTCATTATATTGATGATTACAGTTACAATGATGCGAAATAGAAAGAAACGACAGAGGAAAAAAAGAAAAATGAGGGCCGGCGATGAATGGCAAGTGGCTCCACGGACGTCAACCAGGGAAGTTCTCTTTTTATATCCGTTTTTACCTTTTTCGAGCTCTCGCGATTTGTATCGTTTGCCTTTGGTCCGTCGGTTTCTGAGGGACGATGATGAGCGACGTGCTTTTGAGTCTCTGGGCGATGATGAACGCTCTCGGTGTTCTGAGCCTCGATCATGTTGTCTTTGAAAGTGAGGGATTCTTGTTGTTTTCCGTCAATCTTTCTTTATTATTTCGTACGGATGCTCTGCTAGGTTTTTTTTCTTCCCTTTCCGATGAGAAAAGCGTCCCTTTTATAAGGCCAATGACGAATTAAGGAACTTGAAAGTCTTGAATGCTGATTGATTTGATTTTGTTGGATTTAGAAAGTTTTTGAAATGTTTGAATGTCCTGATACGCCCTGATTTTGATTTGAATTTCTGATGCCCTGTTGCTGACTGTTTTCCACGTGTATTTAGTGAATGGTTTTGGAAAGTTTGAATTGTTTTGGGTAACTTGATACGATTCACTTGGTTTGCTGATTTGGAATGTTTTGAACTTGAAATTTGAATTTGTGACACGCTTTTGATATGATCTCTTAATCATTGAATTGAATGCTCTGATTGATCCAATATTAGAAGGAATTGATGTTGGCGGCGTTTTTACGATGTTGCCCTCAATCCTTAATTTTGAAGATGATGAAAATTCCTCTGATTCAAAAAGTATTCTGAGGCCAAAGTAGGAATTCCTGAAAGGTTTTGGACGTGTAATTATTGTTGATTTTGTATGATTATGCTTTTGTTATTACTGATAACGACGAACTGATTAAGCTGAGGACAAGTCATTGAATGACTTTCCCCTTTTATAGTCATGTCAATTGAATGGATTTTTGAGATGTGCGATTGGTTTGAAAACTTTAGCGTTTGTTGAAACTTGTTCTTCCTTGATGCTTGATCCTAAACTAGTGATCTTTGACATTCATGGTTGAGTGACTTTGGTTTCATGATTCATGTACTTGCCATGTGATTCTTTTTCTTATTCTTCTCTTCTTTATGTGCAGATTTGGAGTGAATGAGAGGATAGTAATCAAGTGGTTTATGCTTTCTTCTGCGGTGAATTGGAATCCTATGAAAAACCCCTTCAATATCTTCATTGGTATTTCCGCGTGAACAAAGCTTCGTCACCATTTGTCGTTAACAGAGTCCATCGTCATTGATGCAGTGTATGGTTAGCTCGGTACTTTATGAACTTTGCTTATTCTTCATGATTTGAGATTCATGAACCTCTCTTCCTTGTGTGCTTGCCGTCACGGTTGAGATTATTTTCGTTTTTGGCTTACTCTCTCAATTGATATGCAGTTGTCAGAGGTACAGTAGTAGTTTCTTCTGCTGGAAGCCCTGGACCTTATTTCAGAACCGTTCTAATACTGCACCTTGGTTATTCACCGTTGCTGCTATCACATAGATCAAGACTTCATCCGTTGTGTTAAAACCAGGTGACAACAAGTACTCTAAGGTCTTGCATTTAAAATCCTGTATACGTTACTTGTGTAAAAAACTTTCGCACTTGATCAACTTGAATTTGGTTCCTTGGTTTGCTAGGGAATAAGCCATTCGATTAGTACGGAAGCTGCAAAACATCCCCACATTCTAACTAGAACCGCGTAAGTGCCAAATATTCGAATTTTATTGTGAATGCGAATGTATATTTTCTCTTAGTACTTAGAAGATTTTCCACATGAACTCTTTCTTGTAGGAAACACTGCCGTTTCGGGACACTTGATGTTGAAAAGTGAGGGGAAAAATCGTGATGTGCTTTTGCGTCAGCAGTGATTGAGTACTATGAATTCTTGATTTGAATCCATCGTGGGTGAGTTCAACATTGATTAATATTTGTATTCAAATCAGTTTAATTTGATGCAATTCGGTTCGAATCGCCGTTTATCTGAATTTTTACAATTGATTTCGAATGGCTTTGAAATGTTTGTTCTCAGGGGCTAGAATTCTCACTGGTTTATATTGAATTTCAACAGGTTTGGATTCGGATTCTCTGCGGTATGCTCGATGGTCCCGTTTGTTTAGCAGCACTCTCCTTCACAGATTCGTCCTTGCCTTATAAGGAAAGATCCCAATCTTGATCCACCAATGTTTCCAGGAGTTGCGAGTTTTCCAGCGTCTGATATAGCACAAATAGCCTAAGACTCTGTATTTCTTTCAGAGGCCAATCCTCCCAATGACTTTAAATCTTACTCTTGAATGATAGATTTGATTTTTTTGAATATTGTACAATTGTCATGACTGATTTAAATTCTAAATATAGAATTTTGAACTTTGATTTCCTTAGACTTTTCCCACGCTGAGTTTTGTAATGTTCTCCAACAAACATGCATGTGTGGATCCTTGTCATGATGCGTGACCACTGCCAACCATATAGCAGATTTTGAGGGATAGATATTTATTGGTTTAGTGTTTTTGTACTGAGCAACTTTTATGGTATCATCCTGTGTAAGAAAAACTGGAAGATCTTTCTGTCAACATGATTTCGTATGTTTTGTGAAGGCGAGGTCTCTTAGATGCTTTTCTCTTTTCATATACAAAAATTTTGCAATATAATTCTGAGAAAAAAAATCAATGAATCATGGAGAGGTGATGCTCTTACTCTTGTATAACACTTATGATTATGGCCTCGTGACTTTAAAACCTTTTGATGGAACGTGAGTTTAAATGCAATGGAATTCTTGAACTTGCATTGCTGTAATTCGTAATTTGAACCCTTGATGGCTTAAGACATAATTCCATTTGGGTATTCGAATGTGTAAAAGACCTTGTGTCAACTTGTAATGTCGCACGTAGATTTCATATTGAATAAACGAAGCTTTATGAAGGATCTCAATGAATTAATAACTTGAAAAATGAATCTTGGCAAGATTTCGAAACCTTGGTTTTTTCCTTGAATTTTCCTTAATCTCGCGATGGCTTAAATTTAAGTCTCGTTTTGTGTCTTTTCCTTTTAGAAATCCGCATGAATCTTTTGGGCATGTTTATCTTTTAATTCCAAACCCAGGCTAACTTGACCCTGTGGCACCCTTGAGCTACGCGAAACCAAAGTCTGACCCCGCCTTTAAGGGAAAAGACACGAGAAACCACCCAAGATGTCTTCGAAGAAAAAGTTCTAGCAGTGAGTCCTGGATCAAAAAGAAACCCTAAGGCCGTCTTGAATCAAGCTCAAGGTTGCTGCTCTAGATTGTTTGACTATGAGAATCTATTCTTGGGGATACTGCACTTGCACAAACTGGTTAGTAATAATAAACACGCATACAAGACCGCATGACTTAAAAATGCTATGCAAAAAGAGAAGGGATCTTAGGGTCAAAAATTAGGGTGCGACAATCCCTGCAAGTGAATTACATTCCATAGTGAAACCTTGGCCTTTCAGAGGATGGGCTTTGGATATAGTGGGAGAGATTCGACCAACATCTTCAAAGAACCAAAGATATATTTTGGTGGGAATTGATTATTTCACCAAGTAGATTGAAGCAATACCACTGGCGAATATAGGTCAAGAAGATGTTATTGAATTCATTCAAAACCACATTATTTATAGATTTGGTATTCCTAGTGATTGGACTAATTAAGAAGCATGTGGGAAAGAGGCCTAGAAATTGGCACAAGACATTAGACCAAGTTCTTTGGGCATGTCGAACATCCCCTAAAGAGGCTACTAATACTACCCCATTTCGACTTACTTTTGGTCATGATGCAGTATTGCCTGTTGAGATTTATTTACAATCTATAAGAGTTCAAAGACATCATGAGATTCCCTCTGAGGATTATTGGGAAATGATGATGAATGAATTAGTGGATTTGGATGAAGAAAGGCTTAGAGCCTTGGAGTTGTTAAGAAGACAAAAGAAAAGGGTCGAAGAATCCTACAACAAAAAGGTTAAGTCTAAATCTTTTGCATGTGGGGATTTAGTTTGGAAAGTGATTTTGCCTATGGATCGAAAGGATAGAACATTAGGCAAATGGTCTCCTAAGTGGGAAGGTCCATTCCAAGTCATACAAGTTTTCTCTAATGGAGCTTATGAAGTGGAAGAGTTAGACAAAGATAAAAGAATCTTGAAAATAAATGGCAAGTATTTGAAAAAATATAAGCCTATGTTGCAAGAGATTCATATTAAAACGTAAGTTTTATTTTAAGAAAGGAAAGCCAAAATAGGCCAACTCAGGCTAATATGGCACACAAAGCAAAGGAGAATCAACATAACATCTTTCAAAGATAGGAAAGATTATTCATAATCTCTCCAGTCAATAGATTTGAGGAAGTCCATGTAGTCTGTGTCTGGCTCATCATCATCAAAGTCCTGGGTGTTAGAACGCCCTTTCTTAGAGATCCTCATGTTGGTTTCTCTCTTTTTTGCTCTGGAAGTCGCTCCAGTAGAGGCTTCAGGTTTCTTTGTTGCCTCCGTTTTCTTGGTTTCTTCAGTTTCTTTTGCCTTATCAGCTATCTTCTCGGCTGATGACTTCTCTGAATTGTTCATAGTTACTTTGATGAATGAACATGGTTCAGATGGAAGAGAATTTATAGAGGCGAAGTATTGATTGGATTGGCCAGTCAAACGGTGAAACCATGTGAATTATTCTTGGAAGTATGCCTGAGGGCTATGCTATAAATGTCAGTTTAAAGCTAAAGGCTTATGCCTTGGAGTTTTAAAGCTGAAAAGTTTGACTTTCCAAGAAAAGGATAGAATGCCTTAATTGCAAATTTGACTTAGATGTGAGGCAATAAATAAAATGCATCATAATTTAATACGAGTCGAAAGCAGTTAATGGCGAAATACTAATGATTACTTAATCAGTGCCAAAGGCATAAAAACTGAGAAAAGGTTAAACAAACAAAGGTTTCGAAAGTATCAGAAGGGAAGCCTCGACGCCAACTGAGAAAAGGCTTCTATGTGATGTTTGAGGCGAGCATTGCACAAAGATTCATCAAGTTTGGCTGCTGCGAGCTCTTTTTCATATCTTTGGGCTGCCTCAATACGATCAATAGCATTCTTCGTTTCTTCAGCCATCTTAGTATCGTCGAAATGTTGCAATTCACGGTTGCGTTTTTCAGCATTTTCAATTTTGGCTTGTAGCTCCGTGATTTGTTTCTTCCAGTCTTCAATATCCTTCTGGTTGGAGGCAATCTCATCTTGTTTTTTCTTTTGATCAACCTCCATACGTTCGACCTTTCATACGACTCTTTTATACCACACAAAGCTGAACTCTTACGACCAGAAGTTTCTTCTATGGTATTCCTGATAGATGGAAGCAGCTTTATTTCTGCAGCTATTTGGTTCACCACAACGGTTAACTCTATCAGAAAACCAGAAACGTCTGGATTAAGGGTGGTGAGCTCAAGCTTTTCAAGGGTGTCCTTCAGATAAGTGGTTGCAGTGGGGTCTGAGGCCAAAACTCTGTGAATGTCCCCGCTGAAGAATTTTTTCTTTATGGCTTGGAAGATTGTTTTGGCGAAATCATCTGATGCTAGAGTCGAAAAGCCAGAAGAAGAAGAACCATACTTCTTCCCGAGTATTAATTTGGAATACTCACGTGGGTTCAACCACTTGAGTGCTGTCAGTGAGTCTCCAGGATTTGGAACGTTAGCCAAAGGTTGCTGGACCACGGGCAAAGAAGTATGGTGAGGGGTAGGATCTGGTTGGTCTTCTTCCTCTTCTTCTTCTTCTGATTCTTCTCCTTCATCCTTTTCTTCTTCAGTTTCGACTGCCACTCCTTCATCATTTTCTTCAGCAGTTGGTTTGAGGTTGGCCTGGTCATCAGCTGGTTCAGGATGTGGTTCATGTGTTTCTTCAGGGCAGCTTGTCCAGGATTGTCGTTTTGAGGTTGAGCCTCAGGACCACCTTCTTCTTCGACAACCAGTTGATCAGTATCCATGAAGTTAGCCAGGTCGAAAGGTGGTGGACTTGAAGCATCATCATCATCAGAGTTAGAGCCACCAGCCTGTGCATTCTGAGTAGTAGTTTGGGCAGGAGGGTAGGTGGGGTCTGCGGCTAGAGGATTAGGTTGATTAATTTCACTTAAACCAGAGCCAAGATCAGATGACGGATGGTAAGTTGGTTCACCTTGGCTGTTAAGGAGTGTAGTGGTGAAACTTCCTGCAGCTTGTTGAGGGGTGGGATTGTTGATTATGTGGGTAGCGAAATTGCCTGAAGCTGGTTGAGGGTCAGGATTATTGATTATGTTTGCCTAAAGAACACAAGTGAAGAAAATGAGATTGAAAGAATTTGGGCGAAAGACGTCAGTATAATGAAAAAATGGTGCACATACCTGAGCTTATACAGCAGCAGGACTTGAGTTACCACTTTCATGGTCGCCACGAGGTGTTTGGGTAGCTACCATGGAAGGTTGTTTTTCGACACCACTTGTTGTGGGTGCCTTTTCAAGTATTTTGGCCACCTTCGAAGGAGGTGGGCCAGCAGGTCCAGATGCTTTGATTGGTTTTCTTCTTTTCTTTGTAAGAACCTCCTCAGGAGATTCATCTGAAGCATCTGAAGATATAACAACAGCTGGGGCATCCTTTTTACCTTTCTTTGAAGGTGTAGGAGGTTTTCGACCAGTCTGAAAAGGTGATGCAAATGTGAGAAGTGATTCACATAATAAGAACATAGGCAAGGGATGTGAAACGTACCTGTTTGCTTTCTGGTTCTTTGCTACTTTGTGCAGCAGCAGCCCTGGCTGAAGGAGCTTTCCTAGACACAGCTGAAAGACAGTGAAAATTGTTACAAGTTAACGATTAAATGGTTAGTTATAAAGCCATGGAATAAGGGCTTCAAACCTTCATATATTTCAGATTCGACACGAACATCCTGAATTCCTATATGAAGGTGTCCTTTGAAACTGTCTAGCGTATGCTTAGTCGGCACCACTCGTTGAGCTTTTGGCTGAGACTGCTGTCGAAGAAGTTTTAAGTGTTCACCACAGACAAACCAATCTGGAAATGGAGGGGCAAGTGCCACTCCAAAATCAGCATTAGGCAGTCGAGGGAACTTTGGAGGGAAAAGTTCAAAAGCTACCTAATAACGTTTCTCACGAGGGATGTCTGAAGGGATTTTTAGTTGATCCAACTGTTGTAGAAATTTTCTCTTTAAAGTAATAGCAGCCTCGTGAATGGTTCGACCAAGATCATCTGGTCGATAGACAGTTTCAAAGTATTTTTGGAAAGCCTGTATTTCTTGGAGGTGAGTGAACTTACTCTTCTTCGTCTTGTCCTGCACATCAATAAAAGCTTGGTCAAGCAATGAAGAAAATGTAGCCACATCAAGAAAATGCTCATTGTAGTGCTTCTACCACCAGTGGTGGAATGATGAAGTGCATAAGAAAGAAGGCTCAAAAAACACAGGAGACAGAACTCCTCCTCTCTCATTCCAGCTGACGAGTGTACTGGTGACATCTTCTTCACCAAAGCTTGCAGTGTGAAGGATTACTTGGCCTTTCTTCTCATATAAACATTGAGGAAAGCTCTGGGCCAGCCCAAATTGTCGAGAGACAAGATTTGGTTGGTAAGCAATCAGTGCTGATAGGCCTCTCCCCAAGTTCAGCCTTTGGACAATGAATCTGGGAATTAAAAAGGCTTCCCAAATAGCAACAGATTCACTGTCAAGAGTCTTGTGAGGGTTTGGAAATGGCCTTGTAAACCACACAGGGTCATATCTTCTTTGAGCAAAGGGTGCCATGCTGGGAGTAAACTCATAGCGCTTGGTAAATATCATGATATAGCTGGTGAAGGCCCCTTGAAGGGTTTCACCATCATCATTGGGCGTAAGTTTGACCAAACGGGTCCATTCGACGCTCCTCTCCCTTATCTCAGCGGAGGCTTCGTCAACTAGCCCTTTTCTGGGAAGGCTAGCTTCAAATGTTGCATTGAGCCACAGTTGAAGCAGCCAAAGAGGTCCACTCAAGTGTACAGAACCTTGAGCTTCCATGTGCCTCAGTCGAGAAGCCCCTTCACTGATGGACTCATAAAGGTTCGCCAGGATGAGTTCACTTAAGCAGACCCCTCTGTTATTGTGAAGCTGGTTAGCAATGGGCAAGTACTTCTTAGCTACTTGCAAGGATTTCGTACAGAAAACATATCTCGACAGCCATACGGTGAGAAGTGCAATGTGTTCTTTATCAGATACTTCATCATGGTCTGCGTCGAAGTAGTGTTTGATGAAGTGGGTGTAGGTGAGTTTGGAACTTGAAATGCCTATGATATCCTCAGCATCTTCTTCAGGGTTGTAAATAAGGCCATCTGGGCGAAGCCCTGTGATGGTAGCCAAGTTGAACGGTGTGGGGGTAACCATTCCACATGGCAGATGGAAGGTGTAGTGGGTGCTGTCCTAAAAATATAAGGACGCTGCCAGCATGTTCAAGCAGTATGGTACGCTGGTCTTCGACAGCATGAGAAGGTCATAAATCCCTATGTTTTTCCAATGTTCAGACTTGACCTTTTCCATCTTCGCCATCCATTGGTCAAAATCCTTCAAGGGATTAACAACTCTTACTAGCCTTGTGCCATCAGTGAGATAGCTAACATTGATCTTGGGCAGTGGAATTTCTTCAGGAGAGGTTTCATCAGAAACGTTAATTTTGGAAAAGCTTGTTTGCCCTAATGGCCTTGTTTTCTGGTAAGAGGGGAGAAACTCACTTAGTTTCTCATTAGAAATATCAACATCAGCTAGAGGACCAGACAGTGCATAAGGTTTGTCAGAAACGACTAAAGGAATCATTACCTGAGACTTATATATGGCTCGTGCTTCTTTGGTGGTGGGTTCTGGCAGGCAACGGCGATTATCCACTATTTGGGGGGCTGGGATGTTTGCAAATGGAGGAATGGCTTGTTTGAATTGAGTAGCCTTGCCTCTTTGGGTTTTCTTTGGTTGAGGATTCACTTGGGAGGACGCCATTGTTAGAGAAAATGAAAAGAAGTGGTGCTTTTCTGGGTTTTGCGTGAAGAAAACTGAAAGAGAAAAAGAAGGTTGCTTGAGAGTATGAGAGTGTGAAAAGTACACCAAATGGTGAAAATGGATATTTATAGACGTTTTGAAAATCCCAAGAGCCTTGGATCCACCGTTGAAGTTGAGAAGGTAGTGGGACGCGTGTCTTTCTCTTGGAAGTGTGATGAGTGGTAGCAGTTATGTTCAGACTGCAAACATATATTTTCAAGAAAGGAGTTATGATGAGTGCGGCTGAAGAGACGTTTAAGGGTTTGTCATGATGGCATGATGTCATAAGCGTGGGTTAAAGAAACTGAACAGTTGAGCCACTGAGGGATTAGTGGATTATTCAGTTGAAGCCATGCAAACAAGCGTCGAAATGGTTGTTGAATCAAAAAATGACCTTCTTACCAATTCTGGCGAAAGGACATTTCTTGGGGGGCAATTTGTTAACCCTCATTTTTGACGCTAGAAAGAATCAAAGCTATTTTAAGTTAAAAAATTATTTTTAACATAAAGAAGGCTTCGACCCAGTTTTGGTGAAGCCTGAGCCGAATAGGGGTTTTGGAAGCCTAAAAAATGGCTAAGTGTTGGGAGATGCTTCGACCGTGAGAATGTTGAAACGCGCGTTGCAGTTGTCACATTAAGGCTGGAGGGAAAATCTCAAATGTTTGAATTTCAAAAGGATCAGTTGCTGAACGTGGGAGCGGTTGAAATGGAGAAATGCGCCAAGAGGACACGTTTGGAAGCATAACCACCACTTAGTAGTTATTTCTTAGCACTATAAATAGGAGTTATTTCTATAGAATAAGGGTGTTCGTATTTTTGTACAAGTTACTCAAAGAAACTCAAAGTACCCGCGTGTAGAGAAACGAGTTCGTGAGAATGTACGCAATGTAACACCACTTTCTTTCATCAATGCAATTTATCTTCATCATGTTTATGTTTCAGCACTTTACATTTTCCTGAACTTTACCTTTCATGTCTTAACTTTTCCTTGAATCTTTATTTTCAGTCAAGTTTATTTTAAACCTTGTTTTTACTTTCATTTAAAAGCTTTCGACATTTATCTTCTTGCATCTTTACATTCAAGCATTTAATCTTCAAGTCTTTACTTTCAAAGTCTTTTATCTTCAAGTCATTTATTTTTAAAGTCATTTATCTTTCCGCATTTACTTTCGACTGCACTTTTATCAATTTCAGTCTTTACTTTCAAGAACGTGGAGTTCATTGCATTTTATCTTCAAAAGCTTTTACATCTTTGCATTTACTTTTAAAGTCATTTGTTTCCATGTCATTTACTTTCGACAGTCATTTATTTTTCTAGCATCCTTTACATTCAAGAACGTGGAGTTCAAACACTTTTACATTTTTGGCATTTATCTTCAACAGTGATTTATCTTCCTGCATTTTTATCAATTCAAGTCTTTATCTTCAAGCCTTATTTTCAAAGCTTTTTACTTCTTGTCTTTTACTTTCGACGCCTTTAAATTCTACATTCTTTATTTACTGTCTTTTAACTTCCAAGCTTTTACTTTACTGCAAGTAGTCGAACGTGGAGTTCACTTAGGTTTCTTTTTTCAGCATTGTCGAACGTGGAGTTCAGTTTACATTTCCTTTATTTCAAGTTATATTCACTCTCTCTTAAAATTTAGCACATGTCCTAGGATTTGTGTGGTCGATCCTGCAAGTTAGTCAGTTTTATTTAAAATTGATAGACCAGAGGTTGTTTACCAAAATTCACAGTAAACAGTTACGTGATAATATTTTCAATATTATTTAACTTTAATCTTGATCATTATCATATTTTAAATCATTAACTAAATAATATTCAAAATTTTATATTGCATATCTTGTATTTTTGGTAGTAGACAATGCCTCCATTAAATTGTAAAAATAATAATATCCTGCAACATTATGAATCTCATTTTTACAATAAGTCAGTCATATAGTAATAATAATAAATAAAATATATATTAATTAAGTTCGGTCGATTTCAATTTTTGACAGATCTAAAATAAGCATCCAAACCCGACCAAAACAATCATATACTATCCAAATTAAACAACCGAATAAACTTGACACCCAATCCGATCCATTTGCACAAAATAAATAACAGGTTGATCGATTTCAATCGAATGGTTCAAATTTGTCCACCCCTAATAACAACCCTGCTGAGCGACCTTGAGTTTTGTTATACTGAGTGTATTCAACCACTCTATAAATAGGATTAGATACACAAATGTAACCTTCTTCAATTTACAATCAATAACTATTTTCTCTCTCATTCTTATTCTCCAGTGATGAACTTGTTCATCCTCTCTACTTTTCTATCAATAACTTCCACTACTTTAAATTTAGCATAAATGATTTTCAAAGCCACAAACAAACTAAGAATACAAGGCAGATTCGCATAACCACTTTTTCTATCCCGAGTGATGATTTCTCATTTGTCTCCAATCCAGGCGTTTTGGACTCTGTATTACTTGTGCTTTTGTTACAATTATAAATTAGTCACTCATGAGCTGTGCAAGAAATTATGGAATTATAAAAGTTACAACATTGACAAAGAACTTTATGAGCATCAACTTGACCAAATAAATTTAAGCATTAGTCACAATTATGTGAATCATATGTAGCTATGAACTCAATAATTTAGTCCAAAAATACAGCAAGACGCACAGCAGAAGTGATAGGATGACGCAGTCTCGAAGCCAAAAAGAAACAGGACAAAACCCAGAACAATTCCCTGCAGTGAATACAATCAACAGTTTTAGCTATTGCTTCTTCTCCTCGGCTTTCCTAGGCTGAAAAAGGGACAAATAAAACACAAATTAATTAAAACTGCTTAAACATAGGCCTTATTCACAAACCAAAAGCATGTCATTGAATACAGTTAAAAGAAGTCATACTTAACACAAAACCATAACACTGAGTTATCTAAGTAGAAATTATAAAACCATGAAGATACATTGCAGTTGTCCAAGCATATGCAACCAAATAACATTAGGAAAATTTCCATCAAACAACTACTACACTTCCAATGTAATTTTACTATTTATATCTTCCAATGTAGTTTTCTTTTTTAAAGGCAAATATAATATATAAAAGGCGAGAGCCACAAAAAACAAGAGTTAGCTACAAAGCACAAGAAGTGCCTGATAAAAAGCAAGAAAAAAAACAACAAAAGGAAAAAAAAAACAGAAGCCAACTAAAGAGAAAATACTCCCGAAGCAACACCAACATTTCAGTCTATTGTATCCCATGAAAATATACTCCCAACATTTTGTTATAGTGAAAACTAGGACATAATAAAGCATAGCTCCAGCAAAGAAAATAGAAAGCTCACTTGAGCCAGCCATCCAGTATACCTAATGCTGCAACTTTAGTAATACACATCAACATGACAATAACATTTGATATAGCTTTTTCCAGCAACATGACAAAATCCCTTGCTATATCCTCCATGGAAGTACTCTCTATATGAACAAATAACTGTGAGGGTGACACTATAAACAGTTTCCTCACCTCTAGAGCTGTAGGAAGTAGTTTTCTTCCTCAAGACAATGCACTCACTGCGGTCCACTACCACTAATCACACTACTAAGACCTTTTTTTTTACGGGTCCTTCACATTATTAATACTTGTTTTCTCAATTCAATTCATAAAATAATAATAACTCATTATTTCTCTTTCATATAAAATTAATTACATTTTTAAATTTATGTGACATTCTTAAAAATACATATAATTTTGAGTAATATTGATGGATAGATTGAGTTGGAACAACACTCGTAGTGATGATTTCTCATTTCTCAATAAAGAAGGCATACAGCGAGTTAATGAGGAGCTTTGGTGATTCCTTTTGTGCAATCATGTGGAATACGAAAGTTTTGTTGGAGGCCTTCTTGTTTGCTCAGTGGTTATTGAATAATTGTTTACCCACAAAATCTAATCTTGTTAAAAGGGATATTTTTCTTATTGACTCTTTTTTACGAGAGAATGGTTGGGTTGTGGAGAAATTATTCAACATTCATTTTTCGAATCCCCTAACTTTTGTTGAAGTTTGAATGGCTATTATGGGTCGGTTAGAATCAGTTGTGTTATTTTCAAATAAGCTTGCATATGTCACACTTACTTCTCTGTTCGCTCAAGAGAAGCATTGGATCCGACATGTGCTTCTCCTCTCTTTACAATTCTCTGCAAAACCAAGCTGAAGAAATTCTCTCTTTCTTCCCTCATTCTCTTCTAAAACTCTCATTTACAAACCATACCCTTAGAGGGAAGCAAGGGCCCCAAATACGTATTGGATAAAAAAAATGGATCAACTGTAGTTTTATACTTTCGCCATCATCAAGAAGTTTCATAGTACCAGACTGTTAGTGGCTTTCTAACAATCAGAAACAAAAATATGTAACACTACAAAAACCTTTTTAAAAAAAACTGGAACAAACGGACTCAAAATAAAACTCCTAATAACCTAAATGATTATTAGTATAACATAGTCAATTACAATTCTTATGCCAATTCATTTTCAAGTACATCCTATACTCAGTTCCTATCCTATACTCAGTTCTCTTATAAAAAATAGCTTATGCAAACTTATTTATAAATAAATGCTTATTTTGATAAGCACTTCTGCTATAAGCTGCAAATAAGTTGTTTATTCAAAGATGCCCTAAAGTTAAAATGAAGAAAACTCACTTTTGTGCCAGGTGCGTGTTGAGAGAGTTCTTCATCGGGAATGATAACCGGCCACTGTTCCCCAGCTTCACGGAACATCTGTTCAGTCTCAAGGAACTGACCTTTTTCCAGAATCATTTTGGTTATATGGTGCGCCGGCGTCGACGTTGCATCGAAAGCTTCCTCCACGCCGTTAACGAACGTCACCGTGATCTGCGGCGGATGCTCCACGTTCTTACGCTTGACCTCAACTTCGCAAGCAGGGTTTGATTCTTTGGCCTTTCGTGAGTTGCATTGAGCGAGAAATTCCATACATGATGCGGTTCGTGGATCCAATGCGTTGAACTCGATTTTCACTCTTGAGAGAAATTTCAGCATCTTTTCGTTCTCTTTCGTTTTACGAACTGGTCAAATTGTGAGTGATGATGAACAGAAATTGGGATTAGGGTTTTTAGGGTTTAAGGATAAGTTTGGTTTTGTTCAAAATAATTGATTTTCAAATAAAATGTTTAAAATGGTCAGAAATGATAAAGATGTTAGATCAATAAATAATAGTTTTTTTATTAAATAATTTAATTGCTAAAATTTATTCTATGAATAGTAGATTTAAATTTTGCGTCTCCATCTTTACATAGTTATGCACTTAGAAGATTTAACAAAAAAAATAATAATAATTAATTTCAGAGTTTAATGGTAGTGCGCTGTTAGTGTAAAAAAAATATTACACATACATCTGATCAGATTATTTTAAAGTGTCAAATCATAATAGTATTTTAAAAATAAAAGTGTGATGTGGCGAGATACACGTCTGTCATTGGTTGACAGCGTAAAAATATTTTACAACGTGGGTGTATATTCTTTTTACTCTTAATTTTATATATTGTTTAATTTGGTTCATTCATATATAATATTTATCTTTATAAATAATAATTACTTGGTTTTATATTTTGTGTTTCGATTTTATTTAATTAACGACGAATTTAATAATTAATTTTGAGTTTTTTTGTTATTAATTAGACGTTAAAAAAATAATATAAATATTTTTAAGTAAAGGGATCAAAATAAAACTAAAACTTAAAAAGAAATAATATTAAATATTAATTACTTTTATATCTTCTTTCGATTTTATTAATTTATCGTTCTCATAATATTAACAAATAATAATTTTATTGTAAATTAAAATTATATTAGAATCATTTGTTATTGAATTGAATTAAAATACTATTATTGTTCCAGACTGGACCAATGACTAGGCATGATCCAATCCACTTCTGCTCCAGAACGGTCCAATTGCCTATGTCCAGCCAATATGAGGCAGCATTTACCTTTCTGCCCCTCTACCGGGCACATATGGTCAGAGGGCCCACAGGGTCACCTGCTCCTCCTCGACATTCTTGTCCGTCATGCACGACTCTACCATCCAGAAACAGTCACGACGCGCGTGCCCGGAACTGCGTCATTGTCTGTGGCAACAGCTAGTTTCAGGCACCTCTGCCCGTCCTAACAGCTAGTTTTTGGCAGTTACCTATTCTTCGTGAAACGGTTATTTCGTCCCGAAAATTGGGACCGTTGGCTACACGCTGGGTGCATTACAAAAACTCTCTCATTCGAGAAGGTCAGATATTCTAAATCATCCTAAGAAACACATACTTTTGTACTTGCGTTTCTCTCTCTCTCTCTCTCTCTCTCTCTCTCTCTCTCTCTCTCTCTCGATTCTTACTTTAGTATCGGGGTGCCTTACAGGTACACCCCCTCCTCATCTCACACACCCAACATCACAGACGTCTTTCTTGGCCCACTTCAGGTTCTGATCAACTGTCAAAATCAATTATTAAATAGTTTTTACCGTTCTAAAATATAGTAATCTATAATATAAAAAAAGTAAATGTTTTGAAAAAGACCGAATTGCCTTTATTTACTTCTTTGACACATGCTACATTCGAGGAGAAATGTGGCACAAATTATTATTTTGCTAACTAATTATGTTAGTAAGTCAACTCGTTATCTATGTCTTTAAGAACATCATACCTTTATCACACCTTTTTAAGATTGTATCAATAAGATTGTTCTAATTGATAGTTTTCTTTCTGGTTGATTTTAAAACACTAAATGTTAAATCAATCATTAAAATTTGTCATCTGTCATACTCCAAATTTTGACCACCATTAGAATGTAGGACATTAGCATATCCAGAGTACCTTTACCAACCATCCGGTCTACTCCATTGACCTAAAAAGTCAAAGGGAGTCGTTTTGACTTTTTAGCTCCTCTTAGGAGTTGACTTAGATTTAGGGACTTCAGTTGAAGGGATTATACAAAAAAAAAGTATTCATTACTATTATTAGGGAAAAATAATTAAGTAATGAAAGGAATGATAAGCTCAAAGGTGTTGTCTTGTGATTTCCCGAACTTGAGGGAACCATAAGATGATGTATTATCATTCCTTTTTCAATCACAGGACAACCTCCAAGCTTGAACAATCTCAAGAACATCAGGATGATTGGCAGTCATGTCTTGTAAGAAAAAACACTCCAATAGCTTATATTCGGGTTTGTAGGCCTACAGGTGCCCCAATTGTCTCATTGCTAGAATAGGGTTGTAACTTATACATCTTTTTGACCCTATCAACGGTACATTAAGAAAATCCGCACAACTTAGTATCACGTCTTTTCGGTGAAGGACTTGAGGGAACCATAAGACGTCCTTATCAGTGAGAGAAACCAAGTATTGGGACCATGCATACCCCTTCATTTGCTCAATATCACTTATATCCCTTACTAAATGCGAGCCAAGCCATTTATATAACAAGAGAGCACAACATAACATTACCCCTCCCTTCTTTTCATAACTTTGATGGAGGGTAAAATACACGTCTGCAAGAAGAGGCAGTGTAGGATTTTCTTCCCCAATAGTTACAGCCATGAATAGATTAATATCCTTGATATCCACAAATTCTTTTCACTTGGAAATAAGATAAACCCAAAAATAAAATCAACCTAAAAATAAGAAGTACCATGATATTATTCATTGTCTCCCAATCTTTGTAGGCAGTAAAATCAGTGGCTTTTTTCTCCAAAAAAAACCTTTAAAAACCCATGGAAACCCTCTTGAACTCTCACATTAGCTTGTAGGACATCCTCATAAATATGAAGGTAACTAGCAATTTTCCTAAGTGAAGGGTGATACCCTATTGTCTTGAACGGACCCTTATTATTCTTAGAAGACCCCAAGATCTTACGAAATTCTTCAAGTTTAGGGGCTAGGGATGTCAATTTGCATCTGTTAACGGGGATTCCTGTGGGGATTATCTATTCGGAGCTCCGAAGTCGGAGTTTTTTTCTCCCGCGGAAACGGGGGTGGAGGTAAAAATTCCCCCGATGAAACTTCGGGGCAGGGATCGGGGAAGTACCATCCGCCCGGCGAATTCCCTGAATCCGGCCATATTATTAATTATCCTTTTTATATTTATAATATTATATAAAATATAATAATTATGTAACTGTACATTTTTTTATAAAAAAATTATTATATTATTGGGAAATAAAGAGTCATTACTCATTAGTCATTAGTGGAGATTTTATTTACTAATCCTAGAAAAGTGAACGATGCATATACAAATTACAATTTTAAACGTCTCTTCTTCTTCTTAGATGAGTCTTTATTATTAATGCAAGTTTTTTTTAAATAATAAATATGCAAAATATAAGGTTTTTATAAAATAAAATAAAAACAATGAAATGCTAATGTCACAACTTTGATTGGAAAAAAATTTATAAGAAAAAAGATTTGAAATTTGTGGATACCGTGGGGATCCGTGGGGATGAGGATAGGGAAAAATATTCCCCTGTGGCGGGGATAGGGATGGGAAAAAATTGGGGGATGGGCGGGGAACGAGGAACCATTCTCCGCACATTCTCTGCCCCGTTGACATCCCTAGTAGGGACTATCTGAAAACTCTAAAATTGAAAGCACATGCATTAACTCAATGTCATAGAATTGAGCTAGGGTAGTCAAACCTTCTTATTAAAATTAATACAATTAAAATAATGATTGAATAAATATGTCTAATTGTTGTAATAATGTAAAAAATATAGTTTTGTGATCTAAATACGGAAAAAATATGTGTCATTTATTGAAATGTATTCAATTAATATAAAAATGAATAAATTTATCCCATTAGTGTAATTACGAGAAACAAATATATTACTAATCTAAATACGAGAAAAATATATGAAATTTATACCATTAAAAAAATGATTGAATAAATGTTTGTCAACGATGTAAATACGGCAAAAAAAAATATTAGTGCGTCATTAAATTTTTAATAAATTTTGTTAGTTGTAGTGAGTCAATAAAATATTTGTGATCCAAAGAAATTTTGATAGTTGTTGTGATTCAAATACTTTTTATATACGAATACAATTTTAGTATTGATTTAAATATTTTTATAGATAATTTCAAAAAAAAATATTTATACATGGGAAAAAATAAATTGTTGATTCAAATATTTTTATATACGGAAAAAAATATTATTGTTATAAACAAGAACAACTTTACCACTTATCGAAATATTGGATAATAGAAATTTATTGTTCATTTTTTGTAAATATATGAAGGCTTAAATGCATTTTTGGTCCCCCTAATTTAAACATTTTACACAATTGGTCGCCCTATTACAAAATCTGCGATTTTGGTCCCTCAATTTTGATGGTCTTTGCATTTTTTTGTAGTCCCCCTCCAATTTTGCATATGTGGCAGTGATGAATGAGATTAAAAAATTATTTTTAATGACTTGTCATGGATGACTGGATAATTTATTATTTAATAATACTTTTAACTAATTTAATATTTTTATAGAGAATTAATAATTTAAATTGATATTTAATTAATTAAAATTTTGAAAAAATACTATGGTCCAAAACCCATTTTCCAACAGCCCACTTTCATCCCAACCTACTTATACAATATTATAGATTTGATTGAGCTTTATAAACACTTCCATAATACTAGAAAAAACGATGTAGGACTAAAGCTTTATACTGTTTCTTTATTCTTTTTCAGATATGTAATTGTATACTTTTCTATTTTGTATATCCGCTACCGTGCTGGCATTGTCACTGATGAGATGCTATCAATGCCAAAAACTCCATTTCTAATTGTTGGTCTCTTGGAAGCTCTCGGTGCTGCCACAGGAATGGCGGCAGGAGGTGATGCTTGTCTCTTCATTTTTATCCATATTTTATGGTGTTCGCCTTCAACTTATAATTTCTGAAATATCTTAGACATTCATCTCTCTCATATCTCATAGATTTGTAGCAGATAATTAGTTAATACTATCATTGGATTGTACAACTTGTTTATAAATATGTGCATGTCTGAATTTCATTTAATTGTTTGTTTGTCTTTATGTCATAGCAGCAATGCTATCAGGTGCGTCAATTCCAATCTTGTCTCAGATGAAAATCATCAGCATTCAATTGCTCTCTGCCAATTATTGTGATGTCCTTATTCTAAGAAATGTTTTGTCTCAATTAGTAATGTTCAAATAGATAATTGAGTAGCTGTTCTATATATAGCTGTTCCCTCTCAATGTTTTGGTGGGCTGGAAAATAGAAGAAATCTTGCCATGCACTTTTTCATGCTTGTTTTATTTTATAATTTTATTGTAATTTGTTTTATGTAATGTGTTGTGTTTATGTGCATGTAATTCAGGTTTTAATGATTTTTATAAAGTAGAGACATAGATGGAAGTATTGTATAATAAGATTGTAAAAACTATGAAATAGTCATAAAAATCCAGTATTGGTATTGTTGTATATTGTATAGTTTTGATTGCTTATGAAAATCATTGAATGATTGAGTATACTATACATTCAACATAGCAAACTATGGAATGAAATTCAGACAAAAAAACATAATAAGGGTGATGGGTTCAATGACAGAAGGGTGATGGTTGCAGTTTCTCTTACATTTTCCAAACAAGTTTTGAACATTAGAACAAGTTATGAACAACAAAATGCGTAAGGTCCCACATCGATTTGTTGACAAATGAAATGAATGTTTATAAACCTAATTCATACTGGATTTAATGTCAACTTATGTATTAGATTGAGTCTGAAAAAAGAATGGACTTTAGGCCAAATGTGTTTCTTTTATAAACTTGAATTAATTAATTTATAAAATAATTGAATTAAAATTGTTAACTTATTCTATAAAATAATATTAAATAATAAATTATCCAGTCATTAAAAATAATTTTTTAATCTCAATCATCACTGCCACATATGCAAAATTGGAGGAGGGCTACAAAAATGCAAAGATCACCAAAATTGACGGATCAAAATTACAGGTTTTGTAATAGGGTGATCAATTGTGTAAAATGTTTAAATTAGGGGAATCAAAAGTGCATTTAAGCTATATAAATGAAAAAGATTAAGGGAGCTTATTAAATAAGATTGAGTAGATATTTTAAAATTCTATTATCTCTTATAAAATGCTTGACTTATTTGTAAAAAAACTAAAGCGATTAATTTGTCTAATACAAATTTCAATAGTTTTTATTTATAATTATATTATTCATAATATTTCATCTTCTATATGTATTATTATTTCAACTTAAATTTACTATTACTCTTAAAAAAAATCAACTTGCTACTTTTATTACGGTCTGCAAACAAATGCGCATTTAAAATTATATTTTATTCAAAAACTTACTTCGTGCGTATGCACAGATTTGTAATTAGTTCACATGCAAGCTTAATGAGAATGTGACAAATCCTAATAAGAATGAGTAATAAAAGCTACTTTCTTAAATAATTGAGATTATTATGATAAATAGAAATTTAAATAAAATGAATAGTAACATTTTACCATTCTCTTCCGAGTCAGTTTACTACATGTATTTAACAGACGATTATCAAACTCTACAGTTTAAAAAAATATTTAATTAGAGAGATTTGTTCATCACATGAGCAACTTATTCTTGAATTCCAAAAAAAAAAATCCACAATTTCCTCTTTTGTAAGATCGTGTAAGAAATGGAAACAACATCTATATGTTTGCAGTTACTCTATAACACAAAATTCTTAAAGAGTTTGATTGTTGAACTATTGTCACACAACACGACGCTAGCATCTCTTAATGAGTGATTAAGTTTCTTCAAGATCTTCCTCATCTAAACAACTTCATTGGCACAATAGGAAGCAACCACAAACTTTGCTTCATATGACATTTCTGAAATCATTCCTTCACAAAATAGGTTTATATTCAACTAAACCAGGATTGTGGGGCTTGCTTGCTTAAACACGTATATAGCTTTTTCAACTTGTATATCCTGTTTGGACTAATTTTCTTTTCGTATCCCCCTTGACTTCTAAACAAACACATCTTGATTCGATTCACCATGACGAAAATTTGACTTTTATTAAAGGAAATGATCATGTAATATAGTAGGATTTAACAAGTAAACTCATAAGAGTTTATTGTAGGGATGTTATACAGCAACTCAGCTTCTATAACTAATTATAACTGAACGATCTAACACAGTTATATCACATGAGCTTATTGTAGGCATGTTGTATAATAATCCAACCTTTGTAACTAATTGTAAAGAAACTGTATAATAAAGTTAGATGTAGTTAGATCTGATCTAACAACTTGAAACTAAGTGACTGATAGTCAATCCTTAGCCTTCCTTACCTGCTACAGCAGGTCACCAATTAGATCTATAAATAGATATGAATGATATTCACTTGGATATACTTAATGAAAAGGAAATATGAGGCACCCATTGTATTTCACCAATTCAAGACAATGACTGAAAACTAGCTTCTCTATAAACTGAAAGTTAGAAACTCACATTTTTAAGAGATCTTTTCTTTCAAATAGTAAGAATGAAGAATCCCCCTTATTGCATAAATGAAGGTGTGAGAAAAACACAAGAAATGGGGGGTCTGAATTGGGTTTTTAAAATGAAAGCTTTTTGTGAAACTCAAACAAAAATCACAAACAGACTAACAATAGAAAAAGACACACGATATATCCTGGTTCACTTGAAAACTATCAAGTTAATCCAGTCCACCCGCCAAGGTGATTTCGCCTTATACACAAGGACTTAATCCACTATAACCAAACTGATTACAACTGCACTAGCAACTGCGGGTGACTAACAATACATAGACTAACCGTCTCTTTTTAAGGATTCTGACTCAACTGGTCCCTTAAGGAATTCAAACAACTGTTTGATCAAATAAAATGTTTACAATGAAATGCTTCTTACATAAGCTGATATAAACACAATTTCTAACTCAATCTAACTTAGAGAGAATCTTTACAGTAAGAACAATCTTCTTCTTTGTATTGTGGTGTTTTACTGTTTACTCATGGATTTCTCTATTTCTTGAGTTCTTTCTCGTATGAATTAGTGTTTTGTATATCTCTATTTTTCACTTAGTGTCACACTTGATTCTTTGAATGATCAAGTCTTTATATAACCAGAAAAAGATCCGTTGAAGGGCAGATCAGGAATATCAGTAAAATGTCGGCGACTTGAAATAATGTCGTTGTGCTGGGATGAAAATCGTACACTGAAATTGTCCTTTGTACCACCAAATCAGGGTAGTGGAATGGTAGTGGAAAAGAACGTGTTTGATCTGTACTATGTACTATTTTCCCTCGCAAATGTTTCAACTTCTTTTGTTCATCAGAGGCTTCTGAATTGATATGATTGAAGCATGATCAGAAGAATGAATCACTGGGTCTTCAGAGTCTTGAGTCTTCAAAGTATTTAGAGCTTGTTCAGCAGAACCTTGTCTTCAGAGTCTTCAGCACTTCTTCTTCAGAACCCTTGGTTATCAGAAACTTAAGTCTTCAGAGTCTTCAGAACTTGTTCAACAGAATCTTGTCTTCAGAGTCTTCAGAACTTGATCTTCAGAAACTTAAGTCTTCAGAGTCTTCAGAACGTTGTTCATCAGAACCTTATCTTTAGAGTCGTTAGCACTTAGTATTCAGAAGATAAGTATCAGAGTTAAATTCAGAGCCAGAATCCAAGAGAATATGGCTACAGCAACATATTATTTTCTTTCAATCTTTCTGAAGCACAGTAGATCAAAAGCAATCTTGCTTCTTTGGCGCAGAAGCGAATTTTGAGAATTTGAGAATGACGTTTCACATAATCTCTATCAGGGTCAGAGCTAGCTTTATCAGAGTCAGAATTAACTTTATCAGCATCAGCATCTGTTTTTCAATACTTAAGAAAACAAACGTTGGAGTACCAAAATTGTTCTCACACAAATACAACTTTGTTATTATCAAAAGAAAGAGATAACTTGCAGAACCAAATCTTGTTCTAACAATCTCCCCCTTTTTGATAATGACAAAACAATGTATTTTGATAACACAATTTTGTACGAAGATAATAAGAATTAACTCAGATAAGTTCAAAGTAAACTTCCCTTTATCAAGCTCCCCCTGAATCTAAGATTTAACAAAATCTTATAAGATTTAGGATATAGAGCCTGATTGTAAAGATCTAGACAGATCCAAAATATCAGAGCTTGATCATAGTGGTGATGCATTCTGATAACAAAGCTTGATTAAGAAAATCAGAGCCTGAATTAGGGGTTTCGCGGTGCGGTTTGGTTCGGTTTTGAGCATAAAAATCATCCTAACCGCGAGATAAAAATGCATGCGGTTCGGTTTGATTCGGTTGATTTTTAAAAATTCATCCAAACCAAACCAATGCGGTTAGAATCGGTTCGGTGGTTGCGGTTTATAGACTTCTTGATTATGGAATTATAAAACTAAGAAACTAATCATATAATTTCCTAAACAGAACAATCATACAAAGCAATGCTTAGCCAAACACAGTACAAAAGTAAATGAGAAACCAAATTCTATCCCATTTGAAATGCAATGCTTTAATTTTAATATAATATTATAAATTGGAAATATTAATATGGAAATATAATATTAGAAATTAGGAAGTTAAGGTTAATATGCGGTTCGGTTCGGATCAGTTCGGTTGTGTGGAACAAAAATCATAAACCGAACCGAACCGCGCGGTTCATTAAAAATATCATCCAAAATCATCCAAACCAAATGCGGTTTTTTGCGATTTTTGGTTTGGATTGGTTCGATTTGCAGTTTTGCTTTTGGATTAGTTCGGATACGATCACCCCTAGCCTAAATGATATCAGAGTCATTTTGCCAATATAATTATTTTTCCTGAAACCATTCTAAAAAGATATGCCATTTAAAGTGTTAGAATGTTAGAGCTTATGATTAGAGATAAGATATTTATCAAAATAACTTTTTCCATATCAGTACTCCCCCTTTTTGTCATAATCAAAAAGGGTAATCGAAAGATTAACTAAAACATTTTGATTTGAGAGAATTTAGATAAGTTAAATTCAGTACTTTTCCTCCTTTTATGGCAATCAAAATTGGAATGCAGTAAGACAAGATAAATGCAAATAAGGAAAATTCTTCAATGATAAAAGCAAAACGCCAGGGGCACAGTACAGGAACAGAATCACAAAACAGGAAAACAAACAAACAACAAAGACAACAGACAAGAACATCAATGATAAAAGAAAGAGAGACCAAGCACCCAAGAGACCAATAATGATGAAACACCGACAACCAGCTATCAGAAATCCTCCACCTCATCAACCCTTTCACACATTTCTTCAACTGTAGCATCCTCTGGTCCAAGTATTCTGGCTAAAGTGATGATTTCAGCCCTGTAGAATAACTCAGACAGAATTCTTCCATAAGGTATGAAGGACTTGTATTAATTTCTGGAGATTTCAACACAGTTCTTCAAATGATTGAAGATGGTTTGCGGAAGATTCACCCGGACGTTGTACATCATGAAATAGATAAACATTTTATTATCACGAGTCAAGGTGTTTTTGGCCAATCCTCTGGGGCGAAAGTTGGTAAGCAAGAGTTGAAACCACAAATTTCCACCAGAAAGAAGTCCTTCAGGATTATAGGGTTCATACCTGTCTCGAGACACATCATGAATTCCAATGAGATCCTCAACAAAGAAATAGTTCAGATGAAAATCTTCAACATTCACTCCAGACTGAACACAATTGATTGCTTGGGCGATGGAGGTAGGCGTTATGATGACTGAAACACCGAAAACAGAAGACCAGACAGAATTATTGTCTTCTCTAATCCGTACGTATTTCCATAATTCTTTCACCACGACAGGATAAATGGGTCCATGCAGAATAGTATAGTATCCTGACCAACCTTTAATTTGCATGTTGGTGGAAATGTAAACACCAAAGTCTCTTAGTCTTGGGAGATTTGGCCTTTTATCATTAATGACCTCCATAACTTCATCATTGTCAGCAAAAGTTTTGATAGACATAGTGAAAGCAAGAAGGAAATTAGTGAAAAGCAAGTTTAGAAACGGATGAGAGGTTATGAAGAGAAGTGTGGTATATAAAGAGAACAAAGAGTGATAGTAATAAGTAGCAATAAAAACAAGATGAATTGAGATGAGTAATTCATCATTTCCAATACAAGGGATACAGACAAGGACAAAGAACGATAAATGAGTGTATCAGTCAGTCACACCTTAATTTTTGACCCTAAGATTTCGCTTTCGTTTCTGCGTCGTCTGCATAGCATGTCACGCATTTCATCTCGTATAATACCCAATTTATCAGCCAGAATAAATTTGTTGGAATTTACAGCCGAATCGGTCAAATTAAAAAGTCAACGGTGTGAAAAATCATTGGATGGAGATTTTTTAAATCGAGTCTGCAAATGTCAGTGATATTAATCTATGTTTCTTGTAGTTTAACCTGACATGCTCATTTAAATTTTTCGGTCACTTTTCGGTCGTATTTCTGGACAGTTAAGTTGTTTTAGCGGGTAAAATTTATTTTGGAATTTGACCAAACGCTGTATTTTTTCAATACATATATTTCGCGCTGATCATTTTGGTGCATTCTTTCTTTTTTTTAGCACTTCGATATTGGTCCAATTATTCATTTTTAACCAGTTTTTTTTTATTTGTTAGTTAAATAATTTAATTTGAATTTAATTAGTTTTTTAATTTAATTTAATTTTAAATATTATATTTTTTATTTCATTTATCTTTTTTCTTTATTTTATATTTAAAATTTGTTCTTTTGTTTATTTTGGTAACACTATTGTCTCTTAAGTTTTCAAAAGTCATTTTATTCTTAGCTCCATTTTAGTAACCTAGGGATGCAGCTTTGTACAGCCACACTGATACCTCTTTCCTTCTCTAGGCGCATGAATTAATGAAGGGAGAAAATAGTTTTCACTTTTTAGGCGAGGGACAACCAAACGAAGTGTTGAAAAAAGAGAGGAGGGTCTCACTTTTAAAATAAAACTTCCTTCGTCTCTTTTAGGGAAAAAGGGTAGTTTGTCTTTGTTTTTTCAGTAGCTTGTACCAACGATGACCAAGAAGCCACTTCACACACTATGAATTTTTCGAATATGGATCCTCTATTGTCTTTTTTGTGTTGTCCTCTCTCCTTTTCTAATCCAATGGTTAATTAATATATAAAAGAAAAACAAGAGTATGAAAGAGAAAATAAAAAAGACAAATATATGATTGATATTGGAGTTGAATGAAAACATGAGAGAAATTGCAGGAGAGGATCCAAATCAGAGCTTTTCACCACATACATCTCCCTCTCCATATAAGACAAAACGCGGACCACATTCTCCTTCCTATTACACAACATCATAACTCCATCACCCTTTTCGTTCTCTTTCTCTCCACTGTTGTGAAAACCTCATAACTTCATCTCCATATACGCTCACTTAGAAAGAAAAAAACTTCAATGTAAATCTCAAAACCGGCCATCACAAACCTACAACACACAACACTCATAAGCAACACAACTTCCATTTTTTTAACTCAAACCTTCTTTCACTACACCAAGCAACATAAGGTGTACACAACAACATCAACTAACCATACTCTCCCCACACTAAAACACGGGCCGCCCCTCTTTTCATACTACCATCACCAATCAAAGTTCATCAACCATCACCATTTTCCTTAACTCATTCCACTGCAACTCTTCTTTCGTCAGCCATAAACTTTTCCCACATTGCAGCAACAATACCCTCCATCCTCGCTAAACTTCATTTCCTCACCTCTCAATCAGTGGCGGAGCCAAAGAATTTTGAAGCATGGGCAAAAATTTAAAAACCGCAAAAATTTACATGAAATATGACGGTTTTAAAATTGCGTTTAATAAAACCGCCACTATTTACATTTAAATATGACAATTTTATAAACTGACGTAGTGTTAATAGAAAAATGGCAGTTTTGACCGCCTTTATTTTGACACGTCAGTTCCTTTACAGTGAATTTTGTTATTATTGTTTTTTTAAATCGAATATTTTCTTTTATAATTGTAGAAATTGATCTATAGAATTAATAGAGTCCTAATATATTTTTTATATAATTGAGGATAAAATTTATTCTTTTCTACTTCTTTTTTACAACACTGTACATGTTTTTATTTTAATTTTAATCATTGCTACATTTATGTTAATTTTTATTTCTTCTAAGTATTCATTTTTAATTTTTTGTTAATTTACGCATAAATTGCAACTTTAATCTTTATTTCAAGTCTTGCACTTTTTGTAATGTAGTTGAATCTAAATATTATAATATCAAAAAAAAATTGATGTAATGTATACTTAATTGCATAAAAAAAATTTTTTTTTTTTTTGCATAATTTATAATTTTTTGGTTTAAACCTGTATTTTTATGCATAAAAATATAAAATTTTTGGTTTAAACCATAATTTAGAACATTATACATGTATTTTTTTTCATAATTTGTAATTTATAATTTAATTTTTTGTTTAAATTTGTATTTTTCTGCATTTTCATTAATTTTAGCGGTTTAAACCGCTATAATAACACTTTTATAATTTAATTTTTGGTTTAAATTTGTATTTTTCTGCATTTTCATTAATTGTGGCGGTTAAAACAGCAGTAATAGCACTTTTATAATTTAATTTTTGGTTTATATTTGTATTTTTCTGCATTTTCATTAATTGTGGCGGTTTAAACCGCCGTAATATTACTTTCATAATATAATTTTGGCTAAAATACAGTTTTGGTCCCCCTGTTTTTCAAAATTCACAGTTTTGGTCCCCCTGTTTTTTTTTTTAACAGTTTTGGTCCCCCACCCCTCACTGTTCATGTACGGACATGTACTGTTCATGTACGGACAGATTACTGTTCATCACTTTTTTTGGGCTAAAATTGGGGTGGGGGACCAAAACTGTTAAAAAAAAAACAGGGGACCAAAATTGTGAATTTTGAAAAACAGGGGGACCAAAACTGTATTTTAGCCTATAATTTTTTATTGAAATTTATATTTTTCTGCATTTTCGTTAATTGTGGCGGTTTAGACCGCCATAATAGCACTTTTTAACCGCTCCGATTTTCAAAATTGTGGTGTAAAGAAAAAAAAAAAATTGGCCAGAGCCTGCGCATGCGCCCATGCTCTCAACCTCATTTTCCAGCAACATCTTCACCACCGTTTTTCAAAGATAACCAAAAAGAAACACATAGAAAAAACTTCCATTTCAAGACAGAACACCTCTCTTACACCAAACCGCAGCTCAAACAACCGAAACTCAGTGACCTTCTCAGCCTTCCAAACCCCGTGGCCGACCAAGGGGATCCGTAGTCCATCATTTGCAAAACCATCTTCTCCAAAACCAAATCCAATCGAAACTTCCAACACCAAAACCAACAGAAATCCAGAATTGAGAATAGATGAGAAAAAGAGAGATTTGAAATGAAATTGGAACAAGGCTTACAAATCTGAGACTGAGGGTGAGGTCGAGGAATCGAAAACGAAGGAAGGAAGAGTGTGGATCCACGAGAAGGAAGGTCAGAATTTTTTTTTGTTTTTTCCACGATCTGTCTGGTTTCAATGACGATGACGGTGTCATTTATGCATTGAATGAACTTGACGAAGTGGTTTTGTCTTTTTGCTTCAGGTTGTTGTGTTTTCATGGCCTTGATGCATTTTAAAAGAGATGATTAACTTGTTTTCTGAGTTTTTATTTTTTTAGTGAAACTTCATGAAGTGGTTTGGGCCGTGTAGGCCTCTTGGTTTTATCACCCCCCTTTTTTCACATCAAACCACCCTCTGTTTCTTAAATAAAACCTCTTTTGTTTTTATTTTTTTTTCTTTAAATATATTTTGTTAATATTTTTCTTTTATCTTTTATAACTTTTCTTTAATTAGATTTTAATTCTTTTTTTGTTTGATCTTGGCATCTTGAATTTTGTTTTGAAACTTTTTTTTGAAAATCTATTTGAAATTACTTCATTCTCGAATTCTTATTTTGTTAGATTGTTGGTTGTTTTGGATTTTCAATCTTGATAAGATCTCATCAACATCAATGGACTTTGGGTGTTGATTTTATCTGCTAAGAGAGGTGATTGATATTGATGATGATTTAGTCGGTTTAAGATTCAAATTGGTGGTTATACTCATCTCGGCCTCTTTCTTCTTTTTCGTTTTCATTTTTTTTATCGATGAGGTCTAAATATCGCGAATGTTGGTTGATTGAGGTCGTTTAACCTTCATGGTTTCAAATCTGTAGTAATTGATCCTTGGGATCATTTTCTATACTTTGGAATTGTGATAGGTTACCCTCGATTAATCGACGAAAGTTTGTGATTAAGACGAGATCATCCGCTTTTTCTTTTCGTGCGACACGATTTCCTTAGAGAATGATTCTCAATATCATTTCTTTATCGTGTTTTAGCTCAAAGATCAATTGTGTGGCCTCCTACAATATGATCTTCATCATAGATTATGCTACGATTGTCTGGCGCTAAAGTGGACCCGATTCATCCGATTAACAATTGACCATTAACTTTAATTTTTTCTATATACTCTTGATTTCTCTTTCTGTTAATACATCATTGACTGTATACTATTGTTCATATTATTATCTTATTGTACTGTTCATACTATTGTATTCATTACTTGTTCATACCTTATTCAAAACACTCAATAAAACTATCGAAACCCTATAAACTTGTAATTGGTGGATTGTGGTTACTATCTCGAGCTTTAGACTGTGGACTTAGATCTAGGACCCTTTCCTATGCTCTTGGAGTTAAGACTTGGAGACCTTGCACCGGTTATGTTGCTTTGTCTATATTGGCAAATCACCGATCCAGTAGAGGGGACCGCTTGTCATGCGCCATCTTTGTGGACTTAAAAAGTTAATTTTTTTGCTAAAAATATATATTTTGTCATTCTTCAAATTCTCTTATCTGCAAAATAAAATCCAAACATCAATACAAATATTAAAAGAAAATAACAAAGAATAAAATTGTGAAAGATTGAAAAAATCTTATGAAAAACCCAATAATTAAAAAACAATAAATATATTGTATCCATTTCAAATTAAACATAACTAACATGATAATAAAAAATCATGTTTGATAATAGTCTTTTCATCTCAAGCTTATAACTTATTTTACTAGCTTATAGCTTAATTTGTAGACGTTATTTTAAATAGTATTTTAACTTATAACTTATAATTTATCATTTTTCCTTCAATTTTTGTCCTTATTATTCTAACTAAAATCCACTACTACCCTTTATAATTTATTTTAATTTAAATAAAATAATTATATATTAAATGTCTTTTATGTCATTTTAATTTATCAACTAATTGATCAACTAATTTTATCAAACATTTCAATTAACTTATCAGCTATAAGTCATCAGCCATCAACTATAAGTTATAGGCTCTGTTTGATAAAAATAGTGTTGGCTGATAAGTTAGCTGATAATTTATAGTTTTTGACTGATAGTTGGTGACTGATAGCTTATAGCTTATATCTGATGGCTGATTACTTATAATTGATAAATTAATTGAAGTGTTTGGTAAAATTAACAGTTTAATTAGGTGATAAAATAAAATAACTTAAAAGATATTTAATAATTATTATTTTATTTTAAATTATAAAAGATGTTGGTGGATTTTAATTAAAATAATAAGGATAAAAGTGGAAGAAAAAATGATAAGTTATAAACTATAAACTAAAACACTATTTAAAATAGCATCTAAAAAATAAGCTATAAGCTAATAAAATAAGCTATAAATTTGTGATGAAAATACAGTTACCAAACAAGTCTTTTATTATATCATATGAGCTTATAAACTATAAGACATAAGCTATAAGCTCAAAAAATATCTTTCCAAACAGAGCCATAAATTATCAATCATCAATCATCAGTCATAAACTATAAACTATCAGCTAACTTATCAACCAACCACTATTTTTAACAAACAGAACCTAAATATGAGAAAAAAATAGCAACCTCTAACACCAAGTTTTTAATTTAATTATTAATTTAATGATAAATATAAACAAACAATGTGAGATAATTAGTGGTTACTTAAAAGATATTAATGACAAAAAATTTTAAGTAATAATAATAAATAGATGTTAATAAATATTTAAAAAATAGTTCTTACTTAAAAACTATTGGTAGTTTTAAAAGGTAGGGAAAAAAATTTTAATTTAATAATAATAAATAAATATTGAATACTGAAATTATTTTGGCACTAAGATTTATTTTAATGACTTAGAAACTTTAATATATAAAATGTTAGACAAAACTGGAATAAAAAACATAAAATACTAATATAAAATAATATCAAAAGCATTAAAATGAAGAAAAAAAAATAGAGAAGATGAGAGATTAGACAAGATGAATAAAATAACATTAAGAGATAAGAGATTAAAGAAGAAGAGGTAAAGAGAGAAAGTTAGCATAACAATTAGAAACATACAGTTCTATTAAAATATAGAACAAACACAACCAAACCAAACAAAATTTTTTGTAATTTTCAATTTGATTCTATTCAGTTAGCAATTATCTATTGAACCAGTTCAGTTTTGACCAACCCCCATATATTGATGTTATCGTGAATCCATAATAAACCACATCCTCTTTTTGTTCTGCTCCACATTATATAAACCAGAACACTGATTGAAAGTGTCTGAACTTATGACATGCAGTCAACGATGGGTCTGTTGATGACTTGAAGTCCTCTGCATAAATGATCCTCGAACAAAATGTCAAAAGAATCAAGAACAGTATAATGGTTAACAAATAGTCCTTACAATTAAGAACGTGACAAATAACACACCCCAACTACTTTGAATAATAGGGATTATTCTAACAAACAGAAACCGAAACTAAGCAAATTTTATCAAGAGATAGAACTACTTCTCACTCCAGTAAAAACAAAATCGTGGTATATATACGTTAAATTAAACAAAAAATAATTGAAAATTAAGTTTTGATAATCAAATTTAAGAATGTTATACAACCCGGATTAAAAATTAAAAACATAATTGGCCTCAAGAGTCATCAATAAACATCTCACCAAATCATCATCCCAGCAGATTAAAGTCTATTAAGCTGATGGACACTGAAGGGCATACCGAATACATCCCTTCACAAAAGAAAGAAGCACTTCTTGCCTCTAAATTCCAAAAAGGTTTCTAATTAAAATGTTTTTTTGAAAAATAATTGCAATAAACAGTTAGCAAGGGCTGCATTGAGTTACTCTGATTCTCAAGGAATAGAGAACAAAACTTCCACTGAAAACCAGATCATGCCTTTTTGGGTCTTCCTCTCTTACCAGATGACTTAACCGGAGAAGATTTAGAGCTGCTTTTCTTTGCAGGAGTGCGGCTATGCCCTCGGCCAGAACCTTTGCTCTCAGACTCAGACGTTTTTGTTGCCTTACCTCCCTTGCCAGAACTTTTTCCACCACGTGACTTCTTAACCTCAGCCTCACCATTAACTTCATCATCGCTATTGTCACTTTCTTCAGCCTGTTCTTGCTCTTCTTCAGAGTCAGATGAATCTTTTGCTTTTTTCCTCTTCTTTGAGTTATCAGCTTTCTTTGCACCTTTTTTAGCAGGAGCAGCCTTCTTAGGGACTGGAGTTTTGTTCACAGGCGCATTACCTGTAACAAGAACACACAAACTCAGTACAATATAATATGATGCATTTGAGACAGCTACTATTAACCGGTGAAGTTTTAGATACACTATACATAATTTGAACTTTAAAAATTGCATACCTTCACCAACAGCTTTGCCGTCATGTATATCAAGCTGAGGAAAAAGAGAAGTTAGGAAGAGTTGCACACTTCATCATATTATAAAATATAACGCAAAAGACAGTGTCGTACAAAACAGGACAACCAATGTAAATTTGTGATTACTACAAATCACAGCCTCTCAAAAGATTGTTCAAAGTGTTGAATTGATAGATATCACCTATAAGAACTGGTGAGAGAAGGAAGAAAGACCAAAAAAATCATTAAGCAGCAGAATCTACTGATCACATTATAATCTATACAAATAGTTCATGGCACTGTCATTGTGATCAAAGATTCTAAACAAGCAGGCAACTCATATATAGTCTGAAACATAATATACCATATGAAACAAGCAGCTCAAATATAACCTACAACGTAAAATCAGACCAAAATATTCCGTGAACTCAATGCAATGATTGTGAGCTTGTGAACTTCTAAGATTATTTCAGATTTAAGAGCTACCTGGTCAAGTCTTTCAGCAACATTTGCTCTGTCAACCAAAATCATGGAATGACCCAAACCACAAGCAACACTGTTTGAAAATAAGAAAAATACTTAGACAAATTCTTATTTTGACAAGTCATGAAGAAAATATTTATCTTTCAAAAAGCTGAACTTTAATAAATAGTTGCTTATTTTTGGCAGCTTACTGACATGATAAACAAACAGCTTTTGTTTTATCATAAACTGAAGCTAGTCAAATGGAAAATAGAATACATATTTGAGTTGGTGATCTAATGGAAAGTGCAGATGATTAACATTATTTTTAAGATTAAATTCAATATCAAGTGACTGATCAGGTCAACAAATTCAATAGTTGAAAAATAAAGGTTTAGCATGCTTAAACTCAATAAATTCATTTTATACATTTTGACAAGGTGAAGTTATTTCGTTTTGCTCAATGCAATCCTTCAGAGTTTTCATCTGTCGAATATTTTGACAAGGTGAGGTTATTTCGTTTTTCAATGCATTATCAAAATTAGGAGGCTCGGTGATGCTTTGTTTAATTACCTGTATTTGGAGAGATATTTTAGTATAATAAAGAGAAAATGATTCTGTAATAACATGTTACATTGTACTAATAATATTAACAATATTTAAATATAGATATTGCCCCACTACTCAAAAATTCCTGAATATGTCACTGACCTCATTACATGCATACCCTCAAGTAAATCCACCTTTTTGGGTACAGCTGAAGACCTAAGGCACAAGTGCAAACAGGATTAGAAAATTATAAAATCAAAATACAAAAAATATTGTTGCTAAAATAGTTGTATATAAAACATACTTCTGTCCAGTAGGTCCGTATCCCAGCTCTCCATTCTGAGCATGACCCCAACTTATGCATGAGGAATCAGCCCCAACAAAATGGTGCAGACCCCCTGAATCCATGCATCGGATATTCCAACCACTATTTACCCAAATAAATATAGACTATTTGATCAAGATGAGGAAGAAAACGACAGGAGGAAACTCGTCCAGAAGTATTAAATATAGAAGAACTTTAATTCAAACCATGGAATAAAGCACAACCTTAAGTCCATTAGAGGTTTTGGGTACATCAAGTCATCACCGGTGTTCTTTATTTTGCCCCACATGTACAACTGCCCTCCAGCTGAAATGAAAAGAAAAAAACACTGTTAAATAGGGATATTCGAAGTCACAAATAAATTATATCTTGGCCACTATTCAACCACTATTTCATATCACAACAAAAATTATTTGTTGTTGAAATAGAATTATAGATACAGCATCACATTCACTTTGGTAAGCCAACCATCGTGGTATCAGTATATCATATATAACAGATGCATTGTCAGAAAGGAAACAATTAACATAGAATACAGCTATCAAAGAGGCACGGCACGTCATATAAGTGAACATTTTTCAAAAAGAAGACGTGAGATGCAAACCTGCAGTACAAGCAGAATTCGTGGAACCTGCTGAAATAATTGCATCAGGAGGTAAAACATTTCTATTCGTGAAAATGTCAATACGACGTGGAGTAAATTCATCCTTCTGCTCCCTATGTCCTAGCCTACAGAATTTTTTAGAAAAAGTTGTAAAGTTAAGCATAAGAGAAGTAGCGACCAAATATAAAATTCCAATTTTGAAGGAGAATGATTTGATAGTTGCAATTTCACGAGAATTCACAAAACATGGACAGCTCAATCTGAAAACAGTCACCAACCTTCCGTAACCACCATAACCCCACCTGTACAAATGAAAATCAAACAGATTACAACTTACATTACATGTACACAATTGGAGGTAAGATACAGAGACAAGACACTAACGGATTACTCACGTGTAGACAAAGCCATTCTTGTCCACCGCCACTGTATATACAAAACAAAAATAATAAGAAATAGTAATATACAAGGTCTAGTAATCAAGATCTCAAAATAACAACCACCTGTGTGATTTGTTCCACATGCCACCTTGACAATAGTTTCACCAGCAAGGGAAGCTATGGCTCGAGGTCGTGGCTGTGGTTCATAAATTAACTTCACAGAGCTTTCTTTGGAATTATACTGCACAAGAACATGCAACATCAAGTAAATCTTTCTTGCAGCACCAGGCATACAAATTTAGATTATCATAAGAAGAAAAGTTAATCATGCAAGAATGACAAGATAAGTTTTAACTTACAAGTGAACAGAACAGATTTTAAAAAATTAAAGCATGAGTGGGTCAACTATGGACATTTACAACTAAATATTTAAGCATATTATCAGTATTGACACAAACTCATTATAGAAGGAAAAATTGGTCGATTATGCTCCACTCAAATGATCCCAAAACACAAGAAAATCAGTTGGTGACTATACAAGTGTGGCATTTCTCAAACAGCGCCTAATTAATTATTGTGATTATTAATTATATATCAATAACTATATTAATAACATTTGTAATTAGGTATCTGTGCTACAAACTATGTTAAAACATGAGCTTGCCCCAGCAATCAATTATGAGCTCAATGGTAATTCAATGGCCCCAGCCTCCATGGACTTTGAACAATGCAGCATGTGAGGACACTCAAGTCTTGGGACAACAAAGACCATAAAAACTCAAACATCTTTCTCAATCATACCTCATTATCTGTTCCATGCCCAAGCTGCCCATATTGTGGAAGCCCAGCAGTCCTGGCAATTGTAGTAAAAGAAATGAAACTTAACAACTACTGCAATCAAACAAGAACAAATATCCACAATCACGGATAAGAGATTCAAGAAACCTTAATACAATTTTTAGAAACCATACAGTATAGAAGCTCCTTCAACTGAAGATAACCAGACAGAAAAGTCGGCACCGCACGTGGCATATTTAACTTCAGTAACGACACTGCGAATGGGAGATGATTCAATTTCTGCACAAGACAGAGCAAGGTTGTAAATCAAATAGACACTATTTTATGGGGTAAAAGAAACAACGACAACATCAATTTTGGCAGAATAACTTTACTATACACCTGTGTAGCTAGGTTACTACACAGGCGTGAAGCTAGGTTACTCCATTGCACTATATGTATTCATTCCACTGACAGTGTAGCATCTAAACCAAGTCTAAGATAAGCATGGATCAAATTAACAAACAACAATCACCTGTTAAAATATAAATAGTGGAAATAATATAGCATATTTTTACCAAATACTCAGTAAAACATACCATTTTTTATAGAACCCGAACCTAGCTGTCCATGTTTGTTCCATCCAAATGCTAGGGAATTTCCATCATCTGTAACAACCACTGTGTGGCTCCTCCCAGTTCCAGCTTGAACAATTTTGTATCTTCCAAGTGAAATATCAACAAAACTAAGCATAACAATAAATAACAACGGGAGAAAGAACAAAATGCAAAACATGAAGCACGGACTCCAACACAGACACTGTGATACAACGCAGACACTCCAACACCAACAATGTCAAAAACATGCACGGACTCCGACACAGACACCAGGACACAAAACAGACACTCCGACACCGACAATGTCAACAACATATGACACTGACACCACTATATATGGTGGTATTTGAGCTTCGATTATCCATCTACTATTAAGATAGTTAAAAATATTCTAATCAAAATTTATGTTTTTATTTCTTTATTGATAAGATTGCTTCAATACATGTCTATGCCTTTTAGATATGCGAGAGATTTGTCCAAAAAAAAGTACAAATTGTGTTGAAGCAAAGAAAAAAACAAATTCTTTTTGAAAAGAATGTCTGAATTGTCTTGTGCCTTTTAGATATGTGTGAGATTTGTCCAAAAAACGTATAGGTTGAGGTTGTGTTAAACGCAAAGAAAAAAACAAATTCTTTTAGTGAAGTGAGACCACTTTGAAAGACCATTACCAAAAATAAACAGTTACCATGAGTTACTAAGTCAAAAACTAAACCACCCATAAGCAACCCAAACAGCACACACACACACACACAAGAAATGAATCTGCACAAAATATTGTTTATAAAAACAGAAAACACAAACTCACTTTGAAAGCCCAGACACCACAGTTGGCCTATCACGCTGAACGGTATCTCCGTGACCCAGTTGCCCTTTCTGCATACCAATCTCACAAATCAAAAACACAACACAAATAAATAATTTCAAATCGGTATTACAACTCAACAGCCATACCTCATTACGTCCCCAAGTATAACAACGCCCTTCAACATCCAAAGCCAAGCAATGACAAGACACTGCATTCACAACACACAAAAAAAAACAAAACTTCAACATTTCCATACATTCAAAACACAGATCAAAACAACACAACATACTAACCGCAACCAGAAGCAACGAAACGAATATCAATCCCAACAAGAGGCCGAAGCCGCGACGGAGAAATCAAGTTACTCTCAACCGGACCTTTCCGACGACCAACACTATCCCAACACGTGGCACCACAGAACAAAAGCTCTCCACCTTTCGGAACTTCGTTCTCTTCCCCAACCTTCTTCTCACCTTCGGAAGCAGACATTTCCCGTTCACTCCGGCGGAGCAACGGTCAAAAAAGTTTTTTTTTGGGAAAATTACAAAAAATATATGAAAATGACAGATCTAACGGCTAGAATTCAAATCAAGTGAAGAAAATGGCGGGAAAGTTGAGAATAGAAGAGAGAACTGGGAACGGTTTACGCAGAAACCAGAGTGAGAGATGAAGAAGAAGAAGTGAAACCCTAATTCGATTTTAATGATAAAATAAAGAGAAAGGAGAGTGGTAGATATATAGACACAACAAAAAGGACTGGATTGTCTTTGGGTTTAGCAACAACTCAACTTTTCATTTTCAAATCAAACTCAAGTTATTATATAAACAAATAAATAATTTCACAATTATATATAGATGAATTAAAAATTCTAAAAGAATATGAATAATTGTCATATGGGAATTTTGTTTGGATTTTGAATGCACTAAGGTCACTTTCATTTCTTTTCTTGACTTTTGAGCAATATTATCTAAAATTTAGTTTGTATGTATTGTTTATGTAAATTTCATTGCTTTTGAATAATATTATTTAAAATTTCATTTTTTATATATAATATGTATAGTATACAAAATTTTTATAGTCTTAATCAATCAAAGTTGATTTAAATATATATTTACAAAAGGTTTTGGTTTCAATAAAAAAAACTAAAATGATAGAATTTTGGATAAAAATATATTATTATATGTATTAAGGATATTATTTAATTAGACAAAATTAAAATAGTATAATTAATATTAAATTTATTAATATGGGCATATATGTCATAAAAGGTTATTGTGTAGATATCATAAATGAATATTCTAATTTAATGAGATGACAAATTAGAATATTGAAAACTGAGTAGTGACGCAAAGAGAGTTATATATATGGGTTATGGTATTTATTTGTAAAATATGATCTATACAGTTTATCAAGTATTCTCTCTTCATCCTCGTCAGAAGAGAATTAAGAAATATTAACGCACTCTACAAATCGGAAGATCACATACTCGCAAACCTTCAACGATTTCAATGACAAATTCAGGTACGTTTCTGCTTTCATTCTCATATTATATTCAGGTATGGATTATAAGGATATGAGTTCAAAGGATATGAACTCAAAGGAATTAGATCATGATTATATTTTTGATTTCTATATAGGTCGAGATACATTCGATAATAAACATATTTAACAAGTGGTATCACAGCCACCTATGTCTGGTTCAATTTGATTTTTGAATTTTTTTCCGGATCTGTCCTTCTTTTTTGCGAAAATCGCAATCTGGGAACGCATGTCGATCGTCACCCTTTGTGGTGGGCTAACCATAACGTTTCGAAGCCTAATGACGGGCGCGATTTTTGCTGACGATCATCAGTGATGGCTGACAGGTACCCCTTTCTGGATAACGGACGGTCCCTGTGGGTCCTTAGCGGGTGATGATAGTCTCGACTGGTGACGCTCAGACTGTCACCCGAAATGTTTCAATGTCGTTTTTCGAAGAAAAAAAATATTTTTTGGCCTTTTGATTTTTTGTAAATTTTAGAATTGTAGTTTTTGTTGTTGTGTTCCCCATAACAAAGCATACACAAATTGAAACAAGGTCATGTCGTACTGGTTTACATGGTCATGCCCCTTAGTTGTTTCATTTATTTACTTTAGTATAGTTTATTCGAGTTTTGGCTACGGTTTGTAAGTTTATATAAAGTTTAACATTTTGAGTGAGTCAATTAAAATAAATTGTCACCAAAGTGACCTCTCTTTTTTTGGGAGATAACTTATAAAAATGTTAAATATTTTTCATTTATGTGTGTGTTTATCCATGCGAGTATCAATTGGCTCAAAAGGACAGTTAATGTTTGACCGAATTTCATACATATCTGTGATGGTAAACATGTGAGAATCATAAGGTTTCACATGTGAATGATAAATAAATCTAAAAAGAGGTTTATTATTTGACATGTTTTTATCATCAATGTTTGACCATTACAACAAGACTATCACTAGCAGTTAATATTAGTGTCCAAAGACTCGATGTTAATGGTGCACTAGATATATTGAGATGGGTTATGACATTGTTTGAACATATTGATGATTCAATTTTTCTTATATATGAATATATTTATAGTGTTTATTTTTTTTCTATTTTCAACTACAATTGATTTGATATCTGCTAATCTGAATTCGGTTTCAGTCTTTAATGGAACAAATTTCAAGGACTGGAAGAAGAACATGGAAATCGTTCTTGGATGCATGCGTTATGACCTTGCATTAAAGATGGAGCAATCGCCTTCTCATATGGAATTTAGAACCTTTGAACAGAGGAAAGATTATGAGAAGTGAGGTCGCTTCAATCGCATGAGCCTCATGATCATTAAGTGTGGTATTTCTGAGGTCTTTAGGGGTACTATCTCATAAGAAATAACAAATACCAAAGATTTCCTTGTTGAGATTGAAAATCACTTTGCAAAAAGTGACAAGGCAGAAACAATTACTCTTCTTCAGAAATTGATTCCCACGAAGTATCAAGGCAAAGGAAATATGAGGGAATATATTATGGGCATGTCCAACATTGTTTCAAAACTTAAGGAACTAAAGCTTGAGTTGTTGAAAGACTTACTCATTCATTTAGTATTACTTTCTCTTCCTTTAGACTTCGTTCAGTTTTAGATATCTTATAACTGCCAAAAGAAGAAATGGTCTCTCAATGAGCTCATTTCATTTTATGTGCAAGAATAGGAAAGGTTAAAGCAAGATAAGAAAGAAAATGTTCATTTTGTTTACACCTCGAAAGACATGGGCAAAAGAAAGAAAACTAATGAGTCCAAGAATGAAGTTGCAAATGTTCCAGCACAAAAGAAACAAAAACATGTTGGTAATTATTTCTTTTGCAAAATGCCTGGACATGTGAAAAAGAAGTGTCATAAATATCACGTTTGGCGTGTAACAAAAGGTACGTTTCATACTTTGGTATGTTCTTAGGTCAATTTAGCTTCAGTACATATAACACTTAGTAGTTAAACTTTGGTGCTACTACGAACATCTGTGTTTCGATGCAGGGTTCCCTGAACTACCGGAAGCCAAATGATGTTGAAATATATATTTATGCTAGAGATGGCAAGTTGGTGGAGGTGGAAGCTATAAGGCATTTTAGATTATTATTGTGTATTAATTTTAGTTGGATTTGAAAGACACTTTTGTGGTATTGTCATTTAAACAGAATTTAATTTCAGTTTCTTATTTGGACAAATCAGGTTATTTATGTTCATTTGGAAAAAATATGTTCAAGTTGTCTTTTACTTCAGATATTGTTAGAACTAGTTCACTTATGGGTCATGATAATCTATATTTACTTGACACGATAGCTACCTATGACGAATACTTAAATGTGGAATCACATGGTACTGAGCATAAAATTTATGTTTTCCATGTGTCTCAGATTCAAAAATTCGTCCCGGATTCTTTTCAACGTGTACTTCCGGGTACGGTTAAAGTAGAAATCGATATATCCTTCTAACCTTAACCAAGCAGTATGGAGGATTATGCATTTAAGACCTTGCAGAAGAAGGAAATCGCTCTCGTGAAGGTTCTTTAAGAAGAATCACATTCGGATGAGGCCACCTTGGAGTCGGAGTCAGAGATGCGAGAGTCATAACCACATTTGTTCGGGTGAATTCCTAAATTTGAGGACAAATTTTTATTAACCTTTAATCATGTGGATAATGGTGATTAAGACTAATGATTGTAAATTAAGTGGACGACATTCATTAGTAATATATCTTAAATGGCAAGGGTAAAAGTGGAATTTCTCACAACAGCTATATAAATCCATTTGCACCCAAATTTCCTCATTTTCCACTTTGCTTTCTCTCACTTTAACTCAGAAATTGAGAGAAAGGGTTGAGAGAGAGGAAGGTGGCGTAAGGAGGGGAAGATGGAAAGAGGGAAATCTTGATCAACATTTCCAATTCCACTAGCATGTGTGAAGAAGCTGTGATTTCTCGAAGTAGAGATGCAGAGAAACAAGACGAGTCATCAACATCATCATTCTCATCATCATCTAGCTCAAGATTTCCAAGTTTTATCACTAAGGTGGGGTCCTAAGTTAGCTAACACCTAGCATGTCATGGTTTGACGATGTTTGAAATCTTCTCATCATGTTGGTTGCATGTTTTGTGTGAAAGTGAATACATGTTGGTATGTTAATTTATGATGATGATTGTTCTATGAACTGGGTTTTTAAATACATTTCTACATTGTGAGTTTTGACTTTCATAAGATGCTTTAAGGGACCTTGTTAGAAATGAATGGATGATTAGATATACTTAGGGTAAATCATCTTGCATGTGCTTATTATGTGGTGTTTTGATCATCTAAACTTGTTAGTATATATTAGGATTGTTTGTTTATGATTGGGTGTGCTAAAAATGGTTTGAAAGTGGAATTTTTTAGAAAAATTACAGGAGTAATCGATTGCACTATGAACAATAATTTATTGACATACTGGAAATTGTGATTTTGTGGACAAAATAGACCATACAATCATTTGTAGGTGTGTAATCAGTTTGGGTTGGAAATTTTAGTGTTTTTCAAAATTGAATTCAAACCAAACTATTTGGTTTAGTTCAGTTCGGTTAATCGGTTTACAACATTTTTTCAAACATTTATTCATATGTGTATTTTATGCTATCATGTTTTTCAATGTATTTTCTACTATTATTTTTTCAAATAATACATTTATATTAATCTATTTCATCTTTTTCATACTCTACTTTTCAAACAACTTACAAATTGTACTTAATCCATGCAAAGTGGTGATATGATTTTCATTGCATCATATCACCACTTTGCATGGATTAAGTACAGTTTGTAAAGGTTTGAAAATGTTTGTTTGAAAAAATATTGAGGAGATGGGAAGAGAAGTTGTTTTTTAAGATTTTTGTGTTTGGAGAGACTTCTTGAGCCTCATGCCTATATACCCACAAAGTGCAATATAGGATCAAAACCCCGTAGTTCGTGGTACAAATAATAAAAATTGATTTGTTATGGTTGTTTTAAGTGTAAAGACAAGACGTCATTTTAAGGAGAAAACTACGACTAGTCGCCCACAAGTACAAGAAAACAACATTTGCATAATCTTAAAATAGAGGATTTTTTCTTGGATTAAAATCAACAAGTCTATCACTCAACATCTAAGTGGAAATTATGTCAACATCTTAAATACTATGGGGAATAGGAGAATTACACCTCAACTGTGAAAATGACTAATGCCTAAACTTTTTGAAAAGTTTTAAATGAAAAAGTGCACAAATGCACAAAAAGTTTGAATGAGTTTTTGTATTTTTTATGTCTTTTTGAAATTAGTCAAAGTATGATTAACATTGATTGACATTTATTAAAGAAAATGAAGTTTGAAAAAGCACTTGACAAATGTCAAGGTTTATTGTGAAAAATGTTATAATTTGAAAACAATAAGGTTTTGAAAAAGGGAGGAGATTTTGAAAATTGAAGAAGGGGAAGAGAAGAAGTGACTACCTTAAAACTTCAAATAAAAGCTAGAGAATAGAACATCTAAACACACAAGGAGCAAACACTTAACAAGAAGTCAACATGAACATTCCTCTTCCTTTTGGATTTAAACCACAAGCATAATAACCAGATGAATTAAAGCATCCGAGGAAATCCCAAGTTAAGCCATAGCAAGATCGAAGCAAAGTCTTCCCAAGGATTATAAGCCAATTAGGAGAGTCATGTATCAGATGATTTTCATAATGCCAAGATATTAACGCATGCACATAGAAAATTTCCAGACAAAACAGACAAGAATAACACCAAAAGGTCCAAAGTCTCAAATCTCCAAGAGCAAAGGGCAAGGATCCTAGATCTCAGTACAAAATCCAAGGTCCAAGGTCCAAGCATAAGGTTACAACAGTCCGAGTTTAAGAGAACCAGGTTTTTTAGTGTTTAAGTATTTATTAGTGTCTTAAGAGAAGTATGGTCCAAGTGGACAAAATAAAAAGAGCATAAACATAAACCTGTGTCTAAGTGGACAAAGAGAAAATAAGATGATAATATGATAATAAAGTGCTAAAAGTAAAGGTATAAAGTAAATGACAATAAAATAAAGAACAAAAATTAAATGACACAAAGTAAAGTTAGTGCAATTATATAGTTAGTAAGTTAGTGTTAGTGATTGAGAACAATTAGTGGTTTTTCAGAGAATACTCAACTAATCAACCATAAGCATGAAAACATGAATCCATACATCATTAAGGGAAGGGCCCCAACTCAGATAAAATCGACGAGTATGCCAACTAACTACCTTAACAACAAGGAGACAATCTATTTCACACCACATTATGGAGAGTAGGAGATTGACAACTCTCTTACAAAAACAAACTGATTTTCGATTTCGGGACAATTTAGAGCTATGTTAAGCAATCGTAATCGGACTTATGTAGAAGCCACGACTTTTGAGACCGGTCAATAATAATGTTCGTGTAAATACAAGTTAGTGAAATGAAATGTAAGTCATTCTCCTAAAACTTGCCACGCTAAAAGAAAAGAGGTAGTGGTCTTATCTTGATCATAACTTCAAAGAGAAGTCTAATGATATGTAAGATTTTAATTGACCAAAAGAAAAAAGATAAGAACAGTGGGGAGGGAAGCCAAATTAAATTATAATATTTGAATCATTCCATCTTTAAGTTCCATCACTCTTCTTAGTGGATTAAGGTACTAAACCTATCACTAATTCAAAACACCTAAAATGAATCCAATGATCCACTTAAAGATAGATTTGAACTAATGAAGGTTTATCCAACTTCATCAAACACCCAAAGTCCATGGAATTTAAAGAGAAATTTGATCAACAAACACCACAATTCAAGGCAAAACAAAAGGAAATGGAAGAAGGAAGAAAAGAACTTAAAACAGTCCCCAAAACAAGCCAAAAAACACATTCTGACTCTATTTAATCGATTAACCAATTTGTACATGTTTTTGGTTACTCGATTAACATTGGCATGATAGCAAAAACCAGCACAAAAAAATTGCATTCCATGATTCAGTCATTTCTTCAAACACCTCATGATCATAGATGCAATTGAGCTCGAAAATTCCATTAAATTAAGAGCAATTAACACCAATGGAATCGTAGAATGTTGCTCAAAGAATTAAGCCACAAAGATCAACAAGAGATCACATTGTGGAAAATGGGAATTAAGCACAACAATGGTGGAACAAGAGTTTACCACTTCTAAATCTGAAAATGCTTCAAATCAACTTTAAGAACCACACTCTAAAGCTTTGATCTACAGAATTTGATATTGAATAAGTGTTTTGATGGAGGTTTAGCTCTGAGATTAGTAAGCTTCAATGAAATGCTTACTAACTTTAATGGAGGAAGAGCTTTTGGTAAATTTGGTGGTTGAAAGGAATTGAGAGAAATTTTAGCAAGGTGAATTTGGCTATCAAAAGCTTGAAGAATGAATGAAATGAGGGTTCTATTTATAGAATTTACGCTTGGAAATTTTAGTGGTTTGGAATTTGGTTTGGAATTTAATTTAGGCTTGGAAATTGGATTAGAAGCAAAATCAAAGATTAAGTGGTTCATGTGTGTGATTAAATGAGGGTGTATGATGGAAATAATTATGATTATGTAGGGGAATTAAAATGAAGTGATCTAGAATATTCTCATGATGAAACAAGTGAATTTTGATGCCAAAATGCTGCAAAATTTTAATTTTCTATTTTTAGCCAAAAAATGCACGTGTTAATCGATTAATCACTTTTAGGCGGATTTTGGTTAATCGATTAAGACAATGAACAAAAAGAGGAAAATGGCTTTTTGTTGTGTTGTCTTGGCTCTGGCTCGATTTTTCTTTTTACTTGTCAAAGAAGGCATGGAAATAAACACACGAACCTTAGGGTTTCTTGAGTAATAAATAATCAAACTTTGGGAAACTCTTGATCAAAGGATTTTGAATTGTTCGCAAATCAACTTTGACTTTGTTTAGATGAATTTTTTTTTAGCTGAGGATCTGGTATTTTACATTCTATCCTCAACATCACTACACCAACTTGAGTCAGTGTATCCCACTAATTTGCATTATTTTCCTTCATCGGCTGCTAGAAACAAAATTCCATAGTCGAGGATTCCTTTCAGATACCTCAGTATCCTCTTCGTCGCTGCTAGGTGTGATACCTTTGGCTTCTGCATGAATCTACTTACCATACCCACACTATATGCTAAGTCAACCTTAACCAAGCAGTATGGAGGATTATGCATTTAAGGCGTTGCAGAAGAAGGAAATCGCTCTCGTGAAGGTTCTTTAAGAATAATAACATTCGGATGAGGCCACCTTGGAGTCGGAGTCAAAGATGCGAGAGTCATAACCTCATTTGTTCGGGTGAATTCCTAAATTTGAGGAAAAATTTTAATTAAGGGGGGTGTAGCTTCTATCCACCTTTAATCATGTGGATAATGGTGATTAAGACTAATGATTGTAAATTAAGTGGACGACATTCATTAGTAATATATCTTAAATGGCAAGGGTAAAAGTGGAATTTCTCACAACATCTATATAAAGCCATTTGCACCCAAATTTCCTCATTTTCCACTTTGCTTTCTCTCACTTTAACTCAGAAATTGAGAGAAAGGGTTGAGAGAGAGGAAGGTGGCGTAAGGAGGGGAAGATGGAAAGAGGGAAATCTTGATCAACATTTCGAATTCCACTAGCACGTGTGAAAAAGCTGTGATTTCTCGAAGTAGAGATGTAGAGAAATAAGACGAGTCATCAACATCATCATTCTCATCATCATCTAGCTCAAGATTTCCAAGTTGTATTCACTAAGGTGGGGTCCTTAGTTAGCTAACACCTAGCATGTCATGGTTTGACGATGTTTGAAATCTTCTCATCATGGTGGTTGCATGTTTTGTGTGAAAGTGAATACATGTTGGTATGTTAATTTATGATGACCATTGTTCTATGAACTGGGTTTTTAAATACATTTCTACATTGTGAGTTTTGACTTTCATAAGATGCTTTAAGGAACCTTGTTAGAAATGAATGGATGATTAGATATACTTAGGGTAAATCATCTTGCATGTGCTTATTATGTGGTGTTTTGATCATTTAAACTTGTTAGTATATATTAGGATTATTTGTTTATGATTGGGTGTGCTAAAAATGGTTTGAAAGTGGAATTTTTTAGAAAAATTACAGGAGTAATCAATTGCACTATGAACAACAATTGATTGACATACTGGAAATTTTGTGATTTTGTGGATAAAATAGACCATACAATCATTTGTAGGTGTGTAATCAGTTTGGGTTGGAACATAAATATCTCCATCGGTTTATTTTGGTTTGGTTTTTAGTGTTTTTCAAAATTGAATTTAAACCAAACTATTTGGTTTAGTTCGGTTCGGTTAATCGGTTTACAACATTTTTTCAAACATTTATTCATATGTGTATTCTATGCTATCATGTTTTTCAGTGCATTTTCTACTATTATTTTTTCAAATAATACATTTATATTAATCTATTTCATCTTTTTCATACTCTACTTTTCAACCAACTTACAAATTGTACTTAATCCATGCAAAGTGGTGATATGATTTTCATTGCATCATATCATCACTTTGCATGGATTAAGTACAGTTTGTAAAGGTTTGAAAAGGTTTGTTTGAAAAAATATTGAGGAGATGGGAAGAGAAGTTGTTTTTTAAGATTTTTGTGTTTGGAGAGACTTCTTGAGCCTCATGCCTATATACCCACAAAGTGCAATATAGGATTAAAACCCCGTAGTTCGTGGTACAAATAATAAAAATTGATTTGTTATGGTTGTTTTAAGTGTAAAGACAAGACGTCATTTTAAGGAGAAAACTACGACTAGTCACCCACAAGTACAAGAAAACAACATTTGCATAATTTTAAAATAGAGGATTTTTTCTTGGATTAAAATCAACAAGTCTATCACTCAACATCTAAGTGGAAATTATGTCAACATCTTAAATACTACGGGGAATAGGAGAATTACATCTCAACTGTGAAAATGACTAATGCCTAAACTTTTTGAAAAGTTTTAAATGAAAAAGTGCACAAATGCACAAAAAGTTTGAATGAGTTTTTGTATTTTTTATGTCTTTTTGAAATTAGTCAAGGTATGATTAACATTGATTGACATTTATTAAAGAAAATGAAGTTTGAAAAAGCACTTGACAAATGTCAAGGTTTATTGTGAAAAATGTTATAATTTGAAAACAAGAAGGTTTTGAAAAAGGGAGGAGATTTTGAAAATTGAAGAAGGGGAAGAGAAGAAGTGACTACCTTAAAACTTCAAATAAAAGCTAGAGAATGGAACATCTAAACACACAAGGAGCAAACACTTAACAAGAAGTCAACATGAACATTCCTCTTCCTTTTGGATTTAAACCACAAGCATAATAACCAGATGAATTAAAGCATCCGAGGAAATCCCAAGTTAAGCCATAGCAAGATCGAAGCAAAGTCTTCCCAAGGATTATAAGCCAATTAGGAGAGTCATGTATCAGATGATTTTCATAATGCCAAGATATTAACTTCTGCACATAGAAAATTTCCAGACAAAACAGACAAGAATAACACCAAAAGGTCCAAAGTCTCAAATCTCCAAGAGCAAAGGGCAAGGATCCTAGATCTCAGTACAAAATCCAAGGTCCAAGGTCCAAGCATAAGGTTACAACAGTCCGAGTTTAAGAGAACCAGGTTTTTAGTGTTTAAGTATTTATTAGTGTCTTAAGAGAAGTATGGTCCAAGTGGACAAAATAAAAAGAGCATAAACATAAACATGTGTCTAAGTGGACAAAGAGAAAATAAGATGATAATATGATAATAAAGTGTTAAAAGTAAAGGCATAAAGTAAATAACAATAAAATAAAGAGCAAAAATTAAATGACACAAAGTAAAGTTAGTGCAATTATATAGTTAGTAAGTTAGTGTTAGTGATTGAGAACAATTGGTGGTTTTTCAGAGAATACTCAATTAATCAACCATAAGCATGAAAACATGAATTCATACATCATTAAGGGAAGGGTCCCAACTCAGATAAAATCGACGAGTATGCCAAATAACTCCCTTAACAACAAGGAGACAATCTATTTCACACCACATTATGGAGAGTAGGAGATTGACAACTCTCTTACAAAAACAAATTGATTTCCGATTTCGGGACAATTTAGAGCTATGTTAAGCAACCGTAATCAGACTTATGTAGAAGCCACAACTTTTGAGACCGGTCAGTAATAATGTTCGTGTAAATACAAGTTAGTGAAATGAAATGTAGGTCATTCTCCTAAAACTTGCCACGCTAAAAGAAAAGAGGTAGTGTTCTTATCTTGATCATAACTTCAAAGAGAAGTCTAATGATATGTAAGATTTTAATTGACCAAAAGAAAAAAGATAAGAACAGTGGGGAGGGAAGCCAAATTAAATTATAATATTTGAATCATTCCATCTTTAAGTTTCATCACTCTTCTTAGTGGATTAAGGTACTAAACATATCACTAATTCAAAACACCTAAAATGAATCCAATGATCCACTTAAAGATAGATTTGAACTAATGAAGGTTTATCCAACTTCATCAAACACCCAAAGTCCATGGAATTTAAAGAGAAATTTGATCAACAAACACCACAATTCAAGGCAAAACAAAAGGAAATGGAAGAAGGAAGAAAAGAACTTAAAACAATCCCCAAAACAAGCCAAAAAACACATTCTGACTCTATTTAATCGATTAACCAATTTGTACATGTTTTTGGTTACTCGATTAACATTGGCATGATAGCAAAAACCCGCACAAAAAAACAACATTCCATGATTCAGTCATTTCTTCAAACACCTCATGATCATAGATGCAATTGAGCACGAAAATTCCATTAAATTAAGAGCAATTAACACCAATGGAATCATAGAATGTTGCTCAAAGAATTAAGCAATAAAGATCAATAAGAGATCACATTGTGGAAAATGGGAATTAAGCACAACAATGGTGGAACAAGAGTTTACCACTTCTAAATCTGAAAATGCTTCAAATCAACTTCAAGAACCACACTCCAAAGCTTTGATCTACAGAATTTGATATTGAATAAGTGTTTTGATGGAGGTTTAGCTCTGAGATTAGTAAGCTTCAATGAAATGCTTACTAACTTTAATGGAGGAAGAGCTTTTGGTAAATTTGGTGGTTGAAGGGAATTGAGAGAAATTTTAGCAAGGTGAATTTGGCTATCAAAAGCTTGAAGAATGAATGAAATGAGGGTTCTATTTATAGAATTTACGCTTGGAAATTTTAGTGGTTTGGAATTTAATTTAGGCTTGGAAATTGGATTAGAAGCAAAATCAAAGATCAAGTGGTTCATGTGTGTGATTAAATGAGGGTGTATGATGGAAATAATTGTGATTATGTAGGGGAATTAAAATGAAGTGATCTAGAATATTCTCGTGATGAAACAAGTGAATTTTGGTGCCAAAATGCTGCAAAATTTGAATTTTCTGTTTTTAGCCAAAAAAATGCACGTGTTAATCAATTAATCACTTTTAGGCAGATTTTGGTTAATCGATTAAGATAATGAACAAAAAGAGGAAAATGGATTTTTGCTGTGCTGTCTTGGCTCTGGCTCGATTTTTTTTACTTGTCAAAGAAGGCATGGAAATAAACACACGAACCTTAGGGTTTCTTGAGTAATAAATAATCAAACTTTGGGAAACTCTTGATCAAAGGATTTTAAATTGTTTGCAAATCAACTTTGACTTTGTTTAGATGAATTTCATTCGAGCTGAGGATCTGGTATTTTACATTCTATCTCCAGCATCACTACACCAACTTGAGTCAACGTATCCCACTAATTTGCATTATTTTCCTTCATCAGCTGCTGGAAACAAAATTCTATAGTCGAGGATTCCTTTTAGATACCTCAGTATCCTCTTCGTCGTTGCTAGGTGTGATACCTTTGGCTTCTGCATAAATCTACTTACCATACCCACACTATATGCTAAGTCAGGCCTTGTGTGACAAAGGTACCTTAATGACCCAATAAGTCTTCTATATTGGGTTGGGTCGACATCATCTGTGTCTGAGTCTTTTGACAGTTGTAATATAGTCTCAGCTAGAGTCAAAGTTGGGTTGCAATCTTGCATCTCAATTCTCTTAAGTATTTTGCCTGCATATCTTCTCTGGTGCATCATAAAACCTCTACCAGTCTTGTAGAATTCGATGCCAAGGAAATATGAGAGATTTCCCAAGTCTGACATTTCAAACTCCTCACTTAGGTCATGTTTGAAATCTTCGATCTCCTCTTGTAACTTCGTGTTATCAATATGTCATCGACATAGAGACATAGTATAAGCAATTCACTATTGCTTCTCCTTACATATACTTCATGCTCAGTTGTGCACTTCACAAATTCTTTCTCCCTTAGAAAGTTGTCGATATTCTTATTCCAAGCTTTTGGAGCTTGTTTAAGTCCATATAGGGTTTTATGCAGCCTATACACCTTTCCTTCATCCCCTTATTTCACAAACCCAACTGGTTGTGTAACATAAAATTCTTCGTCTAAGGGGCCATTTAGGAATGCACATTTCACATCCATCTGACATGTGTGCCAATTGTTCATGTTTGTTAGACCAACAAAAACCTAATTGTTTCGAACAACATGTTAGTAAGATTGCTAGAATCAGAGGATGAGAATTTATCAACTTTGTATTTCTTGAGGTCAATTCCATTGAAGAAGATAACTCATATATCCCCTTAGAAACGTGGGATACCTTGGGGCATCCAAGCGGCAAGTACGATTTCCTAGTGAAGTACACTACTCCTGAAAGCTCTCGTATCAAATACGAAGACATCAAGCCAACAGGGTAGGGAGACCCTCCTGAAAACAAAAATACTGTCGAAGATACCATAAAAGAGTCCTCTTATGATAATGTTGCATGGGAAGAAGACTCTAGTGATCAGGCTCTGCCAGAAATCAGTGTCATCACTGAAGATGATCCTAGAAGAAAGATACAGAACTTTGTGATACATAGAGGAGTTCGTCGCAATTGGGTCGCGGTTGATGTCCCGAATGTCGTTCATAAATCAAAGTAATTGTCTTGTCTTTGTTTTGACCTTTCATTTTGCCCGGGTGAAAGGATGTTTTATAGGGCTTGCTTTTCTGTAAACATCCCTCTTTGCTTCGCCCAGAGCGATAGAGTTTTATTTATGGGGGTTGTGTTTCAAGAATCGACAAATCATGGATAAATAATGTCATTCTGAATTTTTGCATTTATTGCTATTTTCACTTTTCGCTTTTTCAGAAAATGGTAATCCTAAAAAAACAAACCAAATAAAAGCAAGCGTCTTTCAAACAAAAAAAAAACACACTGAACACACTTTTGCATTCTCTCTGTCTTTTCTAAAAAGAATCATCACGTCGTGCAGATTACTCGTTTTAAACCCCATTGAAACATACGATTCAATGTCTTCTCCCAACTTTGAGTTCCCGGTATTTGAGGCCGAAGAACAAGAGGACGAAGAAATTTCAGAAGAGGTTTCTCGATTACTCAGACATGAGGAAAACATTACTACGAAAAACCCATTTAACAACGGTTGGGAATGACATATAATGACGCGGGCGAAGGCGTTGTTATGTAGATTGTCGTTGTAAGTTCGCTGTTTCTACAACGGTCTAGAAACCGTTGTAATAAATTGGAAAACGCGCTACCTATAATGACAGTTATTTTAAATACCCGTTGTTGTATGTCTTTTAAAAAAATGCAACACTAGAACTACCTATTATGACGGTTATTTTAAATAACCGTTGTTGTATGTCTTTTAATAAAATAAAATAAAAATTGCAGCATTAGAACAAGAACAAGAACAACAACAAGAACAACAAGAACATCAAGAACAACAATAAGAATAACAACAACAACAACAACAATACAATAACAACAACAACAACATCAACATCAATAACAACAACAACAATAACAATAACAAAAAGAAGAAGAAGAAGAAGAACAAGAAGAAGAAGAACAAGAAGAAGAACAACAACAACAACAACAACAACAATAATAATAACAATAATAACAACAAGAACAACATTAATAAAAAAGAACAACAAGGACAACAATAATAAAAAAGAACAACAATAATTAAAAAAGAACACCAACAACTAACAATGCTAACTCGAGTTCTAAAATTTGTTCTGAAATTTGGTTTAGTGGAGAAATAAAGTATCGTAAATGAAAGATGATGTTTAGAGGTAGAAGATGTCTAAGTTTTAGATTTCACGCGGATCACTAATAGTAGTGTCTTGGCCGTTGATAATCACTAAATGGACGACCAAGATTTGTTTAAGGATAGTGAATAAACTCAATATGCATGCCACCTATAATATTGGTAACGAGACTTGAAAAATATTGGTGTTGGGACTTGAACCCATGACAAGATGATACCTATAATGACGGTTGGTTTAAATTACCCGTGGTGAAAGGTCTGTAAGCATTTTGAAAAAATAAGTAAAAAACGCCACCTATAATGACGGTTGGTTTAAATACCCGTGGTTAAAGGTCTATAAGCATTTTGGAAAAATAGGAAAGAAGTAACATGATTAAAATAAATTCAGAAAAATCTAAAAACATGAAATTTAATCTAATTAGGTAAAATAAGAATTTTGAGAATTTTTTTTGGAATTTTTTGAGACTATGAAAACAGTACAAAATTCATTAAAAATAGAAAAAAGATGAATTTGGGGTTTTGAGGGTGAAGTCCCGTAACTCTTTTAGAGTAAGGGACTAATGACCGCACAATTTTTCTGCTTCAGATGCACGAAACAGATCTAAAAAAGGAGACGATTTTCCCTAAAACCGATTTTTTGAAGTGCATGACCTAAAACTAAACTATAGGCTATAATGACGGTTGAAAACATAACCATGGTGAAAGGTTGTTGGCATTTTGAAAAAATATTTAAAAACCATAAATGCTGGTGCTGGGAATTGAACCCATGACCAGGAGCTACCTATAATGACGGTTCTTTAAATACCCGTGGTGAAAGGCCTCACATTTCACCACGGTTGGAATTTTAACCGTCATTAAAAAAACGCACGAATCTATTACAACGGTGTATAGGCAAGTCGTTATAAGCCTGGCGTTGTTGTTTGTGCATTTTGTAGTAGAGACGGTCCATTCAGCCTTACAAAGAACCGTTGGAAATGGTCAATTTGGGTTCAGAAGAAGAGAGAAAAGAAGTTAAAACCGGAGCACTGCTTCATCCAACTGTCAAAGAAAGCTTGATATAACTGCTCAAAGAGTTTCCAAATGTGTTTGCTTGGTCCTACCAAGACATTCCAGGTTTGGATACCAATATCGTAGAGCATCACTTACCACTGAAACCAGAATGTCCACCAGTCAAACAAAAACTAAGAAGGACTCACCCTGATATGACCATCAAAATTAATGAAGAAGTGCATAAACAAATCGTCGCAGGTTTCCTTGCCACATTAGAGCATCCCCATTGGCTAGACAACATAGTGCCAGTTCCCAAAAAGGACGGAAAAGTTAGAATGTGTGTGGACTATAGGGATTTAAACAAAGCAAGTCCAAGGGATGATTTCCCCTTACCATACATTGACATGCTGGTTGACGGTACAACAAAATTCAAAGTATTCTCCTTCATGGATGGGTTCTCGGGCTATAATCAAATCAGAATGGCGCCGAAAGACATGGAGACAACTTCATTCATCACCCCATGAGGCACCTTTTGCTATAAAGTAATGTCGTTCAGTTTGAAGAACGCATGAGCAACTTATCAAAGGGCTATGAAAACCCTGTTTCACAACATGATGCACAAAGAAATTGAAGTGTACATCGATGACATGATTGCCAAATCTAAAACAGTGGAAGGACACGTATAACACTTATCAAAATTATTTCAGCGTCTGAGAAAATACAAATTTCGCTTGAATCCCAATAAATGCACATTCGGTGTTCGCTTAGGGAAGCTCTTGGGATTCATCGTCAGCCAAAAGAGAATTGAGGTTGATCTTGACAAAGTCAATGCTATTCAAGAAATGCCTGCTCCAAAAACTGAAAAACAAGTGAGAGGATTTTGGGGACGTTTGAATTACATCTCAAGATTTATATTCCTCATGACTGCGACATGCGCGCCGATTTTCAAACCACTCAGAAAGAACTAAAGCTGTCTATGGACAGAGGATTCCCAGAAGGCTTTTAACAACATCAAAGAATATCTGCTGAAACCACCTATTATGTCTCCTCTAGTGGAAGGAAGATCTTTGATCATCTACTTAACAGTCTTGGAAGACTCCATGGGCTGTGTGTTGGGCCAACAAGACGAGACGAAAAGGAAAGAATTTGTCATTTATTACTTAAGCAAGAAATTCACAAAGTGTGGAACTCGATACACTATGCTCGAGAAAACTTGTTGCGTTCTAGCTTGGGCAGCTAAACGTCTTCGCCAGTACATGATTTGTCACACTACTTGGTTAATCTCCTTAATGGATCCGATCAAGTACATCTTTGAAAATCCCGCATTAACATGAAGGATTGCCCATTGGAAGATGTTGTTATCAGAATACGACATTAAATACCATGCTTAGAAAGTCGTTAAGGGAAGTGTTTTAGCCGATCATTTGGCTCATCAACCGATTGACGATCAGGAATCGATCAGATTTGACTTCTTGGAAGAAAATGTAATGTACCTAAAAATGAAATACTGCTATGAACCACTACCAAGTGATGGGCCAGAGCCAAGATCCCAATGGGGATTAATATTCGACGAAGTTGTCAATGCTTATGGAAACAGAATTGGGGCAATTATTGTTACACCTCAGAGTACCCATATTCCTTTCACTGCTAGTTTGACATTCAAATGTACTTAGATCTGTATGGAGACTCAACCCTAGTTATAAATCAGATCAAAAGAGAGTGGAACATATATCAATTGGGATTGATTCCTTACAAAGACTAGGCAGAAAGGTTGTTGCCCTTCTTCAACAGAGTTGATTTTCATCACATTCCTCGTGAAGAAAACCACATGGCTGATGCACTAGTCACTCTATCCTCTATGGAACGACGGACCCAAGATTGACATAATGAGCCTTGATAGGGATACCCTAATTTTTTCCTAAGTCAAAGTCAACTTTTTTCAGTTTTTTTCTTGACTTAGCGGACTTTTTCCTTTTTTTTTAACAATTCTTGAGTGATCTTGCTTTTGACTTAGAAAGGGTGTGACTGCCATATTAGATATTATGAGTTATTATCCCTTTTTCTTCCTCAATGTTGAATGGTGTGAGGAAGAATATGTGCTTTAAACCTTTTGCTTGGATTGACTGATTCTCTTGAGATCCGAATGCATCATTGAATTAATTGAAATCTACCCTGCCCTTGGTTAAGATTAAGGTTTTCTTTATTAAATAAAAAGAACACCAACTTCTGGCTCGAGGGGGTTGACTACAGATTATCTCCTTATTTCTCCAGTGTTTAGGGAGTGAAATAATGCCTTACATCGTCAGTCAGGTCTCACTATTAAAAGCATACGTCAGCAAATTCGATTGTTTTAATTTACCTCATTCTCCTCCTAAGTTTGTCAATAAGTGAGAAGTGAAAAGAAAAGGTGTGATTTATTTTTATTTTTATTTCCATGATGGCATAAGAAAGAGTGAAAACAAATGGATGAATTCCAAAAACATGCATGCTCATTTTATTAAAATTATTTCCCAAAAAGTACATCTTTTAATTACAAACAACACTTAGCAAAAAAAGAAAATACAACTGGAAATGATAAAGGCCTAATGATCCTATAAGTGAGCTCCCTTGTTGATCCACCGGTCTTTAGGGGATGCATTTAAAAGTTCTTGTACTTGTAAAGTAAGGGTGGCTGTTCACCAATGAGACTCCTCCTTTGAAAGTCAATTGCTTATTGTTGATCGGGTCTTGGACTTTGTATTCATACCAGGCATTCTCGTCATGACTGGGATGATATGGACGAGAAAGAAGATCAAAGGGGTTGTCGCTTTACTAGGGCACTTTTGAGTAAATCATGAGACCTTAGTATTGGATCCAATTTCCTTCCCAAGCTTCCTTTGTTGTGATTGATTAAATGCATGAGGCTGCTACTGAAATAGATACTATTGCAGAGGCGTCAACCAAGGTTGTTGTATTTTAGGCTCTAGGTAGGCTTCTGGTTGGCATAATGAAGGGTTACCTTCCTTCTTCAATGGTATTTCCCCCCTTTGAGTTGCTATATAGCTTCTTAAGATATCCTTTAAGTTCGTTTGTGAGTATCGAGAAACCTCTTAGCTCTTGGTAGTTGGATAAGGGTGATATCGGAAAGGATATGCAAATGTATATGTATGTATGCAAATGCATGAAAATGCATGGGGTATGCAAAATGTTTTTTTAGGTGTGCTAAAAAGTTTGAGATGCAAGTGTCACATTAGGATAATGACAGATGAAAGGAAACCCTCACGGGTCTAGAGGTAGTTATGTACATAGGGAACCCTTATTTGGGAAGGTTCCCTAGTGTCGCGGTGAGAATCGGATACCAAGCTATTAATTAACTTGAATCACAAATCTTAATTCGCCACCGGTCTTTAATTTATCCAAAGGAAAGGGTAAAGATCGAAAACCCTAATTGCAATGTAAAACAATGAAAGAGATCTAAGGTTCGGGGGTTGGTTATACCTAGGGAATGTGTTAGCATCCTAAGTATATGTAGTACTATATAGGAACCTCTTGTTTTATTTGTGTTATATTATTGTTTGCTTGCTAAGGGAAGTGTGCTAAAGGAAAGACCTAGGGGTTTATTTCTAAGTATGTTCGCCAAGACATCGCATCTCGTGCCTACATATCTTGACCAAAAGAATTAGAGCATTCGTAGTTCCCCTTAATAAGGGTGAGGAACTCTTGATTGTGGTCAAGGTTCCAGGGGGAAGGTAAGTATCCATGGCAAGATACTTACATGGAGTACGGCGACTCCGAAGTTAAGGTTAAGTTAAAAGGGAGGTAAAGTGAGTAAGTATCCACGGCAGGAACTTACATGGAGTGCGACGACTCCGATCCTAAGGCTAGGATAAAGTGAAATGTCTATGGCAAGACATAGAGCATGACGGAGCCAATCCTAAGGCTAGGATAAAGGGAAATAAATGTCTATAGCAAGACATAGAGCACGGTGACTCCAATCCTAAGGCTAGGATAAAGGGTAAGGAAGTCACCTAAATATGACATGGAGTCAGCGGAGGGAAACCTTTCCTTTGGCATTTGAAATAAAGGGAATGAAGGGTAAAGGAAATATAATGAACAAGGCGTATGCTAAAGGAGATGATCAACTCACAGTATAAGTAAAACAAACAAGGATCAAGTATTATAAATGTTAAGAGAAGACAATCAACAAACAATTACATAAGGGAAGAATGAGATATGAATAGGAGAATTGAAGAAACAAAAATCTAAATCAAATAGAAATAGAGTAAAACTTAAACCAAGGAAATCAAATGACATAAAAAGATAGAAGAGGAAAAAGTGCCGACCCAAGAAGAGGAATCAGATAATTCCATTTCACATGGACTGGGTGTAACCTGACCCGGTTGGGTCCCCACCTACACATAACCTAGTTTTAAAAGAGGCTAAAATGGTTGTGAAAACAATTAAAGCATAATTCTGAACACAAGAGCACTTCGAACGTGATATCCTCACCAAGAGAACAAAGTTTAACATTGAACTTTCCTCCAACACCTTCATCGCCATGCGTGTTCCCTCTCACATAAAGCGAAATTTCACCGCGCCATTCTCATGCGACCACAACTTTCTCCCTTCACAACTATCACTATTTCTCACCGTCAAACCTTCCTCCTGCGCAAGGCAACACCGCCAGAAAATCGTATCAATGGGAATTAAAGTACAAATGGAATCGCAATTAAAGTCTAAGCATAAATTCTATACCTTGGAGTAACTTCAATGTGGCGGTTTCGACGAAGTCAGCGTCAATTTCACGGGTACAACTTCGTCTATCTTCTTCAATTTCTTCCCTCATCTTTATGTGTTTGTTGTTGCTGATACTCCCTTTGTGTGTATCTGCTGTGAAATTGGTGATTTTTTTCTACGCGTTGCTCTCTGCAAATTGTGTGGTGTTTTTTGAAATGCTACCTCAAGTTGTGTGCGTGAATTTTGTACGGTAATGCTTCTTGAGTGAACCCTTTCTGGTGAATGTTGTAGGTGTGTGAAATGTCGCCTCTATTAAACCGTTGACTTTTTCTCTGTGTGTATTTTGAACTCGTGGGAATTCTGTGTGGGTTGGGATGGTTTTTTCTGTTATTTTTTTCTCAGTGTATGTTCGTGTCTGTGATGTTCTTATCCTCTGGTTTTGTGATCCTTCTTCTGCATTTATAGGCTACGTGAACTTAATTTCTGATTTCGACATACAAATTGACATTAAACCTGTCTTGAGCATGTTCGATATTTTTCAGTTTTCGGTCCAACATGTCGTAGCACTGTCTGGAAAACATTTGATGATGATGATTTGGTTTGGAACATAATTTATGATAATTGAATTTTGAAGGATCGTGTTTATGGTTTGTTTTGGCAAGAAAATGAAAGTTATGAAAATTTGCTGATTTTCTAAACTTGAAAGGTATTGATGTTCAAGATTATTTGATTTCTTTCCATAAGCATGTAATTCATCTTGTTGTCTCCCTTTTTTACAGGTTTGTCTGAAACAGTCGTTCTGTTAATAAGTGAGTGAGTTGCTGTCCATTTGAAACCCAACCCTTGAATGATGAATATCCACATCAGAGCCCAAAAGTTGCAGAAGAAAACCGCAGATTTATCTCTAACGTAACCTTGAACAGTATGAGATTGAACACTGAGCTAGGGAGAGAATCATGACGATCGACATTTTTACAGTATGTGATACTCAAAGTTGGCTCTTGTGCCTTCAATATGATCATGTAGCATTTTGCTGATCCAAGTTTTAAATATGTGCTAAAATAATTTTCCATGTAATATTCAACTTCTTTTCTTGATTGATCCGACATAAAGTACACAAGTCCCAAAGTTTACTTTTCTTTTTTTCCAGTTGTGGTCGTTATGTGGCCATTTGGGTGAAATGTTAGCATCTTGACAAGAGGAGAAGAACTAGTTGGCTTCCACATAGTAACTGTCATGCTTTTGTAATATTCTCTTGTGATTTTTGTACCATGGACCTTGTTTTGAACCTTGTAATTTTACATTTTCAATTTGGAATTTGAAGAATGAGATTCGAATGATCATGGAATCTAAAAAAAATGGCTTTATTAGAACTTCGACTTTGACACATGCTTGAACTTGTAATCACAACTTGAGTTTTGTATTTAAACCATGAATCGCAAAAGAACACGAGTCTTGCATGCTTGGCATATACTTGATTCAAGACTTTATCAAAATTTCACCACTTTAAAGTACACAGCTTATTATCAACAAGATAATCCAAATTCTTTCATTTAAGATCACTGAGGAAACAAAATAATGATCCAACCTTATGGACAGGAACAAAGCCCTTCTTGAATCGATCTTGATCTTTATTTTTCTCATATTCAACAACTGAACCTGATACAAGAATCATGCTATGAAGAACCCTTGCCACTTGTCATGAAAACTCTAAACAATCTTCACATGCCCATGCTTAACACCAATGAGGAAAACCTTAATTCTTCTTGAATTTTCTGAAAAAATCTTGAGGAAAATGACCAGCAAAAAAAACATAGGATCTTTTGAACCAGAATCCAACAGTCACACCCTGAAATGCTTGGATGTAAGACTTTATACTTGAAATTACTGCACCTGCATAAATTGGTTAGTGATAATAAACGCACACACAAGACCCTATGACCTAAAGATGCTATGCAAGCTGATGTTATGCTATGCAGACGATTCGAAATGAAACAAAGGAATCTCAGGGTCAAAAATTAGGGTATGACAGGTGCCCCTATTTAAGTTTCTTCTATCAGGAGATATGGAGATTGGAATCTTTGTCTCGACGGGATAGGAGATACTTAAATACAAACATGCACAAATTTTGGCCCTAAGGTGCCACTAGATGCATATGATATGACAATGAAATGATAAGAAATGAATGCAAGACAGAGATCCTGAAGATACACCCAAAACATTTAGAAAAGTATAAAATGTACGGGTAAAGATTTCGAAGACATATCTGCGAGAACGTCAGATAAGCAACATAATATCAGATAAACAAGGTTGTATTTGGAAGAACGTCAGATAGACACAAACAGAGTTCTAGAAAAGCATCAGAATAAAGTCACATATCCGGAAGAACATCGGATAAATAAGGTCATATCTGGAAGAGCATCAGATAGACACAAAGGGAGCTCTGGAAAAACATCATAAGCAAAGATACATATTCAGAAGAACATCGAATATACAATGTCGTATCTGAAAGAACGTCAGATAGACACAAACGGGGTTCTGGAAAAGCATCAGAATAAAGTCACATATCCGGAAGAGCATCATATAGACACAAAGGAGCTCTGGAAAAACATCAGGAGCAGACACGTCTGGGAAAACATCAGATGGTAAATGCAATGTCATTCCAGAAAAACATCAGAATAAACAAAGCGAAATATCTGGAAAAGCATCATCCAAGAATGGCATTGGATGAAAAAGGCACCAAACATCCAATAATGGCTTTGAATGAAAGGCAAACTCATAATATCTGAGAAAGCATTAGATGAGAATGAGATAAATAGTGTAATCTAAGAAAGCATTGGACAGAAAGACACTAGGCATCCAATAATGGCTTTGAATGAAAGGTATAATCACAATATCTAATAATGGCTTTAGATGACTGTGAACAAAGTAGGGATCCAAGAAAGCATTGGACAGAAAGACACCAGACATCCAATAATGGCTTTAAATGAAAGGTACAATCACAATGTCTAATAATGGCTTTAGATGACTCTAAACAAAGTAGGGATCCAAGAAAGCATTGGATGCAAAGAAACCAGTCATCCAATAATGGCTTTGAAAGAAAGCTATAATCACAATATCTAATAATGACTTTAGACGATTGTGAACAAAGTAAGGATCCAAGAAAGCATTTGATGCAAAGAACCCAGTCATCCAATAATGGTTTTGAATGAAAGGTATAATCACAATATCTAATAATGGCTTTAGACGAATGTGACCAAAGTAGAGATCCAAGAAAGCATTTGACAGAAAGACATCAGGCATCCAATAATGGCTTTGAATGAAAGGTATAATCGCAATATCTAATAATGGCTTTAGATGACTGTGAACAAAGTAGGGATCCAAGATGGCATTGGACAAAAGGAATCACAATATCCAAGAAAGCATTGAATGAATGTGAACAAGGAGATACCCAAGAAAGCATTGGATAACAAAGAAATCACAACGTCCAAGAAAGCATTGAACGCATATAAACAAGGAGATACCCAAGAAAGCATTGGATAAAAGCGACAATATCTATTTGGTAGGTGCCAAGTAAGTCGGACTTAGACGACAAGGTAAGACATGGATAACAACACGACCTATAGAGAATGCAAATGAGTGCAAATGAGGATGACACTCTTGCTATGCATATGTATATGAATATGATCAAATGCAAATACAGATGTAATGCAGACGTCGATGACACGGCTCGACTCTTTTGTGGAAAAGACAAGACTGGAAGACTGATTCCTCAACACGGAGATCACTACCATTCTGCTTAGGGACTAAAGATGCTACTGAACATAATCTCTATCACACTTGTAAACTGTATCAAGTTGATGATCCTTGTAGGAAGGATAGAGAGCTGCTCGGGGATTCTTCAAGTAAACTGCCCCAGATTAGTTGACTATTATAGGTGAACTGTTCATTGTTTCGGCTTGATTGATTATGTAGATGAATGCTTGTACTGTGCTCTTGGAAAGCTTGCCCAAGTCAGAGTCTTAAAAGATATTCTGAATAAACCAATTCCGAGAAGGACTTGCACTGTAACAAATCTTGAACTGATTCTCAACAGGACATGAAAAGAACTTGCCCCTGATTGGATCACCGACCAAGTTTCTTAACTGTTTAAAAATTCCTTGAGAGGATAACCAGTTTGCAAACAAAAGTGTTCATACCAACATGGTAAATGCAGAGTTCATGCAACTTTTGAAATCAGAATCATTTTTTGAAAGATGCAAAAGCAAATGAGTCATCAGTCTGAACACGGCGGTTCAGGACATTTAAAAGTGAAAGGTAAAGTAAAAGGTGTGATACCAAAATAGATGATCTGCAAAGATCTTTTGAAGTCAGTTTACGCAACCTTGTTATAGTATGCTTTCAAAATAACCTTGCTTCAGTTAGGTCTTTTGAGGGTTGTAACGTGGCCTGGTTCACGATTTAAGAAACAAAGGATAAAAGCTCAAAGTTTATTTGTACCCACCCCATCTTCGTGATGATCTTCAGTCCTACGCTCAGTTAACTTAAACTATGTGCTTAGGTTCCCAAGAGGTTGGAAATTGCACTAATGATGGTTCAGAAGTTAAGGGACTTTGAAATAGCAGTCATTGCTTCCTTATAACATTTGATTGTCATACAAGCTCGTTCTCATTTCTCTTTGTATAAGGTAAGGTCATGAGCTTCCCGTCTTTCTTAGCTTTTGCCTCGAAAGGGACTCGACTCATTCTTTGAGTAAGGATTTATTGATGATCCTTCTTTATTTATTACTTTGGGAACAACTTGTACAATATTTATTCATTTAATTTGGACGAGTTGAAAGGTTGTGAATGTCTGGCTCAATGATTATAGTGAACCATCATTGGCTTCCAATTTGAAAGACATCTTCGACACTTGCTTTCTGTGTGCGAAGGAAAATTTGAGAATGCAACCTTTATATGAAAGGTGTCTTGCGCGAAACTCTTGTATTTGAATGCACAATCAAGTTAACTGAGAACTACCCTGCCCCAGGTTAAAGATTGTGGATTTTTGTAAAGAAAGAACTCCAACTTCTAGGCTCGAAGGGTTTGACAAGGGATTATCTTCCTTATTTCTCCAGTGTTTGGGAATTGAAACAATGGCTTACATCGTCAGCAAAATTGTGATTTGAAAGCATACCAACAACAATTATGAGCATTTTGTTTTCGGCATCCTCCCTCCAATCTTTGTACAATAAAAAAGAAAGTGGAAAAGAGATAATAATATTTTTGTTGTTTTTTTAAAGAAAGCATAAAGATGTAAATAACAAATGCAAATGAATTGAATCCAAAAGTTGCAATGCTCATTTTATTAATTACGAAAGTACAAACATAATTTGAATACAAACAACCAGTACAAATAAGGAAAATTCAAACAACAAGAAACATGGCCTAGTGACTAATTAGAAACAAAGATGAGCTGTCCTGTCTGAAACACTGGCTTGTAGGAAGATAGTCTACAGAAGACGACTAAAACTTCACTTGGCATGCCCTGGCAGAGGATTGTTCTTGACATTAGGATTGGTATCACGAAAACTAAGGATTCCGACCTTAATCAATTCACGCACTCTAGCCTTTAGTGCATAGCAATTTTCCAGATCGTGACCTGCAACACCTTCATGGAATACACAGTGGAGATCAGATCTGAATCCAGCTGGAAGAGGATTTGGAGGATGAGGCAGAGTCTTTGTAGTAATCAAACCCTTTTGAATCAAACAAGAATAAAGTCCAGTGTACGTCATTGGAATAAGATCAAATTGATTCCTATTACGATATTGGTTCTGCCCTACAGCGGGACGTTGGGGAGCTTGAAACACTGGTCTAATAGTTTGACCAATCATAGCAGTAGATACAAGAGGTGGAGAATAATTATGGGGTAAACCAAACTCTGGCCAATTTGAAGGTGGCACCTGAACAGGTTGGGGATCAGCATTTGAAACCTTCTGGACAACAGTCATTTGGGGTTGCTTTCCTCTAGCAATCAAGATCTGGAGCATTTCAGTGAGCTTTGTCATGCTTGACTTAAGATCATTGATCTCCATTCAGATCTCTGCATTGTGTGCTTCCTGTTATGACATTCTGCGTCTGTAGTTAGCCCTAGTCCTATATCTGTGTCGAGGAATCAACTTGACGACTCACAGGTGACACTAGAAGATAAAGACAGCTAGAAATGAGTTGTTGGACAAACGAATGTATGTAATGAATCATGCAAAGATGCAAATGATATGCAATGCGATGCAATGGTTTCAAGGAACTCAAAAGCGAGTTGCAAATATTTTGAAAAAAACTGAAAAGTTTCATTTCATGATCTCTATTGATTTTTGCAAAGGAACAAACAATTGAGTTCCTTGAAACCAAAGGGTTATTCATGAATGCATGAATGTATCGTTGCATAAACACAGGTATACACATATACACATATATAGGCAAACAAACGAGGGCCTAGGTTTGATGATCATGAGCATGAAGCCATGATCTACCTTTCCCAAAAGGTATGTACTATGGGTTCTTGATCTGCAGAACAGGGTTCTAAAGAGTTCCCAGAGTCGACAACCCTTCTTTCGGATATTATCGATTTCCCAACTAACTCGGTAGTCAATAATATTCTCAAGAGAGTCTCGTCCGAGTGTAGTATCGCGTATAAACTATTTTGGGACTACTCCCTCATAGCCATGGCACTACGTCCTAACAAGGCCAAAGTGGGGTGAAAAGGTGACTAAAGGTCATCAGTGTCATGGGCTCCTAAGTCGAAAGTAGCAATGTTTTCATGAATATCACGTTCAACACGACTACTCCCAAGAGTGCCTCCATGGAGTGATGGTTTCTCAAGTCAACTTTTTCAGGAATCAACTCCCTCAAAGTCTCCTTGAATATACCGTCATCCTATCATAAGTGTACTCTCAAGTCCGGGTATATAACTTATCCTCACCACTCAAAGTAACCACCCTGCATACAGAAAACCCAAGCACAAACAGATATATATACAAATATAAATATGTACAGATATATAAGCAAACAAACATGTAAAGTAACACCAATACAAACAAGGCGGGCTTAACCCTCTTAGGGGACATATCCCTAGTGAAGTCGACATTTCTGTCGCGGTGAGAATCAGATACCAAGCTATTAATTAAATTGAATCGCAAATCTTAATTCAACACCGATCTTTAATTTATCCAAAGGAAAGGGTAAAAATCGAAAAACCCTAATTGCAATGTAAAACAATGCAAGAGATCTAAGGTTCGGGGGTTGGTTATACCTAGGGAAGGTGTTAGCATCCTAAGTATCTGTAGTACTCTACAGGAACCTCTTGTTTTATTTGTGTTATATTATTGTTTGCTTGCTAAGGGAAGTGTGCTAAAGGAAAGACCTAGGGGTTTATTTCTAAGTATGTTCACCAAGACATTGCATCTCGTGCCTATGTATCTTGACTAAAAGAATCAGAGCATCTGTATTTCCCCTCAATAAGGGTGAGGAACTCTTGATTGTGGTAAAGGTTCCAAGGGAAATGTAAGTATCCATGGTAAGATACTTACATGGAGTACGGCAACTCCGAAGTTAAGTTTAAGTTAAAAGGGAGGTAAAGTGAGTAAGTATCCACTGCAGGAACATACATGAAGTGCAGCGACTCCGATCCTAAGGCTAGGATAAAGCAAAATGTCTATGGCAAGACATAGAGCACGACGACTCCAATCCTAAGGCTAGGATAAAGGGAAAGAAATGTCTATAGCAAGACATAGAGCACGACGACTCCAATCCAAAGGCTAGGATAAAGGGTAAGGAAGTCACCTAAATATGACATGGAGTCAGCGGAAGGAAACCTTTCCTTTGGCATTTGAAATAAAGGGAATGAAGGGTAAAGGAAATATAATGAACAAGGCATATGCTAAAGGAGATGATCAACTCACAGTATAAGCAAAACAAACAAGGATCAAGTATTATGAAATGTTAAGAGGAGACAGTCAACAAACAATTACATAAGGGAAGAATGGGATATGAATAGGAGAATTGAAGAAACAAAAATCTAAATCAAATAGAAATAGAGTAAAAATTAAACCGATGAAATCAAATGATAAACTTGTGAAGTTAAAGATCAAAGAAAATAATAGGAATTAATTAACGCGTATCTAAGTAATTCTAATAAATTAAATTCTAAAAATAATCAAAAGTGAAAACTAGTTAAAAAAATATTTTTGGGTTTTAAATTTTTATTGTAAATAAACTACTTATCATAATACAACAAAGTTTAAAGAATGACATTTAGAAAAATGACTTGAATATTAATTACTAATTAACATCAATGAATATTAAGTAATACTAAGTAGCAAATATGAAAGAAAATAACATAAAAAGATAGAAGAGGAAAAAGTGCCGGCCCAAGAAGAGGAATCAAATCATTCCATTTCACATGGACTGGGTGTAACGTGACCCGATTGGGTCCCCACCTACACATAACCTAATTTTAAAAGAGGCTAAAATGGTTGTGAAAATAATCAAAGCATAATTCTGAACACAAGAGCACTTCGAACGTGATATCCTCACCAAGAGAACAAAGTTCAACACTGAACTTTCCTCCACCACCTTCATCGGCATGCGTTTTCCCTCTCACACAAAGTGAAATCTCACCGCGCCATTCTCATGCGACCGCAGCTTTCTCCCTTCACAGCTATCACTCTTTCTCACCGTCAAACCTTCCTCTCGCGCAAGGCAACATCGCCAGAAAATCGTATCAGTGGGATGGGAATTGAAGTACAAATGGAATCACAATTAAAGTCTAAGCATAAATTGCATACATTGGAGTAACTTCAATGTGGCAGTTTCGACGAAGTCAGCGTCAATTTCACGGGTACAACTTCGTCTATCTTCTTCAATTTTCTTCCCTCCTCTTTGTGTGTTTGTTGTTGCTGATATTCCCTCTGTGTGTATCCGCTGTGAAATTGATGATTTTTTTTCTGCGTGTTGCTCTCTGCAAATTGTGAGGTGTTTTTTGAATTGCTACCTCAAGTTGTGTGCGTGAATTTTGTACGGTAATGCTTCTTGAGTGAACCCTTTCTGGTGAATGTTGTAGGTGTGTGAAATGACGCCTCTGTTAAACCGTGGACTTATTCTCTGTGTCTATTTTGAACTCGTGGGAATTCTGTGTGGGTTGGGATGGTTTTTTCTGTGTAATTCTTTCTCAGTGTATGTTCGTGTCTAAGATGTTCTTGTCCTCTGGTTTTGTGATCCTCCTTCTGCATTTATAAGCTACTTGAACTTAATTTCTGATTTCGACATACAAATTGACATTAAACCTGTCTTGAGCATGTTCGATATTTTTCCGTTTTGGGTCCAACATGTCGTAGCACTGTCGGGAATACATTTGATGACGATGATTTGGTTTAGAATATGATTTATGATAATTGAATTTTGAAGGATCATGTTTATGGTTTGTTTTGGCAAGAAAATGAATGTTATGAAAACTTGCTGATTTTCTAATTTGGAAAGGTATTGATGTTCAAGATTACTACTATTTGATTTCTTTCCATAAGCCTGTAATCCATCTCGTTGTCTCCCTTTTTTACTGGTTTATTTGAAGCAGTCGTTCTGTTAATAAGTGAGTGAGTTTCTGTCCATTTGAAATCCAACCCTTGAATGATAGACATCCACATCAGAGCCCAAATGTTGCAGAAGAAAACCACTGATTTATTTCCAATGTAACCTTAAACAGTATGAGATTGAACACTGAGCTAGGGAGAGAATCACGACGATTGACGTTTTTACAATATGTGATACTGGAAGTTGGCTCTTGCGCCTTCAACATGATCATGTAGCATTTTGCTGATCCAAGTTTCAAATTTGTGCTAAAATTATTTTCCATGTAATATTTGGCTTCTTTTCTTGATTGATCCGACATAAAGTACGCAAGTCCCAAGGTTTACTTTTCTTTTTTTCCGGCTGTGGCCGTTATGTAGCCATTTTCGTGAAATGCCAGCATCTTGACAAGAGGAGAAGAACTAGTTGGCTTCCACATAGTAACTGCCATGCTTTTGTAATATTATCTTGTGATTTTTGTAACATTGACCTTGTTTTGCACCTTGTAATTTTACATTTTCAATTTGGAATTTAAAGAATGAGATTTGAATGATCATGGAATCTAAAAAAAAAACGGCTTTATTAGAACTTGGACTTTGACACATGCTTGAACTTGTAATCACAACTTGAATTTTGTATTTAAACCATGAATCGCAAAAGAACACGAGTCTTACATGCTTGGTATATACTTGATTCAAGACTTTATCCAAATTTCACCACTTTAAAGCACAAAGCTTATTATCAACAAGAGAATCCAAATTAAGAATCCAAAATCTTTCATTTAAGATCACAGAGGAAACAAAATAATGATTCAACCTTATGGACAGGAACAAAGCCCTTCTTCAATCGATCTTGATCTTTGTTATTCTCATATTCAACAACTGAACCTTATGGAATCCAAATTAAGAATCCAAATTCTTTCATTTAAGATCACAGAGGAAACAAAATAATGATCCAACCTTATGGACAGGAACAAAACCCTTCTTGAATCGATCTTGATCTTTGTTATTCTCATATTCAACAACTGAACCTGATACAAGAATCATGCTATGAAGAACCCTTGCCACTTGTCATGAAAACTCTAAACAATCTTCACATGCCCATGCTTAATACCAATGAGGAAAACCCTAATTCTCCTTGAATTTTCTGAAAAATCTTGAGGAAAATGACCAGCAAAAAAAACCTAGGATCTTTTGAACCAGAATCCAACGGTCACACCTGTTAGGTGCTAGAAAGTGTTAATATTTAGATTAGTTTTTTAGTACCTTTTTGTGAGCTTTATTTGTAAATCCATGCCTTTTCCCATTGTTTCCGTTTATAACCGTTTTCTAGTTAATTTCATTATTTGTCGTATCTATCTATCTTTTGTGTTTTTTATTACAGATTTTTACATGGAAGGGTGTGGAATGGAGCCTCGAGGATCCCACAAAAACAGTTTGAAGAAATTTGGATTTTTCGAGCATGCTTTGAGCGCGCTCAGCGCGCTCCCAGCGCGAGGATGGAATGACTTACAGTAGCTTGTGCGCTCAGCGGGTTCAGGCGGTTTAACTTTTAAGTTAAGCGCGCTCAGCGGGTTCAGGCGGTTTAACTTTTAAGTTAAGCGCGCTCAGCGGGCGTCTGCGCGCTCAGCGTGCTTCGCGACACTCAGCCCCCTTATAAAGTGGTTTTGATCAGTTTTTTTAGATTATTCACTATTACATTCTGAGATCAAAATATATTACACTGTAGCATTCATTTGTGGAAGATAAAAAGCATCATTTTGTCGATAAAATCGTCGTTGATGCTCGTTTCTCTTCTACCGATTCTTGTTGATCGAGCTACCATGAATATGTGTAGCTAATTTCTCTTTTGTGTCAAGGTTAGATGTAAGTAAACCTTTACTTTGTATATATATGGATTAATCCTATCTTGTGAACTCTTGGATGATGAATGTATGATGACAAACCTTGATTTTATGTTTATTCTTTGTGTTGGTTCATGATTGAGAAATATGCTCCAACTCTTTACCTAGGTTTGTCATCCATCAATGTACATTGGCTAGAGATAGCAATGTGTGTGTTGTTCACCAAATATTGAACTTTAATGTTGTCATTTTGATAGTTTGTGTGAGAAATCAACAAAGGATCAAAACGGCAAAACTCACAATATGTGTTAGAGATAAACATATTGGGAGGATATGTGATTGTATTTATCATTTAAACCGAGTTCATTAGCTTTATCGATTGTATACGTGCAAAGTGGTTTGTCGAACCCTAACCTTGACATGTTTTTATAAACCGTTAAAACAATCTCTTTACCGCTTTTAATTAAATTTGAATGCAACCGCTACGAAAACAACCTAAAAACCCTTGTTACTTTAAAGCTTGAAACATTACGACTGTAGAACGACTGCGATATCACCGAACAATCTCTGTGGAACGATAACTTAATCCCGAACTCTATTTGTATTTCAACAAATTGGCGCCGTTGCCGGGGATTGTTATTTGATATTGCAAGCATTGCAATAGTTGTGAAGTTTTAGACTTGTTACAAATTTTCTTGTGCTTGTTAATTTGTTTTGTTTAAGTGTGCAGACTTTGTTTATGCGAGGGCAACTACCGGCGGACCAACTTCTATTCGATCCTGAGATTGAAAGAACCGCTCGTAGACTCAACAGCAGAACTAGACGGAGGAGGCAACTTGCGAGACAAAGACAAGAGCAAGAAGGAAGTTCTACTACAACACCACCATCACCACCATTCACACCAATCATGGCGCAACCACCTCCACCTCCCGCATCCACACCTTGTGTGAACAGTCCACGACATACCGCTCAGTTTGCCAACAACAATCATGAAAGGCAAGCCGAAATGAAAACTGGAACGTTGAACTTGTTGTATGGAAGTCCATTCACCGGAATGGACCATGAAGACCCTTTTGCGTTTCTCACGAAATTCTATGAGATTGCATTAGCGGCCGGTGTAGATCCAGCACAAGAGTTACCTCTCTTTAAAAGATTATTTCCGCATGCTTTGCTTGGCAAGGCAAAGGATTGGTACCTCGATCAAACTCCAGCCGTGATGACCGATTGGAATGTCTTGGAGGAAAAATTTATTGAACGGTTCTTCTCTCATAACCGTTTCATGGAGTCAAAAACAGCAATTTCAGTGTTCTCTCAAGGCACTAATGAATCCCTCAATGAAGCATGGGAACGATTCAAGTCCATGCTTCGCAAATGTAAAGGTCACAGATTTGATGAGTTAACCCAAATTCATATCTTCAAGAATGGTCTCCAACCGAATTGTAAGACTTTGTTGGATGCCACTGCGGGAGGAAGTTTGATGGCAAAGAATGCCGAGGAAGCAACATATATTATCAATAGAATGGCTCTAAACGACCTTCAAAGTCAAAGCCGTGGCAACTCTCAAAAGAAGCCCGATGTCCTTGAATTGGGAACTAACGATGCGATCCTCGCGCAAAACAAGCTTATCTCAACAAGTGGAGCTTTTGACTCAACAAATCAAAGAAATGAAGGAGCCGAGCAAAAGTAAGCAAGTAGCTTATTGTGAACTTTGTAAAGGGGAGCATGACACCGAATTTTGTCCTTCTCCGGGTTTTGAAGAAGTGAACTATATGGCAAATCAAAGGGATTATCAAGGTAGACAACAACAACCTTACCAACAACAACACAATTCTCAACAAAATTATCAAGGAAATCAAGGATTTCAACCGCGAGCAAATTATCAAAATAGTCAAGGTTATGGTGCCGATCCTTCAAACCGGCAAAATCCGTATCAAACTCCACCACCTCCGGTTGCTAGCTCAAAGTTGGAAGACACTTTAAACCAATTCATGCAAATGTCAATGGCCAACCAAAAGAGTAGTGACGCGGCGATTAAGAATCTTGAAAACCAAGTGGGGCAACTTGCCAAGCAAATTGCCGAACAACAATCGGGTCCTTCCTTTTCCGCGAATACTCAAGTGAATCCTAAGGAGCATTGCAAGGCGATTGTTACTAGAAGTAGGAAGGAGTTGGAGAAAGAAAAGGAGAAAAAAATGGAGGAAGAAAAACTTGATGGTCTTGTGGAGGATTGTAGTGATGAGGAAGTAGTTGAAAATAAACGTGAAAGTGAAGGTGTTGTTGAAAATAAAAGTAATGACATGGTTGAAGTTGAAAATAATAGTGGTGAGGAGTTGAAGAAAAAAGAGAGACTTAGGAGAGTAAAGAAGGGAAAGGAATTAGTGAGCGCTATTCTGATCCAAAACTTACCATATCCTCATGCTCCTTCAAAGAAGGAAAATGAGAGGCACTATACGCGGTTCATGGACATGTTCAAGCAATTACAAGTTAACATTCCGTTTGCCGAAGCTTTGGAACAAATGCCAAAGTATGCAAAGTTCATGAAAGACATTCTCACGAAGAAGCGGAGGTATTCGGAACCGAAAACTATTGTTCTTGACGCGAGTTGTAGTGCAATCATCCAAAGAACTCTTCCTAAAAAAGAAGTTGATCCGGGGCGTGTGACTTTGCCGGTTACCATTGGTGACGTCTATGTTGGAAAGGGCTTAATTGATTTGGGCTCAAGATTTAATCTTATCCCATTGTCCATTGTAAAGAAGCTTGGGAACATTGAGATGAAAGCCATTCGTATGACTTTGCAATTGGCCGACAAGCCCACAACTCACCCTCATGGGTTAGCTCAAGATGTCTTGGTAAAAGTTGACAAATTTTTCTTCCCGGTTGATTTTGTTGTTATCGATATGGAGGAAGATGAAGATGCACCTTTAATTCTTGGCCGACCTTTCATGAAAATCGCCCGAATGATGATCGATGTGGATGACGGTTTAATGAAGGTGAGGGTTCAAAATGAAGAGGTTTGTTTTGATCTTTTCGAAGCTATGAAACATTCAAAGGATAAACATGATAGCTTTAGGATCGATGCGATTGAAGAGGCAACTTTGGAGGTTTCTAAGCATGTCCATGATATTTCTCCTTTGGAAATGGCTCTTAATGATTCTTTTGAAGTGTTTTCCGAAGAAGAAGAAAGAGCTCTTGAAGAGTGCTTAAAAGAGCTTGAATCCCTCAAAGAGTTGCAACCTTGGGAGGTAGAACCGGAAGAGTTAAAAAAGGATGTGAAAGTTGAGAATTCACCACTTGAATTGAAGGTCTTACCTTCCAATTTAAAATACGCTTATCTTGATGACGGTGGTAACAAGCCGGTTATCATTAGTAACGTGTTGTCAAAAAAAGAGGAAGGCCGTCTAATTCACGTTTTGAAGAAAAACCAAGATGCTATAGGTTGGGTCATTTCCGATTTAAAAGGAATTAACCCGACTTATTGCATGCATCGTATCTTGATGGAAGAAGATTTCAAGGCGGTAGCCCAACCGCAACGCCGCTTGAACCCAACAATGAAAGAGGTGGTGAGAAAAGAAGTGGTAAAGCTATTGGAAGCCGATATGATTTACCCGATTTCCGATAGTTCTTGGGTTAGTCCTGTCCATGTTGTGCCAAAAAAAGGAGGGATGGCCGTGATTCGTAACGAAAAAAATGAGTTGGTTCCGACAAAAATAGTGACGGGGTGGAGGACGTGCATTGATTATAGACGGCTCAACACCGCGACAAGAAAAGATCATTTTCCATTACCGTTTATGGACCAAATGTTAGAGAGGTTATCCGGGCAGCAGTTCTATTGTTTTTTGGACGAATATTCGGGGTATAACCAAATTGTGGTTGACCCGGCGAATCATGAGAAGACGGCCTTTACGTGTCCCTTTGGTATTTTTGCGTATCGTAAGATGCCTTTTGGTTTATGTAATGCGCCGGCAACTTTCCAACGGTGCGTTCAAGCCATCTTCTCCGACTTAATAGAAAAGATGATGGAAGTGTTCATGGACGACTTTTCGATTTTTGGAGGGTCGTTTGATTTATGCTTGATAAATTTGGAAACTGTGCTAGAGAGGTGTGTGAAGATAAATCTAGTGCTAAATTGGGAGAAGTGTCACTTTATGGTAACGGAGGGAATTGTGCTCGGCCACAAAGTTTCGTCCAAAGGCCTTGAGGTTGATAGAGCGAAAGTTGAAGTGATAGAGAAGTTGCCTCCTCCGACCAACGTAAAAAGGATCCGAAGTTTCCTTGGGCATGCCGGATTTTATCGGCGTTTTATCAAAGACTTTGCAAAGGTGGCTAGACCATTGAGCAACTTGCTAAGCAAGGACCAGGTATTTCTTTTTTACGATGAATGTCTTCGCACTTTCGAAATTTTAAAAGAAAAGTTAGTTACCGCTCCAATAATAATCGCTCCAAATTGGACCAAAAATTTTGAACTTATGTGCGATGCGAGCGATTATGCTGTTGGAGCAGTACTTGGCCAGAGGAAGGAAAAAAATTTCCATGCCATACACTATGCAAGTAAGGTTTTAAATGAGGCACAAGTTAATTATGCCATAACCGAAAAAGAACTACTTGCTATTGTGTATGCGCTTGAGAAATTTAGATCCTACCTCATCGGGACTAAAGTTGTTGTTTACACCGACCATTCGGCGATCAAGTATTTGCTAACCAAACCGGATTCGAAGCAAAGGCTCATCCGATGGATCCTTTTACTACAAGAGTTTGATTTAGAAATAAAAGATAAAAAGGGTTCGGAAAATTTGGTGGCGGATCACTTGTCTCGCCTTGTGAATGTTGAGGTCACCATTGCTGAAAAGGAAATCCAAGAGGAATTTCCTGATGAAAAACTTTTTAAAGTCCAAGTTAGGCCTTGGTTTGCAGATTTTGCTAACCATAAGGCTACTGGTTGGGTGCCCGAAGACCTAACTTGGAACCAAAAAAGGAAGTTCCTTTCGGATGCTAGTTACTATGTATGGGACGACCCGTATTTATTTAAGTTAGGAAGTGACAACCTTTTGAGAAGGTGTGTCACGAGTGATGAGGCTCAAAGCATTCTTTGGCATTGCCACAACTCGCCGTATGGAGGCCATTTTAATGGTGCGAGAACGGCCACTAAAGTCCTTCAATCGGGCTTTTATTGGCATTCTCTTTTTAAAGACGCACATCTCCATGCCAAAAGTTGTGACATGTGCCAAAGAACTGGTGGAATTGGACAACGAGATGAAATGCCTCTCCAAAACATACAAGAGGTAGAAATTTTTGATTGTTGGGGCATAGATTTTGTTGGTCCATTTCCACCATCTTTTGGAAATGAATACATGTTGGTCGCCGTTGACTACGTTTCGAAGTGGGTTGAGGCAATTGCCTCACCGAGGGCTGATGGCAAAACGGTGATAAATTTTTTAAAGAAATACATCTTTTCCCGTTTTGGCACTCCTCGGGTGCTCATTAGCGATGGTGGGTCGCACTTTTGTAATACACCTCTCGAAAATGTCTTAAAACACTATGGTGTATCACATAAGGTGGCGACCCCTTACCACCCGCAGTCGAATGGTCAGGCTGAGGTATCCAACCGTGAGATAAAAAGAATCCTTGAAAAAACCGTGTCTAGTTCAAAAAAGGATTGGTCACAAAAATTGGATGAGGCTTTGTGGGCATATCGCACTGCTTACAAAGCTCCAATTGGTCTAACTCCGTTTCAATTGGTTTATGGTAAAACTTGCCATTTACCGGTTGAATTGGAGCACAAGGCCTTGTGGGCCTTAAAAATGCTGAATTTTGACAAGGACTTGGCCGGGACCAAAAGAAAAGTGCAACTTCTTGAGCTGGAAGAAATGCGTAATGCCGCATACCACTCAAGCTGGTTGTATAAAGAAAAAGTGAAAAAGTACCACGACAAGAAGCTCCGGCAAAAGGACTTCAAGGCCGGACAATTGGTATTGCTGTTTAACTCTCGGTTAAGACTCTTTTCGGGAAAATTAAAGTCCAAGTGGTCGGGGCCTTTTCGTGTGAAGGAAGTGAAGGATTTTGGAGCGGTTGTTATCGAAGACTTGGAAATGAAGGACTCTTGGACCGTAAACGGTCAGCATCTAAAAATTTACCTTCTAGGGAATTTCGATCGAGCTTCCAGTACTGTTCTCCTTGATGTTCTTAATTGAGCATCTTGGACCGTCGAGCTTAGCCGACGTTAAACAAGCGCTCATTGGGAGACACCCCAACACTGTAAGCTTTTATCGTCTTTACTAGTGAATTTGTTGTTTAGACATGGTTTGTGAAAAATTGATGTTGTATGATGTTTAGGGTGATGTTTTGAACGTGTGGATGATGTCTTTTTGCTGCTGGGAGAATTTTTGATTTTGCTCTGCGCGCTCTTGAAAAAAATGAACCTATACTTCCAGAGGCTAGCGCGCTCAGCGCGCTCTTTGCCCGCTCAGCGTGGGTTGCGAATTTTTGAAAAAAATATATTTGAATTTCTGGGCCCACCATGATGTACCCGGCCCAGATTAATGTTAAAGTGGCTAGGGTTTTACAACCTTGCCTCTTTTTCTCATTTCCCTCATTTTTCCTTCATTTTCTCTCCTCCAAATTTTCCAAAAATTTCCTTGGATTTTCTCTCCTCTACATCATCTCCCTTTCATTTTCTGCTGACCATCATCATCATCAAGCATTGTAAGTTTTTGTTTTAGCAATATTTTCATTTGTCAATTAGAAACCCATTTTTGGGACATTGTTAGTAATTGTTGGATGTCATGTTTTTCTTCTTTCCTTTGCCTCTGTAATGATGAATTTCTATGTAAGAGTTTACTGAGTATGCTTGCATGTTGTTAGTAGTTAGAATTGTGGAAATTAGGGTATGAAAGTTTAGACTTAGGGTTTGTAGAAAGGTTAATTTGCTTTGATTTTTTATGTTTAGTTCTCTGTAACAGGCTGTGTAGGGAAATTAGGGGTTATGTCTATCTGTTTGAGCCATCTGTGTAGAGGGGGGTTTTTCTGCATTTCGCAGAGCCCGTTCAGCGCGCTCCTGCGCGCTCAGCGCGCTCTGAGATTTGCAGAAAAATTCCCCCTTTTTCCCAACTCTGTTCTGCTATATTGTCATTGTTCTTATTACTGTTTACATAATTTAGGAATTTTAGCTTGCTGTTTTCACTAACTTGTGGTACTATTTGGTTTGTACGTTGTTTTTCTTTTGTGTTTTTTAGATGTCAGGAAGAAAGAAGCAACGTGTTGGTTCGACGTCGAATCCTAACCGAAGAGCTCCCGCTGGCCAATTTGATTCAACGCGTTTTGTTGGCCTCGAGCATCAACAAAGATATGTGGAGCTTGAAAAAAGATCAATATGGCCGGACAGGTTAATCATGATTGATCCTGATGGTCCACATAGGAACATGAGTCATTTTGTGCAGGGTGGGCCATGGGATAAGCTTGGTTCTCCCTTCCCTGAGTACAACATTGATATTGTTAGGGAGTTCTATGCTAATGCATTGCCGGCTGATGGGGAGACGTTCACTTTTCAAACATGGGTTCGGGGGAAGGTAATAAATTTCTCGAGGGAATCCATCAATACCTATCTTGGGGGACCACCTCAGCTGGGGGAAGATGATTTATGTGATTTTTCACGGACGTTGGCTCGGCGGAACTGGAATGCCGACCAATTTAGGGAGTCTTTGTGCAGAGAAGGGGGTACTTACATTTTAAGTGCTGCTGGTGTGCCGATAAAGTTTGTTAGGAGGGTGTTGGATTCTGTCACTCAGCTTGTCATGTCGGTTGTTCTATACAACCTTCGACCGAGAAGCCACACCTCATCTATTCCTATGGAGACCGCGACTCTAATTTTTCATTTGTGCACAGCGGGACATACCGTGGACTTTGGGCAGATTATTTCAAATGAATTGAAGAGAACTGCCACCAGTGGTACACCACTTGGAGACCGTGTGGCTTGCGTTCTCATTTATCCAGGTTTGATTATGGCTTTATGCCATGAGGCGCAAGTTGCATTGCCTTCCCACCCGAATGTGAAGCTCCAGATTGTTGATGATAACTATGTCACTCGATATTGTATGGGGGCGATTGATTTTGAGCAGGCTGTCCCTGTAGCTGCTGCTGCTCCTGCTCGTGGCCGTGGGCGCGGACGCGGGCACGCTTTTGATCCGAGTGCTGAGGCCAATTGGGCCATGCACGAGGCTCATCAGCGAGCTTTATTATTTATGCATGACTCTATGATGCAATTGCAGCTGCAGATTCGGGAGCCACATGTGGACCACCGACTGAGGACTCGCGAGGAACTCATTGCTTATGCTCGTTGGCCTGAGGGCAGGCCTGGTTTTCCGGAGGGGGCAGGCGACCGTGATGACGATGGCGGTGATGATGGAGTGGATAGCTCTAGTTCTGACTGACGTTGGGGTTTGACTAGTCTTTTATGTTATTTTGTTTTGTTTTTATTATTTTACTTGGTATAACTATTATGGTTGGATTTTGTATTGACTACTAGGAATTTTGTAGTCTCTATCCGGGCGGATGTGAGTTTGAATTTGGTGTTAAAAAATTTTCTTGGTTGATTTAATGAATTTAACATTCGGGTGGATGTTGTTTTATGTTTATATGGTTAGTTTGTATAGAAATTTTTGTTGTTTGCCAACTTTATTTTTTTTTTAAGGTAATGAATGGTTGAAGCAAGTTTGTTTCTTTGAACATTAAGTGTTGCACTTCACCTTTCATTGATGGTGATGATATAAGTCTAAGTTGGTGCACACAAAGGTACTCTGTTTTGTGCTTGGTAGAATGTTAGTATGTTTTTGAACTTTGTGCTTCACATGATTTTCAAGCTTTTCTTCATTTTGCATTTTTGTTCATTTTGGAATCAAGTAGGACACAACCACAAATGTGAGTCCCTCCATTGTTCATTAATATTGAGTGATTTTGTAAATGTTGTTTAGCTCGTAGGATTCATGTTTAATCTTTTATTCATGTGCAAACCGTGGAAACATTGAAATGATCTAGGCAATTTTTTATTATGAGAAAAACCACCAATCCATATAACCTTCAATTTTACCTTATGAGAGGTGTGAGCACTTGCTAGCCATGTTGAGCCTTGAATTGAAATGAATCTTGTATCTACCCGTCATATGATCTAAAGAATGCGCTTTATAGTGGGTTATTGATGCTAAATGAAAATCATTGTGATTCATTCTAGTTCTTTTGTTTTTACACTTAACCCTTTGTTTGAACATACTTTTGAAGAACATTGCCCATTAATTATAGTATGGTTTAAAGTTGGGGAGAGTTGTGCTAGTTTGTGAAAAAGAAAATGGAGTGGTGAATTGGTGCCTCTTGTGAAGAAAGAAAGAAACTTGAAGCACTATTATGTGCTATGCTTTGCACTCCAAAGGGAGTTGTTTGAAAAGAAAATGAAAGAGTGCACCATAAGAAAATAAAGGTTTGAATTGAATTGTTATGAGGTTTGTCTAAGTGGGTTATTGGCATGTTCTTCATTTGTTGATAATTTTTGTTAACCACTTTGATTCATTGGCCTTTTACAAATATCCCTTTCTTGTTTAACCTTGCCTAGTTACAACCTTTAGAAGCCCTTAAGTGATATTTGTTTCCTTGGTTTTCTTGTTGAATTGATTTGATGAATGCATGAATTGTTCTGGATGCTGACACTTTTGCTATGAGGGTGTTTTGTCCCTTGGATATATTGAGCTAGGCTCATTCGAATAAAGTAGGTGATTCTAATTTGAACATTTGTTGCTTATGAATTGTGCTTGTTAATTATGTTTAGAATTTAGTTCATTTACATATTTTCATTCTTCGTAAGGACGAACGATACTGGCGTGCGTGTTTATTTGGTTTGAACCATTATGTTTTGTTGGTGTTTGTTCCCTGTTTTCCGCTTGCTTCTATTCTAAATTATCTTCGTTTGAGGGCAAACAAAGAGACAAGTTGGGGAGAGTTGTTAGGTGCTAGAAAGTGTTAATATTTAGATTAGTTTTTTAGCACCTTTTTGTGAGCTTTATTTGTAAATCCATGCATTTTCCCATTGTTTCCGTTTATAACCGTTTTCTAGTTAATTTCATTATTTGTCGTATCTATCTATCTTTTGTGTTTTTTATTGCAGATTTTTACATGGAAGGGTGTGGAATGGAGCCTCGAGGATCCCACAAAAACAGTTTGAAGAAATTTGGATTTTTCGAGCATGCTTTGAGCGCGCTCCCAGCGCGAGGATGGAATGACTTACAGTAGCTTGCGCGCTCAGCGGGCTTCTAAGCGCGTTCAGCGCGCTTCGCGACACTCAGCCCCCTTATAAAGTGGTTTTGATCAGTTTTTTTAGATTATTCACTATTACATTCTGAGATCAAAATATATTACACTGTAGCATTTCATTTGTGGAAGATAAAAAGCATCATTTTGTCGATAAAATCGTCGTTGATGCTCGTTTCTCTTCTACCGATTCTTGTTGATCAAGCTACCATGAATATGTGTATCTAATTTCTCTTTTGTGTCAAGGTTAGATGTAAGTAAACCTTTACTTTGTATGTATATGGATTGATCCTATCTTGTGAACTCTTGGATGATGAATGTATGATGATAAACCTTGATTTTATGTTTATTCTTTGTGTTGGTTCATGATTGAGAAATATGCTCCAACTCTTTACCTAGGTTTGTCATCCATCAATGTACATTGGCTAGAGATAGCAATGTGTGTGTTGTTCACCAAATATTGAACTTTAATGTTGTCATTTTGATAGTTTGTGTGAGAAATCAACAAAGGATCAAAACGGCAAAACTCACAATATGTGTTAGAGATAAACATATTGGGAGGATATGTGATTGTATTTATCATTTAAACCGAGTTCATTAGCTTTATCGATTGTATACGTGCAAAGTGGTTTGTCGAACCCTAACCTTGACATGTTTTTATAAACCGTTAAAACAATCTCTTTACCGCTTTTAATTAAATTTGAATGCAACCGCTACGAAAACAACCTAAAAACCCTTGTTACTTTAAAGCTTGAAACATTACGACTGTAGAACGACTGCGATATCACCGAACAATCTCTGTGGAACGATAACTTAATCCCGAACTCTATTTGTATTTCAACAACACCCTGAAATGCTTGGCAGTAAGACTTTATATTTGAAATTATTGCACCTGCACAAATTTGTTAGTGGTAATAAACGCACACACAAGACCCTATGACCTAAAGATGCTATGCAAGCTGATGTTATGCTATGCAGATGATTCGAAACGAAACAAAGGAATCTCAGGGTCAAAAATTAGGGCATGACACCTAGGGATAATGATAGGCATGAGAAACCCAAATGGTTTAGGGATGTGTAAGGTAAAGTGAAAACATGACCTAGCTTAGGTAGACTCCCTATGATAGGCTGGATCTAAGTTTAGTCTACCCAATCCCCTCATTTGTAGAATATACAGTTTTTTGGCAGCATAACATCCCTAGAATTTACAGACTATACCCTTGTTTTACCATGAGAAGGAGCAAGCCTTCCTACGGTAATCCTTCGAGATAAGTCTCATCTGGGCGGGACCCTAGTAACAACCCTCGCGGGTTGAATACATAAGGTCCCCATGAGTTGATATGGGTTCTAGAAGAGGCCCCTAGATTCATGGATCGAATCCAAAGTCCTATCAAGAAGTGGTGCTAGCCCATTTATGACAGACCCCTTGAATTGATCTACTCTAGTCAGAATCGTCATCAAAGACCCCTCAGGATAAATCCACGGTGGCCAAGACAGGACGACCCCTACTTAAACTTATTTGTTTTTCTCAAGCCTTGGTTTTAGCTTCCACACAAAAGTAATATCCCAACCGCTATGATGACAAAATAACATGTGAATATAATATAATAAAACAATAAAATAATAAACAAAATATCCATAAGCCAACAAACAAACAAACCCTAAAATCCAAGGTTAGGATTGACTCTCTTCAGGGAAGTGCTTCCCCAGCAGAGTCGCCAGCTGTCGCGACCGGCAAAAAATTCGAGTCGTCATCATACTTTATTTGTCCTAAGGACAGGACAATAATGAGAAAACCTAATCCCTAAGGGTGAGATGCTAAGGTTCAGGAGTCAGTTAGGCGGGAAGAAGGTGTTAGGCACCCCTCACCTCCGTTGTATTCAATGGGATCCTCCTTAAGTTCTAGGGTATGTTTGCTTGTTATTTAAATGTTTGACTATTTATTTTATTTACATAAATCCTTATTATTATACAAAAAAGATGACTTTGATCTAAGAGGGGAACCCTAAGTTTTTTATTATTATTGTACTCGTTAGGGTTTACAACCTTATGCCTACGTACCCTTAAATTTGATAGATCAGAGTTTTTGAAGTTCACCTCCCTATTTTTGGTTGGTTGATTGATTTTATTCCTTACCCCTTTATTTTAAGTTGTAATTATCCCCTATCCCTTATCCCTAATCCTTTATTTATACTCTCAGATTTTTAGAGTTTTATCCCAAAGTTTCTATCCCAATTCTATCTCTTGAAAATAAGTAAGTTAGATGTTTTTTATTCCTTTATCCCTTTGAATTTGGAAAAATATCCCTTTAAGTTTGATTATAAAAAATGATATAACATTTATTATAAAATCCTATCCCATATCCCTAGTCTTATGTTTATACTCTCATATCTTAAGAGTTTTATCCCCTATCCCTAATCCTATATTTATACTCTTGGATCTTAAGAGTTTTATCCCCTATCCTTAGTCCTATATTTATACTCTCGGATCTTAAAAGTTTTATACCTTATCCTTGTCCTATATTTATACTTTTGAATCTTAAGAGTTTTATCCCATATCCCTAGTCCTATATTTATACTCTTGGATCTTAAAAGTTTTATCCCATATCCTTTGTCCTATATTTATACTCTTGGATCTTAAGAGTTTTATCCCCTATCCCTAATCCTATATTTATACTCTTGGATTTTAAGAGTTTTATCCCAAAATGTTTATCCCAACATCTTTATCCTAATTATATCCTAATGCCCCATTTATCCCTGATATTTATAAATTAATGATTTGTAATTAAGCCCTTATCCCTAATTTTATCCCAAATTGCTTGTAAACGCTTAATATTTAATTTAATTAAGAATATAAATTAAATGATTAATTAACCCTTTATCCCTTATTTTATCCCTAATTTTATCTCTAAAAACTGTCGTAGAATTTTATCCCATGCTATCCCTAAATTATAAATTACCTTATAATACTAACCGTGATTTGTTAATTTAATTCTATATTAATTATAAACCCATTACTTATTTCTTGCATTAATATTATTATTATGCTAAAATCCCAAATTAAATTAATTAGTTTAAAGTTGTATTCCAAATTAAATTTTAATATTATAAAGAATTTAACCCTACATATGTCCTAATTAAAACCCTAATTAAATACTTAATCATATATTTTTTATTTTTTATTTTATTATATATATTATCCCATTAAAAAAACAGTCCTTAATTGTAGTACCTACTTATTCCAAAATTAATCTCTAATTTGAATCCCTAATTATATTTATATTTTAATTCCAAGTTTATCATAATTATCTAAATAATTATTTAATTAAATTTTTGTATTTTTATTCCATTGTTAATTACAATTGTTTATGTAATTCTCTAATTATTTTTATATTAATCTCCTTATCATATTAGTTAAATCCTAAATATAATCCTAATTATTTTTATATTAATCTCCTTATCATATTAGTTAAATCCTAAATATAATCCTAATCAATTTAAATTATATCTACAAATGTTTGTTAACCCTAATTATCCTAATTAATTAATATTCCCTATATACTTTTGTTCTTTTGTATATTTATTGTTTTCTATATTTCTAATATTTAATTAATACTCCCTCCGTCCCATATTATAAGAGAAATTTACTTTTTAGATTCATTGAATAATTAATGTATCTGATCTATATATAGACCAGATAAATTAATTATTTAATGAATTTAAAAAGTGAATTTCTTTTATAATATGGGACAGAGGAAGTATCTAATAAGCTAAGTTAAATAGAACTAAAACAAAGGGGGTGTGAGTTGATGGGTTTAAGATAATGCTATAGCCCAAATAGAATATCTTTAATAGAATTAATTAAAAAAAGGATGAAAGTAAAAAATAATGAGATTATGACGTGGGGGGAACTGATCATTTTTCTTCTCATTCTACATTACCAAAATAATAATCATAATCCTAAATTGACTTTTTCTAATTTTTATGGCTAACAATTGCCATGTGGTGTTCCATATGTTAACAATAAAACAAAATAACCTATTAAAACATAAAAAGAGAACAATAAGAACTTAATCTCAGATTTACCTATTCTCTCTCACGTCGTTGTTCATCTCCTCTCTAATCCAAAGCCAAAACTCTATCTTCTTCTTTTCACAAATTAACAATAATTGATTACAAAAAAATCAAACAAATTTAAAAAAAATCAGAGGCAGTACCGATCGGGAGGCGAGGCGAGTGGTATCGTCGTGATTGTGGTTAGTTGGATTTCCGCGGTGGTTGATGGCGGTGGTGTCTGGAAGTCGCAACAGCTGATGGGGAGGGCATGTGGTCGATTGTGCGTCAGTTTCCCGAGCTTCGCCAGAGTACATTGTGTTTCTATTTCAATTTCGTCGGCAACGAGTTGGATGGTGTTGATTCTGATTTGCTCTTCCTTGTTCTATATTTTTTTTGTCAATTTCAGTTTTGAAACCTTTGAGTTGTTGTTGTAATTCCTGGAACATGCTTAAACCAAATTAGAAATTCTCACACTTAAGATTGTGTAACATCTAAACTTCCATCTTTAGTTTTTTTAATAAGATTTGGCCACATCTCAGGTGTACTTCTGGGACAAAGAACGGATCCAGAAAATAAAATGTTTCTTTATCCATTAACCAGTATGGCTTTGTTATCGTAGCTCACTGAGACGTTGACTGAACAAAATCAAAGAAATAACATAAAGAGTTTTTTCCTAATCAAACTCTCCATACATAGTTGTGTGTTGTGGTGTAAAAACTTTTTTTTACTGAACTCTTACTACAAACAACACGTGAAAGAGAGTAAGCAAAAGTGCATCGAATCAAATGGTGTATTGAGAATAGACAATTGTTGATATCCTTTACGAAAATTGTAAATTAAAATTTATTAGTAAAATTGTATAAATGCTTTAAGCTACAAATTTTGAAAATAAAGAAAATAAAAACCATCAGATAATCATCACGTGGTTAAAAAAAAAATTAGAGTAAAATAAAAGAACTCTAAAAAAGATTTAAAATCCTTGAAAAAATTAAGAACTCTATGTTTGAGACTCTATAAAATTTTGTTAAATTTTTGTGTGCAAAACCCTATGTAATTGTGTTTGTCTGAATCCCTAAATTATGAGAAGAAAAGACTCTATTTATAGGAAAAATTAGGGTTAATAAAAAAGGGAAGAAATCAATTTGATCAATAAAAATAATCAAAATCCCAAAAATCAATTTTAATTGATTTTGATTTTGTGACTTTTTGTATCAATCATATTGATTCTTTCTAAAATAAAAAATATCATCCAAAAAATAAAAATGACAAAATCTTTTCCAATATTTTTATTTTATGATTTTTTTGTGTGGATATTTTTATGAATAATATGGAAAAAAGTGAAAAAAAATAATATTTTAAAAAATGCCTTAAATAAAATACGAAAATAAATAATAATAAAATTGAAAAATATGATTTTTGTGATTTTTTATAGTTTAGAAAATAAATAGGAATAAAGTTAAAAACATATAGAAGAGAATGAACATAAAAAGTGTGGAAAAAGTGCGACTTGAACTCATGACCTCTCACACTCACAACTCCCTACATTCAAGCCCTTACAAAATAGGTCATTCCAACCATTTGAAATAATAATACTAATCGTTCCTAAAAACATAACTTAATAATAATTTTAAAAAACCCATCCATTTCTAATAATAATAAAAGTTATACCCTTTAATATTAATAGTAGGCCTATTAAAAAATTTCTAGTAAATTAGTCCTAATTTTCTTTCTAATGAAAATTAGATGTTAAATAATTAAAAAAACTATAGATCCTAAAATAACAACCAAACTCTTAACGTAAGATCAAACTCCTTAAGAGAGAATAAGAAATCAAAAAGGGGTCTCCTTGACTGTTTAGGTAATTGAGGATGACCAGAGGACTTGTAAGGACGCTGGGTACGTTAATGATCTAAGTTTTAAAAGTGGTCAAAATTTAGGGTACGACAATACCAATGGACATACAATGGCAAGAAAAATTATGAGAACATGATATTATTGGCTGAGGATGGAATTTGATTGCTACAAATACACGAGGAAGTGTCACAAGTGTCAGATATACGCCGACAAAAATCATGTACCGCCAACGCATCTCAAAGTTCTTTCTTCTCCATGGCCATTTTCTATATGGGCAATTGACATGATTGGCATGATCGAACCCAAGGCCTTAAACGGACATCAGTTCATCCTGGTAGCCATTGATTACTTCACCAAGTGGGTCGAAGTAGTATCATATACCAATGTGACCCGACAAGTGGTGGTCCAATTTATCAAGAACAATCTCATCTGCCGTTATGGTGTTCAGAGCCAGATCATTACTGATAATGGATCGAACCTGAACAACAAGACGATGAAAGAATTATGTGCTGAGTTCAAAATTGAACACCATAACTCATCTCCCTACAGACCTAAAATGAATGGAGCGGTAGAAGCAGCTAACAAAAATATCAAGAAAATCATTCAGAAGATGGTTGTAACCTATAAAGACTGACATGAGATGCTACCATTTGCTCTGCATGGTTATCGTACATCTGTTCGTACTTCAACAGGGGCAACCCCTTTCTCTATAGTATATAGCATGAAAGCAGTGCTCCCCATAGAAGTAGAGATCCCATTAATGAGAGTATTGATGGAGGCCAAGTTAACGGAAGCTGAATGGTGCTAAAGCCGATACGATGAACTGAATCTAATCAAAGAAAAAAGAATGACGACTTTATGCCACGGTCAGTTATATCAACAGAGAATGAAGAAAGTGTTTGACAAAAAGGTCCGGCCTCGTGTCTTCAGAGAAGGAGACCACGTACTCAAGAAAATACAATTATTTCTCACTGATCCCAGGGGCAAATGGACTCCGAATTACGACGACCCCTATGTTGTTAAGAAAGACTTCTCAGGCGGTGCCTTGAGACTCGCCACCATGGACGGAGAAGAGTTTACTTACCCCACGAACGTTGATGTAGTCAAGAAATACTTTGCCTAAGTAAAAAAAAAAAGAAAAAAAAAACGTCTAGTTGGATTGAAAACTCGAAAGGGCGGTCCAGGCAAAAATTAATGACATAAACAATGATCATCCCGATGGATTAAACACCTGAAAAGACGATCCAGACAAAAGTTAGGGATTCATGGCAAGTAACTACGTCTAACTAAAACTGGCTCCTCATAGGCAACGTCATATATCAAGGAATCTTCAACCAAAAAGTCACCTTCAGCGGAAGCTCAAGATACTCGAAATTCAAAGCTGGCAGAAAGATAGTGGTCATTATGTTTCAATGTAGCCCTTTTCCCTTTAAATGGCCATTTTCTAACTTTGTAATGCTCTATGGAATCACGCATATGTCTGATTTCCATTCTATCAATGAAAATTTGAGCTTTGTGCCATTTGTTTGCAATTCTCGTTTTATTCTGCTATACAAAATGACATTTTTTTACATGATTAACATTCTTGAAACACAAAAAATGAATTTACTTTGGTTTTCAAATGTATTTCTGTTTTCAAAAATAAAGATGGCAATTACTTGTTGAGTAACGAACACAAAAGGAACATCAACAGCTGCTCCAAGAGCATTCCAACTTCAAAATACTGAATCAAAATACTTCTTGAGATTAGTACACCCTGAATGAGGGATCAATTACTTCAGATGGAATGTCCCATCTATCATTCCGGGTAGAATTTTTTACTTATGAGGACCAATGTTTGGTTTTTCTCCCCAGCAGGGTCTACCCTTTGAAAAGCGAGAAAAGGTTTTCTATCCCTAACAGGTTTGTACCTCCAGAAATCCGAACAAACACAAGGATCCCTGTCCCCAAACAGAAGTACTACCTTCAAAATCTCCCGCGGGACCCCATCTCCCAGAGTGGCCGAGTATCCATTTGTACTCATCATCAGTCCGTATGTCGTGTCTGTTTTTTTCAATTGAAAGAGAAATATATTAATTCAAAAGAACATATTAATACAACTAGGTGATCCAAAGGATCCAACCAACCTAAAGACTATTTACATCATATAATGCACTAAATGTCTCCTAATTTTTACAATTTGCCACCCTTTATACACAATGGTATCTATGATATTCTTTACTATCTTATCCCTGTCTACATCATTTCCAAAAACAATGTTGTTCCTGTAACTTCATGTGTGGTAAATCGTTTCAGCAGCATCAATTTTAAAAAGAGCCACTTTCCAACCTTTTCCTTTAGCTTTTTCACTAATCCACATATACTCATCTTTCCATATCTTTGGTTTGTGCTGAATTTCCAGCCAGCTCAGAACCGCTTCCCAAATGGGAATGGTCTTAGCATAGCCATATAACAAATTATCTATGGTTTCATCTTCACCCTGACAAAGAGCACATAAATTATCAGTGAGAATACCTATCTTCTTCAAGTGATCTTTGGTTGGAAGACTTCTGTGACAAGCCATCCACAAGCAGTGAACCGCTCGAGGTCTAGCCCTGTTGCTACAAATAACATTCTTCCATTGAACCCTGCTGCCTTCATCAAGAATTTCATAATAGAAGGTCGAAGCTTTGAAACTATTCCTAGCAAGAGCAGTATTCCAACTCCCTTGAACTTGCTGAACAAGACTTCTTTGTTGCATAATAGCTTTAAAAATCCAAGAGCTATTAGCTTTGATCTCATAATTCATCACATCATCCTTTTTTAAGTAATAGGTGTGAATCCATCTGACCCAAAGGTTATCAGTTTTGATGCAGATGTTCCACAAACACTTCAACAACAAAACTTCATTCCACACTTCAAGATCAAATATTTGAAGACCTCCTTGAACAACAGGCCTGCAAATCTTCTTCTAGGACACTAGACTTTTACTGCTAATTTCTTTTTTCCAGTCCAAATAAAACTTCTGCAAATGGCATTGATTTTCCTAATAACAAACTTAGGAATAAGCAAACACCACATTCAATATTGAACTATAGCAATAGCAATGGATCTGACCAATTGAATCCTACCAGCATAGCTTAAAACCTTAAAAGACCAATGGTGGATTCTATTGACAATCCTTTCAACCAGAGGCATATAGTGATGAATAGCTAACTTCTTGCTAGTAAGAGTGTCGCTCCCAGGATTTTCATCCAGGTACAAACGCGAGAGTGGCGCGGAAAAACAGAGTCGCCAGCCGTGTAAATTTATCCCAAGAAAGGGAAAGGGAACACCGCATAAACTTGAGGAAGAGGGAAAGGAATGGTCATCGCAACCATAACCTGGGTTCGGGAGTCGATTACGCGAGGGGAAGGTGTTAGCACCTCACGCGTCCATCGTACTCGATGGGATCCACGCTTGTTGTCTATTCTAAGGGTAAGTTATACTATCATCTATGGCTGTACTAAGACGGGGAAGGGGAAGACTAAGACAGACTCGGTAGGATGTCGACGTCCTAGGCCTACGTACCCCCTTTGTGCAATGGGGAATTCAGAGTCAACGTAGTTCGGACCAAGTTCTTTTTGTGTTTTTTATGAGCGACGTTAAGTTCGCGTCCGGCAGTTAGGGTCGATGACTGTTTGCGACTCAGATGGAAGGTAACGTGCCCTTTTTGAAAATAGCCTTTAGTTTGACAATCCCAAAGGACAAAAAGGTTTGAAGTTTGTTTGTATTTTTTAGGACAGAAGTGGCTTAAGTTAGTTCATAAGTTGCATTGCACCAAAGTCTAGGGCACATGGGCGAATACTTAACGCATCGTCCCAAGACAGGACGCTCGCTAAGCACTCTAAAAAGATGAGAGGAAGCCCCTCATTTCTCATTCCCCACGCTTAAGGCTCGTGCGCAATACACTTTATTCTTATTAAGTGTTTTCAAGAAGTTTTGAGATGAGAAGAGAGAAGACACAAAGGAAACTCTAAAGGGGAACTAAGAGTCCTAATGTTATCATGCATGGGTGACCTACGGTTAGTGAAGTTTGACGAGAACCTAAGCCTAAAGAAAGGAAAGGATGAGAAGGAGAAAGAATAAGGTGGACATGGATAACTATCCACACCCTTAATGAACTTACCTCAGCCCCTGCATAAAAAGTTAGTACAAAACAGACATAAGTAAAAGAAATGAGATAGATGAAACCCAAGCAAAGACATACAATGACAATCAAGTGACCCATAACAACCAAACATGAATTAAGAAATCAAAGAAACGAACCCCCAAGCAATGGCATAAGTGCCCTTTCAAACAAATGATCAGACATGATTAAGGATGCATACAAGAAAGACCTCAAGCAAAAGCAATCAAACAATTAGCAAAACAACTTCTAAAATCACCAAATTAATTATCAAAGTTGCTCAACCAGAGACAAACAACATATCAAAAACTCCTGCAAAAATTCAAGACATTAGTCACTCAAACAATTATGCCAAGTCAGATGAGAAATATGACTCAATATGCAAAAGGGGAGGACTAAAATGCAATATGAAATGATTTTAAAAATGAGGGAAAAATATTTTAATGCACTACAGAATGTTATCTAACAAATGCAAAAAGAATGGATGAAAAATGTTTTATGGATGCAGAGAAATAAAATAAACTAGTTTAGGCATGCATGATATGAATGATTCAAAAATAAAATAAACCAATATTTATTTCAGATGCTAAAAATAAAATAAAAATAAAAAATAAAATTTGTGAAAATTGTATAAAATGATAAAAAGCATGCATGAATTTTCTGGGATTTTTTTAACGCAAAAACTATTTTTAAAATTTAAAAATGAAATGTGATAAATAAATAAAATAAAAATAGAAAGAAAATGCAAGGGGTGTAAATAGTGATCCAAACATGTTGGAAGAGAATATGGGCTGAAGGGTGGGGGTGTCAATAGCGAGGCCCAAGCTGGCAACAGTCCATCAGCGAAAAAATAAAATAAAAAAAGAACAATAGACTTTAGTCAATGAATTGACTCAACACGGGCCCCTGGATTGATCATACGCTCAGCATTTAGTCAACAAGATCAACCAGTAATAAAGATCAACGGTCAGGATTCGCACGCACATGGTTATGAAATGATCACGCACACACCAAACTGGTCAGCACACAATGCACACGCCACGTGATCAACACATGGTCATTTTTATTCGTTGGCAGCATAGGATCCACATGATTAATCAGACGTCTCACGATTGGTCAACATACATAAAAAGTAAACAAAATGAAATAAAATGATTGGGTGCACACGGTAGTTGTTGTGGGGTAATAAACACCTGAACAAAAAACAAAAATCAGAAAAAAAAATAAAAAGGAAAAAATGTGGCAGCGTGAGAGCCACACGATCCAAGCCACGGACGGCCCAGATTTCGTCCCTTACCTCTCAAAACCCTACCTTGCCGGAACCACACCAGACGCCGGAACTAGGGTTCCGGTCGTCTTCTCCGACCACCTGCAAATGGAAAAAACCAAGAACGCGCAAACCCATATACCATTTCGTCCAGAATTTCGTGAGGATTACGAATATCCAATCCAAATTTGTAAACAACCAAAGCATAATAAAAAACGAACGAAACAAGTTAAGATTCACAAACTTTAAACGCACCATATGCACATAATACACGTCCACATTCAAAATAAATTATATCAGCATAACCAGGGGACATCACACATCAATATGCACGTTTAAAATTGTATTTTTATGACGATCAAAAGAATTACTAACCTGAGATGGTACAACCCTTATCCTTGCTCTTAGCTCCAAAGGGTGGTTGGATCGTGCTCTAGAGATCCCAAGAATGTAGTTTGTGGAAGAATTTTGTGAAAACTCCTTGTAGATTGAGAGATACGAATGTGAGAGGCTTTAGGGTTCAAGTTCTTATTCTCCTCCAAAAGCACGTGAATACTGACCTAACCAGTGCATGAATGAGTTTAAATACTCTAGGGTTTCTCACTGATAATGGTTTGGGCCTTGGAAATTCCTTTGCTAAAGAGTTTTGGGCAATCTTGGAAAATCACATAATGTTAAGTACACCCTCTTCCATGCATGGATATTCAAACATTTCATGATGGATCACTTAACTTCTAATTGCTAATCACACCCACATTGAAATTGGGCCTTGAAACATTTTGATTCATGAGTTTTTAATGACTTGGCAATTTTGAATAATGGAGAATAAGTGATAAATACACCATGGATTCACTTGATTCAAAGGCCTAAAATGATCCTTGAGGAGTGTCCTTTGATGTTAAAAAGTACCTTGAAGCAATGGAATCAATTATAGGTCCATATGTCCCAAAATCCAAAAGTTGTGAAAATGAAACCCTAAAAACTACTTTGCCTTCTTTTGACCATAACCTGAGTTTCAAAAATGATATGGAGACCCACTAGTACTTGTTGGAAAGAGGAGAAAAATATATTCAACTTTCATGTTGGAGAAAAATTCATTTGAAGCTTCTTTTATGATGAAAAGTCAAGTTGAATGCAGTGAAGGAACTTGCCCAAAAAGGAAACTTTCAAATTATAGGTCATTTCCATATTTAGTAACTTTTGCACCAACTCCTGATTCTTGATGAATGGCATGAAACTTGACTCTTGATGACCATACGAGGATGTGAGACCTTGAAAACCTTGGAGAGAACCTCAAGATTCCACAGTTGACTTTCCCTCTCACTGTTGACTTTTACCCAATTCACTTGATTTACAATCCATTGGCCACTTAAATCTCTCCTGAACCAAACTGATGGACAACCTCCCATCCCTAGATACTTAGGGACCCAAGGAATACCATGGAATCAAGTCTTGCCCAAAAAATCAGAAATAAACTGACTTTATAGCAAACCCTAGTTTTGGTACCCTTAGTCTAGGAGGAAATAACACAGTCTCCAAATCCAAATTCCTCTGAATATGATGTGTATCCTCTCCAACAAAGATAAGATATGCCATTTAGTGATGATAAAAACCCAAGGAGCTTGCCCATTGGAGTAATAAACCCAAGAATCTCAAAACCCTAATTTCTGCACTGGTTAGGAGGAAGTGAACTTTCTTGCTTGACCCTTTGAAGAACATCTCCTCCTCTTGAACATGCCTCAGGCACCTTGACCCCATGCTAAGAACCAATGATATGCACACATGATAATGTAAAAATGAGATGAAACATAAGCCAGTTAGTAGTAAAGTAAGGAGGGCAAATTTTGGGGTGCTACAAAGAGGTGTGAGGGATATTCTTCTATCTACCTTGTTTTAATGATGTCAACAAATATTTAAGAAATTAGATTGTAATTTGAGCGGTATCACTTCACGTGTCGGGCATATTGCGTCTAATCATTATCGTTCATGTGTCTAGATGCATAGGACCTTGTCTTTCCCATAAATAAATGTCCATTATCATTTTAGTAGTGTCTAGTATGTGTTTCTGAACTTGGTCAGGTGAAAATGCTCAGAAAATTGAATTTCCTGAAGAAATGCAGTTCATGCGCTGACCCTCCCAGTTCATGCGCTAACCTCCCAATTCATGCGCTGACCTAGCAAATCCCGCGGGAAAGTGCATAACTTAAATAACATAAAAACTTGTTTCTATGCGTCGACGCATGGGGTTGGTAGGTCGACGCATGCCTTCCAAAATCTGTGTTTTTTCACTTAATTTTTTTCTGTTATTTCTGTTATTATTTTGTGTGGGTCATTTTATTTTCCTATAAATTATTTTGGTCATCTCTTTATTCAAAACAAGAAACGTGAAAAATATATGTCATTTCTCTCTTCATCTTCATCTTCTTCATTGAGTAAACAAACAATCACACATAATCATCTTTGTTTATGTCGCCCATTGTTTGAAGTGATAACGTTCAGAATTTAGGAAGTGTGATCTTCATTTTCTAGGTTGAGAGCTTGGCAGGTGTTTCTTGAATAAAACCAGTTGGTTTTATCCTCCAAGAGTCGGATTGATTTTGGGGGTTTTTGCACAAACCTTTTCATTCTACAGGGATTCGGCTGGGCGAAGGTAACCGAAAATTGGCACAATTGTTCGATTTAGTAGCTGTAATCAGAGGATAGTAGAAGAGAGGTTTGGGTTCGAATTTTTGGTAGATTGCAATTGATCGAGTGAAGGTAACTGAAGAATGGTGGATTCTTTCGGTTTAGTAGCGTGGGACGATAATTGGATCAACCATATTCGAAGGACTTAATTCATCTTGAATCAAGGGAAGAGAAAATTCTGCATCAATGATCGAAGACGTTCGAGGGTTTGGATGTTCATAGTTTTCTCTTGTAATAAACAATTTGCAACAACTATATATACACATATCTCAATTCCATTTGTGGAGTTGGGGGTAGACGTACCCAAAGCAAGGACGATTGGGGAACTGCCTAATCAAATCATGTTTGTTCTCTCTCTCTCCTTAACTCTTCTACATTTCAGTTTGTTTGAATTTGAGAAGTCGCAAGTTATTGAAATTTTTGTCGTAGAGTAATTGCAAGCTGATAAACTGTTTTGTTAAATTGATACAATTCCTTGAATTGTATCTTGGAGCAGCTTTACATTACCCTCCATAGAAATTCTGCACTTAGTGTGTTTACGCACACTAGGTGTTTGATAATTTGTTTCAAAGCAAATTTCGAACACGTTGCCTTAAATTGCTTATCACTTCACCTCATTGGATTTGAATAAACATCAAGCAAGTGATATTTTGTTGACTGCGTTTTTTAAGTGTAGTAATCAAACTGAATTTTTTCTCTTCCATACTCATTCCCGATATATTCGTGCATATCCGATCCTTTTAGTAGAAGGTTCGTTGTAGACAATCTATCCAGTGGCTGCTTCCGTTAAACATTTTTAAAAACAAATTTTTGTAATCCAATTACGTGTAAAACTCAAGGGATCTATTCAACCCCCCTTCTAGATCCATAGCCATCATCTAACAAGTGGTATCACGAGCTCCGGTTAATTCGGGTGCTTCGGTAAAACTTCTTGGATCATGGCGAACAAACCTAAAGGGGCTTATAATAGAGCTCCAGTTTTTACAGGCAAAAATTACAGCTACTGGAAGGATTGTATGCGCGTCCATATTAATTCCATAGATCAGAAGGTTTGGAACGTTATTTTAAACGGTCCCATGCAAATTACTATGACTAACGCGGAAGGCGTTGTCGTTCCTAAACCCGAAGACCAATGGACTGAGGAAGACGAGAAAAAGTACAGCTATGATTGGAAGGCTCGTAATATGATCATCTCCTCCTTGGGAGTTGACGAGTATTATCGAGTCTCCCATTGTGAAACAGCCAAAGCCATGTGGGATGCTTTACAAGTAGCCCACGAAGGCACTAATGATGTTAAGATGGCTCGTATTAATACACTAACGCAAGAGTTTGATTTGTTTTACATGAAGCAAGGGGAAACCATTGCGGATATGCAAAAACGATCTACTCATATTATTAACAAATTGCATGTTCTTGGTAAACCAATTCCAAATGAGGTTTCTACTAACAAAATTCTGAGATGTCTTAACAGGGAATGGCAACCGAAGGTCACCGCTATCAAGGAGGCCGACGATCTTGCTACATTAGACCTCACAACACTTTTTGGTAAACTCGATGAGCATGAGCAAGTGCTCATTGGCTTGAAAAAGCATGAAAAGAACATCAAGAAGGAAAAGACAAAAGATACGGAAAAGAAGTCGATCGCTCTTAAGGCTTCTTGTTCTAAGTCCACACACCAAGAGCTTAGCGATAGTGAAACCAACAACGACGAAGATGATGAATCTGGTGAAGAGATGGGCCTATTTGTAAAGAGATACAATAGGTATGTACGGAAAAACGAAATCCAACACTCGGATAAGAATCTAGTCAAGTTTAGAAAGCAATCTAGAAACGAAGGAAACAAGAGTAGCAAAACCAAAGGATCTTGCTTCAATTGTGGGAAATCCGGACACTATAAACCGGACTGTCCATTGCTTAAGAAGGACAAAGACAAGGACAAGGGTCGTCAAAATAAGAAGTTAAATAAGTCAAGACAAGCTTACATCGCTTGGGAAAACGATAGTGAGTCCGAAAAAGGGGACAACTCTAGTGACGAAATCGAGTCCGTAAATCTATGTCTTATGGCTCAACGAAGCAAGAAAAAGGAGGTAAAGCACTCTAAATATGGAAATTCTCATAATATGTCTCATGCTGAATTAATAAGAGCTTTTGATACATTGCACCATGAGGCTAAGGAAGCTTTTCAACGCTTAGCCTCAAACAAAAAGATTTTTAGACACTTGGAGAAAAAGGTTGCCAATTCCGAAAGGAAATTGGAGGATCTTAAAAACTCTATGGTGGATGTATCAAAAACTAAGATTGATGAGAATAAGTTTCCATGGTTCAAGTTTTGGGGCTGTGATACTTGTCATATTTGGCAAGAAGAGGTGAGAACCCTCAAGGCCAAGTTAGACAAGGCTCTTAAGCCTAAAATTACATTTGCTATTGATCGATCACATTATCGAGAAAGAATGGATAATCTGTATCAAAAGTATACGTGTGTGATTCGAGATAGTAATAACAAAGGTAAGTTCTAAATGAACCGTGATTGCTTATATTGTTGCAAGCCTGGTCATACTATTGATAAATGTCGTTTTAGAAGATTTCTTGTTCCAAAAGGCATTTATCAATGGTTACCCAAGGGCTGTCTTGGTTTCACTCACCTTGAAGGACCCAATGAGAATTGGGTACCTACTCTCCCTTGATTGTTTTTGTAGGTACAAAGTCTTGAGACCACCGAAAGAAGATGGGTTATGGATAGTGGATGCTCGAGACATATGACCGGCGATATATCTCTTTTCATCGACTTTGTGGCGAAGAAAAAGGGGTTTGTCACCTACGGAGACAATAATAAGGGACAAATTCTCGGCAAAGGTAGTGTAGGTAACCCTTCATCTACTACTATCTCTGATGTGCTGCTTGTGGAAGGCCTTAGACACAACCTTTTAAGCATTAGTCAACTATGTGACAAGAATTATAAAGTATCTTTTTCAAAGGATTGTTGCATAGTTGAAGATAGCGACAAAAAGAATGTGTTTAAGGGCTTGAGGGTGAACAACGTCTATATGCTAGACTTAAATGAGGTATCTTTGAATGGAGACAAGTGTCTAGTCGCTATGAATGAAGATTCATGGTTGTGGCATAGACGGTTGGCTCACATCAACTTTGATTTGCTTAACAAAATAGTCTCTAAAGACCTAGTCATCGGTTTGCCCAAAATTAAATTCACAAAGGATCACCTTTGTGATGCGTGTCAAATGGGGAAGCAAACAAGGATCTCATTCAAATCTAAAAACATCGTTTTAACTATAAGACCCCTTGAGCTCCTCCATATGGACCTCTTTGGACTATCTAGGGTTAAAAGTCTAGGTGGTAACTATTATGGGTTTGTTATAGTCGATGATTTTTCTAGGTTTTGCTGGACCATTTTCTTAGCAAATAAGAGTTATACCTTTTCGGCCTTTGAACGATTTGCTAAGTTATCTCAGAACAAGTTAAACACAAACATTGGGTCAACTAGAAGTGACCATGGGGGTGAGTTTGAAAATCATTTGTTTGAAGCATTTTGTGATTCCAACAGAATTGATCATAATTTTTCCGCACCATGCACCCCTCAACAAAATGGGGTAGTGGAACGTAAAAATAGAGTTTTGGAAGAACTTGGAAGGACTATGATCAATGATAGTGGATTACCAAAATACTTTTGGGCCGATGCCATAAGTACGGCTTGTTACATTTTGAATAGGGTGCTCATCCGGCCTATTCTAAACAAGACACCGTATGAGCTTTTAAAAGGGCGTAAGCTAAATATCTCTCACCTTCATGTATTTGGCTGCAAATGTTTTGTGTTAAACAATGGGAAAAAGACTCTTGGTAAGTTTGATGCCAAGGCCGACGAGGGTATTTTTCTTGGATACTCTCAGTCAAGTAAAGCGTATAGAATTTATAATAAAAGGTTACGTATAGTTGAAGAGTCAGTTCATGTTACCTTTGACGAGTCTTATCTGAGAAATGTCGAAGAAGGTAGTTCTTTTCATGGTGCAGGTGTACCTACTGAAGACATACTCAAGGACACTGCTAAGGGAACTGATCAGCCTGAAGTAGTGCGTATTGAGGAGGAAAAGGATCACCAACCAGTGAAAAGTGAGGATGATCATCATGCTGATAAATATGAACTTCCTCCAGCTTGGAAGTCTTCAAAAGACCATCCAATTGACAACATTCTCGGTGATATCTCTAAGGGAGTAACCACTCGCTCTAAACTTAGTAATTTTTGCTATTACTCTGCTTTTGTCTCCCAAGTTGAACCTAAAAATGCTAAGGAGGCATTACTCGATGAGCATTGGTTTTTGTCAATGCAAGATGAACTAAACCAATTCAGGAGAAATGAGGTTTGGGACCTTGTCCCACCTCCGCGAGATCATCGAGTAATCGACACCCGATGGGTGTTTAGGAATAAACTTGATGAAAATGGAGTAATAACACGTAACAAAGCGCGACTTGTAGCACAAGGCTATAACCAAGAGGAAGGAATCGACTATGAGGAAACTTATGCGCCGGTTGCCCGACTCGAGGCTATACGCCTTTTACTTGCTTATGCTTGCACTAAAAATTTCAAATTATTCCAAATGGACGTTAAAAGTGCATTCCTTAATGGTTATATAAATGAAGAGGTTTATGTTGCCCAACCTCCGGGTTTTGAATCTCATGAATATCCTGATCACGTCTACAAACTTAAACGTGCTTTGTACGGACTTAAACAAGCCCATAGGGCTTGGTATGAACGTCTAAGCAAATTTCTACTTGATCAATGGTATTCAAGAGGAAAGGTTGACACCACCCTTTTTATTAAACGTCAAGTAAAACACTTAATTTTTGTACAAATTTATGTCGACGGTATTATATTTGGGTCTACTAACATGACCTTGGTCAAGGAGTTTTCTAGTTTGATGCAAAGGGAGTTTGAAATGAGCATGATGGGGGAGCTCAACTATTTCCTCGGATTGCAAATCAAACAACTTGAAGAGGGCACATTCGTGAGTCAAACGAAATATTATCTTAAGTTACTAAAATGTTTTGATATGCTGAACTGCAAAGCAATAGACACTCTTATACCTACAAGTACTAATCTTGATCGTGACGAAAAGGGTAAGGATATTGAGGTAAAGAAGTATCAAGGTATGATAGGATCTCTTCTTTATCTTACCGCATCACGTCCCAATATAATGTTTAGTGTATGCATGTGTGCGAGGTATCAGGCACATCCCAAGGAATCCCACTTAAAAGCTGTTAAGCGCATACTTCGATACCTGTCTGGTACTCTAAAGTATGGGTTGTGGTATTCCAAAGGTAGTGTTTGTTCCTTAGTTGGCTACTCCGATTCCGACTTTGCCGGGTGCAAAGTGGATAGAAAAATTACTAGTGGTACGTGTCACCTTTTCGCAAATTCCTTGGTGAGTTGGCATAGCAAGAAACAGGTTTCCGTTGCTTTGTCAACAGCCGAGGCAGAATACGTTGCCGCCGGTAGTTGTTGTGCTCAAGTCTTATGGCTTAAACAACAATTGCTTGATTTCAATTTAAAACTTGAGTGTATTCCAATTTTGTGCAATAACACTAGTGCGATTAACCTAACTAAGAACCCCGTATTGCATTCACGCACCAAGCATATCGAAATACGCCATCATTTTCTTAGGGATCATGTAGAGAAAGGTGATGTGATTTTTGAGCACGTTGACACTAAAAATTAACTTGTCGATATTTTTACGAAACCATTAGCTACATAGCCTTTCTTTCACATCCGTAGGGAACTTGGCATTCTCGATATTTCGGATCGTGCTTAATAACCTCTTAAGGTAGTGATCTTCACATATATACATGCTTGTTTATTCTTTTAACTAATAATGCGAAGAGATATTTAGCTATATGTGAAGGCTCTTATCGTCATGATGATCAAGGTAATATCGTTCCGATTTATAGATGTTTATCATGTTTTGTGCCATATTAATTACTCTAATCTTGATGTTTATTGCATTTTGAGTACTTATCGTTCATGTGGATGTTTTGGTCTATATATGTGCTTGTTTATTTATCTTTTGGAACTTAAATTGCAAAAATTTCATTTCTGGCTCAAGTTTGCATGTGCATGCGTCGACGCATGACTTATGCGCTGACCTAGGATAAACTTCCGGGAAAGCGCATAACCAAATGTTCAATTTTTTAAGAAAATTTATGAATCATGCGCCGATGCACAGATCCATAGGTCGACGCATAAACCTAACGTTCAGATTTTCTTCTTTATTGGGACGCGTGCGCCGACCTAGTACTGCCTATTTTCACTACATATTTTCATTGCACATTGATGTATGTTTATTGCATGTCATCCCATTAGATTTTGTGGTCAATCTCTCCTTATCTTCCTCCATTAAACCTCATCAATACCCATTATTCTCCACTAAATCCTCATCAAAAACCCTAAAAATAAAAAACCCACCAAGAGTGAATTCTCTATATTACTACTACAAGGGTTTCTAAGGGTTGCACATATCTCCTCTTCACTTTCTGCGAAAATCAAGTGTCATCATCTTCTTTCAACTCTTCTTCAACCATGACTTCAAGAAGAAATCCTAGTAGAAGAGGAACAAGAGGTTCATCTTCACAACCAGCAACAACTAGAACATCATCTTCCTAACGGGTAACTTTTAAGTCTTTAATTTCTGAACGGCTAGCTAATCCTTTTGAGCAACTATTCTGTAACCGTGCGGTTATAAGATAACATGGTTTTTATCCTCTGATGGGTCCAGATTTTCACATTCCTGAGATTTCTAAACTTGTGAATTTTCAAAATCTTTGAGAATTTCTAGAATGTGATGATAAGTATAGTGAATATTTGACTCGGTTGTTCTATTGTGGAATCAGGGGTAAATTTCATGGGGCTGAATTTAAATTTTCTATGAATAATGCACAATTTGAAGTGACCAATGATGTATGGTCTACACTGTTTGTATTGGACACTGATGACACTCTCCCAAAGGTCACGGATAAAATTTTTGTTAAAAACTATGAGTTCAAAACTGCTCTGAATTCGATGTTACGGGAACCATATCCAGATGATGTTGTGGCAAGTGGATTATTTCCGAAAAATGTCACTACAGGCCACTTGAAATTTGAAGACCGAATTCTTCAATGGAGTTGCTCGCATCTTGAGGCCTAAGAAAGGAGGGTACTCAAGAGTTGAGCAGGCAGAGGTTCATCTCATTTATATTCTAAAAAATCAGATCAAGATCAACTAGCCTTACTATTTTGCTTATAGGATGTTCGTTACTCGCAGCTCCAGCAAATTTCCTGCACTTGGTTATGCATCTGTTGTTGCAAACATTTTGAATCACTTTGACATTCCTGTTCCAAACATTTGTCATATTCATATTACATCTGAACAACAATTTCTTGCCAAAACCCTTACCATGATGGGTTACTTTTGGGATTCACGAGAGAACAAGTTTACTTATCGACCTCGTTCCACCCATTCTGAACCTGATGAACCTGTTCATCTTGATGGAAATGATGATGAGGATGCTCCAGAAAATGCTAATCAAGATGATAATGATGAAGATGTGATTATGCGGGAAGAGAACAATGAGCCTTGGATGGGAAATCAACCTGAAGAACCTTCTGAAAATCAGGGCTAGGGGCAGTGGGAACAAAATTACTGGACTATTTTTGGAAACGCCTATGTTCCTCCAACCTATGGTGAGGACTCTGAATGGCAGCAACCTGACAATTCTGCACCTCAAACTCCACCATCTCAGCATGATCCGCAGGCTTCTGAAGAAATTCTTGCTAGGTTGAACGAATTGACTCTTCAACATCAAGAATTTCAAGCTTTGCAAGATACGCGCTACACTGCTCAGGAAGAACGGTTCACCAATCTGTCTAATCAAGTCTCCTCTCAAATTACCAACTTCAACAATTTTGCTAACGCCGCTATGAATCGTTTCAATCAGATGGACGCCAACTTGACTCAACAAAACCTGAACCTGACAAATAGTCTTGGCAACCTAAACAGCACGTTGATTGAACTCAACCTACAACTAGAGGATCTCCCACCACCAAGCCAACACTATAGGGGAAGAGGTCATCCGTTTAGGGGGAGAAGGCCATAGAGATTAGGGCATCATATTTCATTTGTGGTTGCATTTATGTTTTGTGGTTTGTTTTTTTCCTGTTGCTTAACATTGACTTTTGCTTCCGTTTGTTTGAACTCTTTCGGATTGAATGTGTTACTTTTAAGTTTTTTGTTCCTTATTTATCCATTCCTAATTTCTACATTAGCTGTATCATATGTGGATGCGTGTTAATGTTTATATGTTGCAAATATGTGATGATCCCTTACGTATTATAGTGTTTTATTTTGACCACCTTCTTTTCTTCTTTTTGATGTTGTCAAAGGGGGAGAAGAATAACAACAAGCAGAAAGTTTAACAGGGATTAACCAAGTGTCAAAGACAGGGGGAGCTTTGTTCATGTTGCTCACTCTCAAATTACAAATCTCATGACAGCTAAGAAAATGTTGCCATCATCAAAAAGGGGGAGTATGTGAGGGATATTCTTCTATCTACCTTGTTTTAATGATGTCAACAAATATGTAAGAAATTAGATTGTAATTTGAGCGGTATCACTTCACGTGTCGGGCATATTGCGTCTAATCATTATCGTTCATGTGTCTAGATGCATAGGACCTTGTCTTTCCCATAAATAAATGTCCATTATCATTTTAGTAGTGTCTAGTACGTGTTTCTGAACTTGGTCAGGTAAAAATGCTCAGAAAATTGAATTTCCTGAAGAAATGCAGTTCATGCGCTGACCCTCCCAGTTCATGCGCTAACCTCCCAGTTCATGCGCTGACCTAGCAAATCCTGCGGGAAAGCGCACAACTTAAATGACACAAAAACTTGTTTCTATGCGTCGACCCATGGGGTTGGTAGGTCGACGCATGCCTTCCAAAATCTGTGTTTTTTTACTTAATTTTTTTCTGTTATTTCTGTTATTATTTTGTGTGGGTCATTTTATTTTCCTATAAATTGTTTTGGTCATCTCTTTATTCAAAACAAGAAACGTGAAAAATATATGTCATTTCTCTCTTCATCTTCATCTTCTTCATTGAGTAAACAAACAATCACACATAATCATCTTTGTTTGTGTCGCCCATTGTTCGAAGTGATAACGTTCAGAATATAGGAAGTGTGATCTTCATTTTCTGGGTTGAGAGCTTGGCAGGTGTTTCTTGAATAAAACCAGTTGGTTTTGTCCTCCAAGAATCGGATTTATTTTGGGGGTTTTTGCACAAACCTTTTCATTCTACAGGGATTCGGCTGGGTGAAGGTAACCGAAAATTGGCGCAATTGTTCGATTTAGTAGCTGTAATTAGAGGATCATAGAAGAGAGGTTTAGGTTCGAATTTTTGGTAGATTGCAATTGATCGAGTGAAGGTAACCGAAGAATGGTGGATTCTTTCGGTTTAGTAGCGTGGGATGATAATTGGATCAACCATATTCAAAGGACTTGATTCATCTTGAATCAAGGGAAGAGAAAATTCTGCATCAACGATCGAAGACGTTCGAGGGTTTGGATGCTCATAGTTTTCTCTTGTAATAAACAATTTGCAACAACTATATATACACATATCTCAATTCCATTTGTGGAGTTGGGGGCAGACGTACCCAAAGCGAGGACGATTGGGGAACTACCTAATCAAATTGTGTTTGTTCTCTTTCTCCTTAACTCTTTTACGTTTCAGTTTGTTCGAATTTGTAAAGTCGCAAGTTATTGAAATTTTTGTCGTAGAGTAATTGCAAGCTGATAAACTGCTTTGTTAAATTGATACAATTCCTTGAATTGTATCTTGGAGCAGCTTTACATTACCCTCCATAGAAATTCTGCACTTAGTGTGTTTACGCACACTAGGTGTTTGATAATTTGTTTCAAAGCAAATTTCAAACACGTTGCCTTAAATTGCTTATCACTTTACCTCATTAGATTGGAATAAACATCAAGCAAGTGATATTTTGCTGACTGCATTTTTTAAGTGTAGTAATCAAACTGAATTTTTTCTCTTCCATACTCATTCCCGATATATTCGTGCATATCCGATCCTTTTAGTAGAAGGTTCGTTGCAGACGATCTATCCAGTGGCTGCTTCCGTTAAACATTTTTAAAAACAAATTTTTGTAATCCAATTACGTGTAAAACTCAAGGGATCTATTCAACCCCCTTCTAGATCCATAGCCATCATCTAACAAGAGGTACCCCTAAATATTTGAAAGGGAGAGTACCTGGTTGGAATCCTGCTAGGTTTCTCAAGTCAGCAGTGTTGTTACCTTCCATACCACCAAAGTAAATCTTGCATTTATTCTCATTCACCACCAGGCGAGTAGATTGAGAAAAAACCTTGAAAGCTTGAAGCATCATCTTCAAAGAGGTTTGATCACCCCTCCAGAATAGGAGCACATCATCAGCAAAAGTGAGATTGGTAATCTTCAAGGTTTCACACTTGGCATGGAAATTAAAATCAGGGTCCTGATGCATCTTCTTCATAAGCCTATCCACGTACTCCATAACAATAATAAATAGCAGAGGTGAGATGGGATCACCTTGCCAAATCCCCCTTCTAGCTTGCATAAACTCAGAATACTCCCCCATGATATTAAAAGTGCATGAAACTGAAATCACACAGTTCATAACCCAATAAATGAACTTAGCAGGAATACCAATCTCTCTCATTATACAATCAAGGGCTCTCCAGCTAATCATATCATAGGCCTTTTGAAAGTCTATTTGCATCATAATTCTAGGGGCCCCTCCTTTTCTAGTGTACCCTTTAATCAACTCAGTAGCTAGAAGAATATGATTATGTATGTGTTGTCCAGGAATAAAGGCTGCTTGGCACTGGTTTATCACATATTGCAACACATTTCCAAGCCTCTCAGTCAAAACCTTGGACACAATTTTGTAAAAAATGGTGCACCCTGCTATAGGCCTATAATCCTTAATCTCTCTGGCATCAGCAAACTTAGGGATCAAGGACACAACAGTGCTGTTAAAAGGTTTGTAAATATGACCTGTAGCAAAAAATTCATTAACAGCAGCAATAACATCACCTTTAATTGTATTTCAGCTAGCTTTAAAGAACTTAGCACTAAAACCATCATAACCAGGACTTTTCAAATCACCAATACCATTGAGAGCTTTAGATATTTCATCCTCTGAAATAGACCATATAAGGTAATCTCTTTTATCAAATGTCAATTGGGTACCCTGCCTCATGGCATCGATATCAACATGGATAAGGTTATTGCTATCCTGACCCATCAAACTGCCATAGAACTTAAGAACTTCCTGACCAATGTCTTGGGGGAACTGAATGAAGGATCCATCACTCCTCCTTAAAGTACTCAAATTATTGATATGCTGTCTGGCCTTTATAGAAGCAAAAAAGTATGTGTTATTACCATCACTCTTCTTAAGCCAATCAATATTTGCTCTTTGAACCAGAATCTTCTCTTCAAGGTTATTAAGGGAAATAACATCTTCAGTCAGCTTTTTTATCCTCTCAATGATCTGCTTATTCATCCTGTCATTAGTCAAGTCATTTTGGGCAACTTTAAGGTCACTTCTAGCATTCACCGACCTCTGTTTCACATCAGATAAAGGCTTGCTAATAGCTTTGATATCACACTTCAATCTTTTAAGTTTATGCCATAAAGTATACATAGGTGTCCCCCTTAAAGGCTTCTCCCAACTCTTTTTAACAACATCCTCATAACCAGGAAGACCAGTCAAGCAATTACTGAATCTGAAATGCTTCTTCCTTCTACTAGTACTGTCTTTGTTAGCAATATAAAGCAAAGCATGGTCAGAAACATGTGGAGGAAGTATTTTCAAGGTATTATCCATGAATTTACTAAACCAATCTATGTTGTCTAGTACCCTATCAATTCTAGAATAAATGGTCCCCACCTCATGTTTATTAGACCAAGTAAAATACTCCCCAACACTATCCATCTCACTAAGACCAGTGGTAATCATCATGGCTTGGAGGTCTTCAAACTCACTTTCTGTCACTATCTTCCCTCCCTCCCTATCTTGATATTTGGCAACATTATTGAAATCACCAACTACACACCAGGGCCCTTGTAAATTTCCATAAAGATGCTCAATCTCTTTCCATAGGATCCTTCTTTTATCCAGCTGGTTGAGAGCATACACAGCTGTAAGCCAGTAAAGGAATGTACCAGAACTGTCATAAACACCACAGTGAACAAATTGACTAGAACTCTGCACAAATTTTACATCAACCCTGTCTTTATCCCAGTGAATCCACAATCTACCATTACTATGGTCTTTGTAATTATCCAGCCAGTTATCTACCATGTTCATTTTCTCTCTAATAACCTTGGCTTTATTCTTTTTTACCCTAGTTTCAATAAGCACTACTATAGCAGGAGTTAACTCATGGAGATGGGACCTAATCTCCCTTAACTTCCTAACTTTGTTGAGGCCCCTGACATTCCAAGAAGCTAACATGGTTCAAGATTTATGGTCATTAGAGGGTAAATCAAAACCTCTAAGACCTCAAACCCATTATTACAATTCACAGTACTAGTAGATCCAAGATAAAATCTACCTTTGTCTCGAGCAATACTTTTCACAGTTGTCCAGGGTTCCTCTTCTTTAACAGATTTGTCTTGATTTTCCTTTGGTGTGGGGGATAGGGGCTCAACTTGCTTGATTAGTTCAGGTGGCTTTTGTTTAGGACACCATTTTTTAATCTTCCTCTTATCTCCACAATTATGCCCCAGCTTTTGGCACTTATCACAATATGTTGGCTTCCATTCATACTCCAACTCTTGCATAACCACATTGCCTTGTAGGTTCTTTATAGCAATTTCCTTCACCAATGGTTGAGTGATATCCACTTCTATCAGTAATCTTGCATACGAGACACACAATTTACTAGCTGTGCATTCATCTGTTACAATTGGTCTCCAACCAACACTTCCAATCTTGCTCAAACTCTTAACACCCCATAGATGAAGTGTCAGTTGAGGCAATTTTACCCAAATTGGAAGGGTTCTCAACAGATCTTTCTTGAGATCGAACTCTGGTCTCCATTCCTTGAGAATCAATGGTAAATTTCTGACTGTGTAGGGGCCATTCATCATCACCATCTCTCTATCTTCATGCGAATTGAACCTGGTCAGGAAATAACCTTCATCATGGTAGTACAAAAATGGTGTTTTCACAAAATTCCACATCTTCTGAATAAAAGTCTTCAACAAATTCATATTCAAATCCCCTCCAAACACATAGAGAATCAGAGCATTATCCCAGAAACAAATTTCAGATTCAATATTGTAAGTTCTTGTAATTGGCTGAAATTTTGTTAAAACAATGTTGATGTCATGGTTGATGTTGCAACATGACCTGCTAACAGTCTGGGTTGTAAATAGTGTTGAAGAGCTAATAGTGCTGAAGAGTGATGTCACATGCGAAGTCTTAGCATCACTATACCAGAACATTACAACATCAAGTCTGGGATGACTAATTAGGGCTGCACGTGTTTCTGGTGTGAATGAGAAATTCTGCTAACGAGAATCAGAGAATATAGCCGAAGACCAAGGGAGAGATATATTCTGTTACAATCAGTTATGAAGATCAGTTTGTTGCGCATTTAAAGCATAAAGATATGGAGAATATTCAGAGTTAATAATTGAAGATTTAATTGAAGATATGATTGAAGATCTATTTAGAAGCAGATTTGTTACAGAAGATATGATATGATTTGAAGGCCCATATCCAGTTAGATTATGTTATAAATAGAATGCTTGTAACCTAGAATAGGCACGGGTCCAAGATGTAGATCTTTAGGGCTTTGTCTAAGTGAACCACTCAGGTTGTGAGATGGTCACTGTGTGTAACTCAGAAACCTGTAGGTAATGAGTTGGGTCTTGTTCTTGGAGGAAGCTTTGAAGCAACTCCAAAAGGTGTCATGGAAGGGTGTCTTCTATGATTGTACAGTTATTGGTAATCAAGTTGTTGATGCAGTGACGGTGTAGTTGACTGCTAGACATCATAGTGATGATAGGAAGTGAGATGGAGTCTCTTACCTAGGGAGGACTTAGGTAGAAGGGTCATTGGATAGTGATTAAATTAGGTAGATTGTCAACTGGTCTGTTGAGTCTGTGATTTGATACTACTAATAGTGGACTTCCTTCCTGACTTGGTATGCCCCCAGATGTAGGTTGTTGAACCGAACTGGGTGAACAATTCAGTGTGTTTTTTATTATTTCTATTATTTCCTTGTTTAGCAGATTACGATGTTGTGACATTGCACTATGACATCACACATCTGTACCAGAATTTCAAATATCCTCTTGTTCAATTTCGACTTCAATGGTTCCATTCACCAATTTTGGTGCCACATACTCCATAGATAGACCTTTAGCAGGATTCCGATTGTCACTAATCATATCTACCCACAATTTACGCTCCTCCATTTTTGGGTTCTCATTCGTTGATAGGGTTTGGGGTTTCGATATCTCTGTGTTGCCTTCATCTTCAATGTGTTTTGCAGCAGTTACATCTTTATTCTCCACTCGTGGCTCTTATACCTGAATTTTCGGTACAGGTTGGGACTCCGGCGATGGTGGCACCGACGATTTCGGCCGCCCCCGCCTCCATTGCACCATCGGAGCAGCTAGGTCATCAAAGAGAGAGAGAGTACCTTTTGTCAGCATAAGCATTTCATACATACATCATGCATAATTGATTTATATTCATATTCATTTTTGCATCTCATATTTCGATCGCTTTGGTCACGTTTATCCCCATGTGTTAAATGTTCTTTCCATTAGAGTCGTTGGTTTTCCTTTCCACACTTGGATAGGATGAAATTCCAGTTTGAGTTTTTTCCTCATCGGAAATGTACCGTCTAAACAATCTTTCTCTAGTGTATTCCTGGATTGAAATTGGTCTTCGACCACTTTGATAACTTGAACCTCTGGAAAATAAGAGAACCTTTGGTTATGCAGATAGGGAACATCACTCTCCGCCATCGAAGATGATATCTTGCTTTCTCGGATTAAAGAAGATCCCTTGCAGAAGCTACTCAGCAAAAGACTCTTGGAAATACGGACATCGCATCCTCCAAGAAATCTCTACCAATCGGCAAAACAAAGAAATTTGTGTTTTACCCCATAAATCCCCGGTAAGTCGACAAATAACGGTCTCTCCTCAAGAGGTCTAACCTACCTTTAAGTAAATCATCAGTACCTCAAAATCGAATGACATCGCCGAACAACATTCCTTGTCAAGAAAAAAACTCGATAAGAAGAAACTGAGACCAGTTCCATGGCTGAAGACCAGGATCGATGGGATGTTTATTTCAAAATGAAACTGAGACCAATTCTATGGATGAAGACCAGGATCGAGGGGAGGTTTATTTCAAAAGAAAATTGAGACTAGTTCCATGGCTAAATACCAGGATCGAGAGGAGGTTTATTTTAAAAGAAACCTGAGACTAATTCCATGGCTGAAGACCAGGACCAAGGGGAGGTTTATTTAGAAAAAAAACTGAGACCAGTTTCATGGCTGAAGACCAGGATCGAGGGGAAGTTATACCTTTTTCTAAGTAACATTACTTAGTAAAAGAAGATGGATTAGCAAAAAAGCTGTTACCATTCAACCACAGTCAAAATTTCGGGTATTCTGATATTTAATCCTCTTTTACCATGAACGTCCGAATATCTTCGCCATTCGCACCTTTAGGTCCAAGAAGATTAAATAGAAGCATCTGTCATACCCTAAATTTTGACCACAAGATTTCCCATCATTGTGCAAATCATCACCACAATATGGATGTACCTTCATGCCTCATCAATCCTCTCAAAGATTATTGAGCATTCACCTCAATCAAGGATTAGGGTTATTGAGTCCTCTCAGAGCATTCAGACAAATGATCAATAAAAAATTGACTTGATCCTTAACTTGCCAAGCCTCTCAAACATCTATGGGGAATCAAGAGATATCCCATATTAATAATCAAGCACAAGGGTGCAACATTTCAAGTTGATCAAGCCTCAAGATCACCAGTGTCACCAAATTAAGGTTTTGGTCGACCAAGGCCTCCAGAGAGAAATTTTCATCTGGGCATGAGCCAATACTTCAAAACATGATTCAAGAAGCTCAAATAGACCTAATGGAACCAATCATAAGATCAAAATAACCTCAGGGGATGCATTCATAAAAAACCAGGAATTAGGGTTTCTTGACCAAATTCACCCCTAAGTTGACTTTTGGAGCAAAACATGAGCCAAGACCTCAAGAAATGTTTTGGAGACCTCCAATATCTTATATTGATCCTCTCACAAGTTTAAATTAACACAAAGAACTTGATTCATGAGCAATATAAAGATTCAAATTCATCTGGATCACAAACTAGGGTTTTTGGAAAAAAATCAACCATATATTTGACTTTTGACCAAGACATGATCTCAAACCTTGGGACATAATTCAAGACACTCTAAAACACATATGGAATCCAACCATTAGGTTTGATTTAGCCCAAGGGTTTGATTTCATAAAGGATCAGAAAGTTTGAAATTCATCTGATAAAAAGTCAAATGTGCCCAAAACCAAGTTTGACTTTTGAGATTTTTTTACAAACATGGCTTCTTTAAGTAAAAAACAATGTTAACTTATGGTTTGGATCATCATCCATTAAGAAAAATCACGAAAAGTGAGGTTACTTTCAAAAGGGGTAATCTTAAGAAACTTAAAATTTCACTAAGTATGGAAAAAATATTATTTTTACCAAACTTTGCAAGACCATAACTTGTGATCCAAGCAACCATTTTCTCCCATCCAAGCTCAAATGAAAACTCTCATTACATACTACAACTTTGTCACTGAGGGTGAATTCCCAAAAAATGCATAGATTTTGAGTTATTGAGCCATGAAGTTAGGGTTTCATGAGATGCCCACTTTGACACTTAGTGAAATTTTGAGACAGAATCTGTTTCATTTTTTTCCAACTTTGAGGTAATTTTTCTCCATGATCCATAATGATCCAAGACCAAAGTTAAACACCAAAGTTAAAGTAGGATATACAAGCTTTCTAAAGAGTACAAGAACTCTCATTAATTCAACTTGAGCAAGAAGTTACAAGCATTAAAACATGCCTTGCTCAAACTGATTTACAAGACAGATTTTGTGCATTACTTGTAGCACACGATTTTTGAGTCCAATTTTGGTGACAATGCAAGATTGATCCTCATCTAAATTCAACAAAAATCTCAGTCAATCATGAAGAACTTGCAAACTTGGACCCTAAGGCAAGGATTCTATCTTTTGGCATGTGATCATTCAAGTTTGCAAATCCAAAAATCAAGTTTTGTCATTTGGCATTGATGTGGAACTTAGAGTTGTCATGAACCAAGCCATATCATTCCAATTGAGTCAAGATTGACTCGAAATTCAGAAGACCTAAATCTACCAAGTGTAATACCCCAAAATTTGCCCTCTCTTTTCTTCATATCTTTTAGCACGAGCTTTCATTGCATTGCATTGCATTCAAGCATAGAAAAAAAAACATCAAGCATCTAGCGTTGCATCTTGCATAAGGGCATGTGATCAGGTGACCCAAGGTGTTGATTATCCAAAGCTAAAGAAGAAGACCAAGTGTTTCTCACAAGCCTCAAGGATCTCTTATATCATGTATCATCTCCATTTGATCTCACAAGTCATTAAAGGAAGGGAATTCATCAAGAAGATTGGACAGTGCATGATCTCCTACACAAGGCATCCAAAGTTGGGATCTGACCCTCAAATGGGCAAGCTCTTTAAGTTTTTATCATCTCTAAAGGACATATCTCATCATTGTTTGAGAGGATACACACCATATTCAGAGGAATTTGGATTTGGAGGATGTGTTATTTCCTCCTAACCAGAGGGTGCCAAAATTAGGGTTTGACCTAAAATCAGTTTATTTCTGATTTTTGGGGCAAGAATTGATCTCATGGTATTCCCTATGTTCTTAAGTGTTCATGGATGGAATCTTGGTCATTGGTTCTTTGGGGAAGATGTTCAATGGATCAGTTACTTGTGAAATAAGCAAAAGTCAACAGTTCAAAAGGAAAGTCAACCATGGGTTTGCAAAGGTTCAAATCATGATTCTCAAGTCCATATACCTTTATTTGGTCAAGGAATGACATGGATGGCATCATTCATCAAAAATCAAGAGTTTGTGCAAAAGTTACTAAATTTGGAAAATGACCTATAATGAAAACTTTCCATTTTTGGCAATTTTTTCACCACATTCAACTTGACTTTCCATCATCAAGGAAGCTCCAAATGAATTTTCCTTCAACATGAAAGTTGAAGATCTTTCTCTCCCATTTCCAAAAAATACTAGAACATCTCCATATCATTTGTGGAACCCTAGTTATGGTCAAAAGATGGCAAGGTGCATTTTGAGGTTTTCATATGGTTCCATTTTTCCACCTTTGGCATTTTGGCACAAATGGACTTGTATTTGATTTTATTGGTTCATGCTATATTACAACATCAAAATACAAGCCAAGAGGATCATTTTTTGGCTTTTGAATCAATTCATTTCATGCCATATTTCTCATTGTTTTCACAAAGTTCAAAAATGCAAATGGATCAAAAATTCACCAATCAAGTCATTGTAAAGCCCAAGTATAATTCAGGTGTGGTTAGCAAGTGGAATGCAAGGGAATCATGCTGATTGCATTGAGTTTTCACGTGTGGTTTAAGGGTTTAAGCACAAAATGCAAATTTGCAATTTCATCCAAATCTCATTAACCAAGGTTCTAATCACTTGCTAATCCTAATCAGTGGACTAATGGAGAGTATATATGCTTACTCATACCCTCACAGCTACGTCAGAGACTCTTATTTGCTCAGTTTTGATTTTTTGCTCTCACACTTTCTCTCTTCGAATCTCACTTTCCTTGGAGTTTCTTGGAGATTTCTCTTCATATTCTTGATCAGTGAAGAGAATAGAGCAAGAATCAACTGCTATTTTGAGCTCATACTGAGGATTTCACCAAGTTCCATTCAAGAGGATTCAAGTTCAAACCTCAAGATCTAGCACGATTTCAAGATCTAGTTGCATTTATTTTGCAACTAGAGGTTCCAAGGAGTAGATCTGCAGTTTTTGGAGGGATTTCTTGGAGGATTTCAAGCTCTTCAAGGTTCAGGTTGGTGTTGATTTCATACTCACAGAAATTGAATTTTAGATGTGCATAATGATCTGTGATGGATGCTGAGCATGATGATCTATTTTATTTTAAGTTTGGACGTGTATCATGGATGTATTTGGTGATTTAAGTTTTGGATCCAAACTTGTTTTTGCTCGATTTGGTTTATATGTTGATTGTTTGATGAAACGAGCATGTTATTTGTGATCCTCGTGGTTTTCTGGTCAAAATGGTATACTCATGTGTTATTTCTGGAGAAGTTGGCGTTGCATCTCACCGGAGAGGGTGACCGGAGCCCTAGCTCCGGCGACTGGTGGTGGTTCAGTCCGGCGAAGGTTTTAAAGGGAGAAGACAAAATCATGGTCGTCCGTTAGCTTGATCCAACGTTCCTCAGCTTGCCACGTTTTTTAATTTTTATTTTTATTTTAATGTTTGTGTGTGTGCCACCCCATGCGTGTTATCATATGCTGCAGATCCTAGCCACTGATTTTGTTTACTATTTGAATTGTTGATTTAATCTCAAGCGTCTGATGCATCATGTGGTTGGGATTGTGACAACGCATTAAAAATGCGTGTGCTTGTCACGTGCTTTTCTATTTTAATTCTGAATGTTTGTGTGTGTGCGTGTTCACGTGATTGCTGTGTGTATGTGAATCTGGTCCATTGATTTTGCTTACCTTGCTGATTATTTGATTGGTTGTGGAGCGCAAGATTGATCTTATGGCTAATATTAAATCTGATGTTTGACTGATTCCATTATTACTCATTGACCTGCGCCTTTGGAATTTTTGTTTTGGGCTTATTAATTGCACCCCCAGTCTGAGCCCACCTTCATTTTCCAACGTGTTTTATTGCTGATTGCACCTCCTTGTTTTATTTCTTTTTCTTTTCATTTTTTTATTAATTGTTGTTTTGCATTTTAATTTCTAAAATCATTTTAATGCATCCAAAAATCATAAAAAAATTCATGAAGCTTATTTTTAGTTTTATAAAAAATTTCCATATTTTATTTTCTTATTTTATTTTATTTTTGGCATATGGATTAATTAATTGTTCAATTTCTTTTTTATTTGTTTCACATGTGCACACTTCTACTTGTAGAATTTATTTCTCATCATCTATACATGATTTTCAATTCATTCTTTTTGAATTTGTTATATAACATTCTGAAGTGCATAAAAACATTTTCCTTTCATTTTTAAAACTTTTTCATATTGCATTTTGGTCCCTCTCTTTTGCATATTGATACATGGTTCTCATTTGATTTTTGCTTAATTGTTTGAGTTGCTTAACTTGTGATTTTTTGTGAGATATTTTAGCATGTGGTTGTATTCTAACCTAGATCATTTGAGTTTAAATTTCATAATTGTTGAATGTCATATGATGCATGTTTGCTTATTTGTGCTTAAGTGACTTATGCATGATCATCTCTTGACCTTTCTTTACACAAGTTGATTTGCCATGCTTAATTGATTGGTTTCCCTTGTGATTCTTTGCATGAGCTTTTGATATGGTGTTTACCCCTGGTTGACGTCCTTTGAGACTAATTTTTGCAATTTGTGGATCATGTTTGGATCATGTTTGAGTATGCCTAAGTGTTGGAACTTTGTCCTCTTTTTGTAGTTTGCTTTGGTGCATGTTTTGAAGTTGTTGATTGATGTTTGAACTTGTATGACTTGAGTTTGGTTTTGATATGATATTGATGCATATGCTACTGCCTCTTGAGTTCTATACTTGGTTTTCATGTTACTTGAGGATAGTTGAATGCATTTGGTTTGAATTGTATCATTACCTTTCCTTGTGAACTTCTTTGGATCATAATGCTTCATGTTTTGAATCACTTTTGCACACATGAATTGTTGATGATAATGTGATATTGGTTCTGACTTGTCTTCATTTTCATCTTGCCTTTCTCATTTCATTTTGATATGAAGTCCACGTATGCTTAATTGTGCATTTCATACAAGTATGTTTGCATTCTTCCATGTTAATCTTTGCTTGCTTACTTGAATTGTTTTGCATTGATCTTTGAAACACGTTGGTTGATTTAAGTTGGACATTTATGATATAATGTGCTTGCTTCCACTTATTGTATCTCATCTCTTTTCTTCTTCTTCTCTTTTCTTCTCTTTCACTCTTTCTCATCCCATGGATCTCAAGACTTGTTCAAGTCTTGGATTCTTTCCCTTTAGAGCTACCTAGTCCAACTTAATTTTTGATTAAGCTTGGAGTAGGATTAGCATTAGGTTAGTTAGTCTTTTCTCCTAAACCTCACTAACCATAGGACATCCATGCATGATAACATTAGGACTTTTAGTTTCCCTTTAGAGTTTTCCCTTGTGTCGTTTCTCTTCTCATCTCAAAATAAAAGTAAAAAATACTTAATAAAGGTTAACGTGTATTGCGCTCGAGCATTAAGTGTAGGAAGTGAAGAACGAGGGGTCTCCCCTCCTCTTCTAGGGTGTTTAGCATACGTTCCATTTGGGGGCGACCATGCGATTCACTCGTTCCCGCATGGTAGACTTTGGTGCAATGTAAGTACGAACTAACTTCAATCCACTTCTGTTTAAAAAAATTTAAACAAACAATAACGTCTTTCCTTCGGGAATTCTCTTCTCATCTCACTCACTCTCAGCGTACGAACGTGCTCCTACTCGTTCTCTTGCAAGATGGTAACGCACTCGGACCAGCGAGCCTGCAACACCTGAGCTAGAACGTTAGCCGTTCCCAAAAAACACAAACAAAGCGACCCTCGTTGAGGGGAACTACGTCGCTCTGATTCTCATGTTCCCGATGAGATACGTAGGCAGTGGGGTAGGGCCCATTCGAGCGCTTCTTTTATTTTCCCTATATTTGTTTCTTCTTTCGCTCTCTGTTCCTTTTCCTTTTCCTGTTCTTTTCCCTTTCCAGTAGCAGTGGAGCTCCAGACGACGACACCCTTTGATCGAGACAAGCAAGCGTGGATCCCATCGGGTACGATGGACGCGTGGGGGTGCTATTACCTTCCTCGCACGTAACCGACTCCCTAACCCGGTTCTCTTGGTCGCAAGACCATGCTCTTTCCTTTCCCTCAGGTTTATGCGGTGTTTCCTTTCCCTCTCTTGGGATAAATACACATTGTTGGCGACTCTGTTTCGGTGCCACTTTCGCGTTTGTACTTGGATGAAAATCCCGGGAGTGACAACTGGCGACTCTGCTGGGGACCGAACCCAAAATCTCTGGTTTCCTTAGCGAGTCAATCCTAGCGCTTGTTTGTTTTCTTTCATCGGGTGTTTTTCTGTGGTGCTTTGCTTTGTTGTATATTACTGTATTACTGTTTACTATATTTTTGCTTTACTGCTTTACTGTTTTTACAGCTTTTATTGCATTGCATTTCATTTTATTACTGTCATACTGGATATTGTTGTGTTGTTCTGCTGTTGTATTTTCTGTTTGTAGGGTGGGCTGGATTCATGAGAGAAAAGCCCAATACCCAGGCTTGAGCATACACCTATGATTAGCGTGGAAAGTAGTGTGACTTATTTGGCATTTGGCCAGACGAAGTATACATGAAAACTCCACATCCAGACGAGGTTTTCTTGGTAATATTCTATCCTGTTCATTTGGAGCAGACGATGGAATATAACCTGGAAAACTATCGACTCTGGCGACCGTTTCCCGAGAACTCAGTAACGACACTCCTCTCGAGACGTGATAATGGCAGACCACGCTCTGTGGCAAATCCATTACGCTTCTCGATCCGAGGACCCAATACTGGGAACTTGCTATAGGGTTTCCTTTTGGAAAGGAATCAGTGGAAGCACTCCTCGATTGGCGATAGTACTGTACCCCGAGGGATGAATGTACTATTACTTCTCGACCTCAGTGCCGAAACTGAAGACTTGCCATAGGATGTTTTCTTTTGAGGGGAATCAGTTGAGGCATCCTCGATTGGTGATGATGCCAAACCAGAAATGGTGAATGTATCATCATTTCTCAACCTGAGAGCCCAGGATATTGAGGATCCTCGCCTTTCTAGAACCCACATGTGAGAGGGGATGAGTGTTTGCAGGTTTGCAGGTAACCGAGACCTTCAACCTACCTGGTTTCTGGGTTTCTCATCAGTGTACTATTATTATCCTGACATTCTGACAGTTTGATTGGGTTGTTATTCTGGATTTCTGGTATTCAGTCAGCAGAACAACAGCAGTTTGAGCATTTTGGATACCTTGATCCCATGTCTGCATTTTGCATCATCTTTTTGCATTCTAACATGTTTGTTCATTTGTAGGGTTGCATCCTAACTTTGATTCCAGTTGCCCGAAGACTGTCCATGATGAGTATTAGCACCGGAGAAAGAAAGAATATCATCCTATACAAGTTCCCAGAGCTTCATCTAGATGTTGTGCACAAGATCTCGACTATGGCAAAACCTGGGGTATTGGCAGATTTCAGAGGAGAATATGGGAGGATTCTGAGTTTCGCCCAGAATGTTACCAACTATGAGTTCAGGGCCCTGCACACTCTGGCACAGTTCAATGACCCTCAACTTCAGTGTTTTCTGTTTGTTGATTATCTTTTGGCTTCAACGTTGGAAGAGTATGCTTCTATTTTGGATGTTTCAGTCAAAGAAGGAGCTCCCTTCTATCCTTCTAAAGAATTTCCTGATCTGGAAAGGGTTGCTGCTACTTTACGTTTGGATCAGTCATTGTTGAAGAAAAATATTGCTAGTAAAGGGGGTTATCAAGGTTTTCACCCGAAGTTTTTGATCGAACAGGATGCTACTTGTGCTAAGGCTAAGTGTTGGTCGGTGTTCAATGCAATTCTGGCTATGTGTGTTTATGGAACGACGTTATTCCCTAATGTGAAGGATTTTGTAGACGTGCATGCTGTCCGGATATTCACCACGAAGAATCCGATACCTACCTTGCTTGGGGATCTATATTATTCAATGCACTATAAGAATGAGAAAAGGAGAGGTGGACCTCTTTACTGTTGTGCTCCAATTTTCTATAAGTGGTTTGCTGATCGTCTTCCCAAATCTGGGGCATTCGAGGACACTAAAGAAAATTTAGATTGGGCAAAGAGACTAATGGGGTTAAGGGCTGACAACTTGATTTGGATCAATCGTGATTTGCTGGGCCAAGAGATCCTAATTAGTTGCGGAGGTTACCCAAACGTACCTTTAATAGGAAGGAATGGGGGAATTAACTACAACCCCATTCTTGCTATTAGGAAATTTGGGTATGCTTTGAAAGAGCCGCCAAAAGACCAAGATGTTCAAGAGTCTCTATTTGTGAGTGAGGAAGCCAATCCGGAGGTGTTGAAAGAAGCTGCAAACGCTTGGAGAGATCGCCATAAGAAAGGAAAGATTTCTTTTGGAAAGTGTAACAACAAAGCTTTTCCTGCGTACGGAGACTGGATTCAGAGAAGAGTAGAAAGTGTACTTTTACCATTCTGCAGGGAACCTCCATCTTACCCCTTGCTGATTGAACCTCCAACCACGATTGAGATAGAGAAGTATAACAAATTGTGGGCTGAAAAGGAGAAACTTCGAGAGGAGAACAATGAGTTGCAAAAGGAAATCTACCAATTGAAACATGAGCGAGGTGAGGCTGTTCATATTGCCAAGTTGAAGTCAAAACTTCCTCTTGCAAGGTAAGCTTCCTCAAAACTGAACTCTATGATCCATGCATCATAAATGTGTTTTTAAGTTACCAACATGTTTCTGCACTTATATAGAGTGTTTCCACTCAATTAATTGCTTTGTATCTGTCGTGTATGAAGTTTCATGATGTTCTTGCAAAAATTAGGGTTCATTTGTTCTTCACTTCATTTCTCACTCCACACTTAAAATAAATGTAATTAATTGGTACCACTGGAATCCTTGTTCAAAAACGAGCAACTTTCATGTTTACAAAAGTCAAAACCATTATGTATTAAGGGAGATATGAGAGGTTTTGTAAATCTGGCAATGATGGTTCGCGCGGGGAAGAAGAAGATGGCCTTGGCGCCATTTTTTGAAATTTTAAATATTTGAATTTTTGTTATTTTCTTAATTGATTTCAAAAATTAATTTCTCTCTCAATTTTAATCATTTCAGATTGGTTCTTTTTTTCAAAATTCATAAAAATGTTAAAATATTTTATTCCATAAAAAAATCAGAAAAATATTATTTATTTAATATATTTTGAATTTTTGTAAAGAATTTCTTTTATTTGTTTTTTTAAACATTTTAATGAAATCTTTCCCTTGATTTTTCAAAATCAAATGAATTTCAAGCTTTCATATGGATAAAACATGATTTTTCAAACATTAATCCAAGGGCATAGCATGTTTATTGAATAAATTTTATAATTTCCATCATTTTATTTAATTTTCTTTCAAAACAAATGTATTAAAATTAAAATTAGGGTTTCCCTTGATTTTAAATTTTAAAACTTTATTTGAAATACATTTTGGGCCTCTAATAGAGTGTAAGATCCAACCACTTTGTAGAAAAATAAAATCTTGGGCCTCTATTATAGTATAAGTCCCAGTGCGATATTCAAAATAACGGTGCGACCACTGTTTTCATTTGGGCCTCTCCTTGAGTATAAGCCCCACTTTTCTTCCTTTCAATAATCATTTTGCGCCTCTATAAGAGTGTAAGATCCAACCCCCTATGCACATAAATAGTTTTGGGCCTCTGCTATAGTATAAGTCCCACAACGTCTTTCGGTATCGCAGTGCGATCATTGTTTTTATCTGGGCCTCTTCTTGAGTATAAGCCCCAATATTTTGTACATAAACTTTGTTTTTAATAATAAACAACATCTATGGGCCTCTCCTTGTGTTGCAAGCCCCATACCTCTGTTTTCAAAATCATCTGTCTGTTTTAAACTGGTACTAAGAGGAGCATTATTCCCGGTGAAACTACTTTTAGACCACTTTGACCTCTCCTTGAGTTATAAGCCCCAAACATTCTTTTTTTTTTCAAATAAACAACTTTATTTAAAATTCAAATTAAAACTCAAAGTTTTCTCAAAACTTTCTTCAATTTCTTAAAACCCTAATCAGATAGTTGTAACCCATCACAGTGCATTTGGGCCCCCCCAATCAGAGTGTAAGACCCAATATCTTTTCAATTCAATGCATACTTATTTATATATCTATTAATTAAATTATTTGTATATACTTATACACACCTATCTAGAGTTTCTCCAGTAGATAAGTTATCCTCAGTTTACTCTTAGGTCAAAACAGTAGGACACTTATAACTTAGTTCAATAACTAGTTTCCTCATAGGAAACTCCCCTCAATACAGTCTCAGCCTCCTCTTAGGCTTTATTCAATATGGAAATAAGAAAGGAATTATTCTCGGTGAAACTTCTCTTGAGACTGTCAAAACTTTGAAACATATAAAAGAAATTCATTTCCCCAGAGAGGATTAATTCCCGGTGAAACCTCTTTTGAATTTCTTCAAACCTTAGAACTGTTCAACAAAGAAAGGATTATTCCTAGTGAAACCTTTCTTGAACTTTTCTTAGGCTTGGATTCACAGGATTTCTAGAAGTATCCCCAGCCTCCTCTTAGGCTTAGTACAAGGACCCACAGGCTTCTTAGAAGTTCCCCACGACCTCCTCTTAGGCTTAGTACAAGGACCCAAAGGCTTCCAAAAAAGCATAGGATAAAACTTAGTTATCCCTACTAGTTCAAACCCCAGGAAAGTAAAAACTCTATAACACCTAATCAATCAAGAATTAATCTTCATCTCTAGAGCCCACTACCTCCTCTTAGGCATCATACAAAGATCTTTCTCCAGCTAAGAGTCTGCCTCTTCTTAAAGAGACTTGGACAGTCTCTGCCTCCTCTTGGGCTTCATACAAGGACCCTCAGGCTTCCTAAAAGTATAAGATAGATCTTAGTCAGCTCATCAATACTTAAATCCCCAGGAGAAAGCCAAGTCTATAGGATGTACAGATTTTCCCTTTTGAAGTCTCTCATGATCCTCAAACAAGGTGCAACTTTCATCTTTAAGATCCCCAGTCATGGTCAAACCATCACCAACAAAACCCCAAAAAGTATCAGAGCCTCATGGTATCTGATAAATCAACTCTTCTTCAGATCCCCAGCAAGAGTTGGTTCCCCCTTTGGATTTCTCAAAACAATTTAAACCTTCATCTGGATTTAAATAATCCTCAACAAGAGCCAACCTCCTCTTAGGCTTTGTATAATGATTTTCCCCAGTCAGCCTCAATCTTAGGCTTTGTATAAGACAAATATAAGACTCCCCGGTTGAGTTATTTTTCAAACCTTTTAGCTTCAACCTTGGGCTTTGATCAAGGCACAAAACAAACATCTCCACAGGTGAGACCCTTGAGTCCTATCTGTAGGAAGATATTTCCTCTGTACATCACATTTTAAAACAAACAATCAAAACCTTTTCCCAGATAAACTGCTGTAAGTGTCACACTTGTTGATTCAAAATCCAAGCTAGAGTCTCTCCTTTATCCTGGTGAAATTTTATCTTTCATCTAAGTGTTGTAAGTGGCAAGCCTCTGCATTATGTACATCCATGCCAATGTCCATCTCTTAGCATGCAGAGACTTATAAAGAAAGATGTGGCATTGCTGGATTCTAGGTATCTCAGTTAAAGCAACTTCCCTTATAACCAATTACTTATTTGTGATGAATAGGTGAGATCTCTCTCTTTAGAGATGAAAAATTCTCTCTCAGTCAAACCTTTAGCTTCAATATTTGGCTTTAAATAAGACACACACAAACTTTAGCTTTAATCTTGGGCTTTAAACAAGACTCCAAACCTTTTTCCTCCTTCCATAGAATAGGAGGAACTACGATCGCTCTGATTTCCCCGAATCTCTTTACGGGAATACGTAGGCATAAGATTGCGAAATCTTAGTGAGCACACAAATAAAAAATCTTAGGTCCAGTACCTTTCCAAAAAACAATAGAAAACCCAAAACAACAAAAACATTTCCCCAATATCCCCAAGATAGAAACCTTCGTTATTCAGCAGTAAATGAATTCAAAATAACCAAGCAAAACTACAACAAAATGTAAACTAAGGTTCCTATAAATTACTATAGATACACTGGGTGTTAATAACTTCCCTTTGTATAACCAACCCCCGATTCCAGATCTCTTCGAATTTGTAAGGGAAAATAATTGCGCGCAGGGTTAGTTTAAGATATCTCCCCATTCCTTAACCAGCTTCATAGGATAAATATTTGAAATCAGAAAGTAGCACCAAAAAGTGTTAGTGGTCGCGTCACAAAAACTGAGCTACAGGTATCATGGCCATAACACCTTTTTTCTGGCAAATTGGGCAAGTTTTGGCTGTATTAATCGATTAACCCTTGTATTTTGGCAGATTCTGCTGCATTTTCATGACAACAACTTTTCCTCTACTATTTTGGGGTCTCCTTGGTGATAGTATTGTGTGGAATATTCTAGACATTTCTAAACATTTCAAGACTTTTCAAGACACTTCAATGCATTTATTCCAATACATCACTTTGAATCAAGATTACCGTGTAACTTCATTTCCAAGCATGAGGACCATTTGATTTGGACTTGCATTGGGATTGCTCCACTGAGTTAACCAACTAACTAACTGAGTCAACTTCCGACTCAGTGAGTTAAGTGTAACTAACTCCAAAGCAAACTTCAAAGCACATTCCAAAACCTAGCCTACTTCAAAGCTAGCATCTATATAAAGAAACCTTCACATTTGTGGAGGGGGATCCAAAAACCTTCATCATTTTCACAATTCTTCACTTTTCACTCTCTCATTTCTCTCAATTCTCTCTGCATTTTCTGCAACTTTTTCACATTCATCTTCATCTTCTTCTCCAAACCACACTAGAGCTCAATTCCACCATTGAAGAGTAGCAAATTTCACATTGAAATTGCTTTCTCTTGAGATTAAACCTGCATCACATTGCATCTCTTCTTGGATCTCTGCAATTACAACAACTTCCACTTCAATTCAAGTGTTTAATTCAATTGTTTCGGTGCAAATTCGATTTCGGAGCTTTTATCGTATTTTGATAAGTTTCGCTACGATTTAATCACCATTTCCTTGGTTAAAGATCTTTGTCACTTTGGGTGAGCAACCTCCTCTTGGTTTAACACCATCTCTTTTGGTCAATCGTTGCTTGCTTGATCCCCCATCAAAGTCTCAATTATTTTTCTTTGGTTAATCACAGTCATTCTGTTAAAACCAATTCTTTTTTCCCCAGTATTCGCAATCTTTTTCTTCGGTTAATCACAATCTATCTGTTAAATACCGGATCCCTATCGGAGTTCACAACCTTCTCTTGGTTCCTCTCATTTTGATTGGTTAACCACTTTCTGTCAGTTAAGAAAACCAATTTGCACATTTTCTTAGTTAACCACTGTCTATCTGTTAATATACTGAGCTTCTTTTGAGTTAATCAACTTCTCCTGGTTAATTACTCATTTCTTTTCGGTTAATAACAGTCTTTCTGTTAACACCAAATCCCCAGTGGGTTACAACCTTCGCTTGGTTCCACACCCGTCCTTTGGGTCACAACATTCGCTTGGTTCCACACTCGTCCTTTGTGTCACAACCTTTGCTTGGTTCCACACCCGTCCTTTGGGTTACAACATTCGCTTGGTTCCATACCCGTTCACCGATTAACCATTGTTTATCAGTTAATACCGAAATCCCTTCAGAGTCAAACACCTTCTCTTGGTTCGGTACTCTCTCCTTTTGGTTTATCACAGTCTACCTGTTGACACCAAACCCTTTTTCCTCACAAAGCCTTAATCTCTTTCTTTGGTTAACCACTGCCAGTCAATTAACATACTGAATCTTTATTCTCTTGGTTTCGACACCATTCCATCTATTTACTCCCCAACAAGTCATTATTATTCTTTTGCTCCTTTATCTTCTTGGTTTCGACACCATTGTTTCACTTTATCCTCAGCAGAGTTGTTATTATCCCTGTGTCTTTCATTCTTGGTTTTGACACCAATTCTTTTACTTTTCCCAATGGAATATTTCTATCTCTTTTACTCATGGTTTTGACACCGTTTTCCTTTTTCTTTTTTGTCTCTGTTCCTCGAACTACATAGGCTCTGAATTCCTCATTGCATTATGAGGATACGTAGGCACGAGATTGCAAAATCTTTGCGAGCCACCCTCCACCTTCTTCTCTTCTCTGGTTCCCTGAACTAAGGAGCTCTGATTTCCCCATTGCACTATGAGGGTACGTAGGCACGAGGGCCCTAATCCTCTGCGATCACTTTCTTTCTTTTTCTCTTTTCTCTTCTTTCTCCTCCCTCTTTTTAGCTAGAGGCCTTTAGATAGATAACCCATCCAAGCCTAGAAGCAAGAGAAATGGTTCCCGTCGAGTACGACAAATGCGTAAGGTGCTAGTACCTTCCTTTCGCATAACCGAACCCCTTACCCGCTTCTCTTCCCCTTGGGTTTTATCGATATTCTCCCTGTCATTTGGGACTAAATAAAGTTCGGTGGTGACTCTGTTATATCTTTTAGTGTGCGATTCACTCAGGTATAATCCTGCTAGCTTCAGCCAGCGACTCTACTGAGGAGTCCTTGCCCTTGCAAGTTGGGGTCTCGCCTAGTTTTGTTTGAGTGTTTATCTTTTGCGCTTTACTCGCTTTATCTTTATGTGTATTTACTGCATTTCTTTACTGCTTTGAATTTTCATATGCTGTATATTTTGGATATCTGCTATATTTTCTATTGTTGTTGGGATGGGTAGATATTATTGGAGAGATAAGCTCTATCACCGGGCTTGAGCATACACATATGATAGAACATGGATAGTCGTGACGCATGCGTTTTGCGCGTTGGGTTGTCACGAGAGCCATATCCCAGATCGTGATTCGCTTGAGAATACCTTCGTCCTGCGAGAATTCGCTACGAAGGGGGTTTTCACTTGAGTCTTATGGTTTGGGCGACCTTCTAGGGACCACCTTGTTGTGTCTATATAACACCTCTGAGAGGGATATAGGTTTTTGCAGGAAACCAAGACTCTTCATACCTCTGTTCTCTCACGCACATCAGATTATTTTGCACCGACACAGAATTATATATGCAGATGTCCAGATTATTCAGAATTGATTATTCAGACTGTGCTTGGCTTTTTGATTCTTGGGTTGCATATCATTTCATCATGTAAATTAATTTTTACATGTGCATTTCCAGGTTATTCAAAGGCTTATTCTTTCTTGACATTATCATAGAGATGAGTTCTGGTTGCAGAGGTATCTTTAGCTACAAGTTTGTGGAGCCTAAGCTGAAGACTTTGAGAGGTCTAGCATCCCGTGTGGTTGAAGATAACAGAGGGTTTTCAAAGATGATTATGGTAATCTATTGGCCATCCTCAGCACTGAAGTAAACATCACTGTCATTCATACACTTGTTCAGTTCTACAACCCGCCACTTAGGTGTTTCACATTTCTGGATTATCAGTTAGCACCTACACTTGAGGAGTATTATCATATTTTGGGGGTTGAGATCAGGGATCAGGTTCCTTTCGTATACACCATCGGTTGTCCAAAGTTTCCCCTTATTGGTGATGCTCTTTGTATTAGTGAGAAAGATGTGGAAGCTAATCTCAAGACTAAAGGAAATGGTATTCAAGGGTTTGCTTCAAAGTTTCTGGTAGACAAAGCCATCTCTTTTGCTAAAGCTGGAAACTGGAAGGCTTTCAACGCCGTTCTTGCTTTGCTGATATATGGGATTGTTTTGTTTCCAAACATAGAGGATTTTGTGGATCAAGCTGCCATAAGTATATCTTGTCCAAGAACCCTGTTCCTACACTTCTTGCTGATACCTATTATTTTATTCATTCGAGGAATGAAAAGAAGAAAGGAACTATTGTCAGTTGTACTCCTCTGTTGTACTGTTGGTTCATGTCTCACCTTCCACAGAAGGGTCCCTTTGTTGAGAATAAGGGAAATCTCAAATGGTCTCAACGGATCATGTCTCTTACTGCTGATGACATCTCTTGGCATTATCGAGTCTACGAATACTAATATCATTCTTCATTGTGGTAAATTCTCCAATGTACCTCTCTTGGGTACAAAGAATGGAATTAATTACAATTCGAGACTTGCCTTCCGTCAGTTGGGATATCTTATGGTTAACAAGCCAGATCCTGAGGTAGTGGAAGAGTTCATCTTTCATGAAGGGGTTGATGACATTGGATTACTGAAGAGGTTTAGTGCTGCTTGGACTCAAATCCACCGTGAAGGAAGATCCGATTTTGCTAAGAAGAATTGCATAGCCAAGGAATCTTACACACATTGGGTCAAAGAACCAGTCAAAGAGATCTTGTTGCCATTTCCTTCTGGGCCTTCCATGAATGTCAAGTTTCCTGAACTTACCCTCGCTCCTCCATCTGAAGTTGATCAACTCAAGCGGACTATTGAGATGTTGAAGAAGGAGAATGTCGATCTTCGTCTCAACCTTGATAGAGTCACATCCGAGAAGGAAGGCTTACAGAGTGAGCTCCATTAGAAGCGAGAGTGCATGCTCAAAGAGGTGAAAGTTGAACAGAACAAGTGGGGGAAAGTGGGCGAGGCTCTAAAGAGTACTTACGATGGCCTTACCTTAAAGAAGAGACAACTCGCCGACACTCAGTATCAAACCTACAAGGATGAGTTGAGCTACAAAAATCAACTTGGTGAACTTCGAGGGAAGTTATCAGAGTACAAGACAAAGCTGCAGAGTGAGCAAGGTCGTGTTAATCACTTGGAAAAGGACTTTTCTCAGTGTCAAGCTAAGCTCGACAAAGCCTTTGGTGAGATTCAGAAGCTACAAGATCAAGCACATTAGAGCCGAGAGGAGATCAATCAGCTCAACATGGAGAGTACTCATTGGGGGCGCCAGAGTCGCCATGTGCAATTCCTTGATAACAAATCAAAAGGACAATGTTTCATTTGTCGAAACTCATACGAATTGCATTGATCCTTTATATTTTTATATGAATTGGACCAACAAAAGATATAAAAGGATATTACTCTTGAATGGGTTTGGTTTTGCAGGAAATGACAAAGGAAAACATCAGTTACAAGCAAGAAGAATTTCTGCCCTGAAACTTTCGCGATGCGAACTTTCCTTCGCGTAGCGAAAGTTCGCGATGTGACAGGAAGCAACAGGCAGCGGAAGGAAGTGAAAACCAGTAGAGCAAAACAGAACCAAATTACTCAGACTTCGCTTGAAGCAATAGGAAGCGACAGAGTTTGCGATGCAAACTTTCCTTCGCATAGCGAAAGTTCGCGATGCGAACTTTATTTCACATAGTGAAGTATGGCGGTCCCAGAAAGGCGGTTTGAAAGTTCAAATCTTAATGGAGAAGAAAGAAAGTTCGCATAGCGACCAGAACTTCGCATAGCGAACTTAGGCGGCCAAAAACTCTATAAAAGGAGATCAGAGGCAATGCAAAAGGGATATCTTGTAATTTATCATTGAGAATACTTTGTAATAGATTAGGAGAGGAGGAATAGAGAGTTTGTAAGGAGAAGGAGCTGGATACACATCAAGGGTCGGGAAATTATCATTGATGTTGGTTCAACTCCATTCTTCCATTGTGTATCAAGCTACCATGAATAGCTAAATCCCTCTCTTGTTGGGATTGGTTGGAGTTCACCGAATCAGTATGTGTTATCTTTAATCATGGCGTTATACGCAATTTATGTATGAATCGTTATTGATGTTATCTTTGTTTCATAGTTTATTTCATGGATTGAATTGATATTGACAAATACGATTCTAATCTCGATCTAAGATAACATCTATTAAACCCTAAATGCTAGACATAGATTTAGGTTTAATATTCACAAAAGTATCAAATCTTAATGCTACCGTATTGTTTAATAGGCTGAGAAATCGTCAATTAAACCATAAGGTAGAAATCTCATCAAAGTTTAGACATGAACTTTGTTTGTAAGCGATACATGATAATATTGAAACATGCCTAAATTGTGTATAACTGATTTGTGATATACATATTGAATCGGTGGATGAACACCAAATTCCCAACAAGTCTATTCCTCTGAAAACTATCTTCTTTTATCATACGCATTTACTTTTCGTAATTTACAAACCAAACATCTTGAAACTTTTATTTAGAATCATAGAGAATATTGAACGGTCTTGATATCGCTCCAATCCCTGTGGATACGATAAAAACAAATACTTACATTTGATTGTACTCAACATCATTCCTCTTAGATCAGAAAGAGGTCTTTCTACATGATCTTCTTTAGGGACCTAATCATTCCTTGTTGTGCAACCTCATGAAGGATGCGAAGTATTGGAGTGAGAGACACGACCTTCTAGCCAGATTTGTTGAGCACGCACTGAAGGACTTGCCAGGGTTGTTGAGGGATGCATATGCTGATGTGCCGTCGCACAAAACTCCTTGTTGTAGCCCAAAAGGCAGATATTTGATTTGTACTTGACTTGTACTTCTTTCCTTTGTTGAATGAATGGAGTTTCTTATCTTTGCACCTTTACTTGTATGCTTTATGATTATTGTTAACAAAGATAAGTTTACGAATTCCTGGAATATAAAACTTTATTTTTGCATGCATTGCATACATTCATGCACACATATGCATGCACTTCATCCGGAAAATAAAATGCTTACATTATCTGTCTCTGCCCTGTAGCGAGACGACGACTCTACATCACTATTTCACTCGCTCAAGCAAAACTAAGATCATGGCAGATTTCGAAGCTGAGAACGCCGCTTACAAGGAAACTTTGGCTCAATTTCAAGGTCAGAAGGACCAGTTCCAGACTAACATGGACGTTATCATGGAGTTTCTTCGTGCTTAGAAGGACGTCGCTGGTGCTACTTCTGTTGTTGCAACTGTTGTCACTCTTGTGGTGATTTCTCCTCCTATTGTTACTGTTTCTTCTGTTGTTGAAGTGTCAGTTAAGACTGTTGTTCAACCTACTATTAACTTTCCAAGCTCTCAATCTGGTCTAAATCGGATGCCTGCTACTTTTCCTTGGGGAATGCCCCCGAATTTCACTCCTCAGATCACCGGTGGTAGTGCCTTTGTGCCGTATCAACCTTTTGTTGCACCCATCTCCAATGGGAATTTTGTTGCTTACCCATGGGGAATGCCTACTCCCGTCCCACCTCCTGCAGTGAATCATGATGATCATGAAATTCCTTAGGCGAAGACTCGCCAGACTTCTGTGTCTACTGATATTGAGACTTCTGATGAAGATGAACATGTTTACAGAGGTCCTCTGATTCATGTCCCGATTTTGTCTCAATCGGCCCAAACTGATGTTCAGAATGTTCATTCAGGAATGCTTTATCCTGGGGCATCCTCAGCTGCAGTGGTACATCCTCCGGGTTATCAGTATGGTTTTCAGATGGGTCCGAATTTTGGTCAGATGGTGAATCCTGGGCTGGTATATCCGTCTCAGTTTGCTTCTCCGCAAGTGCCTGCTCCAGCTGCATCACAACTTCCTAATCCAGAGACTCTTGTCAGATCTGCTGATGATAACAGACCTACTGATTACAAGTTGTTGGATGAATAGATTAGAGCTATCAAAGGTTATTCTGCTTTTGGCACGGATGCCAAAGACTTGTGTTTGGTTCCCAATGTTGTTCTGCCGCAAAAATTCAAGATTCCAGAGCTGCCAACGTACAAAGGTTTGAGCTGTCCTCACAGTCATGTGACAATGTACTGTAGGAAGATGGCATCCTACATTGACAATGATGAGCTGCTAGTGCATTGCTTCCAAGATAGCTTGTTTGAAGCTTCTTTGGATTGGTACATGGGTTTAGAGCGTAGCAAGATTCACTCGTGGAGGGACCTATCTGAAGCTTTCGTGAAACAATACAAGTATAATCTTGATTTGGCTCCTACCAGATTGCAATTACAGAATCAGTCCTAGCTCACAACCGAAACATTTAAAGAATACGCGCAAAGATGGCACGAGATGGCCTCTCGTGTGCGACCTACTCTTTCTGACACGGAGTTGGTCGATATCTTTGTGGGTACTTTACAAGGGTTGTACTACGAGTAAATGGTGGTCAGTTCTTCTTTGAACTTTGTTGATGTTGTGACCATTGGTGAAAGAATTGAGAACGGTTTGAAAATTGGTACGATTGCTGGTTCTGCGAGTCAACAGTCAACCAATAAGAAACCTCAGAGCAGTCATTCGAAGAAGAAAGAAGGTGAGGCGAATGTGGTGATGGAAAAAACCCCTCATCAGTATCAGGCAGCTATGGCTCCCATGCCATACTATCCGTATCCTTACATCACCGCTGCCTAGTATCAACAACCGCCATATCAATATCATCTACAGCAACCTGCTCAGAATTCTCATAAGCAACAACCGCAACGTCAACAATCTCAACAAAATAAAGGTAATCAGTAAAATAGAAAAAAACAACAATAATCAGAACAATCACAAGCGTCCAAATTTTGAAAAAGTTCCTGTGCCATATACTGAGTTGTTTCCTTATCTGGTTCATCAAGGGACAATTGTTCCAAAAGAGATCGCACCTGCAATTCCTCCATTCAATCCGAAGCATAATCCAAATGTATCTTGTGCTTACCATTCTGGGTACATAGGACATGCAACCAAAGATTGCATTGTTTTAAAGACCAAGGTTCAAGAGCTTATTGATCGGAAAATTTTGACAATTGCTGAAGATCATCCTAACATATAGACTAATCCTTTGCCTAATCATGGTGGATCAGGGGTTAACATGGTCGAAGACAATCAAGGGGCTGAGTTGATCATGGATGTCGACAAAGTGAAAACTCCGATGACTGTTGTGTTCAAGAAGTTAGGTGAGCAAGGGTTATTAAAAGGTCTTCATGGTAAATGCCAGATTTGTGATGACAATCCTAATCAGTGCCGAAGGTTGAAAGGTTGTGTTCAGATCTTGATGAACTGAGGTGTGGTTTAGTTCGCTAGATCCAAGTCTGTGGATGAGGTAGCTACCATTGAGCCATTCATGATCATATACAGGAAAGTTCCAGTGGAAGCTCCTAAGAAGAAGATACAACTTATCACTATTTGTGGGCCGAAGCCTTTCCCGTATCAAAATTCAAAAGAGGTACCTTGGAAGTACAGTTCTACCGTGTTTTCCGGGGGTCGAGAAATTCAGTTCTTTGAATCTGAGATCGTGAATGTAACACCGGAGGCATAACTTGTAGTGGGCGAGTGTTTGCTCCAAAGGTCACATCTAAGCCAGTGCAAGTTCCAATTGTTGTTCCTCCCAAGGAGAAATTTGCTTCAACAACCCCTGTTGTGCAACAAGGGGCGTCTACCGCTACATCAGTGCCAGTCACTCCGTCTGAAGATGTTACAAAAAGTAAAAAAGCGATTGATGATCAAGAATTTCTCAAGCTGATCAAGAAAAGTGATTTTAAGATTGTGGATCAGTTGGGGCAAACTCCCTAAAAAATCTCAATCTTATCCTTGCTCATGAGTTCACCCGCGTACAGATTGGCTTTGCTGAAGGTTTTAAATGCTGCTCATGTAATGTACCCGTAGAGAAGTTTGATGATATGGTTACAAACATAACTGCAAGTCGGTATTTGGGTTTCAACGAGTCAGAGTTGCCTCCTAAAGAGACTGCACACAATCGAGCATTACACATATCAGTGATTTGTACATACATTTTGTTATATCGTGTCCTTGTGGATACCGGTTCTTCTCTCAACGTGATGCCTAAGGGCACGTTGAGTCAACTACTGGTGGAAGGGAGCGAGATGAGGTCAGGCGCTTTAATTGTCAGAGCCTTTATGGTGCTAGAAGACAAGTTATTGGTGAAATGGATATGCCCATTAAGATCGGACCGCATTTATTTACCATTACTTTTCAAATGATGGATGTCAATCCTACATACAACTGCTTATTGGGCTGACCTTGGATTCATGCCGCAGGGGTAGTTACTTCCATATTGCATCAGAAACTAAAATTCATGATTGACGATCAGCTGGTCATCGTTTGCGGTGAAGAAGATTTGCTAGTAAGCGAGTTATCATCCTTCTGATACGTCGAGACCGATGAAGGCATAGCTGAGATGTCATTGCAGTGTCTTGAGTTTGAAGATGTAAGCTCCAATTCAACTAGTCAAAGTAGATCACCAAAAATGACCTTGTCATCTTCCCAGAGTGCTAAAGAGACCATTGAGAGAGGTGCCTTGCCTGGCTGAGGGCATGTTTTGGATGTGGTAGAAAAGAATAATCGTTTTGGATTGGGTTACCGTCCTGGTCGACAATCTAGCTCACGTGGTCAGAAGCAATGCAATTTGATTAAGTTCAGTAGCGCGGGTTTTCAGAAAGGTGACATCGTGGCAGCCATTGATGATGTTGGTCCTAGCAACCAAAGTGCAAGTTTTATACGCAAGTGTCCGCCTGGCTTCAAGCTCAACAATTGGACATCTACTGTAATTCCAGTGGTTTTTCCTACAAACATGTAATGCATTTTGCTTTCTTGTTCCCTCGTCCTCGCCCAAGACGAGTGGATAGCTTGTAAAGGGTCTCCCGCTTTTGCAATATTATGTGATCAATGAATAAAAGTTTTCTTTGCATTCAAAATCATGCTCTATTTTCTTTCTTTGTTTTACCTTTTCACAAACAAATGGCAAAAGTTTCTTTTATTTTTCATCATTCAAAATAGCTCATTCTAAACAAATTCATAAACATGCAGAACAAACAAATGCATTGATAATAACATGACAAACATCCATTGTAATTCTGGGATTCCAATCAACCAAGCCAAAGAAGATGGTGAGGAAGATTGTGAATTATCGGCTGAACTAGCAAGGTTCCTTGAGCACGAGCAGAAAGAGATTCAGCCGCACAAAGAGCCAGTGGAAGTTGTCAATCTTGGTACTGATGATGTCAGAAGAGAAGCCAAGGTTGGCGCATCCCTCGCTAAGTATGTACACCCAGAGTTGGTCAAGTTATTGAGATAGTATGTTGATATATTCGTCTGGTCTTATCAAGATATGCCTGGGTTGGATACCAACATCGTTGAGCATCACTGTCAAATAGAAACTCAGAAGGACTAGACCTGGGATGGCACTTAAACTCAAAGAAAAGGTAAAGAAACAACTTGATGCTGGATTCCTAGCCACTTCCGAATATCCTGAATGGATTGCTAACATCGTCCCAGTTCCAAAGAAAGATGGGAAAGTCAGAATGTGTGTGGATTATCGAGATCTCAATAAGGGAAGCCCGAAAGATGATTTTCCTCTGCCTTATATTGATGTCTTGGTAGACAACACTCCGCAATTCTCCATTTTCTCATTCATGGATGGTTTCTCAGGATATAATCAGATCAGAATGTCTCTAGCTGACATGGAGAAGACCACTTTCATCACGCCTTGGGGTACATATTGCTGCAAAGTCATGCCATTCGATTTGAAGAATGCAGGGGAAACATACCAACGTGCCATGACAACCCTCCTTCACAATATGATCCATAAAGAGATTGAGGTTTATATGGACGATATGATTGCAAGTCCAGAACTGAAGATGATCACCCGGTCCATCTGGAGAAATTATTTGACAGACTCTGAAAGTTCAGACTACGGTTGAATCCTGCAAAGTGCACCTTCGGAGTTCGATCTGGTAAACTGTTGGGCTTTATTGTGAGCCAAAAGGGCATTGAGGTCGATCTTGACAAGGTTCAAGTTGTTCAGAACATGCCGCCTCCCAAAATAGAAAAAGAAGTCTATGGCTTTCTAGGCAGACTTAATTACATCTCAAGATTCATTTCTCACTTGACGGCTACCTGTGAACCAATATTCAAATTACTAAGAAAAAATCAATTGGTTGAATGGAACAATGATTGTCATGAAGCTTTTGACAAGATAAAAAAATATTTGCAAGAACCACCGATCTTAGTACCGCCGATTCCTGTTAGGCCTTTAATTATGTATCTCACCGTCCTCGATGAATCAATGGGCTGTGTATTGGGTCAGCATGATGACACTGGCAGAAAAGAACATGCAATTTACTATTTGAGCAAGAAGTTCACCAATTGTGAGACGAGATACTCACTCTTGGAGAAAACTTGTTGTGCTCTGGTCTGGGCTGCTCGACACCTAAGACAATACATGATTTGCCATACTACTTTATTAATATCCAAAATGGAACCGATAAAGTACATATTCGAAAAGCCTGCTGTCTCTAGAAGGATTGCTCGGTGGCAGATGCTGTTAACTGAGTATCATATCCAACATGTTACCCAAAAAGCAATAAAAGGAGCGTCTTGTCTGACTACCTTGCTCATCAACCTGTGGAGGGTTATTAATAAATAAAGTTTGACGTTCCCAATAAGGATGTTCTATTTATCAGAGATTATGAGACTCTAGACCCTGACATAGGACCCGAACCAGAGGCGCGATGGACGCTCCTGTTCGATGGTGCCTCCGATGCTAAAGGTCGTGGAATTAGTGTTATCCTCATCTCTCCAACATGTTTTCATATTCCCTTCACCTCCAGATTATGCTTCGCATGCACCAACAATACGGCTGAGTACGAAGCATGTATCTACGGTATTGAAGCGACAATTGACATGAGAATCAAGATTCTTGAGGTCTATGGAGATTCTGCTTTGGTTATTGGCCAAGTCAGAGGGAACTCTGTAACTTGGGATTCCAAGCTGGTTTTGTACCAAAAGCACATCGCGAAATTGATTCCCTACTTTGATGAAATCTCTTTTCATCATATTCCCAGGGAGGAAAATCAACTAGCTGATGCTCTTGCCACCATGGCATCCATGTTCAAGGTCAAGTGGAAGAATGAAGCTCCTACCATCTGCATTGGTCATTTGAGCAAACCAGCACACTGTTGAGCAATTGAGGACGAGTATGATGACAAGCCTTGGTTCTACGACATCAAAAGATATCTGGAAAAATAGGAATATCCCAAGGGTATCACTATCACTAATAAGAAAGCTCTTAGATGGCTTTGCGCCAAATTCTTCTTGAGTGGTGGTGTACTGTACAAGAGGAATTATGATTCTATGTTGCTCAGATGCATGGATAGACACGAAGCAGACACGATCATAAAGTCCATACACGAGGGCTGTGAGGGTGTACATGCCAAAGGGTATGCCATGGTAAAAAAGATCATTCGAGCTGGCTATTACTGGACAACAATGGAGGTCGATTGTTACAACTTTGCCAAAAGATGTCACAAGTGTCAAATCTATGGTGACAAGATTCATGTGCCTCCAACTCCATTGAATGTTTTAACTTTTCCTTGGCCCTTCTCTACGTGGGGTATCTATATGATTGGGATGATTGAACCGAAGGCTTTCAACAGTTATCGCTTTCATTCTAGTTGCCATCGACTATTTCACCAAGTGGGTTAAAGCTGCTTCTTACACCAACGTTACACGACAAGTGGTTGCCACATTTATCAAGAAAGAGATAATATGTCACTATGGTATTCCTAGCAGTATTATCATTGATAATTCAAGCAACCTAAACAACAAGATGATGAAGGAGTTGTGTCAAGAATTCAAGATCGAGCACCACAAATCTTCACCATATCGGCCCTAGATGAATTGTGTCATCGAAGCAGCAAACAAAAACATCAAGAGGATTGTACAGAAGATGGTCAAAACTTACAAGGATTGGCATGAAATGCTTCCCTTTGCACTACATGGCTACAGAACGTCAATTTGCACTTCAACTGGGGCAACTTCGTATTCATTTGTGTATGGTATGGAGGTTGTTTTTCCCATTGAATTCGAAATTCCTTCGCTAAGAATCATCTTGGAAGCTGATCTTGATGAAGCTGAATGGGTCCAACCCAGACACGACCAACTGAATCTCATCGAAGAAAAGCGCCTGACATCCGTTTTCCATGGTCAATTGTATCAGAGACGCCTCAAGCGAGCTTTTGACAAGAAAGTTCTCCCTTGAACATTTCAAGAAGGCGAACTCGTGCTCAAGAGATATTCGCCTGTTCACTCGGATCCACGCGGCAAGTGGACTCCCAACTACGAAGGACCCTTTGTTGTCAAGAAGGCCTTCTCAGGCGGAGCCCTGATCCTCACCACCATGGACGGGGAGGAGTTGCCATCGCCCGTGAACTCCGATGCAGTCAAAAAATATTATGCCTGAAAAATAAAATGAATAAAGAGCCCGTTAGATTAACATCCCCAAGGACAATCTAGGCAAAAATGGGCATCCCGATGGACCAAAAAAAGAAATGTCCATGCAAAAGTTAGGGACAATGCAAAAAAAAACAATAATAACCATTTAAGTTGAAAACCTGAAAGGGCGACTTAGGCAAAAATTAGGGATAAAGGCATTTGACTGCGAACACTTGTGCCTCTCTTCATCATAGTTAGATCTCAGACGGTAACAGAGCATTCAAATCACCGTCAACTAGGGCAATGCGTTGGAACCTAGACTTATAGTGGATGGTAGCCAATGTTGTAATCAATGCAAATCACGTTTTCCCATTGCCATTTACTTTTGTTTTCAATTTTACTGCAAATTTCCTCATCAAGAATTTTTGCATCCTTGTACACATCTTATGTACAAATATTTTTCATATTCAATAAAATTCATCATTTGATTTCTCAATTGTCTCTTTTCAGTATTTTGTTTGCAAAGTAAACGATTATTTGTGATCAGATAATACTGTAAAGCGTTGAGAATAATAAAAAGATAAATCAACAGAGAAAGCATTATGCATTTCATGCCTTACCAGAAATCCCTAAAGGATGATCGGTAATTTCCATTGCACGCCCGATCCCAGGCAAGCACCATTATGGTTCTCTGGAAAGGTTGTTTACCTTTCCTTTCCCCAGCAGAGCCATAATTTCCCAGGAAAACACTAGAATGGTTCTTTGGAATGGTTGCTTACCTTTCCTCTCCCCAGCAGATCCATAATTTTGCCAGCAGAACTAAGCTTAATCCCAAAGCAAAGACATGTTCGCTCTCTTGTCCCCAGCAAGAGTTCTTGGCAAGGGTCGTGCAACATTTCCAATAGGTCGAAAACATAATTCCCCAACAGCGGTGTCTTTCGGTTTCCTGTTTTCCCCTAAGTAGTGAAGATCGTCCAGACCTTGGAATTCCCCTAAGCTGAGTGAGTCAAGGTTAGAAGATCGTCCAAATTGCAATTTTGTTGATAGCTTGGAAATCGGAGATTTCTAGGTTCGATCCCCAGATAAAGTCAGCCGTGGTTGGAAGGTCATCCTGGTTCCTTCATCCCCAGCAATAATAATGGTAGTAGCTTGGAAATCCAAGACTTTTGGTTTCTTCCCCAACGGAGTCGTTGCCATTCGTGGATTTCTTTCCTCAGCTGAGGATGTCGAGTTCATTTTGCTACAATCTCTGCCTAACCACAGCACAATACCTTAACTAGCACCGTTGCATAACATGATATCGAGCATCATGTAGGATCACATATACATAACATATGCATTTAGCATACCCCCTTTGCCTGATGCATCTCCCAGCAGATATTCAGCCAAACTTCTTACACCCTAAAAACTCTTCTTTTGTCGTCGTCGGCCAAATTCTTGAGCTACTCTTTTTATTTAATCCCCTTCTACATCGAATCATCGAAAAGCTGGTGCAATTCGAACATTCAGGTCCAAGAGGATTAAATATGGGCAGCTGTCGTAACCCGAAATTTGACCTCCCCTTTTGCCTTTTGCATAAGCATGTGCATTCGCATCGCTGGTATATGCACTCGCATTTTTCTCTGTGTTTTTTGCTGCATGAATATTCAGGTTTTCAAAGCCCGATTAATCATACCTTCACAAGGTTATCATATCATCAAAATATAAAGGTTTCCATGCCTATTCATCAAAGCAAAAAGTTGAAAATCGGTATCTTGGTCATAACACATTTTTTCAGGCAAATTGGGCAAGTTTTGGCTGTGTTAATCGATTTACCATTTGCTAGTGCAAAATGGTTAATCGATTAACCATTGTATTTTGGCAGATTCTGCTGCATTTTCATGACAGTAACTTTTCCTTTACTATTTTGGGGTCTCCTTGGTGCTAGTATTGTGTGGAATATTCTAGACATTTCTAGACATTTCAAGACCTTTCAAGACACTTCAATGCATTTATTCCAATACATCACTTTTAATCAAGACTACCATGTAACTTCATTTCCAAGCATGAGGACCATTTAATTTAGACTTGCATTGGGATTGCTCCACTGAGTTAACCAACTAACTAACTGAGTCAACTTCTGACTCAGTGAGTTAAGTGTAACTAACTCCAAAGCACACTTCAAAGCACATTCCAAACCTAGCCTACTCCAAAGCTAGCCTCTATATAAAGAAACCTTCACATTTGTGGAGGGGGGATCCAAAAACCTTCATCATTTTTCATAATTCTTCACTCTTCACTCTCTCATTTATCTCAATTCCCTCTGCATTTTCTGCAACATTTTCACATTCATCTTCATCTTCTTCCCCAAACCATACTAGAGCTCAATTCCACCATTGAAGAGTAGCAAATTTCACATTGAAATTGCTTTCTCTTGAGCTTAAACCTCCATCACAATGCATCTCTTCTTAGATCTCTGCAATTACAGCAACTTCCACTTTAATTCAAGTGTTCGATTCAATAGTTTCGGTGCAAATTCGATTTCGGAGCTTCGTATTTTGATCGGTTTCGCTATAATTTAAGCACAAGCTTGGAATTCTCTGGTCTTCTTAGCTTCTTCTCACCACATTTTATTCACAACAGTCATCAAGGCAATTCTCCGCCTTGTAGGTTGGTAATTCTTGCTCAATCTACTGTTTTGATCACTTGCGCGCATTTACGATGTAGTTTTGATAGTTTTTTAGTTTTGATTAATCATGTGATTGTTTGATCTTTGATCTCCATGTTTAATGCTTCCAATTGATTATTAATTACTTCTACTTGATGTGATTTTCGTGTGCAAATACATTCCATAACATGTGGATGTTTGGATAAGTGATTAATTGCTGGAAGTGCTTTTGAAAACTGATTTTCAGCCACTATCTCAGGGTTAATCGATTAACCATTTGCTAGTGTAAAATGGTTAATCGATTAACACCTCTGTTTTCAACAAAATTCTGCTATTTTTTAAGGGTTAAACGATTAACCACTTTGCACTAGCAAATGGTTAACCGATTAACACTGAACCAGAATGCCATTTTTGCCTATTTTCAAGCTTGTTTGATCTCCTTTCCTCATTTAACTTCCATGGCTTGATATGCTTGATATTAGTGGATGTTTTATGAGTTGTTTAACCCCTGTTTGAAGCATGTTTGCAAACCTTCGATGCACGATTTGTCGATTCTTGGAATTGTTTGCATTCTTGACATTACATGAGCATGTAGATTCTTGCACACCTTTGTTCACATGATAACATAATTTGTGGTGCATGCTAATTGACATTCGGTACTGCCTTCCAATTTCATCCTTGATTATATTAAGTTTGTTCTTCATTGAGCAAGTTTAATCTTGTATAATCAATAATCCACACGTTGCCTTGACGATCTTCCGATCCGTTTGAAAGATTGTTGGCTTGATCATTTCCCTTAATCGATTGGTCAAAACCTTGTTTCGATTAGTCAATCTCCCCTTACTTTGCTCTCTAGGATCCTTTAGAGCTTTTTTTCTCTTAATCCCCTGCTGAGCCGGAGGTCTGCACGACGCACTGGAGCACTGGACAAATTGGCGCTGTTACTTTGTCGGTTTCAATCTCCGCATTATATTCTTGTGCTAGAGAAGGGATGAGAATGGAGCATTCCTACACTCAGCTTGATTATTTTGGGTAGGGGATGAATGACCATGTGCCTGGAATAATCGTCTCTATCTCCAGACTGTAGTGTTCTCATTCCCCAGTCGAGTCGATCCTTGATCACTCTTGCCCCTTTCAATCTCTCTTTTTTATCAATCACAATTTCCTTGGTTAAAGATCTTTGTCACTTTAGGTGAGCAACCTCCTCTTAGTTCAACACCCTCTCTTTCGGTCAATTGTTGCTTGCTTGATCCCCCATCAAAGTCTTAAATCTTTTTCTTTGGTTAATCACAGTCATTCTGTTAAAACCAATTCTTTTTCCCCAGTAGTCGCAATCTTTTTCTTCAATTAATCCCAGTCTATCTATTAAATATTGGATCCCTAGCGGAGTTCGCAACCTTCTCTTGGTTCCTCTCCTTTTGATTGGTTAACCACTGCCTGTCAGTTAAAACACCAATTTGCATATTTTCTCAGTTAACCACAGTCTATCTGTTAACATACTGAGCTTCTTTTGAGTTAATTACCTTCTCCTGGTTAATTACTCATTTCTTTTCAGTTAATAACAGTCTTTCTATTAACACCGATTCCCTAGTGGGTCATAACCTTCGCTTGGTTCCACACTCGTCCTTTGGGTCACAACCTTCGCTTGGTTCCATACCCGTCCTTTTTGTCACAACCTTTGCTTGGACCCACACCTGTCCTTTGGGTCACAACCTTCGCTTGGTTCCACACTTGTTCATCGGTTAACCAATGTTTAATTGATCAGTTAATACCAAAATCCCTTCAGAGTCAAACACCTTCTCTAGGTTCGCTACTCTCTCCTTTTGGTTTATCACAGCCTGCCTGTTGACACCAAACCCTTTTTTCCCCACAGAGCCTTAATCTCTTTCTTTGATTAACCACTGCCAGTCAGTTAACATACCGAATCTTTATTCTCTTGGTTTCGACAGTATTCCCTCTGTTTACTCCCCAGGAAGTCACTATTATTCTTTTGCTCCTTTATCTTCTTGGTTTTGACACCATTCTTTCACTTTATCCTCAGCAGAGTTGTTATTATCCATGTGTCTTTCATTTTTGGTTTTGACACCAATTCTTTTTCTTTTCCCAATGGAATCTTTTTATTTCTTTTGCTATTGGTTTTAACATCGTTTTCCTTTTTCTTTTCTGTCTCTGTTTCCCTAACTACGTAGGCTCTGAATTCCTCATTGCACTATGTGGATACTTAGGCACAAGATTGCGAAATCTTGGAGAGCCACCCTCCACCTTCTTCTCTTCCCTGGTTCCCTGAACTACGGAGCTTTGATATCCTAATTGCACTATAAGAGTACGTAGGCATGAGGGACCTAATCCTCTGCGAGCACTTTCTTTCTTTTTCTCTTTTATCTTCTCTCTCCTCCCTTTTTTTAGCTAGAAACCTTTAGATAGATAACCCATCCAAGCCTAGAAGCAAGCGAAATGGTTTCTGTCGAGTACGATAGATGCGTAAGGTGATAGTACCTTCCTTTCGCATAACCGACCCCCTTACCCGTTTCTCTTCCCCTTGGGTTTTATCGATATTCTCCCTGTCCTTTGGGACTAAATAAAGTTTGGTGGCGACTCTGTTGTATCTTTGAGTGTACGATTCACTCAGGTATAATTCTGCTAGCTTCACTCTCCACCACCACTAGTCCTCAGAATCTTTAGCTTTCGACCACTTTATCTTTCGAACATAAATTTAAATTTGGCAAATACCTCGATCACTTCACTTTTCTTCTTGATCAGGTAAGTCCACAGTTTTTGACTGAAATCATCTATGAACGTGACAAAGTATGTGTTGCCTCTAATCGAATCCACCTGGATAGGACCATATACATCAGAGTATATGACTTCAAGAATTTCCTTAGACCTGCTTCCTGCATCCTTGCTGAAGCTATTCTTGTGTTGTTTCACCTGAACACATTCTTCACACACTTCACTTGGAATGTCGATTTCTGGTAATCCTGAAACCATATTTCTTATCTTCAAATCTCTGATGTCTTTGAAGTTGAGATGACCAAGTCGATAATGTCATATCCATTCATCTCTACTGGCTGCAGTTACAAGGCACTTATGCTCCATCACATTAAGTTCAATCTTGAAGGTCATATTCTGAGACATTGAAGCCTTCAAGATCAACATACCACCTCCGTCGAGACCTTTCATCATATTGTCTTTGATCTACACCTTGTAGTTCTTTTCGAACAGCTACCCTATACTGAGCAAATTACTCTTCATGCCTGGTATGTACAACACATTAGAAATTATTGACCTTTTGCCATCCTTTCTCATAATCAGAACATCACCAATACCTTCAGCTGCTAGAGTATTGTCATTTGCAAATTTCACCATTTTTTTCATTGAGGGCTTCATGTTGACAAACCAATCTTTCCTTCCAGGCATGTGTGATGAGCATCCTGAGTCCAAGTACCACCGATCTTGGAATCTTTCTTTATCTCTTCTTCTTCATGTTTTGCCAGCTTTGCATCAGTTTCTTGATTCTTCTTCTTTTCTGGACAATCACTAAAATAGTGGTAATACTTCTGACAATTGAAACACTGAATGTGACTTTTGTCAGGTTTTCGACCACCACCTCTTCCTCTACCTACAACACCACCTCTTTGGTTGCCTTGGTTCCAGGGTTTTCTCTGATTCGACCAGTTTCCTTCCTGTTGATTTCGACCAGTCGAATTATTGTAGCCTCCTCTACCTTTGTTGCCATTTCAGCTTCCTTTGCCTTTCTTTTCCTTTTCTGACTGCACCTGCAAAGCATATCACTCTTCGAGTTTCCTGCAGCTCTTTCAGCCATCCTTTGTTCATGAGACCCAAACATCCATTGAAGCTCTTCCTTCGTCAATACTGACAAGTATTTCGACTCTTTTATGGCTATTACCACGTGGTTGAACATTGGAGTCAATGACCTCAAAATCTTTACAACAACTGATCTTGATGTCAACACTTCTCCACATACCTTGATTTGATTCACCAGTTTTGTAACCTTAGTGAAGAAATATGTTATACTTTCATTGTCTTCCATCTGAAGCAATTCATAAGTCCTTTTGTGAGTTTGTAACCTCACCTCTTTCACCTTTTCTTCACCTCCAAACGATTTTCCAAGAATCTCTCAAGCTTCTTTTGCTGATTCTACATCACTAACCTTTTCAAAATTATCTGAATCAACACATTGATGGATTATAAAGAGAGTTTTATAATCTTTCTTCTTTAATTCTTTGTGTGCAGCATTTTCTTGATCCGTCGCGTTTTCTACAAGCGGTGTTACTCATTTCTTCACAAGATCCTAAAGATCTTGATAACCGAAAACCACCTTAATCTGCTTGCACCAATTCTCATAATTATCTTTCTTGAGAATCAGAAGATTCGTCGGAAAGTTCCCGTTTGGATGATTCATCGCCATCATGGTTTTGCTTCCTTGAATCGCAACTGGAGCTCTAGATACCAGATGTTAGAAATCAATTAGAACCTATGGAGAATTTCACTCAATCTTGATCTCATGATTGTTTCCACCCACACAATGACAATGAAAAAAGGTTTAGAAAGAAAGAAAGGAAAATGTTGGAGAAGAAGAAGATGAATATTATGTAGAGCTTCTCTCTGCCCACAAACTGTGGAAACCTTGTTAATATTGCAATTGCAAGTGATTACAAGTTCTTAATTCTAAGTTGTTTACAAAATAAGGGTTTCTCCCTATTTATATATTTAGGTTAGCTTGCATCCCAAGCCAAAGCGCAAAACTATAAAAGCCCAAAATAGCTAACATTACTAAAATAGGCCTAAGTCGAAATCCAATGTGAAACAACCTACTTCGACACACTAATACAACTCGACACACACACATTAGGCTAGTTCGACTAATCCTTGTTTCTGTCGAGCTACACTTCTTCGACACAAGGAATTACAACTCAACAATACAAACTTCTTATTTTTTTATTGAAAATTCAAAGGTCAAAATAATATTTAGAAATATGTACATATATCGTAATTTATGAAATTTATAGAATTATAATAACACATTTCTGTCAATAAAAATACAACGATTGACCAAATGTTCATTTTTTTGCAAAATGAATCATTTATAATAAAGAATTTGTTTTAAAAAAGGAATTTGAGTTTTATAGAAGTATAATAACACATTTCCGTCAATAAAAATATAACATTAAAAATGTAATTAAAATATAATTAATTTGTAATTTTAAATGATTACTATTTAATAAAATGTAAATAAAAATTAAAATATTTAAATATTAATTAACTAAATAAATATATTCAATTAATATATTAAATTAATTTAATATTTAAATATATTGATTGAATATATTTATTTAGTAAATGATTATGATTTAATTTAAATTAATTTAATTAAATATATTAATTAAATATATTTATTTAGTTAATTAATATTTAAATATTTTAATTTTTAATTACATTTCATTAAATAGTAATCATTTAAAATAAAAAATTAATTACATTTTTAATGTTATATTTTTATTGACGGAAATGTCTTATTATAATTCTATGATTCTCAAATTCCTTTTGTAAAACAAATTCTTTAATATAAATGATTCATTTTGCAAAACAAATGAATATTGGGTCAATCGTTGAATTTTAATGATAGAAATGTGTTATTATAATTCTATAAATTTCATAAATTACGATATATGTACATATTCTAAATATTATTTGACCTTTGAATTTTCAATAAAAAAAATAAGAAGTTTGTATTTGAATTTCTAAACTACATATCTCGTATTCGACATTACTGCTATAAATATTGTTATTCTCTTTCACGGTGATTATGTTTTCCAATAATGGCAGAGAACATATGGGCATCTTTCTTTACATCCCCAAACTCAAAGAATGGATCCTCAGAGAACAAATCCCAAAGGTTTTCCCCACCGGTCAATGCAGGGGGGAAAATAGGACACATGGTGTCTCTCCCTAACACGGCTACCAACAACCATTGTGAAAATTCAATGATGCCAGCACGACCACCAAAACCACCATCCTTAGGAGCATATATTCATCTTCCTAGAGAACCAAGGGAGGATCAAAACACAAGGTCTTTTAAGAGGTCTAAGGGTAGGGCATGGGGATCCAAGAACAAGCACAAATCTTCTATTGAGATTGAGGAAGACCCTGATAACATCATGCAATTGATTCATATCAAAGTCTCTGTTGGACAAGATGTTGTGGAGTCTCTTATCAATGTTGCTTTGCGTCATCAAGCTAACATCACAATCTAGGAGGTGCTGGTCTTGTCTCTAATGTTACATTTCACAACTCAGTTTCCCAAGCCCACCCATTCACAATCCCTGGATACTCCCAAATGATATCTATCAATGGAACTTATTTCAATGCCAATTGTGGTCGTGTTCCTTCTAAAGTCATCATTGAACCAATTTATTCCTCTTTTTCTATTTTCTTAACTCATGGTTGTGAGAATGTGTTTGGTGGGATTGTTGTAGGTGAGGTTAAGGCTGCATCTGATATTCTAATCACGGCCACTCTTTCAAAGAAGACTGAGTTCTATAAGGGGGACACCATTAATAGAAGTATTATAAAAGTTGAAGAAGATGACCTGAAAGGCGTTGATGGTAATCATTTTGAACCCGAACACAAAAACACTCATATTATATCTGCTTATGGTGTTACGGGTGCAAATTCAACCTACCTAAATCAACAATTCCTTGCTCCTCCTCCAGTTAATGAGAATGTCATGTCGTGGAACCATGCCACTCATACCGACAATTACTAGATATCAGAGGGAGTATTAAAGGTCTCCCAACTATTGTTTTAGAAGCCTTTTCATTAATGTTTTTAAAAAATAAGCTTAATTTCTTATTGTTATAATTTACATGCCCTCATCATGTTATTCACTCCTCCTCCTTTAGTTTTATGTATCTCGTCTTTTTCTTTTATTTGACATTAATTCACAAAATGTTTTAAATATGTTTTCAAGGTTGTTAATTTTTTTACACACGTCAATTGAATACTGTTTAGGTTATTAACTAATGGGTTATCGAATGGTGGTTAAAAATCTTAACTATACGTGATTTATCTTTCGGTTGGTGGTTTTATTATAGAATTACATTTTATAATATAATACCATGTACAACTTTAAAAGAGGCGGGAGTAAAAGATAAGAAAATTTTAAGATCAAATTGTTTTGAGGGATAATTATTCCTTAGTAACAACAAATTATTCCTTAGTGACATCAAACTGTTTTTGAGGTAATTTATCACTTTGTTTTAACTTTTTTCTTACAAAAAATATTTGTACGAAAAATATCTAATATATATTTTATTTTAACTATTAATCAATAAAAATATCACCAAACATAAAATAAAGTTAATATAGCATGACTATTTTATACTTGCAACTGGAAATAATCTACAATTATTGATGTTATGAAATTAAAAGGTACAATCACACCAAGACCTTTTTGTTGTGAAATCTAATAATATATCAACCATGCCAAGAATATTAATGTGTGGGATTAAGAACAAAAGTAACCAAACTAAATGTTCTCAAGCAAAAAATTAACCTCGCAAACAATGTAAGGCAATCCACAACTAGCAATAGGAAGATAAAAGACGAGTACACAAAGAATTTGTATACCCTGTACAATAAACCAATCAATTTTGGAGGAGAGAGAAGCTCAAGAACATAGTCTATTTTCTATCCAATCAATCAAATTTATACTATAAGAAAATAGTCTCCTAAGTTCCCAAGAATATACCCTATTTTCTATTCAAGTATTTCTTAATCTTCCAACTATCTTATATTAATCACACGAACTCAATATGTTTAAAAATGTTTACTAATTCCCTTATATACCTCCAAATGTCTCCCGAACTCCAAGAATACAATCCAAGAAATTTCTACCTTTGCCTGTCTAACTAGGATGACCACCTCTTGGCTATGTCTTATTCTTTTAACTAACAAAAGTGATAGAAATACATATTTATAAATGCTCAAATCCAAAAGTTACAAAACAAGCAATACACACGACCCATCGCCAAATAGATTTGCTAACCAAACTGACTTAAACCTGCGACCTATAATACCTCAACAAAATACACATCTAGAATAGTATTACATTGAAATATTTAATTGGTATTGATTACATTCATTGTCTAAATGACATCCATAGAGTTACACAAGTTTCTAACGATTACAAAATCTAGTGTGAACATAATGCAGATGTCAACGTATATCCAACAAAAGATGAACAACTGCAGTGAAAACATATGCCAAAATATCAAGGTCTTCAAAGTCTTCAAGCCTTTTCTTTGTCATACCCCAAAATCTACCCTATCCCTTTTATTTTTATTTGCCTTATAGCTCTGCTCATTTACATACATTTGCCTATTGATCATACATTTAGGAGTCATTCATATCATTCATCTGCATTTGCATATTGTGACATTATAAGGTCAAAGGTTCAATAACATTGGATTTAACTGGTTAACTTTAGATTCTCAATGTTGGTTCAATAACATTGGATTTAACTGGTTAACTTTAGATTCTCAATGTATGGACTTCTTGCTCCATGATCATATGATTTTTTGGATTTATTATAATAAATGTTCTTAACTTGGTGGATCAAGTGTACAGTTGCTTTGGGAACAAGTTATCTTGAATTGTTTTGGCTGGTTCATTTGGAAGAAAAAGAGACTTTAGAAAAGAAGAATTGCAAAAATGTTCACATTTAGCTTTGAGTTGAATTTTGGTCAACAAGTCACCATGAAAAGTTGAATCTTGTTGACCATTTTTAATTTATATTGATTCTCCCTTTTAGACTCTTACAATATTAGATGCATCGTTGAAGAAAGAAATTTGAATTGGAAAGATCTCATTCAAAGAGAATTTGATTTCAAATTGAATGAAAAGAGGGAAATTCTTTATTGCTTAGAGTACAAGTCACTACAAGAGTCAATTTACAAGATATAACAAAAAAGAAATCTATTACAAAACCACATCCACTCTAAACCTCACCATGGAAGAGCACTCAGTAGGACCTTTAGTCCCTGCAATATTGAACTGTTAGAGTTTTTCTAGGTTAAAATTAAATCAAAAGTTGCATGGAAAGAAAAGAACACAAGATAAAACTTCAGAACTTTCATTAAAAACACTAAACTTCCAAAGCTTACATATAAATAGTCAGGGTGAATGCTAAAGGGCCACGCCCAAAACAAGGAAACAACATAATAATAATAATAACAAGAAAAATTACTACTAAAGAAACACCCTATTTAATAATAATAATCCTTAAACCAAGATGGATTCTTCTTTTCTCTATTGGGCCTTGGAATTTTCTTATCAATACTCAATGGCCCATTAAGAACCTTGTCCTCAAGGTTCAGTTTTGAGATAACTTGGGTTGTGAAAGAATATGGGTCAGAAGAGGAAAATAATGGGCCAGATGAAGGGAATTGGGTAGGAGCTTGGGAACCCACGTGGGAAATGCTATTGGAGGACAATGGAAAGGGTGCCATGTGAACAGGAATGCTGCACATGGGTGTGGCAGTTGAATTGATTGCTGAATCTTGAGCCTTGTGCTTTTGGAGAGAATCTTGGGAGTGGTTGGAGATAACAGGCTGTATTGTTGCATGAGGGACTTGGGAACCGTGCTTTTTGTCAAAAGCAATTGGGAGAGCAGGCTTTAATGCTTTCTCTTTGTACTTGACATTAAATGGTCCGCCTGGATTAATAGTATAATTACTATTATTAATTTTTTTTTCAATGCAGCATTCCTGTGACCAGCCAGAAAATCAATTCCCACACTCTTCTCATTTACTGCACCGCCTGAATAAATAATAGAATTACTATTATTTATTTTATTCACTGCTGCATTACTTTTACCAGTCGGAAGTGTAGTTCCCACGCCAAAATGCCTTGGGTTGCGTGAAGGCAAAGAGGTAAGGTTGTCACGTGGAGATACCAACGGGTAGAAAGGAGATTTAAAGTGTGAAGCCTCACTCTGTTTCTCATATATAGCGTGTTGGTTCTCCTCAGAGTCATTTTTTAAACTCATTGTCTCTAACACTTTTGCCTTCTTATCTTTCTCTTCTCTAAAATCTCGTCTCACATTCGGCACTGTTGGTTGGAATTCGTGCAGAACCTTATTCAAAGTAACATCTTTAGGTGAAGGAAAAGTAGATAAGTCCTCTTTTGTTGATGAACCAAAATAAGGTCTTAAGAGAGAAACATGAAATACTGGGTGGATGCGTGAGGAGGATGGAAGATCCAGCATATAAGCCACCGCACCAACTCTCTTGATGACTTTAAAAGGTCCAGAAAATCTTTGGGCTAGTTTCTGAGAAACACGGTGGTTAACAGTTTGCTGTCGGTAAGGTTGTAGCTTCAACAAAACCAAATCACCAAGTTTGAACGAAAATTCCACCCGCTTTGTGTTGGCTTGTTTTTCCATCTGTATTCTACTCTTTCTTAAGTTTTCCTTTAACTTACAGATAACTTCTTGTCTCTATTGTACCAAAGCATCCAAAGATGGTTCCTCCGCGTAGCCGTTCACATAATCTTGGATATTTGGAGGGTCTCGCCCATAGAGAGCCTTGAATGGTGTCATCTGAATAGCGGTGTGAAAAGAGGAATTATACCAGAGTTCAGCGAGATGTAAGAACTTGTACCAGTGGCTCGGATAAGTGCTTGCAAAATATCTAAGGTATGTTGCAACTGATCTGTTGACTACTTCCGTTTGACCATCCGTTTCTGGATGGTACGTTGTACTGTATTTTAATGTTGTTCCTTGTGCTTTGAAGAACTCCTTCCAAAAAGTACTTAGTGTAATACCCAAAAACTTGCCCTCTTGTTTATACCAATTCAGTGGCTTATGCTTCACATTCATCTTCATTTTCCAGTAGGTCATAAACTCATATTCATTCATTTGCATTGGGCTCCTGAGGCATGGGATCATGGTTTCTTATCTTTTGTGCAACTTGGGTGGTATTCATCAATCGAAGATGGTGGTTAGGATTCATGTCAAAGGCATCTCGTTACTTATAGTGCAAGCTAATATGGATTTGAGATTGAGGCTGGGAGATTTGTTGAGAATGCGTGTTTGATTTGTCAAGAATTAATATATGGATTTCTTGAAAGCTAAGACACGAGTTCATTAAACCAAGTCCTATTGTCCGCTCACATATCCATTTCTATGTCATTTTCCACATCACTTTCTTCTTGTCCATATTCAATATTCATCTCATAGAACCATTCTTGGTCCGTATCCATGTTTCTAATTTTTCATTATCCATGTTCATTCTTTTCCAAATTAATTATCCATTTTTTAAAACCATTTTTAGTATCCACTTTCAACCATTCCAAATCCATGTTCATTTTCAAATATCCAAATTATTAAACCAATTCCATTTTAAATCCATTTACAAACCATGTCCAATGCATGTGCACAACCATTTCCTTAACCAGAAAAAACCAACAAAGTTTCACAAACCAATTCCTAACAGAATTCATCCAAAAAAAAGGACAGCAGGTCACAACAGCAGTTAAAAAAGAGATTATAACAGATTTTCCTTGAACAATATGACAAGTTCATAAAAGAAAAGGAATTATTTGGCAAAAACTCATAACCGTTTCAGTTACAGGATCCTAACCAAAACTCACTGCCAAAAATTCTATAACAACAAAAACTCCTTCCTAACTGCCATAACCACCCTAACCACTCGCTAACAGCTTCACTTCACCATCAACCTTCATTCACTATCTTGAATTTCCTTTCCAAACCTTCATCATCTTCTTTTCACATCTTCAACCTGCATCAACCATTCTAACAAAAAACCAGAGAAAAAAACTAACTGCTAACAGAAACCGTTGCAATCTCTGGAAGCTCCGTCCTTCGTCTTCAATCTTCAATCTCCACGATCATCAACTCTTCAGCAACCTCGATTCCCACCAGCAGAAGATCACAACACGATTAAACCTCATAACAATGCCATGAACTCCATCTCCGTAACTCGCTCAAGAACAATATCAGCACCACGTCATAGTTGCCATCAATACGCTTCAGTTTTGATCAAATCAAGACCTACTTCATCAACATCAATAATTTGCAACAGAATTCAAGAAAATCCGAAGAAGAAGAGGAGCGGAGTTTAAGGTTGCAACGGTAGACGAAGAAATCGAGCGAAAAATCATAACACGACTTCGTACCTGAACAAGCTTGGAACTCGTTGTAAGTCTTCTTGCCTCACTTGAACAATCGTACGAAATAGTGTTGATTTCGATTTTGCGCCCTCGCTTATTGAGTAAATTTAGATAGGTCGTGATTTGTGTAGAGCGATTGTGAGCGAGCGTGATTCTTGAGTCGCTCGATCGGAAGATTTTGATCCCGCTCTTTGGTTGCGATCTCGAGAAAACTGACTGCGTATTTGGATTTAGGAGCTAATTTGAGTGGGGGTTAGTGTTCAATGTTTTGTGTTTAGGGGTGGTGGATCACTAGAGAAGACGGCGGTGCTGCTGCCATCCACCGTCTTCTCCGGCCAAGTTGAATCCCGATGATGATACATGCATAGAGAGAGAGAGAGATAGAGATGTTTGAGAGAGAGAGAGAGAGAGAGAGAGAGAGAGAGAGATGTTTGAGAGCTTCAATGTTAGGATTCACGTTGTTCATAAAGAGAATGAGGAGATAAGGTTTGGTGGTGGTGGTCCACTCCGGCGGTGACACTTATCACCGTCCGGTAGGACCATCTGGTTAATCTAGTGCGTGTCGTCCCAAGCTTCCTACCATGCACCCCTCCGTTTACTACCCCTTGATGCTCCATCATCATCGCTCGTGTGATCAGAGGGTCCAGATCAGTCAAGATTGTTGACTGAGGGACTACCGTAGACCGCCAGGGCCTCCATATTCCATGGGCCTGTGCGTTATACTAAATGCACCCCCTCCATTTGAGTCCATTATAATATTAAACTAAAAATGCTATGGTCGAACCCCTGCCTTTTCTTGCTTCATTTCTAATTTCTTTCAAAATACACTTATAAATATCAATTTCTAAAAATAGTTTCTTACCTCTGAAAATTTCTGGAAAATTCATGCTGGAATTTGAGGATGTTAATTAATTTTTTATGATTTTTAATTACACTTTTGATTTGATTTGGTAGTTTTTCCATAATTTTGATTAAGAGGTGTTCTTATGGTCTTAACTTTCACAATAGGCTTCATAAATATTTGTTCTCAACTAGTTTTGAGTGGAGCTTTGGTGTGCTACTGACCTATAGAATTAAGGATATCTTAGGGGACTTTGTCCAATTTTCTTGTGAATTTTAGGCCAATTTTAGGTTTACTTGTGATTCTTTCTTTTGCATGCTTAGTGATTGATAATGTGTGCAATTTTGACTTGATTTGAGATGGGTATAAACATGACTTTGAACACTTCTTTTGGCTGTGTTTGGTTACTGGTATTGAGATGATGTGACTCAATTATCTTAATTTTTTGGGACCTATAATCCCCTTTTATGTATGCTTAATCCTATGTTTGTTTGAGTGTTTGATAGAGTTATCTTCTAGGGATTTCGTTGAGGCATTTATGCCATCTTTAAGGGACTCTTAGGACAATTATAGACACTTGTTTGCCCCTTATTTCTTCATGATTCGATGTTAATTTGAGTTGTGATTTGAGGGTGTAACTTCAATTACGTTTCCTTGTTATTACTAACTTGTTTGTTAAGTTGTGCAAAGTATTTCAGGAGAGCTTTCGATCATTAATCATTGGTTGGTTATCCATTTGGTATCCCACTTTATTTGTGGGATACCGCTTCACTTACGATGCGATTTCTCTTTGTCTCTCATTCTTGAGACGTATACATGTATTTATTGTGTTTTGCCTGGATTGCATTTTCATGAAGGTTACTTGTATGGTTGTGTCTGATACACACACTACACGTCAGTTGTGCCTAAGACCTCCAAAGAGGCATCCAATTCCCGTATCCCCTTCTAAGACCTCCAATAAGGCAATTGACGGAAGGTAGGGTTCATAACCGACCCCCGTTATTCTAATTGAGTCGTTCTTAGATCTCATTACACGATTGAAGCTTTGAACATCACCTGCTCCTATTATCGAGTCGGTCAAGTGGAAGGTAGGGTTCGCAACCAACCCCCGCTCATTGTCATTAGCTCACATCGACCGATGTTGACGCTTATGTGATCTCATTCACATCTTTTTTATTGATCTACTTTGATATGTGATATCATTGTATTGATCGTTTAGCTTTTGCTTCCTCATTAGGATACCTATTCTAACTTGTCCAAGTTAGATAGGTTAGAAAACATAACGTAGGACTAACTTTTGCATGATAACATTAAGAACTCATTTAGTCTCCCCTTAGTTGTTTTCTCTTTCCACTTGAGTCTTTCTCTTCTCATCTCAAAACAAAATAAAAAACACTTAATAAATACTACATGTTGAGTGCGCCATGAGCCTTAAGTTCATGGGAAATGGAGAGTGAGGGATTTTCCTTCACTTTCCTAGAGTGTTTAGCAAGCGTCCCATCTTGGGTCGATTTGCGACGCATTCGATCCTATGTCATAGACTTTAGCACGATATATGTTACAAACACAATCAATCAAAACACCTTCTCATAAAAGACAAAAATAAACAACAGCCTTCCTTCGGGATTCTCTTCTTATCTCTCTCACTCTATTCGTAAAGGATGCATCATTTCCGTTCTACCGCAAACAGGTAAACGCGTAAGACTCCCACAATAAGCGGCAACACCTAAACTGCTGGAACGCGAACGTTGGCGTATTCCACTAAAAAACACAAACAAAGCAAAGTCATCCCTAGTGAGGGGAACTACGTCACTCTGATTCTTCATTGGTTAATGGAGATACGTAGGCAGGTGATCGTGCGAGATCTTTACGAGCACAACCTTATTTATCAAACCTTTCTCTTGCCCGCGTGGGATCGAGACTTTTTCACTAAAACAAAACAAAACCGACCTCGTTAGGTCGAACTACGACTGCTCTGACTTCCTTCTTCGCGTTGGATTGAGGATACGTAGACACAGGCGCGACGCCTGGCGAGCAAACTTCCCCCCATAATTCTGTAGTGTCCCGAACTACGTTGACTCTGACTTTCCCGCTCCCGAGGGAATACGTAGGCCTAGGACAATGATGTCCTATCGAGTCACCTTTTCTTTTCTTCCCCCATTTCTCATCTGTTTCCAATTAGCAGTTGAGTTTCAGATAACCCTACACCCTTTGATCGATAACAACAAGCGTGGATCCCATCGAGTACGAAGGACGTGAGGCGGTGCTAATACCTTCCTCTCGCGTAACCGACTCCCGAACCCAGAAGATGGTTGCGACGACCATTTCTTTCCCTTTGTTGAGGTTTTCTTTGATCGTTTCCTTTCCCTGTGTCGGGATAAATAATGTTCGGTGGCGACTCTTCTGTTCTTTTTCGCCGGTTGATTTTCATAGATGCGACAGATGGAGACTCTGCTGGGGAAGATATTGGCCTCTTGCTGGTCCATCCCCTAAGTGAGTCAATCCTCGCGCCTGTTTGTTTTTTATTATAGGGTGTTTATCTGTTTTTCTTTACTCGCTTTATTTATGGCATTATTGCATGTTTATGATTTATTACATTTACTTGCTTTACATTTGTTGTTGCCATATATTATGTGCTGGACTGTGCTGGATTTTTCTGTTTGGTGGGCAGGGTGATCTGAGAGATAAGCCCATTACACAGGCTTGAGTACACACGTAGGATTAGAGTGAAAAGTAGTGCGGCCTACGTAGCGTCTTAGTACGTATGGTTTACATGAAATCCACGCCCAGACGAGGTTTTCTTGGGAGATATTCTGATTTGCGCGTCTTGTGCATTTCGGGGTGTTAACCTTGAAAGCTGTCGAATCTGGTGACCATTCCCGAGGACTCAGTTGAGGCACTCCTCCCGAGGGGTGATAATGGTAGACCAGAAATGACAAACCCATTACGCTTCTTGATCCGAGGACCCGAAACTGAGAACTTGCCATAGGATGACCTTTTGTTTAGGAGAATTAGTGGAGGCGCTCCTCGATTGGCGATAGTACTGTACCCGGAAGGATGAATGTATTATTGCTTCTTGACCTTAGTGCCAGACACTGAGGATCCTTAGTTTTAGTACCCACATGTGAGAATGGGAGGGTGTTTACAGGTTTGCAGGTAACCTTGACCTTCAACCTACCCGGTATTCTGGTTTTCCTATCAGTGTGGACTTATCAGCTTGATATTATGGTATTCTGATTATTCGGATATTCTAGTACTCCGATTATTCCGGTGTTCTGATTATCCCGGTATTCTGATTATGCCGATATTCTGGCATTCTGGTATTCTGATTATGCCGATATTCCGACATTCTGGTATTTTGATTATTCGAATATTCTGGTATTCCGGTATATTCTTCAAAGCATACCTGTGAACTTATTCAGTCGTCAGCAGTGTAATACAGCTATTCAGAATATATGGAAGCTTTGATCCCATGTCTTATTGCATTCATAACATTTCTTTGCATTTTCATACTCATTTGCATAACAGGTGTTTGAAGCTGGTTATTCTCATCCTGATCTAGCTCTCTTCAGAATTTCAGACTTAACTTTTCAAAGAAGCTGGAAGGTGACCATGGATCAAGTCCGAGCAGAGTTGAGGGAAATGCGAAGCCAAATGGGGTAGTTTATAGGGGACATGCAAGCTTTGATTCAAGACCAGAAAACGCTGAAAGAGGAAGTTAATCAACTGAAGACTCAGATGAGCTTGGTTATGGAGGTCGCGAGGAATGTGCTCAGAAAGGATGGCAATCCCGTGCCTGAGGCTGCAGCATAAATTGTCATTCTGCCCCTGCCTGTGGGATCTATCCTAAAGTGTGATTTACCTCGCGGATTTTCTGCACAAACTAGGGTTCCGGAGTTTCCTCATCAGCAGTTACCTCCTGCCTCCCCAAGACAATCCCAAGGCTAAGAAGTACGAACATAAGCTTAAGAAGCCTGACTAACATTTTGATCCACTGCCTATGTCTTATGCCATGTTGTTTCAACAGTTGCTCAAACTGAATCTGGTAGAACCTCGTGCAATGGGTCCCCCTCCAGTAAAGCTCCCAGCTGGATATGATGTTAGTGCCCGGTGTTAATTTCATTCAGGTGGCCCTGGACATCCTATTGAGAGGTGTCGAGCCTTTCATCATAATGTGCAAAATTTGCTCGACGCTGGGATCATTATTTTCACTGCAGACGGTCTGTACGTTAACTGAGGCTTCCCGGGTGAGCACTTGTAACTGCAAAGACACCTTCTGAAGCAAAAAGTCCAGACGGAGCCAAGCCTTCTCAATAATAGCAATCTTTAGCTTCTTTACTGTACTTTCATTTGCATTTTTCATTGTTCGTTAACACTTTGTATACATGTAAAACTTGTTTGATCTTAAATGACAATCATAATACAATAAGCATGTTTTTCTTGAAGTAATCCATTCTTGTTCACTCTTAAATGTTCATGTGCATTGCAATACTGACTTTCTGGCTTCAACTCTTTGAGGGAGGATGATGATTTGAAGACGCAAAAATCTCTAGTTGTATGTTTTTGGATAGAACCCTGTTGAGGATGTACATGCATTGTTTCAAATCCCCAAACACTGGAGAATAAGGGAGATAGACCCTCGTTAACCCATTTGATCCTTGAAGTAGGAGTTTCTTTTCGTATGAAAAAACCCTCATGTCTAACCTAGGGCAGGGTAGGTGTCAGTTAATTTGACCGAGCGTTCAAATTTCAAAAGAAGTGTCCCGTTCGAGGATCAATTACACCTATGGTTATCCTCATCAACCAAGGAGTGAGACAGTTATAACCCTTTCAAACAAGTCAGGCCAACCTGTGTCACACGATTTGTTAAAAAAAAAGAGAATCAAAAGAAAAAGAAAAAGAAAGCCCGCTAAGTCAAAACTTGAAAACAAGTGACTTAGGCAAAAGTTAGGGCATCCCGCTAGACTTCAAAATTGAAAGATTCAAAAAAAGAATCAGTTCAAGAAAAAATTAGGGACCAAAAAAAAAAACAAAAGAACGAAAAGCGAAAATAAGAGGAACAAAAAGGAAAATCCTCGAGCAAAGAACAAGTCTTGTGAATACAGACACAAAGACAAAAGGGGTGACTGTCACTCCGAAAACCGTGTAGGTTCCGTCTATCCTCTTACCATTCATTAACCTTTTTGAAAGGTGAGTGCTCGTGTCGAATTAGCTGAACGTAGGACTGGAGAACATCAAGAAGAGTGGGTGGGTACAAATAAACTTTGAACCTTAAATCCTTTTTTCTAAAAACCGTGAACCAGGCCACGATACAACCCTTAAAAGTCCTAATTGAAACAGGGTTTATTTCGAGAACGTACTCCGATGAGATAATGTTCCTGACTCCCATGAGTGATGCTAAAAGATCTTATTGGTATTGCATGTGCATGCTTTCTTTCATTCAAAAATCAATGTCGTATCCTAAGCAGTGATTCGTTCACATGGCTTTGCGACATCTTTTCAATAAAGACTTCAAGATTAACATGTGTGTTGCATTTGAATAATCATTTTCAGAATAAATATTTTCTGCTTGCATACATTTGTTTGACATCAAAGAAGCTTACATGATGAACATCAATCGAGAAGCTTGATCCTGCCAAGTTGAAATGCTTGAGGACCCCAGAGGACATGTTGCTGAAAGACTATGTGGGGAAAAAGCGTTCCCAGCCAGTTGTGTTAAGATGTAACCAATCTGGGGCAATCGCATTGAGAAATGTCTTCGAGGTTCAGCCAATCTGGGACAATCACGTCGAGATTCGATAAATCTCTCCAAAAGCAGTGTAATCAGGGGCAGTCACACCGAGAAATCTCTTTGAAGTGTAGCCAAGCTGGGGCAGTCAAGTTGAGAAAGTCTTTTCAGAGAGCGGTCAATCATGGGCAGTCACGTCGAGAAATCTCTTTAAAGTTCAGCCAAACTAGGGCAATTATGTCGAGATCCGATAAATCTCTCCACAAGCATGTAATATGGGGCAATCACGTCGAGATTAGGCAAATCTCTCGAAGATCAACCAGTCAGGGGAAAAATCGCTTCAAGGCTCGTATCGAGGTAGGCCACCTCAAGAGCACGAGAAGTTATCCTCATCTAAAAGACAGTTAATCAAAAGCACCTCTTCAAGATTCAGTATATTGGGGCAGAGTATTTCAAATCACTACGAATCATCTCGAGGCAAATTCTTTCATAAACTATGCAGTCTGGGGCAGTTATGTCGAGATCCATAAATCTCTTCGAGAGTTTGAATACCCTGGGGCATTTTGAATGTCGAGTTTTCTGTAAAATCCTCTTGAGATGATTCCTCCCAATAGACCATGTGGTCTGAGGCAAGTGGAGAGTTCGCTTATAATTTGGTATGCAGTTGATCAATAGAAGCGTGAAGCGCCAAAGTAGTTCCTAGCATGGGGTTTCTCTTCCTCAACAAGGTGCCAAAGGGTATCGTTCCCCAGTTAGGTATTAGAATTGCTAGTCGTCCCCGACAGAAATAGCCAAGATGGTATTGTCCTTGGCAAAGTATTCTCCCTAGCGAGAGTCCTAAGGTTTAGTTTCACCAACCGGAGTTGGATTTTCCTTTCTCCAGTAAGAGTTCAAGTCCCCAGACAGGTTATAGATGGTTTGTTCTTGCTCTCCAAGCAGGTGGGCATCCCCAGCAAGAGGCTCGTTTGACCTCTCGTCCTCAATAAAGTCTTTTTATCTAATATAGAAGAGCTAGCATCCTTAGTAGAGCATCGAGAACCTTTCTCCCTAGCAAGAGTGTGAAAATTTGCCTTCCCCAGTCAGATTGGTTTATTACTCCCTATTGAGTGCTTAGAAGTCAACCACATCAGACAAGGTGACATTGCAACTCCAACAGGAGACTTGTTTGGTGTCTCTCCTTCGTAGAGATCCATTTTCCCCATAGAGTCTGGGTGCCTCTTTTCCTCATCAGGACAAGCAGTGTAATTTCGTCAGCAAGGGTATGCTATCACCCCAAGCTGATGAAGGACATTTCCCCAGCAGCAGGTCAAAGGCAATGATATTCCCCGGCAGGTTTGGTATTAGTGACTGCTCACCCAAGCAGAGTTTGGTGTTCATCCTCTCAATGGTTGATCAATGGTGTTTTGACATCCCCGGTAGATTCCAAGTTCAATGGTTATTGGCGCCTTTTCCGTATCAGATCTTTGGGTTCCATCATTATCAGTTGTCATTGTTAGTCCCCAACGGAGTGGAAATTCTCTTCAGGTTTCATCTTCAGCAGAGGTTTGGATCGGGAAGGCCGCTCAATTTGTCCTCCTTAGCGCGGTTTGTGACCTTGAGGACAATCCAATTTGTTATCCCCAACGGAGTTTGTGAGAGCAAGAGTTGTCTCTACAAGTCAATCTATGTTTTGATGATAACAATACATATTTGTGAAAAAACCATTTTATGTTCTAATGTGTGTTGTGTGCAGATTATATTAATAGAAGATATCAGATCCAACAAGCACTAGTCAGATGTGCGTAATTGATAATATGCGAAGTTACTATGTGTAAACAAGTCGTAAGAAGCAAGAACACTTCTGTATCTGATCGTGATCAGTTAGATCCAAGGATGCCGATATTGTTGTTGCAATGCTCTTGTGGATGCTCTCTGAAAGTGGTTGAGATTCTGAAGATTACAAAGCTTCTGAAGAAGAGAACCGAAGTGCTGAAGACTCTCATGACTTGAAGTTCTGAAGGCGGAAGGCTCTGAAGACCAAGTGCAGAAAGACTCTGAAGACTTATGTGTTCTGAAGATTACAGTTCCAAAGGTCAAGTGCTGAAGACTCTGAAGACTGATTCCTAATGGACAAGTTCTGAAGTTTCATAAGACTTGAAGAAATAAAGGATAATGTTCTTAAAGACAAGTGCTGAAGTTCTGAAGACTGATTCCTAATGGACTTCTTCAAATGACTGAAGACTTGACGTATCAGATATCCTGTTAATAAGGCTCTACTCATGCTTCATCAAATTACCATCAGAAGCCTCTGAAGTTTAGAAGTCAAATGTTACCGTTGTGAACAACTGTACACACTGCTCAAGAAGATATCCAGTCACTTCTCCCACAGCAAAAAGGAGATGTGTCAGTACAGCTAATTATTACACAACGTCTTTTTTCCAACAGCCAACAGTACTTCAAACGACTATATTTCTATTGGGCTATTTAAAGGAAAGAGTTCTCGCTTATGAAGGTATCGATTCAGTCCATGAATGGCGAATTGATCAAAGTCATTGTGTGAAGATAGCAACAACGATGAGTTCTCGTTGTAACACTTAAATATCAAAAGCTATCACCATTTACATATGGCCATTTTTGTTGAAGCTCAAAGATCATCAATCAACACAACAACAATGAATTGGTACAGAAGCTGTTGATGAAGAAGACAACATTGAAAATCAGTCAAGTCATCAACCACCTTCTCGTCAGCGCTACATTGAAGATCTTAAGCAAGGAGTTGTTGCTCAAAGCTTGCTCACCCAAGAAGACAAAGAAGAAGAAGATCTACGAGATGTCAATAACTGTAAAATCTTTATACATCTTTGTAGTTTCTTAGGGTAGCAAGGAGTTGTTGCTCATATCTTGCTTAAACACTTATGTGTTCTTTTGTACTTAAACTTAGGAGTAATCTGCTTATGACAAAGCATCTTTGAAATCTCCTGTAAAACTAATTCTTGGTGAATTAGGATTCCTTGAGTGGTCAGTGTGACCGGAGACTCGAGAAGACAATGGCGAGGTGTCATTGTGGGAAAATCCTGAAATAGGGTGAGTAGCGTTATATTCATTGCGATGAATCCCTGAACATCTAGCTGTGAAAGCTTAACAGTAGATCTTGCAAGATTGGAACCTGTAGGTTAATGTTCGTTATATTCATTAAGTTAAATCCCTGAATAGTTCATTGCATGTTAGTCACAGTGCGGCTGTGCAAGTGGTTAGTCACCGGCTATTGCCCGTGCATCTGTAATCGAGATTGATTATAGTGGATTAAGACATTGTGTTCAAGGCGAAATCACCTGAGGAGGGTAGACTGGATTAGCCTTTGTGGTGAACTAGGATATATCGTGTGTCATTTACTCTTATGCTTAATTTCTCTGTTTATGTTTCTATATTAAGTATCAGAACCCTACATAAGCAAGTCAGAACCTTGCAACTCTGATAAGCTTCCGCTCTGCAAGTTCTGAATGATGTACATAGTGTTCAGACTCTCGTTGGTTCTTATACTTCATACAAGGCAAGTCTGAATGTTACTTCGCAAGTCAGAAGCTCTCAACGAACTCTGATGTTATTTCAACTTCTTAACGACAAGAAGCAAAAAGTTGTCAAAAGAGTAAATATACAATTTAAACCCCCATTTCTTGTGTCTTTCTTGCACCTTCAATTGGTATCAGAGCTCTGGTTCTATTATTGATGGATATCAAACACTTAACAGTGTCAGAAAAAGATCCAGATGCGGTGCGTAGGAATACTCTTGGTGAGATTGAAATCCTTTGCACCAAACCAGTCACTCTCTTCACTCTAACTCGCTATAAATAGTTGGACGTTTCCCTTGCATAACTCATCCTCAAATCTAAACTCTTTTTCTGATAAAACTCTCATTTCAACAAGATAACGAACCCTCAAAGAAATGGTCCTACCTTCTTAGGCTGAAAATAAAATTTACATGCTATTTTAGAGAAAAGACCCAACCTCGCTCGTCTAAAAAATGATGGCTTAGAGATAATAAGAAGCATGCAAGCTCAGTCTTGGTAGTGCTATTACTCCCAACTGAATGGTCCAACCTTTACTACTCTTATTAAAGAATTCTGGAATTATGCTAGGGTTAGCACTGATGGAAACATCATCTGGTCTGAGGTTCATTATCACCCCATTGCTATCTCTGTTGCCTCGATAGAGAAAATCATTGGGTGTGTCTCCGGCGGAGTCACGATTGATCACTTTCAATCTAACTTAAGCATGGTGGAGAGATGTAGAATCTTGTTTGATGATTCAGTTCCATACGAACCGAATAATCCTGAGAAACTCCTTCCTACTCCAAAAACTTGGTTCAAATTTTCACTGACCAACCTTCGTCCACGCGCGTCTACGAGAAGCACTATGACTCATGACGACAGAATCTTCGTCTTTCTTCTAACACATCACGTTAGAATAGACCTTCCCAAGACTATCTTTAACCACATGAGACACTCTATCAGAACCTCAAGGAATCAGATGCATGCCTACATTCCATATGGGAGAATAATATCTGAGATAATTTGGAAAGAAAAGGCCTAGGGATTGATCAGCAGGCTCGGACCAGGACCTACGCCAGCCGAAACTAGATGTGAAAGAGTTGATGAAGTGGAAGATTTTGATGATTAAGCTTTAAACCTTAGTGTATCTCAAATTGTTTTGTGTGGTTTTGTGCTGATGGTTCTATATCATTTTAATCAATGAATCAATGATACTTTCTGTTCTATAACCATATCAGTATTAAATCCATAACTTAACATTTTTATCATTCTTTGAGATGCTTACACTGCTTAAATAAAACATTATCATAATCAAATGATGCATTAACATCCCTTAATGATAATGAGATCACAAAAATCCAAAGCTTAGTAGATGCTTCCAGTTCAAGCATAGATCCCTTAGTAATGAGAAAATCTGGACTGAGTTCCATGAATGAATCTCAGAGGATATTGTGAAGAGCAAGAAATTGGCTGTCATTCAAGCAGAAGGAAACCTGCATATCTCAAGAACTGATGATTCTGAAAGCTTACTCTCATCTTCTTCATCATTAGGCTCCTTTTTAGTCTAATCCTTAGGTACCTATCCCCATTAGGACTGTGTTGAACCTTTTAGGATTAAGCTTAACCTATGTTTTATATTTTAAAATCATTTTGTTGTTCTGTGTTATATCAATCCTTCGTATGATTAATGCTTAGTTGATAATATCTTTTGAATTTATTAATATTCACTATCATATTGATCTACATATGCTTAAATGCTCAGATGCTCTATAACTTTTTGATGATGTCAAAAAGTGGGAGAAATATAATATGATTTTGATTGGAAAGAGAAATCTTGAAACAGAAAGAACATAAAGAATGCAAACTCAAACAAGTAATCAATCATATAAAATGCGTTACTACTAACGTTTGTTGTTTGATGTTTATCCGAGGAACTCTGAACAAGTTCACTAGGCATTCTAAGACAGGTTAAGAAAGAAGAACAGAGAAGTTCTTATGAACTGTCGGTCATATGATAGAAGTTGTACACTTCATGAACATGTGTTCAAAATCAGATCTACCCAGTACTGTTCAGAAGTTGAGAACTATCTGAAAGTCAAAGTTTATCTTGATCTCTGTCTCACTTGGTTCAGATGCTGTAAGCTGTCTAAGAATATGAGATTCAGAATGTAAGAATCAGAAGAAGGAAACTCTGAAAGCAGTCAAGACAAAGTCTACATCTCAATATGCTTATTCAGAAGAACTGTGAAAATTAGAAGCCAAAGAACCGTCTAAAGATCTGGATTGAAGATCCAAGAAGAAGAAGTTCTGATGTCTGCCAAAGACTAATTAAGAAGAAAATGATTTGGTATCAGACTAAGTCAACAAGTGGTAATCAGACTCAGTATACACAAAGATTAGTATCAGACTCAGTCTGCAGTAATATCAATCAGAGCTAAGCTGTGAAATGTTTTGTATACCTTCATTGGTATCAATCTCAGCACACGAAGAAAATACCCTTCAAGTGGTATGAAAAGAATTCCTTCAGTTGGAATCAGACACAACATACTCTGGTATAATTCAGTATCAGACTATGATTAAAACATGTGTGATAGTTTCAGAATCAAGCATTGATTGATCACAAAAATTAACCTTTAATTGGTATCTGATCAAAAATCAAGCTTTGATAAACCACTGAGTTGTGACAGTAACAAGGTTCTGAGATGAAGACCTGTGTTAAAAAGTCAAACTCTGAAAAAGTCATGATCTACATTGGTGATTAAAATCTCATATTCCTGAACTACGTTATGAAGATCCCAATATCTGACTCATGGAAATTAGGGGGAGACTACCCTGAAGATTCAAATGTAAAATCCAAAATCTTCACAAAGTCTGAAACTCAGGGGGAGTTTCTTAAAAAGACAGTGTCTGTCTCTGATGAATAGCGAGGCTATGTTATCAGATAAGAACTGATTTGATTGTGCTTAAATGAATCTGCTGAAAAGTAGAAATGCTCAAGATGTCTCTAAAGATTATAAGCTCTGATATGACTACAAAAGGGAACTGAGTTCTGAAGATCTGAAGATCGAAGTTCTGATGAACTAGTCCAGATGCAGAAGGCTTGTGTCTCCTTAAAGACAAGATAGAGAAGTAGTCCTTTTCTATTCTTTGTTCTGGCAACTCGAGTTATTATTCTGTAAGTCTTTGGATCATATAAGATTCTAGATGATCACAGATAAAACTTTGAGGATAACACATTCAGGGGGAGCTGTTGTTCCAGACTCTGAATATGTTTGTTTTGGTGATTACCTTGTATAAAATGTTTAATAAAAATACTTGGTTTTCTCATCATCAAAAAGGGGGAGATTGTGAGAGCAAGAGTTGTTTCTACAAGTCAATCTATGTTTTGATGATAACAACACGTATTTGTGAAAGAACCATTTTTTGTTCTAACGCGTGTTATGTGCAGATAATATTATTAGAAAATATCAGATCCAACAAGCACCAGCCAGATGTGTGTAATTGATAATATGCGAAGTTACTATGTGTAACACAAGTCGCAAGAAGCAAGAACGCTTCTGTATCTGATCGTGATCAGTCAGATCCAAGGATGCCGATATTGTTGTTGCAATGCTCTTGTGGATGCTCTCGGAAAGTGGTCGAGATTCTGAAGATTGCGAAGCTTCTGAAGAAGAGAACCGAAGTGCTGGGACTACCATGACTTAAAGTTCTGAAGGCGGAAGGCTCTGAAGACCAAGTGCAGAAAGACTCTAAAGACTTATGTGTTCTGAAGATTACAGTTCCAAAGGTCAAGTGCTGAAGACTCTGAAGACGGATTCCTAATGGACAAGTTCTGAAGTTTCGGAAGACTTGAAGAAGTAAAGGATAACGTTCTTAAAGACAAGTGCTGAAGTTCTGAAGAATGATTCCTAATGGACTTCTTCAAATGACTGAAGACTTGACGTATCAAATATCATGTTAAGAAGGCTCTACTCATGCTTCATCAAATTACCATTAGAAGCCTCTGAAGTTTGGAAGTCAAATGTTACCGTTGTGAACAACTGTACACACTGCTCAAGAAGATATCCCGTCACTTCTCCCACAGCAAAAAGGAGATGTGTCAGTTCAACTAATTATTACACAACGTCTCTTTTCCAACAGCCAATAGTACTTCAAACGACTATATTTCTACTGGGCTATTTAAAGGAAAAAGTTCTCTCTTTTGAAGGTATCGATTCAGTCCATGAATGTCGAATTGATCAAAGTCATTGTGTGAAGATAGCAATAACGATGAGTTCTCGTTGTAACACTTAAATATCAAAAGTTGTCACCATTTACACATGGCCATTATTGTTGAAGCTCAAAGATCATCATTCAACACAACAACAATGAATTGGTACAGAAGTTGTTGATGAAGAAGACAACATTGAAAATCAGTCAAGTCATCAACCACATTCTCTTCAGCGCTACATTGAAGATCTGAAGCAAGGAGTTATTGCTCAAAGCTTGCTCACCCAAGAAGACGAAGAAGAAGAAGATCTACGAGATGTCAACAACTATAAAATCTTTATACATCTTTGTAGTTTCTTAGGATAGCAAGGAGCTGTTGCTCATATCTTGCTTGAACACTTATGTGTTCTTTTGTACTTAAACTTAGGAGTAATCTGCTTGTTAAGAAGCATCTTTGTAATCTCCTGTAAAACTAATTCTTAGTGAATTAGGATTCCTTGAGTGGTCAGTGTGAGACTCGAGAAGACAATGGCGAGATGTCTTTGTGGGAAAAGCCTGAAATAGGGTCAGTAGCGTTATATTCATTGCGATGAATCCCTGAACGTCTAGTTGTGAAAGCCTAGCAGTAGATCTTGCGAGATTGGAACCTGCAGGTCAATGTTCATTATATTCATTAAGTTGAATCCTTGAATAGTTCATTGCATGTTAGTCACAGTGCGGCTGTGCAAGTGGTTAGTCACCGGCTGTTGCCCGTGCATCTGTAATCGAGATTGATTATAGTGGATTAAGACCTTGTGTTCAAGGCGAAATCACCTAAGAAGGGTGGACTGGATTAGCCTTTGTGGTGAACTAGGATATATCGTGTGTCCTTTACTCTTATGCTTAACGTCTCTGTTTATGTTTCTATATTGAGTATCAGAACCCTACATAAGCAAGTCAGAACCTTGCAAATCTGATAAGCTTCCGCTCTACAAGTTCTGAATGATGTACACAACGTTCAGACTCTCGTTGGTTCTTATGCTTCATACAAGGCAAGTCTGAATATTACTTCGCAAGTTAGAGTTTCTCAACGAACTCTGATGTTACCTCAGCGTCTTAACGACAAGAAGCAAAAAGTTGTCAAAAGAGTAAATACACAATTCAAACCCCCCTTTCTTGTGTCTTTCTTGCACCTTCAATTGGTATCAGAGCTCCGGTTCTATTATTGATGGATATCAAACACTTAACAGTGTCAGAAAAAAGATCCAGATGCGGTGCGTATGAATACTCTGGGTGAGATTGAAATCCACTTACAATTTCTGTAACAGTTCAGAAGATGACTGTGTACAAAATTGTAATCAATCTAAGTACTTGAGCAAATCACTGATTCTGGAAGTTTTGCCGTTGTCAAACAACTAAATCTTTCTCACTTAAGTTTTAATGGAGATTGAAGAATCAACTGATAAGATAGATTCATCAGATAAGAAGTAGTATATGCTGAATGCTTATCTTGGAAGATACGTGTAAATGAACCACGTATTTGCTCAAAGTTGAATCATCAGAAAACAAGAAGTCTTGTTTGCTGAAGATTAATTCTTTATGAGTTTTTGAGATGTTTTCAAGAAACGGATTAGGTCCACCCTTGACTTTCTTGTTTTAAGCTCATTCAGAACTTCTTCATGTAAAGAAGAAAGATTGGTGTTCTATGATTTTGAACTTCAGAGTGAAGTCTGTTGAAGTCATAAAATATGAAGAATTCAAATTCTTAAGAATGATTCAACATCTGAATCTTGAATGATCTAAAGGTTAAAAGATTCAATGAAGAACTGAATATTGTTTTCATGGAGAGCTATGCAGAAAACTGAAAGAATATCCAGGAAGAAGAATGTCAAGGATTCATCAAATGCTTAATCAAGAATGAACTCTTAAGTTTTGTTTGAATCAGCATAACTAAGTTCTGATAACTTGAAATTATCTCTCAGGTGAATCAAATGTTAGTGATCAGATCACTATCTGATAAGTTATTCAGAACCTCTCATGCACTGGAATCAGAAGATGTCAAACCAGACACTTAAGTTTTCTACTTAAAGTTAAAAAGAATTTAAGTTACTGATGTCCTTCAGAAGGAAGAAATCAGTTAACGTTCCGTTCAGAAGTAGATATGCTGGACTATTTCTGTAATAAGAAAGATCATCATTGTGAGATCAAGAAAATATCATGCAAACTATGTTTCATGTTAACCACATGTCTCATGATACTTGGTTCTGAACTAACTCTGTGTGTGTCTGGAAAAACAAAGTCAAATGAAGCTATGAAATGGAAATTGATTCTCTTAGCTCACAATAGTTCATGATTAAGCTAAAAAACTATTGATCTTCTAAAAACCAGAAAGCTTGATGGAAGCTTGCTGTTCTGACAATGAAGATTCAGAATCTCTGATTGGTTGTTCTCAAATGTCAAACGAATAACTCTGGAATATGATTCTTGAAGATCAGAATGGAAGAAATGTCAAATGCCTGTCGACTTCAAACTATAATCTTTGAGAGAATCAGCAAGTGTTCAACAGGACACTCAGAAGGAAGCAGGAAATGAAAATTAATGATCAGAAGCTCAGCATACGCTCTTAAGAAGTCTTACATAAAGAATTCAGACGTCTAAAAAGGATTGATGATCAAAGTCAGAATGGAAAGCACTCAAATGGTCAGCAAAGATCTCAATATCATTAAGAAGTCAGAATACAAAGGCAAACCCCTGAAGAACATGGAAACCAGCAGCAGGTCACTCAGATGCAAACTGGTTCAGAAAGATTATAATCAGCACTTCTGAGTCAGAACTAAATACAAAGTACGACAACAGAGAATTCAGAATATCCAAGGTACGACTTCCTTCATATAAACTAAAATGTATGATCTTCTCTATCTTAAATATTTAAACAATAATGCATGAATTTGGTTCGGTAGGAAGAAATAAATGATCTGAAATATTCCCGTCGTACAAGAAAACTTCTTAACTATGCGTGCACTCAAAAGTAACCTCAATCATAATTGCAAATCTTTGGAAATTATAACATATCTCTGACAACATAATCTATTCTGAAACCTTATTAAAATCCTTTAGTACTGATCTATAATTTTTCTAGACTAGGTACAACTCATCCTACCTATTTACATGTATAAAATCGCGTCTCCCTATCAAATAATTTCATACCTAAATCCTTATTTCATAAAACATAAGTGTCAAAACTTTGTTGTCCATCCATCATCCTGCCTCCACTAACCTTTCTAGGAAACCAAGACCTTCTTAAACTCATTCCTGAAAAACAGTTTGTAATCAACACCCCTCCTCTTCCGAGTCACATTGCTTGTAGTCTAGCAGATGTGTTGTACACTCAACAATGGACTAGGTACTCCATGATTCTAGAAAAACCTATCTACGTAAATCTTGTTAAGGATTTCTAGAAACATGCTGATCTTGATCTTGAAAGCAAGTGTATCACCTCCTTTGTTTTTGAAATCTCAATCACCATCAATCTGTTCTTAGTCACGCTTGCAACTGGGTGTGAGAATGTGGGAATCCCTGTTGACTTTGATAAAAACAAATTTTTTGCTGCTAAAAATTTTACATCCCTTCATGACCTAACTTTAGGATACATACCCTTCAATCTTGAAAATCTCCTACCCATTCCCAAAGCCTGGTACAAGCTCATGCTGTCCAATTTTCTTCCTAGAGGAGAAAGTCATGACTTACTTAGATTTCATGACCATGAATTCATTTATTTACTAATGAATGAATTTCAAATAAACCTACCACACACTATCTTCAACTCTCTCTGGAAAACCATCTCTGAGTCCAGAAACCTCACAAAGTCCTACATTCCTTATGGAAGAGTTTTGTCTGAGATTTTCTTTAGAGATGGAATTGTGGACATGATCAAAGAGAAAATTAAAGAAGATGGTCCTGAAAGCCTTCCAGATAACTGCTTGTTGAAGACTAAATGTGAAATCTTTAGAAACTAGAAAAACAAATTATTTTATCTCTGTTTAATTCATGTCTGGATTTTAGTATGTATTAGTTTAAATTGTATTTGGTCTAGGTAGTTGTATTTGCATCAGATTATTTCTAAACTATTTAGGGTAAATGAAATGTCTAACCAATATCATCTAAATCAATATCTCTTCTTTGTTATTCTAAGAATATGAGATTCTCTCGCTCATGACTAACCATTAATTGGAATTAAGAAAATCAAGTATCTAACAAAGCATTAATTGATATTATCCATCAGAAGATATTTGAAAGATCTTTTAGTGGCTCAAGAAACAGTCATTATTAACTTATCAGCCCTTTGGCCACTCGCTGTAAAACAGTTTTTAACACATTAACTCTTCCCAAATAAATTAGTAACTGCTCCGTTTTTCTTTTCCCATATAGATACAACCCTTAGTATACTCTAAGTAATCATAACCTACCTAGGAAATAGTAAACACAAATCCTTTGCACCAAACCAGTCACTCTCTTCACTCTAACTCGCTATAAATAGTTGGACGTTTCCCTTGCATAACTCATCCTCAAATCTAAACTCTTTTTCTGATAAAACCCTCATTTCAACAAGATAATGAACTCTCAAAGAAATGGTCCTACCTTCTTAGGAAGAAAAGAAAATTTACATGTTATTTCAGAGAAAAGACCCAACCTCGCTCGTCTCGAAAATGATGGCTTAGAGATAATAAGAAGCATGCAAGCTCAGTCTTGGCAGTGCTATTACTTCCAACTGAATGGCCCAACCTTTACTAATCTTGTTAAAGAATTATGGAATTATGCTAGGGTTAGCACTGATGGAAACACCATCTGGTCTGAGGTTCATTATCACCCCATTGCTATCTCTGTTGCCTCGATAGAGAAAATTATTGGGTGTGTCTCGACGGAGTCACGATTGATCACTTTCAATCTGACTTAAGCATGGTGGAGAGATGTAGAATCTTGTTTGATGATTCAGTTCCATACGAACCGAATAATCCTGAGAAACTCCTTCCTACTCCAAAAACTTGGTTCAAATTTTCACTGACCAAACTTCGTCCACGCGCGTCTGCTAGAAGCACTATGACTCATGACAACAAAATCTTCGTCTTTCTTCTAACACATCACGTTAGAATAGACCTTCCCAAGACTATCTTTAACCACATGAGACACTCTATCAGAACCTCAAGGAATCAGATGCATGTCTATATTCCATATGGGAGAATAATATATGAGATAATTTGGAAAGAAAAGGCCTGGGGATTGATCAGCAGGCTCAGACCAGGACCTACGCCATCCGAAACTAGATGTGAAAGAGTTGATGAAGTGGAAGATTTTGATGATTAAGCTTTAAATCTTTGTGTATCTCAAATTATTTTGTGTGGTTTTGTGCTGAAGGTTCTATATCATTTTAATCAATGAATCAATGCCGCTTTCTGTTCTATAACCATATCAGTATTAAATCCATAACTTAAAATTTTTATCATTCTCTGAGATGCTTACACTGCTTAAATAAAACATTTAAAACATTATCATAATCAAATGATGCATTAACATCCCTTAATTATAATGACATCACAAAAATCCAAAGCTTAGTAGATGCTTCCAGTTCAAGCATAGATCCCTTAGTAATGAGAAAATCTGGACTGAGTTCCATGAATGGATCTCAGAGGAAATTGTAAAGAGAAAGAAATTGGCTGTCACTCAAGCAGAAGGAAACCTGCATATCTCAAGAACTGATGATTCTGAAAGCTTACTCTCATCTTTTTCATCATTAGGCTCATTTTTAGTCTAATCCTTAGGAACCTATCCCCATTAGGACTGTGTTGAACCTTTTAGGATTAAGCTTAACCTATGCCTTATATTTTAAAATAATTTTGTGGTTCTGTGTTATATCAATCCTTTGTATGATTAATGCTTAATTGATAATATCTTTTGAATCTATTAATATTCACTATCTTATTGATCTACAGATGCTTAAATGCTCAGATGCTCTAAAACTTTTTGATGATGTCAAAAAGGGGGAGAAATATAATATGATTTTGATTGGAAAGAAAAATCTTGAAACAGAAAGAACAGAAAGAATGCAAACTCAAACAAGTAATCAATCATATAAAATGCGTTACTACTAACGTTTGTTGTTTGATGTTTATCTGAGGAACTCTGAACAAGTTCACTAGGCATTCTAAGACAGGTTAAGAAAGAAGAACAGAGAAGTTCTTATGAACTGTCTGTCATATGATAGAAGTTGTACACTTCGTGAACATGTGTTCAGAATCAGATCTACCCAGTACTATTCAAAAGTTGAGAACTATCTGAAAGTCAAAGTTTATCTTGATCTCTGTCTCACTTGGTTCAGATACTGTAAGCTGTCTAAGAATATAAGATTCAGAACGTAAGAATCAGAAGAAGGAAACTCTAAAAATAGTCAAGACAAAATCTACATCTCAAGATGCTTATTCAGAAGAACTGTGCAAATCAGAAGCTAAAGAACTGTCTGAAGATCCAAGAAGAAGTAGTTCTGATGTCTGCCAAAGATCAATTAAGAAGAAAATGATTTGGTATCAGACTAAGTCAACAAGTGGTAATCAGACTCAGTATACACAAAGATTGGTATCAGACTCAGTCTACAGTAATATCAATCAGAGCTAAGCTGTGAAATGTTTTGTATACCTTCATTGGTATCAATCTCAGCACACGAAGAAAATACCCTTCAAGTGGTATGAAAAGAATTCTTTAAGTTGGAATCAGACACAACATACTCTGGTATAATTCAGTATCAGACTAAGATTAAAACATGTGTGACAGTTTTAGAATTAAGCATTGATTGATCACAAAAATGAACCTTTAATTGGTATCTGATCAAAAATCAAGCTTTGATAAACCACTGAGTTGTGACAGTAACAAGGTTTTGAGATGAAGACCTGTGTTCAAAAGTCAAACTCTGAAAAAGTCATGATCTACATTGGTGATTAAAATCTCATATTTCTGAACTACGTTCTGAATATCCCAATATCTGACTTATGGAAATTAGGGAGAGACTACCCTGAAGATTCAACTGCAAAATCCAAAATCTTCACAAAGTCTGAAACTCAGAGGGAGTTTCTTAAAAAGACAGTGTCTGTCTCTGATGAATAGCGAGGCTATGTTATCAGATAAGAACTGATCCGATTGTGCTTAAATGAATCTGCTGAAAAGTAGAAATGCTCCAGATGTCTCTGAAGATTATAAGCTCTGATACGACTACAAAAGGGAACTGAGTTCTGAAGATCTGAAGATGGAAGTTCTGATGAACTAGTCTAGATGCCGAAGGCTTGTGTCTCTTTAAAGACAAGATAGAGAAGTAGTCCTTTTCTATTCTTTGTTCTGGCAACTCGAGTTGTTTTTCTGTATGTCTTTGGATCATATAAGATTCTAGATGATCACTGATAAAACTTTGAGGATAACACATTCAGGGGGAGCTGTTGTTCCAGACTCTGAATATGTTTGTTTTGGTGATTACCATGTATAAAATGTTCAATCAAAATCCTTGGTTTTGTCATCATCAAAAAGGGGGAGATTGTGAGAGCAAGAGTTATCTCTACAAGTCAATCTATGTTTTGATGATAACAATACGTATTTGTGAAAGAACCATTTTATGTTCTAATGTGTGTTGTGTGCAGATCATATTAATAGAAGATATCAGATCCAACAAGCACCAGCCAGATGTGCGTAATTGATAATATGCGAAGTTACTATGTGTAACATAAGTCGTAAGAAGCAAGAACGCTTATGTATCTAATCGTGATCAGTCAGATCCAAGGATGCCGATATTGTTGTTGCAATGCTCTTGTGGACGCTCTCTGAAAGTGGTCGAGATTCTGAAGATTGCGAAGCTTCTGAAGAAGAGAACTGAAGTGCTGAAGACTCTTATGACTTGAAGTTCTGAAGGCAGAAGGCTCTTAAGACCAAGTGCGGAAAGACTCTGAAGACTTATGTGTTCTGAAGATTACAGTTCCAAAGGTCAAGAGCTGAAGACTCTGAAGACAGATTCCTAATGGACAAGTTCTGAAGTTTCGGAAGACTTGAAGAAGTAAAAGATAATGTTCTTAAAGACAAGTGCTAAAGTTCTGATGACTGATTCCTAATGGACTTCTTCAAATGACTGAAGCTTTGACGTATTGGATATCCTTTTAAGAAGGCTCTACTCATGCTTCATCAAATTACCATCAGAAGCCTCTGAAGTTTGGAAGTCAAATGTTACCGTTGTGAACAACTGTACACACTGCTCAAGAAGATATCCCGTCACTTCTCCCACAACAAAAAGGAGATGTGTCAGTACAACTAATTATTACACAACGTCTCTTTTCCAACAGCCAATAGTACTTCAAACGGCTATATTTCTACAGGGTTATTTAAAGGAAAGAGTTCTCGCTTCTGAAGGTATCGATTCAGTCCATGAATGGCGAATTGATCAAAGTCATTGTGTGAAGATAGCAATAACGATGAGTTCTCGTTATAACACTTAAATATCAAAAGTTATCACCATTTACACATGGCCATTATTGTTGAAGCTTAAAGATCACCATTCAACACAACAACAATGAATTGGTACAGAAGCTGTTGATGAAGAAGACAACTTTGAAAATCAGTCAAGTCATCAACCACCTTCTCGTCAGCGCTACATTGAAGATCTGAAGCAAGGAGTTGTTGCTCAAAGCTTGCTCACCCAAGAAGACGAAGAAGAAGATCTACGATGAGTTCTCATTATTGTTGTTGCTTAAAGCTTGCTCAACAGCTGTCAAATCTTTATACATCTTTGTAGTTTCTTAGGATAGCAAGGAGTTGTTGCTCATATCTTGCTTGAACACTTATGTGTTCTTTTGTACTTAAACTTAGGAGTAATCTGTTTGTTAAGAAGCATCTTTGTAATCTCCTGTAAAACTAATTCTTGGTGAATTAGGATTCCTTGAGTGGTCAGTGTGACTGGAGACTCGAGAAGACAATGGCGAGATGTCATTGTGGGAAAAGCCTGAAATAGGGTCAGTAGTGTTATATTCATTGCGAAGAATCCCTGAACGTCTAGTTGTGAAAGCCTAGCAGTAGATCCTGCGAGATTGGAACCTGCAGGTCAATGTTTGTTATATTCATTAAGTTGAATCCCTGAACGGTTCATTGCATGTTAGTCACAGTGCGGATGTGCAAGTGGTTAGTCACCGGCTGTTTCCCATGCATCTATAATCGAGATTGATTATAGTGGATTAAGGCCTTGTGTTTAAGGCAAAATCACCTGAGGAGGATGGATTGGATTAGCCTTTGTGGTGAACTAGAATATATCGTATGTCCTTTACTCTTATGCTTAATGTCTCTGTTTATGTTTCTATATTGAGTATCAGAACCCTACATAAGCAAGTCAGAACCTTGCAACTCTGATAAGCTTCCGCTCTGCAAGTTCTAAATGATGTACACAACGTTCAGACTCTCGTTGGTTCTTATGCTTCATACAAGGCAAGTATGAATGTTACTTCGCAAGTCAGAGTCTCTCAACGAACTCTGATGTTATCTCAGCGTCTTAACGACAAGAAGCAAAAAGTTGTCAAAAAAGTAAATACACAATTTAAACCCCCCTTTCTTGTGTCTTTCTCGCACCTTCAGAGTTGCCTTCATATCCTCAGCATTTATTTTGCTGAGGGGCCTCCTAGCATTTTGCATATAGTAATCAGTGCATCCTCAAAAAACGCGTAGCATTTCCATTTTAGATGGAGCATTGCGCCATGGAAAAATTCAAACATATGCATGCGAAGCATAAGCCGGTTTTGATACCTCGTGCGAGAGCCCAAAATTGTTTATATTCGATCAGATTGAAAAAACTATAAAGAATACCTCATTCATTCCCCAACAGACAGTTCAAAGCAATACCAGGGTTTCACCTTTTTTCTTCATCAGAGTCCCGAATTTCGGTTTGTAGATCTTTTGATCTTACATCTTAACTGTATATTTTAAGAGCCATTCCCGATAGGATAACTTCAGTCGTTCCCGACAGGCAAGCTTTAGTCGTTCCCGACAGGCGACCTTAAGTTTTAAACCTAGCCGTTCCCGACATACCTGCTTTTACCGTTCCCGACAGGCATACCATAGGTTTTCAAATTTAGCCGTTCCCGACAGGCGACCCTTGAGTTTTAAACCAAGTCATTCCCTACAGGCCCGCGTTTACTGTTCCCAACAGGCATACCATAGGTTTTCAACTTCAGCCGTTCTCGAGAGGCGACCTTTGAGTTTTAAACCTAGCCGTTCCCGACAGGCCCTCATTTGTCGTTCCCGACAGGCATTCCATAGGTTTTCAACTTCAGCCGTTCCCGACAGGCGACCTTTGAGTTTTAAACCTAGCCGTTCCCGACAGGAATACCAGCCGTTCCCGACAGGCAACCTTGAGTTTTAAACCTAGCCGTTCCCGACAGGCCCGCGTTTGCCATTTCCGACAGGCATACCATAGGTTTTCAACTTTAGTCGTTCCCGACAGGCGCCCTTTTGAGTTTTAAAACTTAGCCGTTCCCGACAGGCATACCTCATCCGTTCCCGACAGGCATACTATAAGTTTTAAACTCCAGCCGTTCCCGACAGGTAAAACTTTAGCCGTTCCCGATAGGCATCCTTTGGGTTTCAATTTTAATAGGTTTTAAACTCTTCTCCACAAATATCTTCTCCCACAACTGTTGTGTCTATTATATATCCATTCTTTTTACCCGCAGAGTGCAAATTTTCTGGTTATTTTTGTATTCAATCCCTATGTACCTTGAATTTCTGACAGCCGCTACTCTCATCCATTCAGGTCCATAGTTGATTGAATAGGGGCAGCTGTAATACCCAAAAATTTGCCCTCTTGTTTATACCAATTCAGTGGCTTATGCTTCACATTCATCTATATTTTCCAGAAGGTCATAAACTCATATTCATTCATTTGCATTGGGCTCCTGAGGCATGGGATCATTTGAGTTGTGATTTGAGTGTGTAACTTCGATTACGTTTCCTTGTTATTACTAACTTGTTTGTTAAGTTGTGCAAGGTATTTCAGGAGACCTTTCGATCATTAATCATTGGTTGGTTATCCATTTGGTATTCCACTTTATTTGTGGGATACCGCTTCACTTACGATGTGATTTCTCTTTGTCTCTCATTCTTGAGACGTATGCATGCATTTATTGCGTTTTGCCTGGATTGCATTTTCATGCAGGTTACTTGTATGGTTGTGTCTGATACACACACTACACGTCAGTTGTGATTTATTTTCACACCGATAATGCTTTGACACTGATGCTTGTACCAAGTTTTGATTCGCTTCTGGTTGCCTGATGATAGCTTGCTCTCTGGGTTTCTTGTTCTGCTTGCGTTGCTACGGATTGTTATCCGTTTGGTATTATCCCGTATCCCTTTTAATATTTTTGCACTTTACCGCTTTCGATGCCATGAGAAGTAGGAATAGAGATGCATGACTGGGAGTCCCTACTTTAGGTGGGAAATTTTGTTTACTGTTTTAAAGTCCTCAAAGGAGGCCATGCTTGTGTTTGTTTACTATTGTGCCTAAGACCTCCAAAGAGGCATCCCATTCCCGTATCCCTTTCTAAGACCTCCAAGAAGGCAATTGACGGAAGGTAGGGTTCGCAACCGACCCACGTTATTCTAGTTGAGTCATTCTTAGCTCTCATTACATGATTGAAGCTTTGAACATCACCTGCTCCTGTTATCGAGTCAGTCAAGTGGAAGGTAGGGTTCGCAACCAACCCCCGCTCATTTTCATTAGCTCACATCGACCGATGTTGACGCTTATGTGATCTCATTCACATCTTTTTTATTGATCTACTTTGATACGTGATATCATTGTATTGATCGTTTAACTTTTACTTCCTCATTAGGATACCTATTCTAACTTGTCAAAGTTAGATAGGTTAGAAAACATAACGTAGGACTAACCTTTGCATGATAACATTAGGAACTCATTTAGTCTCCCCTTAGTTGTTTTCTCTTTCCACTTGAGATAAAAAACACTTAATAAATACTACATGTTGAGTGCGCCACGAGCCTTAAGTACATGGGAAATGGAGAGTGAGGGATTTTCCTTCACTTTCCTAGAGTGTTTAGCAAGCGTCCCGTCTTGGGTCGATTTGCGACGCATTCGATCCTATGTCATAGACTTTAGCACGATATATGTTACAAACACAATCAATCAAAACACCTTCTCATAAAAGAAAAAAACAAACAACCGCCTTCCTTCGGGATTCTCTTCTCATCTCCCTCACTCTATTCGTAAAGGATGCATCATTTCCGTTCTACTGCAAACAGGTAAACGCGTAAGACTCCCATAACGAACGGCAACACCTAAACTGCTGGAACGCGAACATTGGCGTATTCCACTAAAAAACACAAACAAAGCAAAGTCATCCCTAGTGAGGGGAACTGCGTCGCTCTGATTCTTCATTGGTTAATGGAGATACGTAGGCGGGAAATCGTACGAGATCTTTGCGAGCACAACCTTATTTATCAAACCTTTCTCTCGCCCGCATGTGATCGAGACTTTTTCACTAAAATAAAACAAAACCGACCTCGTTAGGTCGAACTACGACTGCTCTGACTTCCTCCTTCGCGTTGGATTGAGGATACGTAGGCACAGGCACGATGCCTGGCGAGCAAACTTCCCCCCACACTTCCTAGTGTCCCGAACTACGTTGACTCTGAATTTCCCGCTCCCGAGGGAATACGTAGACCTAGGACGGCGATGTCCTATCGAGTCACCTTTTCTTTTCTTCCCCTGTTTCTCATCCGTTTCCAGTTAGCAGTTGAGTTTCAGATAACCCTACACCCTTTGATCGATAACAACAAGCGTGGATCCCATCGAGTACGATGGACGTGAGGGGGTGCTAATACCTTCCTCTCGCGTAATCGACTCCCGAACCCAGGCGATGGTTATGACGACCATTCCTTTCCCTTTGTTGAGGTTTTCTTCGATCGTTTCCTTTCCTTGCGTCGGGATAAATAACATTCGGTGGCGACTCTTCTATTCTTTTCCGCCGGTTGATTTTCGCAGATGCAACACTTAGGAACAAGGGATCACGATCTAAAATTATGGACTTGGGAACTCCATGAAGTCGAGCAACATCCACAGAAAAACGAGCTGCAAGGTCCTTTTTCGTGAACTTTGTTGGTAACGCAATGAAGTGGACGGACTTAGTTAGACGATCACAAATGACCCAAATAACCGTGTGACCGAAAGAAGAGGGTAGGTGCATGATGAAATCCATAGTAAGATCGTCCCAGACCTGAGTAGGAATTGGTAATGGTTGAAGCAGTCCCTTTTTCTTTTGAGTTACATATTTGTTGTGTTGACAGGTGTCACAGTGTTTAATCATATGTTTAACATCTTTGTAGATGCCTGGCCAAGAGAAGGAAGCAGACACTCCAACAAGCGTTGCTTTGACTCCAGAATGCCCTGCTGTTGGGGTCGAGTGGAACTCATGAAGAAGATTTTGGTGCAGATCTTGAAAGTCAGGTATGAAAAGTTGTTATTTGTAAAACAATAACCCATTGGAAAACTTGTAATGATTCTGTTCTGTGTTGTTGTGAGTGGTCTGGTTAACTAAGTGTCTTCCTGCTCTATCTTTTGTGAAATTCTGGTATCAGACGTGTGATGTTAAGGTGTGATGTCACAACAACACACTCTGCACAATGAACAGCAATAACAGTAAAATAACACCAAGAATTGTTGACCCAGTTCGGTTACAACCAACCTACTCTGGGGGCTACCAAGCCAGGGATGGAATTCACTACTTGTAGATATAATTTACAGACTCAACAACGCGTTGACAATCTCCTAAACTTATACTCTACTAATGACTTCCTACCTAAGAAACCACTTAGGTATGAAAACACCACTCAATCCCTTACAAACTCTCAAAGAAACCACTTTGAGTACCCTTGATCTTACTTCACAGCTTCGATCAAGCAACCACTCTCTATTGCTTCACAGCTTCTGCAGAGGACAGAAACTCAACACCTATTCAAACCCTAGAATAGTGTAAATACAAGCACTCTAAACAAACTCTAGACACTAAGCCTCCAGCTTATGATCTTCTGAATGTTTTCTGTACCTTTTTCCTTTGGTCTTGTGCGCTTTATATAGCTCCTTGAATTGGTCTTGGACTTCCTACAATATCTCCCAGATTTGTTATTTAAAACTGAATATTTAAAACAGATTTTCTCCTAAAATCTTTTTAAATCTTCAACCTTTTAAATCTCCTACAAATCTGCAACAGATCTCCTATGCAGCAGCAAATATCTATCCTAAGATATTCGCATCCAATGAGACAACTTGCTCTCCACAATTCCAGCTAATACGCAACCCTAACAACATCACAGCCTGCTGTTGTTAATTCTGCAGATCTGATGTTACAACATCACCTGTGTGACATCAGACATCCAACTTCAGCAATTAATTACTTAACACAACCCAGTGTTAAGACTTCAATGTTGCAACATCAGCACCTTGACATCAACATTGAATATACTTTGTTTTACCAAAATTTCAGCCAATCCAGGAACTAACAATCTCCCCCTTTGGCTAATTTGGCTAAAACAATCTCTGCATCTTTAGAGACTTCAGCAGCGGAATAATCGTCAAAAATTTGATACTCAATCAGCAGCAGTTTGACAATACTCATAGTCTTCATCACTTGATCTGCTGCATCACCATCTTCATTATTGACAACAGCCAATTGGTGCTCCCTGTCTAAAACATGAACCAGCATCACAGCTGTTCAGTAGCTCACAATGTGCAACACTTTTTCTCCCCCTTGATGTCTGCTTGGCTGCACTCTTCAAATGTCATGATATCTTGACTAGTTCAGTTAAAACTCCCCCTCAATACAGCATTAATTTATCTCCCCCTTAAAATCTGCATCACATTAGCAGCATATGGCAATAATACTCTTGACTGTCTTGGCTATTTTCTCCCCCTTTTTAGCCACAATTAGACAAACTTCACCTGGCAGTTGACTACACATTTTCAGAAACACCCCAACTACCCACAACCCCTCTAGCAGATTCAGTCTTCATAAATGCAGATTCCCAATTTGCTTCTTAACCTTTCAAATTGGTTTGCATCTAAGGCTTTAGTGAATATGTCAGCCAGATGGTTCTTTGTGGCTACATGCTCCAAGGTAACAATTTTTTCTTCTACCAGATCCCTTATGAAGTGATGCCTTATGTCTATGTGCTTTGTCCTACTGTGCCGTATAGGATTTTTAGATATATTAATTGCACTCAGATTATCGCAGTACAATGTCATAACATCTTGTTTAACATTGTATTCACTCAACATCTACTTCATCCAGACCAGCTGAGAGCAACTACTTCCTGTTGCTATATACTCCGCTTCAGCAGTTGAGAGAGATACACAATTTTGCTTCTTGCTGAACCAGGAAATCAGATTGTTCCCTAGAAAGAAACACCCTCCTGAAGTGCTTTTTCTATCATCTGCACTTCCAGCCCAATCAACATCACAGTATCCTTTTAAATCAGTCCCAGAATCATGGCTATATAACATTCCATAGTAACTTGTGCCATTTACATATTTCAGAATCCTCTTCACTTGATTCAAGTGACTCACCTTAGGATCAGACTGATATCTAGCACACATTCCAACAGCAAAGGAAATATTAGGTCTGCTTGTTGTGAGATATAGTAAACTCCCAATCATACTTCTGTACAAGCTGGGATCCACACTCACTCCATTCTCATCCTTGGATAGCTTCAAATGGGTGGGAGCAGGTGTCCTTTTGTGATTGGCTTTATCTAGGCCAAACTTCTTTACTATGCTCTTAGCATATTTGCTTTGAGAAATAAAGATAGAATCCTCCATTTGTCTGACTTGCAATCCAAGGAAGTAGCTAAGTTCACCAACCAAACTCATTTCAAATTCTGATTGCATTTGTTGAACAAACTGTTTTATCATAGCATCTGACATCCCCCAAATACAATGTCATCCACATAAATTTGGGCTACCATCAATCTTCCGCCTTCTTCCTTGACGAACAAAGTTTTGTCAATGCCTCCTTTTCTATACCCATTTGCTACTAAGAATTCTGTCAACCTCTCATACCAGGCCCTTTTTGAAGCAAGTTTAGAAGGTCTAGGTTTACCTGATTCTGGTAACATTACGGAGATGGGTTGTATATTCAGAGCTTTGTCTTCAGAGTACTCATCTGTAGAAACCCTAGCGTTATTCCACGAAGAACTTTTAGAAGGAGAAGCTGTTTGCTTTGACATGGTTCCTTTGAGGGAGTACAGAGTAAGATGATTCTTCTTGTTGAAGGGAACGAACAGAAGGGAGATATGAGTTTTGATGAACCGTGATTTTGCTATAATAGGAAATGAGGGTCTGAGGTAAGGCGCTAGGTTTTGTGTACTCTTTAAAGACCAATTACTAATTTTCTCCCTCCATATAGATTTTCCTTTTAAACAATTCACATCAGGACTCATTAACTCTGAGTCATAGTCTGATGTTATAACATCAACTTGAACATCATTAGTTGAATTTCCTTCAAGAGAAATCCACTGATAGCAGTTATCCTTGGTTCTGGTACCCTTCATAACAATCTGATTATGCTCATCAGAAACCACACACTCATGCTTAGTGTAGTTTACCTTGTAACCTTCATCACACAACTGGCTTATGCTGATCAAATTTGCACTTAAGCCACTGACAAACAGAACATTGTCAAGTTCAGGTCTACCATCACCTTGCACTTTCCCAACTCCTGCAACAACACCTTTTCCTCCATTGCCAAATATAACCTCATGAGAGAGGCAAGGTTTAAGTTCAGCAAACATGGATCTACTTCCAGACATGTGTTTGGAACACCCACTGTCAAAATACCATGTTCCTTCTTCAAACTCTTTGTCAGCCAAGTGAGCCAACAAGCACTTCACCTTCTCCTTAGGTACCCATTGTTTAACAACTTTGGGCCTGTGCTCTCTCCATCTGTTTTGAGGTTGAGGGTATCCATGCAGCTTGTAGCAAGAGTACTGCATATGTCCAAACCTTCCACAATAATAGCATCTCACCCTTTCATCTCAGAATCGTCTGCCATGATGAGATTGCTTATGCTGCCATCCATAATGTGGTCTTCTCCTACCATAACTGTCCTGCCATCTATTATGCTGGTATCTTCTCCCATAGGACAACTGAGAATGCTGTTTCCTTGATTGTCTCCCATGATGGTGTGGCTTTCTTCTTCCATAGATATAAGGAACAACATGGGTGTATCCATATCCATAACTATACCAGTTGTCCTGATGTTGAGACACCTGATGAGACATGTGCTGTTTGAACTGAGCAGCTTGCATGCTCTCGTGGTATTGTGGGAGCATATACTGACTAGCTCCTTATGGCTGCTTTCTCTTCTGATAGGGACTAGTCTTCTTCTCAATCTTCTTAGGTTGTGAAACATCAACTTTCTTAGGGGTAGAATCCTGCTTCTTTGGCTGATGTTGAGATGAAAGTTATGACACTTCCTTCTTAGAACCTGAAGTGCTTTCTTCTGAAGTTCCCTTGTCCTCAGCCACATACCCTATCCCAGCTTTGTCTCCAGCAGCTTTTTCTGACTGAAGGATCTTGTCAAGTGTGTCTGTACCACAGCTCAACAACCTAACAGACTTGGTCATTTGATCATGGTGAGCTCTAACTAACACCACTTCATTCTCCAGATCCGTCTTTTCATTCTCTAGCTGAGCAATCTGTTGCTTGTGGCACTTGTTTTCTTGACAAATCTCAGCACTTTTTAAACACAGCTCTTGATAGGTAGATGCTAACTCCTCATAAGTTACTTCTCCATCACTAATATCATCATCAGAAACCACAACTCCTGTTAAAGCTCTCACATGCTTTGCTGACTCACTTTCACTTTCACTATCAGAGTCAGACCAGGAAACTGTCATGCCTTTCTTCTGCTTTTTCAAGAAGGTGGGACATTCTTTCTTGACATGTCCATACCCTTCACACTCAAAGCACTGAACTCCTTTATCTTGGGTAGTTTTCTCTTCATCCTTCTTGCTGGTGTTAGAAGTCATGTTCTTGACATTAGGCCTGGAGTTATTATTCATTCTCTTGAATACTTTGGTGAACTGTCTTCCCAACATCACTATGGCCTGAGATAGATCCTCCTGCGATTCAGAACTCTTTCCTTTTTCTTCTGCATCATTTGACACCAAGGCTATACTTTTTGACTTCTTTTCTGGTTCTTCCTCATTCAACCCAAGCTCAAAAGTTTGAAGAGATCCAATAAGCTCATCTACTCTCATCTTGCTGATGTCTTGTTATTCTTCAATGGCAGTAACCTTCATCTTATACTTCTTAGGTAGGGACCTAAGGATCTTCCTCACAAGCTTTTCATCAGACATCTTCTCTCCAAGAGCATTAGATGCATTGGCCAGCTCAAGAACACTCATGTGGAAATCATGAATAGTCTCATCTTCCTTCATCTTTAGGCTTTCAAATTTTGATGTTAAAATCTGAAGTCTTGACATCTTGACTCTAGATGTTCCTTCATGAGTAGCCTGCAAGATATCCCATGCTTGCTTAGCAACTTCACATGTATTGATTAACCTGAAGATATTCTTATCCACTCCATTGAATATGGCATTTAGAGCTTTGGAATTTCCAAGGGCAAGCTCATCTTCCTCCTTGGTCCACTCTTCTTCAGGCTTTGGCTTAGAGGTGCCTTCTTTATCTTTACCAGCATCATCCTTCTCACATACAACAGGTGCTTTCCACTCTTTAATAACAACCTTCCAAGCCCTACTGTCCAAGGATTTTAAGAAGGTGGTCATCCTTGGCTTCCAATAGTCATAATTGGATCCATCCAAAATAGGGGGTCTATTGACGAATCCTCCAACTTCTTTGTCCATCTTTTCACCAGAAAGTAACTTCCCTAGATCTCACCCAGAGACAGACAGGATGCCTGCTCTGATACCAATTGAAATTCTGGTATCAGACGTGTGATGTTAAGGTGTGATGTCACAACAACACACTCTGCACAATGGACAACAATAACAGTAAAATAACACCAAGAATTATTGACCCAGTTCGGTTACAACCAACCTACTCTGGGGGCTACCAAGCCAGGGATGGAATTCACTACTTGTAGATATAATTTACAGACTCAACAACCCATTGACAATCTCCTAAACTTATACTCTACTAATGACTTCCTACCTAAGAAACCATTTAGGTATGAGAACACCACTCAATCCCTTACAAACTCTCAAAGAAACCACTTTGAGTACCCTTGATCTTACTTCACAGCTTCGATCAAGCAACCAATCTCTATTGCTTCACAGCTTCTAGAGAGGACAGAAACTCAACACCTATTCAAACCCTAGAATAGTGTAAATACAAGCACTCTAAACAAACTCTAGACACTAAGCCTTCATCTTCTGATCTTCTGAATGTTTTCTGTACCTTTTTCCTTTGGTCTTGTGCGCTTTATATAGCTCCTTGAATTGGTCTTGGACTTGCTACAATATCTCCTAGATTTGTTATTTAAAACTGAATATTTAAAACAGATTTTCTCCTAAAATCTTTTTAAATCTTCAACCTTTTAAATCTCCTACAAATCTGCAACAGATCTCCTATGCAGCAACCAATATCTATCCCAAGATATTCGCATCCAATGAGACAGCTTGCTCTCCATAATTCCAGCTAATACGCAACCCTAACAACATCACAACCTGCTGTTGTTAATTCTGCAGATCTGATGTTACAACATCACCTGTGTGACATCAGACATCCAACTTCAGCAATTAATTACTTAACACAGCCCAGTGTTAAGACTTCAATGTTGCAACATCAGCACCTTGACATCAACATTGAATATACTTTGTTTTACCAAAATTCCAGCCAATCCAGGAACTAACATTTTGCATAAATCTCACGCAATGTGGACATGAGATCTGGAATCGGCAAAGACAATAAGAACAACAAGGAATCATCAGAGGAGTATTTCCTACTAAGGGCGTCTGCTACCATATTAGACTTGCCAGGTTTGTAAAAAATTTCGAAATTAATCCCTTGTAATTTTGCTGCCCATTTCTGCTGCTCTGGGGTTTGTATTTTCTGGAGTAACAAATTGCGGAGGCTTTTCTGATCTATTTATATATGAAACTGCTGACCTATTAAGTATTGACGCCACTTCTTTATTGCTTCTGTAACAATATACATTTCGCGGACATAGACATAGGCAGCTTGTATCCTAGGACACATTTTTTACTGAAGAAGGCGATTGGATGGCCATCTTGAGATAGTACAACACCAATAGCTTCCCCGGAAGCATCAGATTAAACAATGAATTTCTTTGTAAAATTAAGCAAAGCTAATACCGGCATGTCGGTCATTGCTCTTTGTAACTCTGTAAAGGCTGCGGCCTAATCTATACCCCATACAAAATTAGTGGAACGTAATAAGCCAGTGAGAGGAGCGGCGAGAGAGGCATACTGTCGTACAAAACGACGGTAAAATCCCGTAAGTCCCAAGAAACCGCGGAGAACTGTGAGTGATCATGGTTGAGGCCAGTCCAAAACTGTCTTAACTTTATCTTGATCAGGTGCAACAGTACCCATACAAATCACATGACCTAAATAATGAACTCTGTCAACTGAAAAAACACACTTTGACAATTTCACAACATAAACATGGGACTGTAATAAATAAAAAACTAAAAAACAATCTTTAAATGAGTAAGATGGTCACTAAAATTGGAACTGTAAATAAGGATGTCATAAAAAAAACAAGAACAAATTTGCGCAAGTAAGGGCGCAAAAGATCATTCATTGCAGACTGAAAAGTAGAGAGGGCATTGGTCAACCCAAAAGGCATCACGAGAAACTCGTAATGTCCATCGAAAGTTCTAAATGCTGTCTTGTGTGTATCTTCCGATGCAACTCGGATTTGGTGATAACTAGAGCGTAAATCTAACTTGGTAAAGACTTTGGCTGAACCTAGTTCATCCAAAAGTTCATCTATTGTGGGTATTGGGAATCTGTCTTTGATGGTAACAACATTCAGGGCGCGGTAGTCAACACAAAATCGTCAAGTACCATCTTTCTTTTTAACTAAAAGAACTGGGGAGGAGAAGGGGCTATTACTAGGGACAATTTGCCAGTTTTTAACATGTCCCCAATGATAGTTGTCATGTCATCTTTTGGGGAATGGGGGTATCGGTAAGGTTTCACATTGACAGGAGGGGTGTTTGGTAGAAGGTTTATGTGATGGTCGTGGTGTCTAGGTGGAGGAAATACATTTTGGGGCTGGAAAATGGTTTGGTATTGATGTAAGAGGTTTGAAAGTTGGGGGTCAATGTTTGGGGGTAAATCCTCTAAATGCAAGGCGTTCGGTTGTTTGGCTGGTTCAAAAAGCATTAAGTGGAGTGATGAAATATAGTCGGTGTGAATCAGTTGTTTAAGTTGGTGGAATGTAGTATGAATTGGGTGAGTGGTAGGATCTCCTTTCAAGGTCATTGGGGTGTTTTTATGAGAAAAAGTGATGGATGGAATTAAAAAGTCAGCTTGTATAAGACCTAGAGTTCGCAACCATGCCATGCCAAGAACGACACCGGCCCCTTCAATAGGGAGTAAGTAGAATGGTAGATGAAAAGGTTTGTCTTGGAGTACAATTCGAACGTTGTGGCAAATACCTTCACATTGTAAGTGTGAGCCATTTCCAACCATAACAGAGAATTGAGGAATTTGGGTGGCTGTAAGATTTAGATGATGTGCAATGCGAGGTTGCATTATGTTATGTTTGCTGCCTGTGTCAACTAAGACCATTACCGGTAGACCACCAATGAGTCCCTTGAATTTGAGGGTTTGTGGTGAGAATTGACCAGTCAATGCTTGAGTGGATAACTGAAAATAGGTATCATCACTAGATGTCGGAGTTTAAGAATCTGTGTGGTCCTCAGCAGATAGGGACACTTCGGTCGAATCCTCCTCAACCATGAGAAGTAAAAATCTGCCAGAAGAGCATTTATGGCCAGGGATAAATTTCTCATCACAATTAAAACATAAACCTTGAGCCCTTCTCTCTTGTAATTTGGCTTGTGATAGGCGTTTGATGGGTAACTTTGAAAAGGTAGGGGTGTTTTGAGGTTTGGGTGGTTGTGGCCCTTGTGATGCAGGCCCATGGGGTGGAGTTTGGGTTGTAGGTTTAGTGTAAAATGATGATCGGGGTTTGGAGTATTTGGGTTTTGAGTATTTAAGTTTGGATTCAATGAGTTTAGCAAGTCCGATAGCCTGTGAAATTGAGGTAGGTCTGTGAATGGTCATTTCGTTGCGAATCTCAAGTGATAAACCAGAAATGAAACAATTTAAAATTGCATCAGGCGTTAATCCCACCACTTGGTTGCCAAGTATTTTAAATTTAGTTTGATATTCTACAACTGATCCATCCTGTTTCAATTTGAATAACCTAGCTTGATGGTTATCATATGTAGATGGACCAAAACGTAGTTCCAACGCTCTAGTAAAAGAAACCCAATCTGTTAATAATTGGCTATGATGCATCCACTTAAACCAGCCTAAGGCGTCACCCTTCATGTAAAAAGAAACTAAAGCCAATCTATTTTCTGGTGGTAAATTATAAAATGTGAAAAATTGGCCTGCTTGAAATAACCACTCTAATGGGTTAGACCCATCGAACATGGCAAGTTCAAGTTTTGGGGTTCTGAATGGGGGTAATGGGGGTATTTGTGTAATTTGGTGATATGGATTTTGGTGGAAATAAGGGATATTGAAAATTTGATTTGAATGGAATGCTGTTGTGGCAGAGTGAAATGGTGGAAAAAGGGGTGGGGGCTGGGTAGGGGTGGGGCGTTGTGGCATGGTGAAAACAGGTGGTGGAGGGAGGTTAGAAAAAATAGTGGAGGTTCTAAGAGGGGTATTTGTGGGGGTGAAGGTCTGAGTTGTGGGGGTGAAGGTCTGAGTTGTGGGGGTTGTAATAGTAGTTGATATAGGAGGAGGGTTTTGTGTGATACCTGATGAAGAAGATGCAGAATTAGTAATGACAGGCTCCTGTTCCTTTTGCATCACCAGCTTATTTAGGGAAGACATGAGGGATTCAAATCTGGAATCAGCAATTAGTTTTTCATTGTCCAATCTGGTGTGAATCTGACCAATGTGTTGTTCTAAATCTGTTGTTGCTTTATCAAACCTCTCAATCATTTGTTGTTGGGTTTGAGCCATATCATTATCTAAGTGAAAATGAGCTATTTAAACAACTTCTTCTACAATATCCTTAGGGTTAGGTGGTTTAGGGGGAGCCATGAGAGCAAAAGATGAAAGCACCAATGTTAGAGTTTTCCTAGATTAAAATTAAATCAAAAGTTGCATGGAAAGAAAAGAACACAAGATAAAAATTCAGAACTTTCATTAAAAACCCTAAACTTCCAAAGCTTACATATAAATAGTCAGGGTGGCTGCTAATGGGCTAGGCCCAAAACAAGGAAACAACATAATAATAATAACAAGAAAAATTACTACTAAAGAAACACCCTATTTAATAATAATAATCCTTAAGCCAAGATGGATTCTTCTTTTCTCTATTGGGCCTTGGAATTTTCTTATCATGAACCCAGAAACTTCTAAAAATTTCTCCCCCGACACCACCGCCACCGACGACGCTTTTCCAGTTCCCACCATGTATGAGCTAGACAAAGACTTCCTCTGTTCGATTTTCATGCAGATCAGCAAATACGCGTTTCTCACCGCCCATGGCTATAACTTCTGCTATATGTGTATCATCAATTATCTCCGTAACAAAAGTAATTGTCCTTGTTGTGGTCATTACCTCACCAATAGTAGCTTGTTCCCGAACTTCTTGCTCGATAAGCTACTAAAAAAGACATCAGATCGTCAGATACCGAAGACTGCTTCTCCTGTGAAGCATTTCCGGAAGGCAGTACAAAAGGCTGTGAAGTGACAATGAATAAGCTCTACACCCTTTTGTTACTCCTTAGAAGAAAAGAAAAATGGAGCAAGAAGAAGCTGAGAGAAATATGCAAATATTGTTAGATTTCTTGCATTGCTTACGCAAACAAAAAGTTAATGAGTTGAAGGAGGTACAAATTGATCTCCAATTCATAAAGGAGGACATTGGTGTTGTGGAGAAACATACAATGGACTTGTATTGTGCTCGGGATATGTACTCTGTGAAATTGCGGATGCTTGATGAATCTGGTGAGAGAAAATCACGGCATTCATCAACGGACTTGAATAGCAGTGGCCTCACATCTAATCCTTTAAATCTCCGAGGAGGGTTGTCTTCAGGGAGCCATACTAAGAAAAATGATGGAAAGTTATAAATCATCTCTCATAGGCATGGAATCCAGTGAAGAGATCCCATCAATGGATCAAATTCATAGTATATAAATCAATCAGGTCATGTTCTAGTTAGAGAGAAGAGGGTGCATACACAATTCAATATCCTACAAGAATGTTATCTACAAAAACGACGATAAGCAGCAGATAAGCCACATGACCAACAAAATTCAATATGCTGACTAGCAATAGATTAGAAATAGCATCGCTTGTCTATATCCCTGAACGAGCAGGCATTATCCTACATTTGTTGGGCTGCTGTAGTGCAGCCTGAAGCAGATTTATCACCACCACCTATTCCAAGTAAACCTATGGACGAAACCACACGTTACTCCGGTAGATATTGCCGTGTTCCAATGTCAAAGCCTACATCCACAACTTAATAGAAGAGTGAGACAAATTGGTAACAAAACAAAGTCAAGCTGACGAACAAGCAAGTGCTGCGACTGACAGTGTGGAGGTTACTACAACTAAAGGTGTTGAGTCTACTCCCAGTAGCTATAAAGTGGCCTCTTGGAGAAAGCTTCCATCCGCTGTTGACAAAAAAACGCGTATGTCATGATGAAGTGGTGAAAGATGAACATGCTGAAACCTTGGATACTTCATCATGTCAACTTGAATATTCACAAACGTCATCTAAAACGTGAAAGTATTCTTGGGGACTCCGGGGAGATCAGCAAAATCTACCATAAGATTATTCAATGATCCTATGCAGGACTTGTGAGATTGAAATACCAATAGTAAATGTGGAGGAGCATTCTCGAATATGCACAATTGCTGATAAAAGTAATTTGAAAGGCTTAATTGTAAATGAACGGCTTGAGAGTTGTGAACTAGGAGGAAGAAGACAAATATCTGAACTTGAGAATTGTGACCAAATAAACATGCTAGTTGAAATTGCTAGTGTTGTTGCCAATGTGAACAACTGTGACTACAGTTCTTTGGAGTATATACTTGAATGCGTGGAAGACCTAAAATACACAATTTAGGACAGAAAAGAAGATGCACTTATTGTGGAGACTTTTGGTCGACGAACGAAGAAACTTTTGCTGGAGAAATATGCTACCCTTTGTGAGCAAATAGAAGATGAAAAGGTAGACTCATCAAACAACATGGCTGGTGAAGAGAGTTCTGTAGAGGATGGTACAGTCCATAGCCTTCGTGCTAGCCTGATTAATCTTTGTTCTAAGGACATAACCTTTATTGCAGATTTCAAAACAATAAAACCAATTAGCAGTGAATGCTACAACTAGACCAGCTACTCCACAGCCAAATCTACCACATTCACACTCAATAATTCAACTTGCTCCATTTCTTTCAAACACTTAGCAGCACCTCCAATGTGAGGTTCAACCTGAGGAATCAAAGCCCTAACAGTAGGGCTTTGATTCCTCCATTGCTGCGTTTGATTTTAGAATCAATAGCTTAGGGTTCACGTTAATTTCGATTTGGTTTGGTAGAAGAGAGAGGGATCAGAAAAAAAAGGATTGTGGATTGAGGAAGAGCGGACTGAGTGCCAAGTATTTTGATGTACTAAATGAGGGATTCGAACCTCCGCCGCCGCCGGTGGCAATTTCTGGCGCGGTTTACTGTTTTTTTTATTCACTTTGAAAATTAATGGTTAGAATTTATTCACTTTGAAAATTAATGGTTAGAATTTAGAGACTAATTAAGTTATGAAAAATATTTGCATAGGAACAAACATAACACGTGTATTTACAAACAACCAATAACATTTGTTTTATTAATTAAAAATAAAAAAATAATATTTTCTCTCTCCTGCATAATAACCACCATCCCATGATTCCAATTAAAAACGAAATTAAATTTATAATAAATTAAAAAATTTCTCTCTTTTCATTGGTTGTTCCTAACAATAAGGATTTAAGTGCGTTTTCATGCAAGTTTTTCTCGTTACGAAAAATACTTAGTGTTTAGTTCATTAATCCACTTGATGAAAAAAATCCATAATCAAAATAACTCGCCTAGATTCTAGGCTAGCATTTATAATTAGAAGATTAGGGCTACTTTGATTATTCTTAGGGTTTGTGATCAAGAAATCCTTGTGTCTGATTTTTCAACTAATTTCATCCTAATTGATTAAGTGGATCAAAGTTGTTTTGATCAACTAAATCCCTTGACTGTGGTTACTTCCTCTGTCTAAGTCAAGTGATCAGAAGTCCATTGATAACTTGACAAGAATAATTCTCTGTACTGGAGCTGCTTTGGATCTTTCGATACTTCACATCCATACAAGCCAGACAGACATTGCAGACAGACTGGATTACCGTTCAAGCACAACAAAGGTTCTTCAACACTTATCAATTCAAACACGAATTGTGCGCCACGAGCCTTAAGTAGTGGAGAAGGAATTAGAGGGATTTATTTCTACCTTGTTCTAAATATATTTGGATATAGGATGAATGACCCAGTTGTCCAAAGTATTCGCATTCACTCATAGATTTTAGTGCAATTTGAGTCTAATAACTGATGAGTTTTCTTCCACAAACATTACAGGCAGATTGGATATCAAGACCCTGGCCTTTGGGGCTTCTTCCTTTTCTTTTCTCTTATCTTTTAAGACTAAAACCATTTTTGTAAATAAACTAAAAAACACTTAAAAATACGATGCGAATTGTGCGCCACGAGCCTTAAGCAATGGAGAATGCCGAGAGGGATTATTCATATCCTTATCTAGAGTATCTTTGAGTACGGGGCGTAGGCCCTAGTTATTCAAAGTATTATCCTTTGTTCATAGACTTTAGTGCAATTCAAATCAAAACAATATTTTTCAAAGCTAAAACCAATCTCAGCTCATCTAATCCTTTTTTCCGCCTTAGGGCTTCTTTTCAAAACCTTTTCATAAAGGACATGTTACTTCTGTTCTACCGCAATACAAACAACACTTAAGTCTCCCATGCGTGAGTATACAAGCAACGTTTAACTGCTAGGACACGAACGTTAACACTGTTCAATAAAATCAACCAACAAACACTCTTTTTCTACCCCAAACTACAGAGCTCAAATTTCCTTATTGCACTATGAGGATACGTAGGCACAAGATTATCAGATCTTGGCAAGCACACTAATTTAAAACATTTTCCCCCTATCGCAAGTAACCTTTAGATAATAACACCCATATGCGCAAAGAACAATCAAAATCGTTTCGGTTGAGTACAACAGATGTGACGGGTGTTAATACCTTCCACTTGCATAATCGACTTGTGAACCCAAATTTAGGTGTGACGACCATTTTCTTCACCTCTAGGGGTTTTATCGATGTTTTCCCTTTCCTTTAGAATAAATAAAGTTTGGTGGCGACTCTATATTTTTTGCGTAGCGGCATCCTTTAGCTTTATCTTTTCCTGAATTACCAGAAATATCTGACATGGGGTGAGACACAACTTATCTCCGTGGATCCCACATATTTTATGGGCTCTCTCGTTCAAATGTGTCTATTATTACCACATTAACCTAATACTACACAGTCATATTAGGTGAGGGAACTAAGAGATCAAAGCTCTTGAGTTTTCACAATAAGTGATCACATGATCACCTATTACCACATTTGAAATAACAAATGTTTAAGAAAATGGAACTCTTATTACAACTATTCCCATACTCGCAATAGACAAGCGTATAAGAGAACAGAGCTCTCATTGCTTCCACAACATAAGAATGCCGGCTCCTAACTATGTGGTCAATGGATATCCTAGGCAAAGGTTAGTCTCTTTGAATAGAGTGAATTACTAAGCCTTATCCATTCGGACATGGTTTTACAGAGTGACCTACCCCCCAGAGTCCTGGAAATGTACAACTTGGGGACTTACATACCTAATCATACTCCACCCTAGACCGGTATAAGTATTCAAACAATCATCATTGAGTTTAATACAATCCTATGCATTCCCGCTTATCAGATAATATTCTTTAGGTAAGTAAAAAAACACAAGAAAGGTTATACATCACCTTTCCCGAGTTAATATCCTTTAAGGGGAAGATCCTTCACTTACCAGTTAATATCCCTTAGGTAAGCGTAAACATGCACAATTGTTTAACCGACTAGGTTATTCACGATTAATCAACCTGATTGGAGACATACACAATTATTCGAACCAACTAGGGTTTGTATACGACTATATAATTCTATTAGATTCCACACATTCATACTTAACCAACTAGAGTTTCTCACTTGCACCAATTAACCAACTAGGATTTTTACATACACAATCTACTCTACCACAATTAATCATGAATAAACATGTTATTGCATCACAAGTTTCAATCCTAATACTCAAGACACATACAAGTGAAAACAAGTGATTTTGAAAGAGGGACAATCGATTGCCTCTGGGATGTAATCGATTTTAGGGTTCTCTTTGCCTTGCATTTTTCGGAAAAAAAAAACAGTGGTGTCAATTGATTGCTTCTATGGTGCAATTGAATGCCTGTAACATTTTGTTTAGAAATAACAAAAGTTAAAGTGTGACAATCGATTGTCTCTAGGGTACAATCAATTATGGGTGTAAGCGAATAAGAAAAACGAATTAACCCGATAGTTCAAACCAGACCAAACAAAAAAAAAACAACCAATTTTTTTGGTTTGGTTTAAAAACTTAACCGAACAAATGAAAACCAAGGTGGTTTGGTTTGGTTGTCAGTTTTAATTTTTAGGAACCGACAAACCTGTGAACCAAATCGATTTTATAGTTATTCACTTAATCTTTTATTTAGCTCACTATTAAGTCCAAATTTTGCATTAACCCAACCCTTCTCCATCTTTTTATTAACGAGCAACCAACCAATAATAATAATAATTATAATAATAATAATAATAAAATAATAATAATAATAGCAATAATAGTAATAAAAGTAATAATAATAATAATAATAATAATAACAACAACAACAACAATAATAATAATAATAATAATAATAATAATAACAATAATAATAATAATAACAATAATAATAATGTTCCGGACTGAGCCAGCGCCTGCCCTACGGTCGGGCAGGCCCAAGCCCAATGACCAACGAAGGCCCAACGAGGTCAAAAGCCACCTCCGTGTCGGGCACGTGCCAGTCCCCTAAGACGTCGGACACACGGGGTAGAAGACCCGTCGGGCAGAGGTGTATAGCTCGTGGAGGCACCTCTCCTCGACACCTACGTGCTCCTCCCCGTGAGGACACGTTCTCTTGTAACTTCCCACTCCCGAAGGAATCCGTCTACCCTACTTCCAGAGATTTAGGGACCGTTACACCAGGGCGAAGACCACGTGCTGGTCTTCACTATGCCACGTAAGTCCTGACAGTTACTTGGATTGGGTCTTGAAATCCAGCCTAGTGCAAGTAACCGTTGGCCCCGCGCTTGGGGCTCTCTATAAATACCCTCTCACTTGAGAGGGTTAGGTTACATAACATATTCTAACTCTCACCTATTTTTCTGTACTTGCTTACTCCCTTTCTTACTTGAGCGTCGGAGTACTTTGCAGGTACACCCCCCGGCCGTATCATCATCACCGGAGCTGAAGTCCATACGACGTTGCTGGCCATTGAACAACTGTCTAATCCAGGTACGATCAGTGGCGCCGACTGTGGGGACATTGCTTCCCCGTTTTTCCTTCAACGATAAACCAAAGCAATCCTTTCGTTCATCACCAGCATGGCCAATAACCCGTCTGCGAACAAAGCTCTGGACACCGTCCTCGCGCAACTCGAGAACGGAAACCACCGTGAGGATACTGCTTCCCTCAATGTCGAAGAAGGCAACATAAGAGATGGGTAGACCGCCTCCCCAGACTCCCAAGACACGGCTTACGACGCCGCCCGCCAGGACGACCAGCAAGCCGTCTTTCAGCCATTTGCTCCTCCGCCTAATGCAGATTCGAGCACCGTGGCCCTATTTGCCTGGTCAATCAGACCAACCAGCTGATCATGCACCAGAATCTCAGAATTAAAGCACTCGAGCGAGGGCGGGCACGACGATCATCCCTGCGAAGACATCGTCGCCCACCTTTACCTCGTCGTTCTCCTTCCCCGCGAAAGACTCCTTCAGAAGAATCTCGAACCCCCTCTCCGGTGCGCGAGGGTCGTCGGCCGCACCTCGAACGCCCCCAGCCGGCGATCTCCTAGAAGCGCCATCGTTCCCCGCCTCATAAGGAACTCAGGCCCTCCTCAACTACCAAGAAGACCAAGACCACCGAGGAGAGGCCGAGGAACCGTTCAAGGAATTCCCCTCCACGACAAGAACCTGGTCGACATCACCGATCCCCTTCGAGGTCCCCGGCCGAAAGCGACAACGACGACCAGAGGACCCCCTATCATGGGAGATCATGGACCCCCCAATTCCTGCGGGCATGGAGAAACCCCCGCCACTGGGGACCTACGACGGCCTGGCCGACCCCGACGATCACGTTGAAAGTTTTGAAGCCATGCTCGACTTCAGAAACGTCATGGGAGCCATTACGTGCAGGCTTTTCCCCACCACCTTGCGGAAGGGCGCCATGACTTGGTACAAGGGTCTAGCACCCGGGTCGATCACATCCTGTAAGCAACTAAGACAATGCTTCACCAAACACTTCACATCATCTCGTCGACACCCGAAGACGGAGGCTGCATGGAGAGCATCTTCCAGGGGAAAAACAAATCTCTCAGGAACTACATTAAGAGATTCAACAGGGAAGCTGTCGAAGTTCAGACGACCGACGACATGAAGAAGTATTTAATCATCCACAGACTATGTTTTGGATCCGATTTTGCCAAGTCCGTGGGCCTCTGCAGGCCACGCCGCCTGGAGGACCTCCTCCAACGAGCTCAGTCGTACATCGAGCTCGAGGAGTCGGAGGCAGCGCAGATCGCCCTTGAGTCGAGGTGGAAGGAAGGCCCCCGCGGCCATAAAGAAGAAGACTCTCCTCCCCGAAGAGGAGGAGAAAGAAAGAAAGAAAATCGCCCCCGGGTTCCTCGTGAACCGCGCAGACCAAATGGCCGGTTCACGGAATACACCCCGCTCAACGCTCCCCACGCGCGAATCCTCTCCGAGTGCTCCAACTCGGAATTTCTTAAAGGAGGCGTCTGTTTTCCAAAGCCAACGACCCACAAATCAAACACGGACAGGTCCAAGTATTTCAGGTTCCACCGGAGCCATGGACATGTCACGGAGGACTGCATCCATCTCAAAGATGCAATTGAGATCCTGATCAAGGAAGGGCACTTAAAGAAATATGCCCAGAAGAATGGCGCTCCTCGTCCCAGTTCCCAGGAAGCCCAAAACGTCGAGGAAACGACACCCTCTACCGACGAGAGTCGGCTTCAGATCGCCCTCAGTGTCACTCGACCCGAAGACTTCTTTGTCCCCGAAGGCATCGAGGGCCAAGAAGCAGTTCGCAGCATGTGGGCAAACTTTCCCCATGAAGACCCCGTCGCTGTCCGCAGCACATGGGAAGGTTTCCCCAAGACTATGGTCATCTCCGGGGGTGGTTACGAGAAGGTATCTGTCGGGTCGATCAAGCGGAAATTTGACGAACTAGAGTCCGCAACATCGGAGAAGACCATTACTCTCGAGAAGGTGCAAGGGAAATCAAACCCTATCACCTTCTATCTTGAAGAGCTCCCATGCGGAGCGCCCAACGCCACCATCCCCCTCTTGGTCAGGGCATAGATGGCGAATTTTGACATTCAAAGGATCCTCGTCGACCAGGGAAGTTCGGTCGACATCATGTATGCCCATCTGTTCGGGACTCTCCAGCTCGACGAGAGACATCTGACCCCGTACGTCGGTTTAGATCTGCAGGGGTTCAACGGCACCACCACCAGACCATAGGGCTACGCTGAACTAATGGTCACATTAGGGGCCAAAGACACCACCTGCCAAGTGAAGACCCGCTTCCTGGTGGTTGAATGCCTATCCCTCTACAACTGCATCCTCGGGAGGACCACCCTGGCCGAACTCACAGCAGTGCCATCAACGGTCCACCTCAAGATGAAGTACTACATGACTAGGGGACGTGTAGTTACGATGCACGGGGACATAGACGCGGCCAGGAGGTGTTTCGATGCTGCGATCAAAGGCATGAGTTCCATCGGCACCAAGCCCAAGACCGGAGCAAAGCCATCCACGAACACCGTACAGAGGCCTCTCCCGCGCGTCAACACGGTTGACCTCGACAGCAGGTTCCTGGACGAGCATGAAGAGGGCGGAGCAGCGGACCTCGACCTCCGGGCGAAAAACAACGGGCGACCTCTCCACCCAACGCGCCCCATCCCAGACGGAGACTTTGAGCTCGTGGCCCTCAGGGACGATCCAGACCGTAACGTGAAGATTGACACCAGGATCCCCGACCTGGTGAAGGAGAAGCTGAAGGCATGTCTCTGAGAGAACGGTGATCTGTTCGCATGGAGCACCTCCGAGATGCCTGGCCTTGACCCAGATGTGGCTTGCCATCAGCTCGCAGTAGATCCGGCCGCTAGGGCCATAGCTCAACGTAGGCGTAAGCAGTCTCCCGAAAAAGCGGAGGCTGCTGAAAAAGCTGTAAAAGACCTCCTAGAGGTGAATTTTATTTCGGAGGCCAGATACACAACCTGGCTGTCCAACGTTGTACTCGTCAAAAAGAATGATCGAAAATGGAGGATGTGTGTTGACTATACTGATCTTAACCCGGCATGCCCGAAAGACTGCTATCCCTTGCCTAACATCAACCAGCTGGTCGACAACTCTGCAGGTTACAAACTATTATCCTTCATGGACGCCTACTCAGGATACAACCAAATTCCCATGGATAAGGTCGACAAATAGCACACGGCCTTCATGATCGAGTCAGGCAATTACTACTACAACGTAATGCCCTTCGGCCTGAAGAACGCCAGGGCGACCTACCAACGAATGATGAACAAGGTTTTTCGGGCTGAAATCGACGACTTGCTCGAGGTCTATATGGACGACATGATCGTCAAATCAGCAGAGGAAGTTGACCATGTCACGCACCTCAAGAAGGTGTTCGACACAGCGAGGATATGCCGCATGAGGTTCAATCCCAACAAATGCACCTTTGGCGTTCGGGCAGGTAAGTTCCTCGGCTTCTACCTCACAGAGCGAGGAATCGAGGCCAACCCCGACAAGTGTAGGGCTTTCTCCGAGATCCTGATGACACTAAATTATACTGTATTTTCGAATCTGATTTCACATGCATATTAGTTGTTTTTCTATTATTTTTTCTTTGTTATTGTTATGTTTCCCTTTGTTTTCAGGTTTTCAATAAAATCAAGGTCCCAGACGGAAAAGGATGCAAAAGGAGCAAGAATTCAAGTTTGGCAGCAATTTACTCTTGTCGCTTCTCTTGTCGCGGACGCCCCAGGGTAGGCGACGACGTGTCCCATGATCTCCACTGCTCAACTGCCACGTTCCCACGACCTTTGCCGTTTTCTTCTTGTCGCGGGCGCGACAAGGCAAAAATCAGTTCCCGCCCATTTTCAAGCCAAGGTCACTTTTGTCTTTGCACCATGCCAACTTTGCCTATAAATACTCTCAGAACTCGAATTTTAGGATCATCCAATCTTAGTTTACTTCATCCTAGGCATAAATTTCACTCTTGTAAAGCAGTAATCTTCTCACATCGAGGAGTTATTGCACTGTGTGTGATCGAGTTTGTAATCAAGTCTTGGAGTGTCTGTAATCAAGTTGGAGCACTTTGGTAGAAGTAATCCTGCCAGCATTTTCTTTTCCGTACATTGTACCAGATTTAAAGACTCTGCTTTGGAGCAGGTTTTATTTTAATCGCATTTACTTTCATTTATTTCTTGCACTTGCTTTATTTTGTTTATTTATTGTCTTGCCTTACTTTTCAAAACTTTACTTTTCAAAAGACTTAATTCCATACATGATAAGAATTAATATGACTGTTATAACTACCATGGCTGGCTAAGTTTTAGATAGGTAAGAATGTAAAGACCATAATCACCGTAATACGTCTATATGTTAATAGAAATACTTAAGGGCTGTTTTAATCTTTAACACAAGTTTTCTGTACTTAAAAGCAATGTTGGGTAAGATCGAAAGTCATCCAACCATTTGTGAACTTGTTTAGTTCTCAACTGATCAAATACAGCGAAAGCGCTTTGCTCAGTTGAGTAGGGATTTTTAACACTTAGAAAAGAGATTTTAAAACTATTTTCGGACGCGTTAGTGGGATTAGAATCTGGTTCATTTTGAACCTCTTTAGTTTAGAGATTTCAGGTCAAAATACTTTTCTGTTTAGTTTAGAATTTACATTTCTTAAAAGTAAGTTTTCCATGACTCTAACGCAATGCGCGCTTTTTTATAAGTGACAATAAAGGGGTTAGTTTAGAGGGTAAACTTGGTTCTGACTACGCGAAAGCGACAGTTCCTGTTAAATTGAATTCTTTTCTTAAAATAGAAGATATTGCACGTAAGTAGTCCTATTGATGAATATAGAAATATTATCGGTTATGAGAATTACATTCAAGCCTATTGTTTTGTCTGAATTTTATTACCTCGTCATTTACTTTTATTTATTTTCCTCTGCATTAGTAAACCCTGAATTGAACTGCCTTAGATAAGCACTATAACAAACGGAAATCGTTAGATCGACATTTGGTCTCTGTGGATACGATAACTTTTTATATTACTCTGACGCGATTCGTGCACTTGCGAATACAACGCATCAAGTTTTTGGCGCCGTTGCCGGGGACCAATTTCGCCGAATTCCGAATTTCGTTTGTTATCACCTTTTAGACTAGGGCCGCACGAACTAGTCGATGCGAAGATCTCGCAGCTCCAGTAGTGTAATAGATCCTTTAGTGGAACCATAACGTTACGCTCGCGCACGACTTTGGCTTCGTCGAATTAAGCAAGCTATGGCCGAAGATCGTAACCAAAGACCCCTTAAGGAATTCGCTCAGCCTGCTGACAAAGAACCGAGCTCTAGTATAGTTAACCCTACCATACCTGCCAATAATTTTGAACTAAAACCGTCCCTATTACAACTAGTTCAACAAAACCAATTCGCAGGACTACCATCTGAAAACCCAAACCAACATCTAAAAGTCTTTATCCAGTTATCAAACACCTTTAAGACCAATGGTGCTAGTCCTGAGGCGATTCGTTTAAGACTATTTCCCTTTTCCCTTAGAGACAAAGCCCTAACTTGGTTAGATTCCCTTCCAGCCAATTCTATAACAACATGGGAAGACCTTAGGAGAACATTCCTTGCTAGATACTTTCCCCCAAGCAAAACAGCCGTTCTCCGAAACCAAATAACAAGATTTACCCAAAACCAAGGAGAATCGCTATTTGAAGCTTGGGAGAGGTATAAAGACCTTCTGAGGGTTTGTCCACACCACGGTTTGGAGCAATGGTTGATTATACATACCTTTTACCACGGACTTCATTATAACACAAAGATGTCCATCGACGCTGCCGCTGGCGGTGCCCTGATGAACAAACCCTATCCTGACGCTTGTGGTCTCATTGAAGATATGGCTCAAAACCATCATCAATGGGGAAACGAAAGAGCAACAGTGGAAAAGAAAGAAGCCCAAGGAGGTAAACATGAGGTAAGCTCTATAGACATGATGCAAGCCAAAATGGATGCTATGGCCCTCAAGATCGATCAAATGTACGCACAACCAACCGCTGCAGCAGCAGTAGTATCGGATTGCGAACTTTGTGGTACTAAAGGTCATCAATCAGCTGACTGCCATCTGTTAAACGAGACTAACCCAGACCCAGTCAACTATGCCTAAGGAAACCCGTTCTCAAATACTTACAACCCTGGATGGAGGAATCACCCTAATTTTTCCTACAAAAACAATAACTCTATCCAAAACCAAGCACCTCTGAGATCAACCAACAATCAAGCACCTAGACAAAACCAACCTATGCAAGCAGTGCCACCTAAGCCAAATATTGAGAAAGTGCTAAATGAGTTTATGACAGCACAAGCCCAGCAAAACAAAGAGTTCCTAAATTAGAATATTCATGTGAATGAGCTGCTCACCCAACTAGGAACCAAAATGGATCAAATGGCCACCCACAGCAAGATGCTTGAAACCCAGATCTCTCAGGTAGCCTTAAAGCAAGCACCCCAAACTACTCCTGGAGGACAATTTCCTGGACAACCTCAAGAGAACCCTCGAGGGCAAGCTAACGTTGTTGCCTTACGAAGTGGAACCACTTATGAAGGGCCTAAAAACCCGACATTGAGTGACTCCAAAATTTCCAAAAAGGATGCTACCCCCGAAGGTGAGGAACCCGTAGAAATTGAGAAACCAAAAGACAAAGATAAAGGAGAAGTTACGGACGAAGCTTCAACACCCCCTCAGCCATACAAACCACCAATTCCCTATCCACAAAGACTTAAACAAACTAAGATCAATGACCAATTCCAGAAGTTTGTTAAAGTTATAGAAAAACTCCATGTAGAGATTCCTTTTACAGAAGCCATCACCCAAATACCTTCTTATACTAAATTCCTGAAGGACATCCTCACCAATAAACGTAGACTTGACGATCCAAAACCAGTGGAGTGTAATTCCATTTCCGAGAACAAACTTGCCAAAAAAGACAAAGATCCGGGGAATTTCTCCATACCTTGTATTTTGGGGAATCATGTCATAGATAAAGCCTTTCTGGACTTAGGAGCCAGTGTAAGCCTAATGCCCCTTGCAGTTTGTGAACGATTGAAACTAGGAGATTTGCAACCTACTAAGATGTCTCTCCAATTAGCTGACAGATCTATAAAATACCCTGTAGGCGTATTAGAAGACATCCCAGTTAGAATAGGCAAGTTGTTCATTCCCACCGACTTTGTCGTAATGGACATCAAAGAAGATAAAGATATCCCAATCCTCCTAGGTAGACCCTTCCTATCAACTGCAGGAGCCATAATAGATGTCAAGAAAGGAAAATTGACCTTTGAGGTAGGTAACGAAAAAATAGAGTTTGTCCTAGCAAAGTTTCTCGCGGCACCAGTAATAGGAGATGCATGTTATGCAGTTGATGTCATTGATGAATGTGTCCGTGAACTTAACCAGGAAGAGCCAATAAAAAGAATAAAACAACCTTAAATGCCCATTGAGAAAGATGATGACAGTATGGAACCCTACATAGATGATAGCCTTTTTGAATGTCTATCCTTAACTCCAGATCCTATACAAAACCCCAGCAAACCAACCTTAGAATTAAAAGAATTACCCAAGAATCTAAGATATGAGTATTTGGACAAAGAAATGGACATACCAGTTATAGTCAGTGCCGTTCTGAACCAAAATGAAACAAACAAACTCTTAGATGTCTTGCGAAGATATCCCTCAGCACTAGGGTACAACATCTCAGATCTTAAAGGAATAAGTCCATCCGTGTGCATGCACCGGATTTCACTTGAGGAAGATGCTAAACCTTTGAGAGAACACCAAAGAAGGATTAACCCTATAATGAGTGAGGTAGTTAAGAAGGAAGTTCTTAAGTTGTTGGAAGCAGGGATAATATATCAGATCTCGGACAGTAAATGGGTAAGCCCTATGCATGTAGTACCTAAAAAAGGGAGGCATCACCGTGGTTCAAAACAAAAAAGGTGAGCACATTACAAAACGGATAGAAGGAGGTTGGCGTATGTGCATAGATTACAGAAAATTAAACAAAGCCACTAGGAAGGACCATTTCCCATTACCTTTTATAGATCAGATGTTGGAACGTCTAGATAGACATTCCTACTTCTGTTACCTTCGACGGATATTCAGGTTTTTTCCAAATTCCTATACACCCTGATGACCAAGAGAAAACAACCTTCACATGCCCATATGGAACTTTTGCCTATAGATGTATGCCTTTTGGACTCTGTAATGCCCCAGCAACTTTTCAGCGTTCCATGATGTCAATCTTCGCTGATTATCTTGATGGAATTATGGAAGTATTCATGGACGATTTCTCAGTCTGCGGATTTGATTTCAACAACTGTCTAGTCAACCTTGAAAAGATCTTGAAGAGATGTGTCGAAGTAAACCTGGTATTAAATTGGGAGAAATGTCACTTCATGGTCACTGAAGGTATAGTTCTAGGACATATCGTTTCTGAAAAAGGCATTGAAGTTGATAAAGCTAAGATCGAGGTGATAGAGAATCTTAAACCACCAAAAACAATTAGAGAAGTTCGAAGTTTTCTTGTACATGCTGGATTTTACCGGCGTTTCATTAAAAATTTCTCTAAGATCACTAAACCTTTGACAGGTCTTCTGATGAAAGATGCCGAGTTCATTTTTGATGAAAAATGCAACGAAGCATTCAACCTTTTAAAACAAGCTTTAATCTCAGCACCCATTATGCAACCACCAGATTGGACAAAACCTTTTGAAATCATGTGTGATGCTAGTGATTACGCTGTAGGAGCAGTGCTAGGGCAAAGATCTGACAAGAAGTTACATGTGATTTACTACGCCAGTAGAACTCTAGATGCCGCTCAGCTAAACTATGCAACCACAGAAAAAGAACTCCTAGCCGTAGTTATCGCCATAGACAAATTTAGATCCTATTTGGTGGGAGTCAAAATAATTGTTTACACTGATCATGCCACCATCCGATACCTTTTGAATAAAAAGGATGCTAAACCTAGGTTACTCCGGTGGATACTTTTATTGCAAGAATTTGACCTTGATATCAGAGATAAGAAAGGCACCGAGAATGTAGTTGTCGATCACCTTTCCAGGCTTGAGTTCTTGAAACCTGATGTAGTACCCATAAATGATGACTTTGCTTATGATAGGTTAATCGCTAAGCTAGATGCCATTGGAGATGTAAGTTTAGAAACCCTAGAAGATTCTGAAAAATACTTAGCGGTAAATAATGTACCTTGGTATGCAGATTTTGTTAACTATCTTGCTGCAGATATAATACCCTCCTGACCTCAGCTATCAGCAGAAAAAGAAGTTCTTTAATGACGTTAAACATTTCTATTGGGATGAACCACTCCTTTTTAAGAGAGGCACTGACGGAATCTTTCGCCGGTGTGTTCCAGAAGAAGAAGTGCACCATATCATAGAACATTGTCACTCAGCACCCTACGGAGGACACGCAAGCACATCTAAGACTCACGCTAAAATCTTACAAGCTGGTCTTTATTGGCCAACTATATGGCGTGACGTTCATACATATATAACCAAGTGTGACCCGTGTCAACGCTCCGGAAACATCTCGAGGAGAAATGAAATGCCATTAAGAAACATTCAAGAAGTAGAACTTTTTGATGTTTGGGGAATCGACTTTATGGGACCTTTTCCATCATCCTTAGGAAACAAATAAATTTTAGTCGCTGTCGATTACGTGTCCAAATGGATTGAAGCTATAGCTGCACCCACAAACGACACCCGAGTGGTGATTAAGATGTTCAAGCAGAATATATTCCCTAGATTCGGAGTTCCCAGACTAGTCATAAGTGATGGAGGATCACATTTTATATCTAGGATTTTTGACAAACTGTTAAGGAAGTATGGAGTTAAACATAGAGTAGCCACACCTTACCACCCGCCAAACCAATGGGCAAGTAGAAGTATCCAATAGAGAGATCAAGCAAATCTTAGAAAAAACTGTCTCGATATCCAGAAAAGATTGGTCGCAGAAGCTTTCAGAAGCACTGTGGACCTACAGGACAGCCTATAAGACTCCCATTGGAACAACCCCTTACCAACTAGTTTACGGAAAATCATGTCACTTACCCTTTGAATTGGAACACAAAGCATATTGGGCCATCAGAACCTTAAATTTTGATTACCTAGCAGCTGGTGAGAAATGCATCTTAGACATACATAAGCTAGAAGAGCTCCGACAATCAGCCTATGAAAATGCCATCATATATAAAGAGAGAACCAAAGCATGGCATGACAGGAAGATCGTCAAGAAAGACTTCAACATAGGTAACCCTGTTCTTCTATACAATTCAAGACTGCGACTTTTTCCAGGTAAGCTTCGATCTAGATGGACGGGACCGTTCGAAGTTTCCAAAGTCCTAAAATCCAGGGCATTGGAAATTAAGAACAAATCTTGCAGTCCGTTCGTTGTAAATGGACAAAGGCTTAAGCATTATGAAGGAGGTGACATTCCAGCATACTAATCCAGGTTCACGTTAACAGACCCACCTATCCTCGCACCAGATACATGACGTGAACTCGTCGAGCTAACGACGTTAAGCAAGCGCTGCATGGGAGGCAACCCATGGTTTTTTTCCTTTTCGTATTTATTTTCTTTCTGTTTATTTTGATTTACGTTTGTTTGCTTGTTTGTACATATATGTCTAACTTGTTTGGTGTGTTTGATTTCAGGGCCTGTTTTTCCTAACCTTTTCTTTCAGGATGCCACCAGTCGACGACATGCACGTGACCTTTAGAGATGACGCCCAGAGAGAGCGGTATGCGATGCTTTCACTCAGACCTATGGCACCCACTCGCTACCCAGACAGTGATTGCATGGAAGCTTTGGGCATAGAGCCCAATGTCCGATACTTGACCCACCAGTTCAAATGGGACCAGTACGCTGATGATTTGCATCCCACCTATAGGAACATCACTCTGGAGTTCCTCAGCTCTTTCTCCTATGATCCGTACTTGGGACCAGATGGCCACACCAGCTTCAGGATCGAGAAATTCTCTCGACGAGGTATGTCGACGATACTTGCTTGCACGCTTTAGGGATTCATCATAGCGTTTCCCATATGTTAGACTTTGTAGGTTTAGGCACTGTTTTCACCACAAAAGAACCCACCGATGAGAGGATGACGGTTGAGTTTTTGAGTTCATTGGTTTATACCGTTCGTCCCGACACTGCTAGCACAGTCGGTACCGTGCATTTTAGACTGTTTGCTGTTGAGTATCAGTTCAGTACCGATGAACTAGCAGGTCTATTGGGATTCCCTCATGGGGAGGGTGCTGTTTGTGAGGCTCCTTCAGATGCTGAATGGTCAGTCGAGATATTCGCCTTCTGGCGCAGGTTGTCAGATACTATTGTTGATTCCTTTAAGGGAATACTCGCCTCGACCATTCATAACCCGACCATAAGAATTTTCAGATATCTTTTGGCATGCTCTATTTTTGGCCGGGAGAATCAAAACAAAGTTAATAGCAAAGAACTTTTGTTCTTGCGAGGATGCCTCACAGATGTAAGAATCAATCCGGTTCCATTTATGATCGCCCACATGTGCTTAACGGTAAATAAGGGTGGACCGATAGTTTTTGGCGGATTGATTACGTCTATTGCTCGGGCACTAAATTTGAATGATGAGATAGCTACTTTAGAACCACTGCCCCCTCGCACAATTAATTTAAAATTTCTGAAAGACATGAAATTGTGCCGATCGAGGAGGGCTGGTGGTTATGAGTTGATGATTCACGGGGTAGCCATCGAATCAATTGTTATGCCGTGCAGTAGACGTACAGATGTAAGATTCGAGAAGAACTGGATCTATGACCTTACTGCCCCACCTTTTCTAGGTCCAATTCCTCCTAATGTCCATGACAATGAGGGGCCCGACACAGATGATGAGTATGACCATAGAGAGCGTGTGTCCCCCCCTCGCCCTACACAATCACACACCGCACCATCTTCTCCTAACACTTTTGCAGGAGCTGCTCCCGGATTTTATATTACGGAGGAGATGTGGCGAGACCATATGGCTAGAGAAGCACGGCATGAAGACCTGCTCTCTTCCATTCAGCAATAGATGGCAGACCATATGAGCTTTATGCAAGAGTCGCAGCGGAGAGCAGACCAATCTTACGAGACCATCTCCCGTACTCTGCTTGCGATCACCAATGAGCAGTCCCGTCAACAGCAATATAATCATCAGCACTTTCAGCTTATGGAGGCCACTCAGGGTTCCATCTTAGGTAACCTTCATGAGGTGAAAGCTGCTCAGGCAGAATTGCAGGCTAGGATGGACCAGCGAGACCATCACCGTAGCAGATCCCGTCGTTCCGAGCGTTCAGCACAAGGCGGCGAGGGCACCAGCGGTCCTCACTAGTTTTGCCAGGTTCGTTTCTCCTTAGCTTACTTCGAAACATTGGGGACAATGTTCAATTTAAGTGTGGGAGGAGATTTTATCGTTTTCCGTCGTTTTAGTAGTTTATTTTTATTTCCCTTCAGTTATTTACTTTTGTTTCTATTTTAGAAAATGCATGTGTTTGAAGAGTCATTAGTATAAGTATATTTTTTTGGTTCACCTTCATTTTTTCCCACATATTTTAACACCAAAAAAAAAAATTTCTAGAAAAAAGTGTTGTTCTGAAAATTTTTTAGACAGGTTCGGGTTAGGATGCGGTGACTTGGGAGAACCCTCGAAACATTAGTATCGTCCTTACACCATGAACTTCCTAAATATAAGAATCACACCTGAAACCCCATGTACCATGGCCCTAATTTCATTTCAAAATCATCCTTAGTAGTTTATTTCAGCAATCAGCTCCGGCCTAAACATGTTCTAAGTAGGAGACCGACGAATATAAGTGACTGATCTGAGTGCATTTATTAAAAAAAAAAAAAAGAGAGAGAAGAAAAAGAAAAAAAAATAATAAGATGTTTAGCTTGCTCATTTCAGTTGGTTCAGAGGTATCTGGCGCTGAACTCGGTAGGGCGGATTACGATCCGATCCCCCACAACTGCACTTGAGAGGAATAAAAGGATTTTACACAGTTCCTTGTGCCAGAAATCCGGTATAAAAAGATCAGAATCACTAACAGGTCACTCTACCATGAAGCATGTGCGGAAAACGGGCTTAATGTGATTGCGCTTGAATGAAAAGGACTCAAAAGAGATGGAAAAGGAAGGCCTAAGTATTGTGGGATATAATGGGTTGATTGGTATAGGAACGAAGTTTATGTCTGTATTTGCGGATTAGTGTCATCACGATGCCCTTGGTTCACTCAGTTAGTACCGACCACTGCATCCAGACTCGGACTTAGAAGCCCTTTTCGCCCAAAAATCATCGATCGACACTGATTTTTCTATGAGCTTTAAATGTTTTGCTTGAGGACAAGCAAAGGTCTAAGTGTGGGAGAATTTGATGACACTAAATTATACTGTATTTTCGACTCTGATTTCACATGCATATTAGTTGTTTTTCTATTATTTTTTCTTTGTTATTGTTATGTTTCCCTTTGTTTTCAGGTTTTCAATAAAATCAAGGTCCCAGACGGAAAAGGATGCAAAAGGAGCAAGAATTCAAGTTTGGCAGCAATTTACTCTTGTCGCTTCTCTTGTCGCGGACGCCCCAGGGTAGGCGACGACGTGTCCCATGATCTCCACTGCTCAACTGCCACGTTCCCACAACCTTTGCCGTTTTCTTCTCGTCGCGGGCGCGGTAGGCCTGTCGCGGGCGCGACAAGGCAAAAATCAGTTCCCACCCATTTTCAAGCCAAGGTCACTTTTGTCTTTGCACCATGCCAACTTTGCCTATAAATACTCTCAGAACTCGAATTTTAGGATCATCCAATCTTAGTTTACTTCATCCTAGGCATAAATTTCACTCTTGTAAAGCAGTAATCTTCTCACATCGAGGAGTTATTGCACTGTGTGTGATCGAGTTTGTAATCAAGTCTTGGAGTGTCTGTAATCAAGTTGGAGCACTTTGGTAGAAGTAATCCTGCCAGCATTTTCTTTTCCGTACATTGTACCAGATTTAAAGACTCCGCTTTGGAGCAGGTTTTATTTTAATCGCATTTACTTTCATTTATTTCTTGCACTTGCTTTATTTTGTTTATTTATTGTCTTGCCTTACTTTTCAAAACTTTACTTTTCAAAAGACTTAATTCCATACATGATAAGAATTAATATGACTGTTATAACTACCATGGCTGGCTAAGTTTTAGATAGGTAAGAATGTAAAGACCATAATCACCGTAATACGTCTATATGTTAATAGAAATACTTAAGGGCTGTTTTAATCTTTAACACAAGTTTTCTGTACTTAAAAGCAATGTTGGGTAAGATCGAAAGTCATCCAACCATTTGTGAACTTGTTTAGTTCTCAACTGATCAAATACAGCGAAAGCGCTTTGCTCAGTTGAGTAGGGATTTTTAACACTTAGAAAAGAGATTTTAAAACTACTTTCAGACGCGTTAGTGGAATTAGAATCTGGTTCATATTGAACCTCTTTAGTTTAGAGATTTCAGGTCAAAATACTTTTCTGTTTAGTTTAGAATTTACATTTCTTAAAAGTAAGTTTTCCATGACTCTAACGCAATGCGCGCTTTTTTATAAGTGACAATAAAGGGGTTAGTTTAGAGGGTAAACTTGGTTCTGACTACGCGAAAGTGACAGTTCCTGTTAAATTGAATTCTTTTCTTAAAATAGAAGATATTGCCCGTAAGTAGTCTTATTGATGAATATAGAAATATTATCGGTTATGAGAATTACATTCAAGCCTATTGTTTTGTCTGAATTTTATTACCTCGTCATTTACTTTTATTTATTTTCCTCTGCATTAGTAAACCCTGAATTGAACTGCCTTAGATAAGCACTGTAACAAACGAAAATCGTTAGATCGACATTTAGTCTCTGTGGATACGGTAACTTTTTATATTACTCTGACGCGATTCGTGCACTTGCGAATACAACGCATCAGATCCCTACTCAGGACTCGAAGAAGTCAATACAATCATTGAACGGGATGCTCACCGCCCTCTCCCACTTCGTCTCCAAGTCTACACAATACGCGCTCCCGTTTTTCAAACTTCTTCGACAAAAAGCGAAGTTTGAATGGAGCGAAGAGTGCGAGCAGGCGCTCCTCCACCTAAAACAAGTCCTATCGCGACCCCCAGTCCTCTCACGGCCTGATCACGAGGAGACACTGTTCTTGTATCTCGAAATCACGAGTGAAGCGGTCAGCGCCGTCCTCATCCGGGAAACCCCGGACGGGCAGAAACTAATTTACTTCACGAGTAAAGCCCTCCAGCGCCCCGAGCTCAGGTATCAACAGATAGAGAAAGTCGCCCTGGCCCTCATCACTGCAGCTAGGAGGCTGCGCCATTACTTCCTAGCCCACACTGTCGTTGTGAGGACCGAACAACCTATAAGGCCACTCCTTGGACGATCAGATATGGCGGAGAGGATGCTCAGATGGTCGCTCGAACTCACTGAATTCGACATCCAATACGAGGGAAGGAAATCCCTGAAGGCTCAGGTATTGGCCGACTTTGTGGCGGAGATGACCGTCCCGGAACCTTCGACCAACGGATCCCAAAAATGGACGATCTATGTCAACGGAGCATCCAGCACGAAGGGAAGCGGGGCGGCCATTATCCTCGAAAACGAGGAAGGCATCCTGATTGAGGTATCCCTCAAACTATCCTTCCTGATGTCGAACAACCAAGCAGAGTACGAGGCTTTTCGCACCGGGCTTCGGTTGGCCGAGGACCTCGATGCCAAGGAGGTCAAAATCTTCATTGACTCCCAGCTCGTGGCCTCGCAAGTCCAAGGAAAGTACCAGGCGAAGAACGACAGCCTCATCGAATACTTGACCTTGGTGAAAGAAAAGATGAAAAAATTCACCTCCGCGAAGGTAACCTACATCCCTCGCGAGTACAATACCCGAGCAGATGTATTGTCTAAATTAGTAAGCACAAAGAAGAAAGACAAAAACAAATCCGTCATACAAGAAGTGCTTTCCCGCCCGAGCATCAGCAAACCCGTTCCGGAGGCAGACGTGAACGCCATCGGGGATAGCAATTGCTGGATGACCCCGGTATACGAGTACCTCACGATGGGTAAACTGCCCGAAGATCCCAAGGAAGCGGGGATGGTGAAGCGGCGGGCGTGCTCGTATGCGATAGTCAAGGATAAGCTATACCGGTGAGGGTTTTCTATTCCCCTCCTCAGGTGTGTCGAAGAGACCAAGGTCCCCCGCATACTCCAGGAAATCCATGAGGGAATCAACACACAGCACCTCGGTGGACGATCGTTAGCCCGTAAAGCACTTCGGGCAGGGTATTACTCGCCCACCATGAAACAAGATGCCAAGGAACACGTCAAGAAGTGCGATAGATGCCAGCGACACGGGGACATGCACCTCGCTCCTCCTAACGAGCTCAAAACACTATCCTCCCCGTGGCCATTTGCGTGGTGGGGGATGGATATCCTCGGACCTTTCGTCGTGGGATCGTATCAAAACAAATACCTCATTGTCGGGGTGGATTATTTTACGAAGTGGATCGAGGCGGAAGCGTTGGCCAAAATCACGACCTTCAACATACTACATTTCTACAAGAGGAACATCCTCTCCCGATTCGGCGTGCCCCAAGCTATTGTCACCGACAACAGAACACAGTTCACCGACAGGAACTTCCAAGACTTCGTCACCAAACTGGGCACGAAGCAGCACTTCACGTCGGTCGAGCACCCTTAAACGAACGAGCAAGACGAAGCGGCGAACAGAGTAATCCTCTGAGGACTGAAACATCAATTAGGCGATGCCAAACAACGGTGGGTCGAGGAGCTACACAACGTCCTCTGGGCCTACCAAATAACCCCGCATTCCATGACTGGGGAGGCCCCTTTTCGTCTAACCTACGGAACGGAAGCGGTGATCCCCGTGGAGATCAGGGAACCCTCGAGGAGGACGGAAGCCCCCCTCGAAGGAGACGCGAACAACGAAGTCCTGAGGGAAGAGCTCGATTTCGTCGAGGCGACGCGTTCGGGCGCTTCTCTCCGAGAAGCTTCACTTAAACAGAAAATAACTTTACGTTATAACGACAAAGTTATCAAACGTAATTTTCAAGTAGGCACCCTCGTCCTGCGAAGGAACCAGAAAGATTCGCGAGAAGGTAAACTCGCTGCGAACTGGGAGGGACCGTACCGCGTCCGTACGAAAATGGGGACAGGAGCCTACTTCCTCGAAACACTAGCATCGCGGGGACAGGACGCACTAGGGTACGAGCGCGACACCCCTATACAAAACACGATGGTCAAGGGCTGCATTGTGTGTGCGCGAGCACTTTGATCCGACGAGGACACCTCGATCGAGCTCCTGCATCATCGTACCAATTAGGCAGAACACCCAGCTCGCGATGGGAAGTTCACGCCACGAAGCTAAGACCTCGACCGAGCTCTTAGCCTCGTTGAAGGTTGGAATACACTTCCGGCCACTCGACCAGCTCTCCACGCAGTCGAGGATTATCGAAGTTGAGCAAGCCCTAAAATCTTTATTACTTCAAAAATAAACAAAGTATAGCAAATACAATAACATCACATACAAGAGAAAACATACAAGCATAACACGGGCAGATAAACGAAAATACATTAAGCGGGCAGAAGCCCATTGTACAGGTGTTACAGACAAGTATCAAAAAGCCCCTGGCACGCAGGCCGGGCATAGGCATCAAAAAATAAAATGGCTCGCAGGCCAAACATGACAAGAGAGGAAAGATCTAATCGGCGACGGTCCCCTCTGGCTGTCCGTGCTCTTCCGTCCCCCCGCCGACCTCGTCCTCTTGCATCGGTTGCACGATCTGACCGTCGACCACCTCATAGTTAGGGTCAGTTCCTTCAATTATAAGGTCAGGGTTGAGGACCCGAAGCTGCTCCACGGCATTCCAGAAGCCTATGTCCGCCGCCACGAGGTTGTCCTGCTCGGCTTCCCTGAGCTTCGCTATCAGCGCTGCCCGAGAAGTCAACAACCTGTCCTCCCCAGTTTCCTCCTCAGCGGGACGAACAGCCTCTTCCAGCTCAGCATTCCTTGCCGAGAGTCGTTCCCTCTCCTCCTAGGCCTGGCGAACAGACTCTTCCAGCTCGACGTTCCTCGCCAAGAGACGTTTCCTCTCCTCCTCAGCATTCTTCAACCTCTCCTCCAACTTCCCTTGAAGCTCGACCTGGGTCTGGTTCTGGCTTTTGCAGTCAACCAGCTCCTTGCCCACCTTCTCCATTTCAGCTGAGATGGACCGAAAACTCTCTCGCAACCTGTTCAGCTCGTCTTCTGGGCACGCCTCATCGTTCAGAACCAAGGCAGCAGCGCAAACCCACATCACCGCTGACACATCCTCCACCAGCGCCCTTCTCCGAGAAACCCTATTGACAAACAAGATGGTCTGAGCTTCAGGGGCACCAACGCACAGGGAATTGTTCCTCGTGAAGAAGTTCGGCCTCGAGTGGCAAGGCGGGAGCACAAACTTCACAGCAGGAGGGCTTTCGTCCTCGGTGAGGTCGACGTCCACCGGATTAACAAGCCGTTGTCTCTTCGAGGAGTTCTGAGTGCTGGGGGAGTCGCTGTCCTGGGGAGAACCAGAAGAACCCCCGGTGGCCGGAGTAGGACCGAGGACCTGCGATCGAAGTTGCTCGATGCAGTCTTTACCTCCCTTCCTCGAAATGCGGGTAGTCTTCAACTTTTTGAAGCGCTCCTCAGCAGTCGACATCTTACCTGCAAAAAGAAAATAAATGTCAGTAAATCAGAGACCAGGACACGAAGAAAAAAGTGAGTCGAAGAGGATGTCACCACCTAGCAGCTCGAGGGCATCCTCATCAAAGAACGTCTTGAGGAGGGCCCTTGTATTGATCAAATGACGCTTCGTCAACACCTGCCCGTCGTCTCCCCGGACGAGTTCCCCGTCCATCGTCACGAGCATGGCTTTATTAAAACCGTTGACGAAAGTGACTATACTCTCGTAGGCCAGGCAATCCCCCTCGTCAAGACGGCCAGGACTGACTTTGTAGCTGTTCATCCCCTTTTTGAAGTGTTCTTCCGTTCAGAACAAGGGGAATCTCGGTTCGAGGACCTCATCCGTCTGCCCGTCCACTTCACGGGAAACTCGGCGATACACCGAATTCACAGCTTCAAGCGTGACCGGCCTCAAGATATAATACCGGTATTTAAAGTCGCGAACAGAATCCAGGTAGGTGTGGAAGAGACTGCTCGTTTGTTTAAAAGACACCCAGCCATGTTTGCCATCGGAGGCCTGTCGTTGGAGGTGGAAGATGCGAAAGAAGAGAGGCACGGTTGCCCCGATTTGGAGATATTTACAAACGAGCTTGAAAGCTCGGATAAAAGCGAGGAAGTTGGGGTGGAGCTCCGAGGGCGCCAGGCGCAACCAAACGAACACCGCTTGTTGGAAACCCATAAAGGGCAAACGTCACCCTACCTTGTCGAACATGAACTAATAAAGAGGGAACCTCATCCCTCGATATGTCGAGCAGATGCGATGGTGTGCATGAGGCTGGAACACCTTCCATGACTTCGAGGAACCCACCAGCTGGTGCTCGACTGTGTAAAAAATATTGTCTTCGTCCTCGTCGACGAACTGGGAAGCCATGTTTAACGGCTCATCGCTAACCCACTCCACGAGGGGACATTCCTCGGCCCTAGTGATTGGCGCCATTGGAGAGTCGGGCTGGTCGTCGACGTCCAACGATCCAACAGCCACAGAAACGGACAAAGCTTCCATATACCTGAAAAGTAGAAGGAAACGGTGAATTTGATGATCCATATCAAATTCACCCCTCCACCGCTGTTCAAGTGAAAGGGCGAAGAGGGAGCGTCGAGATCTCGAGATGGTCGCGCTCGCCCACGTCCCTGCGACAACTGACGAGCGTCCCCGTGACCATCCTCAGGTCACCGATATGCCGCTTTGGGAGGATTCCTTCACACATAAGAGATATTGGCGAGGACCCCGAGGGTTTCATCTCGTGTCCTCGGGACATTCTTCGTGTCCCCGGGATACTCATCCCTTCTCCCCGCGAGATGCAACAATAAATTAAGAAATCCCGCCGTTTTCGCCGGAGATTTCGTGATTTCCATGAGAACTTCATCAGTTCACCATGAAACCACCCTATAAATGCAAACGAAAGGAGAAAAAAGAGAGAAACTTACTTGAAACACACTTCCGGTAGGGTTCCAGCACGGCAGTTGGTGGCGGCATACAGTGGCGAAATAGAGAAGGAAGAAAGAGTGAATTTGAGCAAAGGGGGAGCAAAAGTGCAAATGAGACGAGATGGCCCCTATTTATAAGGGTCTCACGAGTCTTGAGGGCTCCTAGGAAATCAATTACGCTACCCTAGCGTAGCCGCCCTAGGCAATGATGAGTTGCAACACGTGGCACACGCTCTCCCACGCATGTCGTTTCATTCCCCAACACGCGTCCTTCTGTTCTCCTCGGTTCAAACTTCTCGCATCAACGCGACGTCGCCAGACCTCGACCAGACTAGCACGAGCAAGTTGACTTATTTCTTCCCGATTGCCGACCACTCCTCGCCTAGAATCCCTTCCCCGACGGGATACGTCCTCGACATATTACTGGCCCTTAAGTCATTACTCTGACACCTCAGAACAACGACTTGGAGGGCTCCTGTTCTGGACTGGGCCAGCGTCTGCCCTACAGTCGAGCAGACCCAAGCCCAATGACCAACGAAGACCCAACGAGGTCAAAAGCCACCTCCGTCTCAGGCACGTGCCAGTCCCCTAAGACGTCGGACACACGGGGTAGAAGGCCCGTCGGGCAGAGGCGTATAACTCGTGGACGCACCTCTCCTCGACACCTACGTGCTCCTCCCTGCGAGGACATGTTCTCTGGTAACTTCCCACTCCCGAAGGAATCGGTCTGCCTTACTTCCGGAGATTTAGGGACCGTTACACCAGGGCGAAGACCACGTGCTTGTCTTTACTACGCCACGTAAGCCCTGGCAGTTACTTGGATTGGGCCTTGCAATCCAGCCCAGTGCAAGTAACCGTTGGCCCCGCGCTGTGGGCTCTCTATAAATACCCTCTCACTTGAGAGGGTCAGGTTACACAACATATTCTAACTCTCACCTGTTTTTCTGTACTTGCTTACTCTCTTTCTTACTTGAGCGTCGGAGTACCTTGCAGGTACCCCCCCCCCCCCCCCCCCCCGCCGTATCATCATCACCGGAGCTGAAGTCCATACGACATTGCTGGCCACTGAACAACTGTCTGATTCAGGTACGATCAAATAATAATAACAATAATAATAATAATAATAATAATAGAATTTAATTGGTATACACTGACAGTGTAAAAATTTTTTACACTGTCAACCAATGACGACCATTCATCCCGCCAAATCATACTGAAAATTTTAAGTTAATTGTATGACATGGCAGAATGATATATTTCTATTGGATGACAGTGTAAAATTATTTTACACTGTCAGTCCATACCAATTAAACTCATAATAATAATAATAATAATAATAATAATAATAATACCTAGAGTAGCAACATAATTTTTTAAACCCATTTCACGAATTTATTCATTATATATATATATATATATATATATATATATATATATATATATATATATATATATATATATATATATATATATATATATATATAATCACTTCATTGTGATATTATATTTTACAATAATGAAATGACATTATTCAATATAAATATCTATAGAATAATTTTATATAATGTATTGATTAATATAAATATCTATAGAATAATTCTGTATAATGTATTGCTTAATAAAATATAACATTATATATTGGCTTAAATAGTGTTTTCGTCCATGTAAGTTAACGAGTTTTTGGTTTTCGTCCTTGTAATTTTTTTTTTAGTCTCTATATTTTACTTTTTGCTTGCTGCTAGTCCCTAAAGCCAAAATCCGAAGGTTTCCTGCAAATTTTCCTACAGATTTTAGTTTTAAGGACTAAAACAAACGCGAATATGAAATATAGGGACTAAAAAAAAAATTATAGGGAGGAAAATCAAAAACACGCTAACTTACAGGAACGAAAACACTATTTTAGCTTTATATATTTTATAATTTTGAGTTTGTAAGTACTGCTTTTCATGTTATTAAATTAATTCAATTTTTGTAAACGCAATTGAGCCTTTTACTGTTGGATACTATAATACTAACAATTAACAACAACGTGAGGACGTGTCTACGGTTGAACAATGTTGAGTCTTTTTTTACCACGCATTAACACTTTTTGGTAAAAGAAGATATAATTAAACAACAACATAGTTTAGTATTATTATTTATTTATTTTAGATTTATAGTTGATGAATGTTTGTGAGTCATGTAGAGTAGAAGTGTGATTTCAATCAATAATAATAGCAGTCTATTATAAATATTATTATAGTGATTTCACTTACCCTTTTAATTGTTTATACTTTTGCACTGATTCTTTAGATTATGTGTTTATCTTTATCATGTTTTTTTTGTTATAGGTGATTAAAAATTTAAGCAAATGGCAAGTAAAAGTGTCACAAGAAACATCACACAAGTTGATTCTTATGCAACAAGTAGATTGTTCCCTCCTTTTAAATGTCATTATGCCAACACAAGGAGAATAATAAGAAGCTCAAATTCAAACACCGACATAACTAGAAACAAATAAAGGTATAATTTCAAAAGTTACACATGCATTGAAAAGAAAACCTAGTAAACTATTGAACCAACTGTCGTAAAGTATTTTTTAAAGTTCCTGCCAAGAATATTAAAAACTTATTATGGACCATCAAATGCCAACTTTTCTTACAGCAGAGTTATTTTTACGGGGTGCTTAAACTGTTAGTAAAATTAAAATCCCGTGGTCCCGGCCAGTTGTTGCAGCAAATTTTGCTATCAAGCCGAATTGAGGTGCCTGAGATGACAGGTCGCTCTAATATGATTTCTTTATTAACCACACATGTACCCTACGATCAAAATGACACACGAATATGAAAAAAAGTATAAATAAGTAGGATCGGGTGCCGCTTACCACTTTGATCTAATGACATGAGTTCCTTTGGGTCTAGGCACAAGAGTTCACACATTATTTTTGGAGAATCGGTTCAGTTTTTCTTGCATATCCAGAATCAACTCAGTATCCAAAAAGGCTTCATTAATATATATAGGCTCTATGAGGGACACCAAACCCATAAGCGTCTCTTCAGAAGGTTTGAATGAGGATCTGGTTCTGACTGGTCCAGTCTTAACTCCCAGAATTAATTCTTCAAAGTGTGAGGATCTTTGTCTGTGATTCCTCAGAGGAGTCTGAACTTCTACAACTTCTGGTTGAATAGTTTCGTAGTCTTTTGCCTCAACATCTTTTGCTTCTGAAGGTTTACCTTCAGATCCTGAATAAGTGATATCCATATATGCAAACTTTTCAACTATCTTTGACTTTTCGGGGTCAAGCTTATCATCAAATCTAACATGAATTAATTCCTCAATAATTCGTGTTTCTGTGTTGTATACTCTATAGCCTTTAGAGCGTTCAGAGTATCCTAACATAATACACTTTTGTGCCTTAGAATCAAACTTGTTCAGGTTGTCTGTAGTGTTCAGCATAAAACAATCACAACTAAAAGGATGGAAATATGAAATGTTAGGTTTTTTGTTCTTCCATATTTCATAGGGAGTCTTACCCAGAATAGGTATTATAAAGATCTTGTTCTAAATGTAACACATTACGTTGACTGCCTCTACCCAGAAGTGCTTAGCCACATTAGTCTCAATGATTATGGTGTTTGCCATCTCTTGCCAAGTCATATTCTTCCTATATACAACTCCATTCTGTTGTGGAATTCCAGGACAGGATAAATCACGGGAAATGCCATTCTCCTCAAAGAGTTTCTCAAAATCTTTGTTTTCAAATTCTCCACCATGATCACTTATGAATTTAATAATTCTAAAGTCTTTCTCGTTTTGCACTTGAAAACAAAAGGCAGCAAACACATAATGTGACTCATCCGTGTGTCTTAGAAACTTAACCCATGTCTATCTGTTGTAGTGATCTATAATGACTAGTCTGTACTTCTTACCATTGACAGAAGCTATTTTCACTGGTCCAAAAAGGTCAATGTGCAGAAGTTCCAATGGTATGGAGGTAGAAATAATAATTTTTGCTTTGAAAAAAGTTTTTGAAAGCTTGCCTTTATGAAATGCTTCACAAAGAGCATCTGAAGAAAACTTCATATTAGGAAGGCCTCTGACTAAATCAAGCTTATTTAGTTGAGAAATCCTACTCATGATGACATGGCCCAATCGTCAATGCCACATCCATTTCTATTCATTTACAGGCATAACACATTTTACATTCTAATTTTTCAGATTAGAATGTATAATTTTGTAAATGATGTTCTTCCTCTTTCCATTGAAAAGATCTAAGACATCCTTCTGACTGACACCTTTACAGGACTTTTGATTAAAGATTATATCATAACCATTGTCACTTAATTGACTTATGGACAATAAGTTATGCATTAATCCTTCTACTAATAAAACATTAGTAATAAAGGGGAGATAATCGTTACCCACTGTTTCGGAGCCAATGACCTTCCCGTTTTAATCGCCTCTGAAATCGACGACACCTCTAGGCTTAAGTTCCAGGCTAAGGAACATATGCCTTCTTCCTGTCATGTGTCGCAAGCAGCCAGAGTCCAGGTACCATGATTGATGTCTTAACGGGGCTACTAAGGATGCTGCAACATATATTATCTTATCCTTAGGTACTCATAACTTTCTGGGTCTTTTTTGGTTAGTCTTCCCAGAGTTTTTAACAAACTTGCATTTCTGTGCAGGATATGTATACATGTATTCATAGTTGAAATGGGAATGAGCTTTTGCTTTAGCCTTAGGTTTTGAAAAGACTTTACCTTTAGGCACAACACCATTTTGTTTACCGAAAAGGACAAAATAGGAAGAAAGAGTTTTTGGTTTATCATCTTTTTCAGAAGTTGATTCTTCATCAGAATCATAATCAATTCCTTTTGTTCCATTTATGCTTATGCCATAATTCATTGAAGCTATTACACTTCAATTTAGGCTTCTAGCTAGAAATTTCTGAAAGGATTTGTCATATTTCTTTATGACATCATCAGAGTTTGTATAGGCTTCTAAAACATTTTCCTTCTCAAGTTTGGAACTCTTGTTCTAAAGCACAACGTTATTATTTTTCAAAATAAATTTTTCTTCATTTAAACTTGAGAAATCTTTCTTAAGCTTATAATATGTTTTTAACTCAGATACATGAACCTTTTCAGATCCTTGTATTTGTTTAGAAGCTTCTGATACTTATCCATAACTTCTGTTAAACTGGATTCAAGTTCAGAGCGAGAGAGTTCAACAAATACCTATTCAGACTCTGACTCAGATTATGATTCTGATTGAACTTTCTCAACATGAGCTTTTATGCATGCCATCCGCAGCGCATTAGCTTGCTCTTCCTCAAAGTCATCTTCTGAGGAGTCTGAATCATCCCAGGTAGCCATTAAACCCTTATTCTTACCTCTGAAGTCTTTCTTCTTTGGTATATCTTTGTTCAACTTGGGACAATCATTCTTGTAATGACCTGACTCCTTGAAATAAAAGTAAAAAACTTTTTTGCTGGCTCCAGCTTTCTTGGATCCAGAAGTAGACTCAGAACGACCATATGTCCTTCTTTGTCCTCTAAATCTTCCTTGTCTTTTCTTTCAGAGTTGATTCACTCTTCTAGACAGAAGAGACAACTCATATTCTTCTTCAGAATCTTGTTCATACTCTTCTTCTTCTTCTTCTTCTTCTGCTTCTTCTTCTGCTTGAAAAGCTCTAGTCTTTTCAGACTTTCCCAAAGACTTAAGAGCAACTAATTTTCTCTTTCTTCGGGGCTCATCTTCTTCAACCTCAATTTCGTGACTTCTTTAAGAACTAAAAATTTCTTCAAGATAGGTGTTATTTAGATCCTTTGATAAATTCAACATAGTTACCATATGTCTCCATATCTTAGATAGACTTCTAATGATCTTCTTCACATGATCAGCAGTAGAATACCCTTTTTCTAGGACCTTCAGTCATGCAACAAGAGTTTGAAACCTTGAGAACATGTTCTCAACAGTTTCATTGTCTTCCATCTTGAACGTTTCATATTTTTGAATCAAGGCAAGTTCCTTGGTTTCTTTGACTTGGGCGTTTCCTTCGTGAGTCATCCTCAAAGAATAAAATATTGACTTGGCAGAGTCTCAATTTATTATCTTCTCGTACTCAGTACATGAGATGTCGTTCAACAAGATAGTTCTAGATTTGTGATGATTTTTATAATATTTCTTTGGTTGATCCATCATCACTATTCTTTATATTTTTTTGCTGCTAGCATCTACAAGGTGTATGTAGCCATCATCTACCATATTCCAAAGATCTAGGTCATGACCAATAAAGAAACTTTCTATTCTATCTTTCTAGTAATCAAATATTTTTTCCATAAAAAACAAGAGGTTTAACACTATAATGATCTCTATCATTTACAGTAGGTGGAGGTGGAACAACCGCCATTGTGTTTCACAGTCTGGATCTTTATCTGACACAGTTAAGTGTTTGATATACAATCAATACTAGAACCGGAGCTCTGATGCTAATTGAAGGTGACAAGAAACACAAGAAGGGGGGAGGGTTGAATTGGGTTTCCAAGATCAAAACTTTTCGTACCCAAAACACTCAAAGATGAAACAAGAACAAAAATAAATAAACACAAATATTTTTTATTATGGTTTACTGTTAACTAAGCTAATCCAGTCCATCCGCCAAGGGGATTTTGTCTTATCAACAAGGACTTAATTCAGTATAATCAACTTATTACAGACACACAAATACTACCCTTCAATGTCTTCTCGAGAATCCTGACTATACCCTAGTCTCTTTTCACGGAATACAAACTCAATCTATGAGATACAAGAAATATGTTTATAAGATTGCTTCTAAAAAATAGGCTACACAATTTTCAGTACAATGAAATTATCACAAAAATAAACAAAAGCTTTATGTATGTTTTCTCTTCTATATTCACAAGAATAATCAGTTCAGCAAAAGTGTTGTGATGTAGCTTGAATTAGCATGAACTGGAGTAAAAACTAGAAGCCTCATTCATTCTTCCAAGTCTCTTATATATAGGCAATGAAAAGATCCATTGGAGGGTAGAATGGAAATCTTCACGAATGAGCTGAAACCTTGCATAACGGTTTGCAAAGGCGGGACACAAAATGGTACAATAGTACAATCCTTATTCACAAAATCAGCATAGTGGAAGGAATATTTGATCTTGCACTGTGTACTATTTTTCTCACGTAAAACCCTTTGATCTTATCTTCTAATCTTCAGAGGCTTCTGAGTAGATGTTGTTGAAGCATGTTTAGAAGGATCAAATTAAAATAGAGAGTCTTCAAAACCTTGTCTTTAGAGTCTTCAGAACTTTGTCTTCAGAGTCTTCAGAACTTGGTCTTCAAAACTCGAGATCGCAGAATCTTAAAAGCTTGATAAACCATCAGAGGCTCTTTTATCAGATTCATAGTCAGAAGCTTTAGCATAAACGTTCATCTGAACTGTTGTTTAAGAGCATTCTAAAACTTGACATAATCTTATAAAGCGCACTTTTGTATCTCTTCAGAGTCAATGTGTGTTGAGTTCAGAATCTGATGATGTCACACGCTAAATCTTCAGAATCAGAACCTATTAGCAAAAGCTACACACTAGACAAAAACCATTAGGGTACAAAATTGTTCTCTAAGTAATAATGTATTGTTACCATCAAAACTGAAGGTCAGATGCAGAACCAAATCTTGTTCTTACATTCCTAGGATTGTATTCTTGGAGTTCGAGTGACCTTTGAAGGTATATAAGGGATTAGTAAATATTTGTAAACACATTGGGTTTGTGGGATTAATATATAGATAGTTGGAAGATTAATAAATACTTGGATAGAAAGTAGGGTTTGTTTTGGGGAAATTGGGCGACTATTTTCTCATAATTCATTTGTAATAAATTTTGGAAGCATAGTGAATCAGAGAGCTTCTCTCTCTTCCAAATTTGATTGGTTTGACTGTACAGGGTAAACAAATTCTTTATGTACTCGTCTTTTATCCTCCTGTTGCTAGATGTGGATTGACTTACATTGTTTGCGAGGTTAATTTTTTGCTTGAGGACATTTAGATTGATTGCTTTAATTCTTAATCTCACACATGAATATTCTTGGCGTGGTTGGTATGTTTTTAGATTTCACAACAAAAAGGTCTTAGTGTGATTGAACCTGTTAATTTAAAAACATCAATACTTGTATTTTATTTTCAGTTGCAAGTACAAAATAGTCACATTGTATTAACTTTATTTTATGTTTGGTGAGATTTTTATTGATTAACAATGAAAATAAAATGTATTTTAGATATTTTTCATACAAATATTTTTTATAAAAAACAAATAAAGTTAAAATAAAGCGATAAAGTGTCTAAAAAATAGTTTGATGTCATTAAGGAATAACTGAGTAATGATATTCTCTTGAAAGTAATTTGTTGTTACTAAGGAATAATTGATGAATTAATGAAATTCCTCAAAACAATTTTATCTTAAATTTTTCTTACCTTTTACTCCCGTCTCTTTTTTTATGTACAATTTTTTTAATTGTAAATTAGTATTTTTTTTACTTGTAATGTCATTCAAAAATATAAAATTATACATGATATTATATAGTATAAATTGTAATTATAGAAAGAAAAAACAAAATTTGCATTGACAATGACACGTAAATATAAAACCACCAACCAAAAGTTAAATCACATATAGTTAAGGTTTTTAACCACCATTTGATAATCCATGAGTTGAATACCTAAAAAGTATTCAATTGGCGTGTGTAAGAATAATTAACAACCTTGAAAACATATTGAAAACATTTTGTGTATTAATGTCAAATAAAAGAAAAAGACAAGATGTATAAAACTAAAGGAGGGGGAATGAATAACATGATGAGGGCATGAAAATTATAACAATAAGAAATTAAGCTTGTTTTTTTTTAAACATTAATGAAAAGGCTTTTAAAACAACAACTGGGAAACCTTTAATACTCCCTCTGATATTTAGTAATTATTAGTATGAGTGTCATGGTTCCACGACATGACATCCTCATAACCTGGAGGAGGAGCAAGGAATTGTTGATTTAGTTAAGTTGAATTCGCACCCGTAATACCATAAGAAGATATAATATAAGTGTTTTTGTGTTCAGGTTTAACAAGATTAACATTGATAATGACATCATCAATGCCTTCCAAACCATCTTCTTCAACTTCTAGAATACTTCCATTAATTATGTTCCCCTTATAGAACTCAAGCTTCTTTGAAAGAGTAACCGTGATTAGAATATCAGATGCAGCCTTAACCTCCTCTACAACAATCCCACCAAACACATTCTCACAACCATGAGTTAAGAAAATGGAAAAGGAGGGATAAAATGGTTCAATGATGAATTCAGAAGGAACACAACCATAATTGACATTGAAATAAGTTCCACTGATAGATATCATTTGGGAGTATCCAGGTATTGTGGATGCAAGGGCTTAGGAAACTGAGTTGTGAAATATAACATTAGAGACAAGACCAGCACCTCCTAGGATTGTGATGTTAGCTTGATGACGAAAAGAAACATTGATAAGAGTCTCCACAATATCTTGTCCAACAAAGACTTTGACATGAATCAATTTCATAATGTTATAAGGGCCTTCCTCAATCTCAATAGAAGATTTGGGATTGTTCTTGGATCCCCATGGTCTACCTTTAGACCTCTTGAAAGACCGTGTGGTTTGATCCTCCCTTGGTTCTTTAGGGAGATGAATATATGCTCCAAAGGATGATGGTTTTGGTGGTTGTGTTGGCATCTTCAAATATTCACAATGGTTGTTGGTAATCGTGTTAGGGAGAGACACCATGTGTCCTATTTTCCCCCATGCTTTAACTGGTAGAGCAAACCTTTGGGATCTGTTCTCTGAGGATTCATTCTTTGAGTTTGGGGATGTAAAGAAAGGTTCCCATATGTTCTCTACCATCAGGGCCGGTCCAACACGTCTCGAGGCCTGAGGCGCAATTTTAAACTAAACATTTTTAATATAATCAAAATATATTTTTTAAAATTATTATATTTTAATTATTTTATGATGTAAAATCATTAAATTATTAGAATCCATTTCATTTAGTATTTTATTTCAATTGATAATAAAATTAACTCATCTAAACACTCTTCTCATTATTTTAAAAAATCATAATTGAAAAACAACAACAAAATTAGTTTAAAAAAACTTAGATATCAAGTCTTCTATTATGTTAAAGAAGTCAAAAACTTATCATTTATACATATAATTTGTAAATTAACAAATTGAATAATACATATTATAATATTATAAATGGTTGTAGTTATTATATATTCTAAATAAATGTTATATAATACAAGTTAAAAAATTATTTTAAAAAATTCAATTAATTAAAAACATATTAAAAAAAAAATAAAAAGTGAGGCCCTAGGCGGGTAGCCTTGGTGGCCTACCCTAGGGCCGACCCTGTCTACCATTATGGGAAAATATAATCACTGTGGAAGAAAATAATAATATGTATAACAGTAGTGTTGAATGCGAGATATGTAGTTTAAATAGTCAAATACAAACTTCTTATTTTTTATTGAAAATTCAAAGGTCAAAATAAAATTTAGAAATATGTACATATATCGTAATTTATGAAATTTATAGAATTATAATAACACATTTCTGTCAATAAAAATACAACGATCGACCAAATGTTCATTTTTTTTTGCAAAATGAATCATTTATAATAAAGAATTTGCTTTAAAAAAGGAATGTTTTATAGAATTATAATAACACATTTCCTTCAATAAAAATATAACGTTAAAAATGTAATTAAATTGTAATTAATTTGTAATTTTAAATGATTACTATTTAATAAAAAGTAATTAGAAAATTAAAATATTTAAATATTAATTAACTAAATAAATATATTCAATTAATATATTAAATTAATTTAATATTTAAATATATTTATTGAATATATTTATTTAGTAAATGATTACGAATGAATTTAAATTAATTTAATTTAATATATTAATTAAATATATTTATTTAGTTAATTAATATTTAAATATTTTAATTTTTAATTACATTTTATTAAATAGTAATCATTTAAAATTACAAATTAATTACATTTTAATTACATTTTTAATGTTATATTTTTATTGACTGAAATGTCTTATTATAATTCTATATATCTCAAATTCCTTTTTTAAAACAAATTCTTTAATATAAATGATTCATTTTGCAAAATAAATGAACATTGGGTCAATCGTTGTATTTTTATTGACAGAAATGTGTTATTATACTTCTATAAATTTCATAAATTACGATATATGTACATATTTCTAAATATTATTTTGATCTTTGAATTTTCAATAAAAAAATAAGAAGTTTGTATTTGATTTTCTAAACTACATATCTCGCATTAGACACTGCTGCTATAAATATTGTTATTCTCTTTCACGGTGATTATATTTTTCAATAATGGCAGAGAACATATGGGCATCTTTCTTTACATCCCCAAACTCAAAGAATGGATCCTCAGAGAACAAATCCCAAAGGTTTGCCCAACCGATCAATGCCGGGGGGAAAATAGGACACGTGGTGTCTCTCCCCAACACGGCTACCAACAACCATTGTGAAAATTTGATGATGCCAGCACAACCACCAAAACCACTATCCTTGGGAGCATATATTCATCTCCCTAGAGAACCAAGGGAGGATGAAAACACACGGTCTTTTAAGAGGTCTAAGGGTAGGCCATGGGGATCCAAGGACAAGCCCAAATCTTCTATTGAGATTGAGGAAGGCCCTGATAATACTATGCAATTGATTCATATCAAAGTCTCTGTTGGACAAGATATTGTGGAGTCTCTTATCAATGTTGCTTTGCGTCATCAAGCTAACATCACAATCCTAGGAGGTGCTGGTCTTGTCTCTAATGTTACATTTCACAACTCAGTTTCCCAAGCCCATGCATTCACAATACCTGGATACTCCCAAATGATATCTATCAGTGGAACTTATTTCAATGCCAATTGTGGTCGTGTTCCTTCTAACGTCGTTATTGAACCAATTTATTCCTCCTTTTCCATTTTCTTAACTCATGGTTGTGAGAATGTGTTTGGTGGGATTGTTGTAGGTGAGGTTAAGGCTGCATCTGATATTCTAATCACGGCCACTCTTTCAAAGAAGCCTGAGTTCTATAGGGGGAACACCATTAATGGAAGTATTATAGAAGTTGAAGAAAATGACCTGAAAGGCATTGATGGTAATCATGTTGAACCCGGACATAAAGACACTCATATTATATCTGCTTATGGTGTTACGGATGCAAATTCAACCTACCTAAATCGACAACTCCTTGCTCCTCCTTCAGTTTATGAGAATGTCATGTCATGGAACCATGACACTCATACTAATAATTACTAGATATCAGAGGGAGTATTAAAGGTTTCCCAATTGTTATTTTAGAAGCCTTTTCATTAATGCATTAAAAAATAAGTTATTTTTCTTATTGTCATAATTTTCATGCCCTCATCATGTTACTCACTCCTCCTCCTTTAGTTTTATATATCTCGTCTTTTTCTTTTATTTGACATTAATACGCAAAATGTTTTAAATATGTTTTCAAGGTTGTTAATTTTTTTTACACACGTCAATTGAATACTGTTTAGGTTGTTAACTCATGGGTTATCGAATGGTGGTTAAAAATCTTAACTATATGTGATTAATCTTTCGGTTGGTGGTTTTATTCTAGAATTATATTTTATACTATAATATCATGTACAACTTTAAAAGAGATGGGAGTAAACGATAAGAAAATTTTAAGATCAAATTGTTTTGAGGGATAATTATTCCTTAGTAACAACAAATTACTTTCAAGAGAATTTTATTAATCAATTATTTCTTAGTGACATCAAACTATTTTTGAGGTAATTTATCACTTTATTTTAACTTTATTTGTTTTTTACAAAAAATATTTGTATGAAAAATATCTAATATACATTTTATTTTAGCTGTTAATCAATAAAAATCTCACCAAACATAAAATAAAGTTAATACAACATGACTATTTTATACTTGCAACTGAAAATAAAATACAATTATTGATGTTATGAAATAAAATGGTTTAATCACACGAAGACTTTTTTGTTGTGAAATCTAATAATATATCAACCACGCCAAGAATATTGATGTGTGGGGTTAAAAACAAAAGCAATCAAACTAAATGTCCTCAAGCAAAAAATTAACCTCGCAAACAATGTATGGCAATCCACAACCAGCAATAGGAAGATAAAAGAGGAGTACACAAAGAACATGTTTACCCTGTACAATAAACCAATCAAATATGAAGGAGAGAGAAGCTCAAAAACATAGTTTATTTTCTATCCAACCAATCAAATATGTACTATAAGAAAATAGTCTCCCAAGTTTCCAAGAACATACCCTATTTTCTATTCATGAATTTCTTAATCTTCCAACTATCTTGTATTAATCACACGAAATCATTATGTTTAAAAATGTTTACTAATTCCCTTATATGCCTCCAAAGGTCTCCCGAACTCCAAAAATACAATCCAAGGAATTTCTACCTTTGCCTGTCTAACTAGGATTACCACCTCTTGTCTTGTCTTCTTCTTTTAACTAACAAAAGTGATAGAGATACATATTTATAAATGTTCAAATCCAAAAGTTACAAAACAAGGAATACACACGACCCATCGCCAAATAGATTTGCTAACCAAACTGACTTGAAACCTGCGATCTATAATACCCCAACAAAATACACATTTAGAATAGTATTACATTGAAGCATTTAATTGGTATTGATTACATTCATTGTCTAAATGGCATCCATAGAGTTACACAAATTTCTAACGATTACAAAACATAGTGTGAACATAATGCAGATGTCAAAGTAAATCCAACAAAAGATGAACATCTGCTGAAAAAACATAAGCTAAAATATCAAAGTCTTCAAAGTCTTTCCTTTTTCACACCCCAAAATCTACCATATCCCTTTTATTTTTATTTAGCTTATAGCTCTGCTCATTTACACACATTTGCCTATTGATCATACATTTAGGAGTCATTCATATCATTCATCTGCATTTGTATATTGTGACATTATCAGGTCAAAGGTTCAATAGCATTGAATTTAACTTGTTAGCTTAAGATTCTCAATGTATGGACTTCTTGCTCCATGATCAGATGATTTTTTGAATTTATTATAATAAATGTTCTTAACTTGGTGGATCAAGTGTACAGTTGCTTGGAGAACAAATTATCTTGGATTGTTTTAGTTGGTTCTCTTGGAAGAAAAAGAGACTTTAGAAAAGAAGAATTACAAAAATGTTCACATTTGACTTTGAGTTGAATTTTGGTCAACAAGTCACCATGGAAAGTTGACTCTTGTTGACCATTTAATTTATATTGATTCTCCCTTTTAGACTCTTACAATATTAGATGCATTGTCTGATCCATGCACGATCAAATAATAATAACAATAATAATAATAATAATAATAATAATAATAATAATAATAATAATAATAATAATAATAATAGAATTTAATTGGTATACACTGACAGTGTAAAATTTTTTTACACTGTCAACCAATGACGACCTTTCATCCCGCCAAGTCATACTGAAAATTTTAAGTTAATTGTATAACATGGCAGAATGATATATTTCTATTGGATGACAGTGTAAAATTATTTTACACTGTCAGTCCATACCAATTAAACTCATAATAATAATAATAATAATAATAATGATAATAATAATAATAATAATAATAATAATAATAATAATAATAATAATAATAATAATAATACCTAGAGTAGCAACATAATTTTTTAAACCCATTTCACGAATTTATTCATTATATATATATATATAATGACTTCATTGTGATATTATATTTTACAATAATGAAATGACATTATTCAATATAAATATCTATAGAATAATTTTATATAATGTATTGATTAATAATATAAATATCTATAGAATAATTCTATATAATGTATTGCTTAATAAAATATAACATTATATATTGGCTTAAATAGTATTTTCGTCCATGTAAGTTAGCGAGTTTTTTGTTTTCGTCCTTGTAATTTTTTTTTAGTCCCTATATTTTACTTTTTGTTTGCTGTTAGTCCCTAAAGCCAAAATCCGAAGGTTTCCTGCAGATTTTCCTGTGGATTTTGGTTTTAAGGACTAAAACAAACGCGAATATGAAATATAGGGACTAAAAAAAAATTATAGGGAGGAAAACCAAAAACACGCTAACTTACAGGAACGAAATCACTATTTTAGCTTTATATATTTTATAATTTTGAGTTTGTAAGTACTGCTTTTCATGTTATTAAATTAATTCAATTTTTGTAAACGCATCTGAGCCTTTTACTGTTGGATACTATAATACTAACAATTAACAACAACGTGAGGACGTGTCTACGGTTGAACAATGTTGAGTCTTTTTTTACCACGCATTAACACTTTCTGGTAAAAGAAGATATAATTAAACAACAACATAGTTTAGTATTATTATTTATTTATTTAAGATTTATAGTTGATGAATGTTTGTGAGTCATGGCAAGTAAAAGTGTCACAAGAAACAACACACAAGTTGATTCTTATGCAACAAGTAGATTGTTCCCTCCTTTTAAATGTCATTATGCTAACACAAGGAGAATAATAAGAAGCTCAAATTCAAACACCGACATAACTAGAAATAAATGAAGGTATAATTTCAAAAGATACACATGCATTGAAAAGAAAACCTAGTAAACTATTGTACCAACTGTCATAAAGTATTTTTTAAAGTTCCTGCCAAGAATATTAAAAACTTATTATGGACCATCAAATGCCAACTTTTCTTACAGCAGAGTTATTTTTACGGGGTGCTTAAACTGTTAATAAAATTAAAAACCCGTGGTCCCGGCCAGTTGTTGCAACAAATTTTGCTATCAAGCCGAATTGAGGTGCCTGAGATGACAGGTCGCTCTAATATGATGTCTTTATTAACCACACATGTACCCTACGATCAAAATGACACACGAATATGAAAAAAAGTATAAATAAGTAGGATCGGGTGCCGCTTACCACTTTGTTCCAATGACATGAGTTCCTTTGGGTCTAGGCACAAGAGTTCACACATTATTTTTGGAGAATCGGTTCAGTTTTTCTTGCATATCCAGAATCAACTCAGTATCCAGAAAGGCTTCATTAATATATATAGGCTCTATGAGGGACACCAAACCCATAAGCGTCTCTTCAGAAGGTTTGAATAAGGATCTGGTTCTGACTGGTCCAGTCTTATCTCCCAGAATTAATTCTTCAAAGTGTGAGGATCTTTGTCTGTGATTCCTCAGAGGAGTCTGAACTTCTACAACTTCTGGTTGAATAGTTTCGTAGTCTTTTGCCTCAACATCTTTTGCTTCTGAAGGTTTACCTTCAGATCCTGAATAAGTGATATCCATATATGCAAACTTTTCAACTATCTTTGACTTTTCGGGGTCAAGCTTATCATCAAATCTAACATGAATTAATTCCTCAATAATTCGTGTTTCTGTGTTGTATACTCTATAGCCTTTAGAGCGTTCAGAGTATCCTAACATAATACACTTTTGTGTCTTAGAATCAAACTTGTTCAGATTGTCTGTAGTGTTCAGCATAAAACAATCACAACTAAAAGGATGAAAATATGAAATGTTAGGTTATTTTGTTCTTCCACATTTCATAGGGATGAGTCTTACCTAGAATAGGTATTATAAAGATCTTGTTCTGAATGTAACACATTGTGTTAACTGCCTCTATCCAGAAGTGCTTAGCCACATTAGTCTCAATGATTATGGTGTTTGCCATCTCTTGCCAAGTCATATTCTTCCTATATACAACTCCATTCTGTTGTGGAATTTCAGGACAGGAGAAATCATGGGAAATGCCATTCTCCTCAAAGAGTTTCTCAAAATCTTTGTTTTCAAATTCTCCACCATGATCACTTATGAATTTAATAATTCTAAAGTCTTTCTCGTTTTGCACTTGAAAACAAAAGGCAGCAAACACATAATGTGACTCATCCGTGTGTCTTAGAAACTTAACCCATGTCTATCTGTTGTAGTGATCTATAATGACTAGTCTGTACTTCTTACCATTGACAGAAGCTATTTTCACTGGTCCAAAAAGGTCAATGTGCAGAAGTTCCAATGGTATGGAGGTAGAAATAATAATTTTTGCTTTGAAAAGAGTTTTTGAAAGCTTGCCTTTCTGAAATGCTTCACAAAGAGCATCTGAAGAAAACTTCATATTAGGAAGGCCTCTGACTAAATTAAGCTTATTTAGATGAGAAATCCTCCTTATGATGACATGGCCCAATCGTCAATGCCACATCCATTTCGATTCATATACAGGCATAACACATTTTACATTCTAATTTTTCAGATCAGAATGTATAATTTTGTAAATGATGTTCTTCCTCTTTCCATTGAAAAGAACTAAGACATCCTTCTGACTGACACCTTTACAGGACTTTTGATTAAAGATTATATCATAACCATTGTCACTTAATTGACTTATGGACAATAAGTTATGCATTAATCCTTCTACTAATAAAACATTAGTAATAAAGGGGAGATAATCGTTACCCACTGTTTCGGAGCCAATGACCTTCCCGTTTTAATCGCCTCCGAAATCGACGACACCTTTAGGCTTAAGTTCCAGGCTAAGGAACATATGCCTTCTTCCTGTCATGTGTCGCAAGCAGCCAGAGTCCAGGTGCCATGATTGATGTCTTAACTGGGCTACTAAGGATGCTGCAATATATATTATCTTATCCTTAGGTACTCATAACTTTCTGGGTCTTTTTTGGTTAGTCTTCCCAGAGTTTTTAACAAACTTGCATTTCTGTGCAGGATATGTATACATGTATTCATAGTTGAAATGGGAATGAGCTTTTGCTTTAGCCTTAGGTTTTAAAAAGACTTTACCTTTGGGCACAACACCATTTTGTTTACCGGAAAGGACAAAATAGGAAGAAAGAGTTTTTGGTTTATCATATTTTTCAGAAGTTGATTCTTCATCAGAATCATAATCAATTCCTTTTGTTCCATTTATGCTTACGCCATAATTCATTGAAGCTATTACACTTCAATTTAGGCTTCTAGCTAGAAATTTCTGAAAGGATTTGTCATATTTCTTTATGACATCATCAGAGTTTGTATAGGCTTCTAAAACATTTCCCTTCTCAAGTTTGGAACTCTTGTTCTAAAGCACAACGTTATTATTTTTCAAAATAAATTTTTCTTCATTTAAACTTGAGAAATCTTTCTTAAGCTTATAATATGTTTTTAACTCAGATACATGAACCTTTTCAGATCCTTGTATTTGTTCAGAAGCTTCTGATACTTATCCATAACTTCTGTTAAACTGGATTCAAGTTCAGAGCGAGAGAGTTCAACAAATACCTATTCAGACTCTGACTCAGATTATGATTCTGATTGAACTTTCTCAACATGAGCTTTTATGCATGCCATCAGCAGCGCATTAGCTTGCTCTTCCTCAAAGTCATCTTCTGAGGATTCTGAATCATCCCAGGTAGCCATCAGACCCTTATTCTTACCTCTGAAGTCTTTCTTCTTTGGTTGTCTTTCTTCAACTTGGGACAATCATTCTTGTAATGACCTGACTCCTTGAAATAAAAGCAAGTAACTTTTTTGCTGGCTCCAGCTTTCTTGGATCCAGAAGTATACTTAGAACGACCATATGTCCTTCTTTGTCCTCTAAATCTTCCTTGTCTTTTCTTTCAGAGTTGATTCACTCTTCTGGACAGAAGAGACAACTCATATTCTTCTTCAGAATCTTCTTCATACTCTTCTTCTTCTTCTGCTGCTGCTTGAAAAGCTCTAGTCTTTTCAGACTTTCCCAAATACTTAAGAGCAACTAATTTTCTCTTTCTTCGGGGCTCATCTTCTTCAACCTCAATTTCGTGACTTCTTAAAGAACTAAAAATTTCTTCAAGATAGGTGTTATTTAGATCCTTTGATAACTTCAACATAGTTGCCATATGTCTCCATCTCTTAGATAGACTTCTAATGATCTTCTTCACATGATCAGCAGTAGAATACCCTTTTTCTAGGACCTTCAGTCATGCAACAAGAGTTTGAAACCTTGAGAACATGTTCTCAACAGTTTCATTGTCTTCCATCTTGAACGTTTCATATTTTTGAATCAAGGCAAGTGCCTTGGTTTCTTTGACTTGGGCGTTTCCTTCTTGAGTCATCCTCAAAGAATAAAATATTGACTTGGCAGAGTCTCAATTTATTATCTTCTCGTACTCAGTATATGAGATGTCGTTCAACAAGATAGTTCTAGTTTTGTGATGATTTTTATAATATTTCTTTGGTTGATCCGTCATCACTATTCTTTATATTTTTTTGCTGCTAGCATCTACAAGGTGTATGTAGCCATCATCTACCATATTCCAAAGATCTAGGCCATGACCAATAAAGAAACTTTCTATTCTATCTTTCTAGTAATCAAATATTTTTTCCATAAAAAACAAGAGGTTTAACACTATAATGATCTCTATCATTTACAGTAGGTGGAGGTGGAACAACCGCCATTGTGTTTCACAGTCTGGATCTTTATCTGACACAGTTAAGTGTTTGATATGCAATCAATACTAGAACCGGAGCTCTGATGCTAATTGAAGGTGACAAGAAACACAAGAAGGGGTGAGGGTTGGGTTTCCAAGATCAAAACTTTTCGTACCCAAAACACTCAAAGATGAAACAAGAACAAAAATAAATAAACACAAATATTTTTTATTATGGTTTACTTTTAACTAAGCTAATCCAGTCCATCCGCCAAGGGGATTTTATCTTATCAACAAGGACTTAATCCAGTATAATCAACTTATTACAGACACACAAATACTACCCTTCAATGTCTTCTTGAGAATCCTGACTATACCCTAGTCTCTTTTCAAGGAATACAAACTCAATCAATGAGATACAAGAAATATGTTTATAAGATTGCTTCTAAAAAAAAGGCTACACAATTTTCAGTACAATGAAATTATCACACAAAAATAAACAAAAGCTTTATGTATGTTTTCTCTTCTATATTCACAAGAATAATCAGTTCAGCAAAAGCGTTGTGATGTAGCTTGAATTAGCATGAACTGGCGTAAAAACTAGAAGCCTCATTCATTCTTCCAAGTCTCTTATATATAGACAATGAAAAGATCCATTGGAGGGTATAATGGAAATCTTCACGAATGAGCTGAAACCTTGCATAACGGTTTGCAAAGGTGGGACACAAAATGGTACAATAGTACAATCCTTATTCACAAAATCAGCATAGTGGAAGGAATATTTGATCTTGCACTGTGTACAATTTTTCTCACGTAAAACCCTTTGATCTTATCTTCTAATCTTCAGAGGCTTCTGAGTAGATGTTGTTGAAGCATGTTTAGAAGGATCAAAGTAAAATAGAGAGTCTTCAAAACCTTGTCTTTAGAGTCTTCAGAACTTTGTCTTCAGAGTCTTCAGAACTTGATCTTCAAAACTCGAGATCGCAGAATCTTAAAAGCTTGATAAACCATCAGAGGCTCTTTTATCAGAGTCTCAGTCAGAAGCTTTAGAATAAACGTTCATCTGAACCGTTGTTTAAGAGCATTCTAAAACTTGACATAATCTTATAAAGCGCACTTTTGTATCTCTTCAGAGTCAATGTGTGTTGAGTTCCGAATCTGATGATGTCACACGGTAAATCTTCAAAATCAGAACCTATTAGCAAAAGCTACACACTAGACAAAAACCATTAGGGTACAAAATTGTTCTCTAAGTAATAATGTATTGTTACCATCAAAACTGAAGGTCAGATGCAGAACCAAATCTTGTTCTTACATTCCTAGGCTTGTATTCTTGGAGTTCGAGTGACCTTTGAAGGTATATAAGGGATTAGTAAATATTTCTAAACACATTGGGTTTGTGGGATTAATATATAGATAGTTGGAAGATTAATAAATACTTGGATAGAAAGTAGGGTTTGTTTTTGGGAAATTGGGCGACTATTTTCTCATAATTCATTTGTAATAAATTTTGGAAGTATAGTGAATCAGAGAGCTTCTCTCTCTTCCAAATTTGATTGGTTTGACTGTACAGGGTAAACAAATTCTTTATGTACTCATCTTTTATCCTCCTGTTGCTAGATGTGGATTGACTTACATTGTTTGCGAGGTTAATTTTTTGCTTGAGGACATTTAGATTGATTGCTTTTATTCTTAATCTCACACATGAATATTCTTGGCGTGGTTGATATGTTTTTAGATTTCACAACAAAAAGGTCTTAGTGTGATTGAACCTTTTAATTTAAAAACATCAATACTTGTATTTTATTAATAACATGATGAGGGCATGAAAATTATAACAATAAGAAATTAAGCTTGTTTTTTTTAAACATTAATGAAAAGGCTTCTAAAACAACAACTGGGAAACCTTTAATACTCCCTCTGATATTTAGTAATTATTAGTATGAGTGCCATGGTTCCACGACATGACATCCTCATAACCTGGAGGAGGAGCAAGGAATTATTGATTTAGTTAAGTTGAATTCGCACCCGTAATACCATAAGAAGATATAATATAAGTGTTTTTGTGTTCAGGTTTAACAAGATTAACATTGATAATGACATCATCAATGCCTTCCAGACCATCTTCTTCAACTTCTAGAATACTTCCATTAATTATGTTCCCCTTATAGAACTCAAGCTTCTTTGAAAGAGTGACCGTGATTAGAATATCAGATGCAGCCTTAACCTCCTCTACAACAATCCCACCAAACACATTCTCACAACCATGAGTTAAGAAAATGGAAAAGGAGGGATAAAATGGTTCAATGATGAATTCAGAAGGAACACGACCACAATTGACATTGAAATAAGTTCCACTGATAGATATCATTTGGGAGTATCCAGGTATTGTGGATGCATGGGCTTGGGAAACTGAGTTGTGAAATATAACATTAGAGACAAGACCAGCACCTCCTAGGATTGTGATGTTAGCTTGATGACGAAAAGCAACATTGATAAGAGTCTCCACAATATCTTGTCCAACAAAGACTTTGACATGAATCAATTTCATAATGTTATAAGGGTCTTCCTCAATCTCAATAGAAGATTTGGGATTGTTCTTGGATCCCCATGGTCTACCTTTAGACCTCTTGAAAGACCGTGTGGTTTGATCCTCCCTTGGTTCTTTAGGGAGATGAATATATGCTCCAAAGGATGATGGTTTTGGTGGTTGTGTTGGCATCTTCAAATATTCACAATGGTTGTTGGTAATCGTGTTAGGGAGAGACACCATGTGTCCTATTTTCCCCCATGCTTTAACTGGTGGAGCAAACCTTTGGGATCTGTTCTCTGAGGATTCATTCTTTGAGTTTGGGGATGTAAAGAAAGGTTCCCATATGTCCTCTACCATCAGGGTCGGTCCAACACGTCTCGAGGCCTGAGGCGAAATTTAAAACTAAACATTTTTAATATAATCAAAATATATTTTTTAAAATTATTATATTTTAATTATTTTATGATGTAAAATCATTAAATTATTAGAATCAATTTCATTTAGTATTTTATTTCAATTGATAATAAAATTAACTCATCTAAACACTCTTCTCATTATTTTAAAAAATCATAATTGAAAAACAACAACAAAATTAGTTTAAAAAAACTTAGATATCAAGTCTTCTATTATGTTAAAGAAGTCAAAAACTTATCATTTATACATATAATTTGTAAACTAACAAATTGAATAATACATATTATAATATTATAAATGGTTGTAGTTACTATATATTCTAAATAAATGTTATATAATACAAGTTAAAAAATTATTTTAAAAAATTCAATTAATTAAAAACATATTAAAAAAAATAAAAAGTGAGGCCCTAGGCGGGTAGCCTTGGTGGCCTACCCTAGGGGCGACCCTGTCTACCATTATGGGAAAATATAATCACTGTGGAAGAAAATAATAATATGTATAACAGTAGTGTTGAATGCGAGATATGTAGTTTAAAAAGTCAAATACAAACTTCTTATTTTTTATTGAAAATTCAAAGGTCAAAATAATATTTAGAAATATGTACATATATCGTAATTTATGAAATTTATAGAATTATAATAACACATTTCTGTCAATAAAAATACAACGATCGACCAAATGTTCATTTTTTTTGCAAAATGAATCATTTATAATAAAGAATTTGCTTTAAAAAAGGAATGTTTTATAGAATTATAATAACACATTTCCTTCAATAAAAATATAACGTTAAAAATGTAATTAAATTGTAGTTAATTTGTAATTTTAAATGATTACTATTTAATAAAATGTAATTAAAAAATTAAAATATTTAAATATTAATTAATTAAATAAATATATTCAATTAATATATTAAATTAATTTAATATTTAAATATATTTATTGAATATATTTATTTAGTAAATGATTACGAATTAATTTAAATTAATTTAATTTAATATATTAATTAAATATATTTATTTAGTTAATTAATATTTAAATATTTTAATTTTTAATTACATTTTATTAAATAGTAATCATTTAAAATTACAAATTAATTACATTTTAATTACATTTTTAATGTTATATTTTTATTGACGGAAATGTCTTATTATAATTCTATATATCTCAAATTCCTTTTTTAAAACAAATTCTTTAATATAAATGATTCATTTTGCAAAATAAATGAACATTGGGTCAATCGTTGTATTTTTATTGACAGAAATGTGTTATTATACTTCTATAAATTTCATAAATTACGATATATGTACATATTTCTAAATATTATTTTGATCTTTGAATTTTCAATAAAAAAATAAGAAGTTTGTATTTGATTTTCTAAACTACATATCTCGCATTCGACACTGCTGCTATAAATATTGTTATTCTCTTTCACGGTGATTATATTTTTCAATAATGGCAGAGAACATATGGGCATCTTTCTTTACATCCCCAAACTCAAAGAATGGATCCTCAGAGAACAAATCCCAAAGGTTTGCCCAACCGATCAATGCCGGGGGGAAAATAGGACATGAGGTGTCTCTCCCCAACACGGCTACCAACAACCATTGTGAAAATTTGATGATGCCAGCACAACCACCAAAACCACCATCCTTGGGAGCATATATTCATCTCCCTAGAGAACCAAGGGAGGATGAAAACACACGGTCTTTTAAGAGGTCTAAGGGTAGGCCATGGGGATCCAAGAACAAGCCCAAATTTTCTATTGAGATTGAGGAAGACCCTGATAATACTATGCAATTGATTCATATCAAAGTCTCTGTTGGACAAGATATTGTGGAGTCTCTTATCAATGTTGCTTTGCGTCATCAAGCTAACATCACAATCCTAGGAGGTGCTGGTCTTGTCTCTAATGTTACATTTTACAACTCAGTTTCCCAAGCCCATGCATTCACAATACCTGGATACTCCCAAATGATATCTATCAGTGGAACTTATTTCAATGCCAATTGTGGCCGTGTTCCTTCTAACGTCGTCATTGAACCAATTTATTCCTCCTTTTCCATTTTCTTAACTCATGGTTGTGAGAATGTGTTTGGTGGGATTGTTCTAGGTGAGGTTAAGGCTGCATCTGATATTCTAATCACGGCCACTCTTTCAAAGAAGCCTGAGTTCTATAGGGGGAACACCATTAATGGAAGTATTATAGAAGTTGAAGAAGATGACCTGAAAGGCATTGATGGTAATCATGTTGAACCCGGACACAAAGACACTCATATTATATCTGCTTATGGTGTTACGGATGCAAATTCAACCTACCTAAATCGACAATTCCTTGCTCCTCCTTCAGTTTATGAGAATGTCATGTCATGGAACCATGACACTCATACTAATAATTACTAGATATCAGAGGGAGTATTAAAGGTTTCTCAATTGTTATTTTAGAAGCCTTTTCATTAATGCATTAAAAAATAAGTTATTTTTCTTATTGTCATAATTTTCATGCCCTCATCATGTTACTCACTCCTCCTCCTTTAGTTTTATATATCTCGTCTTTTTCTTTTATTTGACATTAATACACAAAATGTTTTAAATATGTTTTCAAGGTTGTTAATTTTTTTTACACACGTCAATTGAATACTGTTTAGGTTGTTAACTCATGGGTTATCAAATGGTGGTTAAAAATCTTAACTATATGTGATTAATCTTTCGGTTGGTGGTTTTATTCTAGAATTATATTTTATACTATAATATCATGTACAACTTTAAAAGAGATGGGAGTAAACGATAAGAAAATTTTAAGATCAAATTGTTTTGAGGGATAATTATTCCTTAGTAACAACAAATTACTTTCAAGAGAATTTTATTAATCAATTATTTCTTAGTGACATCAAACTATTTTTGAGGTAATTTATCACTTTATTTTAACTTTATTTGTTTTTTACAAAAAATATTTGTATGAAAAATATCTAATATACATTTTATTTTAATTGTTAATCAATAAAAATCTCACCAAACATAAAATAAAGTTAATACAGCATGACTATTTTATACTTGCAACTGAAAATAAAATACAATTATTGATGTTATGAATTAAAAAGGTTTAATCACACGAAGACCTTTTTGTTGTGAAATCTAATAATATATCAACCACGCCAAGAATATTGATGTGTGGGGTTAAAAACAAAAGCAATCAAACTAAATGTCCTCAAGCAAAAAATTAACCTCGCAAACAATGTATGGCAATCCACAACCAGCAATAGGAACATAAAAGAGGAGTACACAAAGAACAAGTTTACCCTGTACAATAAACCAATCAAATATGAAGGAGAGAGAAGCTCAAAAACATAGTTTATTTTCTATCCAACCAATCAAATATGTACTATAGGAAAATAGTCTCCCAAGTTTCCAAGAACATACCCTATTTTCTAATCATGAATTTCTTAATCTTCCAACTATCTTGTATTAATCACACGAAATCAATATGTTTAAAAATGTTTACTAATTCCCTTATATGCCTCCAAAGGTCTCCCGAACTCCAAAAATACAATCCAAGGAATTTCTACCTTTGCCTGTCTAACTAGGATTACCACCTCTTGTCTTGTCTTCTTCTTTTAACTAACAAAAGTGATAGAGATACATATTTATAAATGTTCAAATCCAAAAGTTACAAAACAAGGAATACACACGACCCATCGCCAAATAGATTTGCTAACCAAACTGACTTGAAACCTGCGATCTATAATACCCCAACAAAATACACATTTAGAATAGTATTACATTGAAGCATTTAATTGGTATTGATTACATTCATTGTCTAAATGGCATCCATAGAGTTACACAAATTTCTAACGATTACAAAACATAGTGTGAACATAATGCAGATGTCAAAGTAAATCCAACAAAAGATGAACATCTGCTGCAAAAACATAAGTTAAAATATCAAAGTCTTCAAAGTATTTCCTTTTTCACACCCCAAAATCTACCATATCCCTTTTATTTTTATTTAGCTTATAGCTCTGCTCATTTACACACATTTGCCTATTGATCATACATTTAGGAGTCATTCATATCATTCATCTGCATTTGTATATTGTGACATTATCAGGTCAAAGGTTCAATAGCATTGAATTTAACTTGTTAGCTTTAGATTCTCAATGTATGGACTTCTTGCTCCATGATCAGATGATTTTTTGAATTTATTATAATAAATGTTCTTAACTTGGTGGATCAAGTGTACAGTTGCTTGGAGAACAAATTATCTTGGATTGTTTTAGTTGGTTCTCTTGGAAGAAAAAGAGACTTTAGAAAAGAAGAATTACAAAAATGTTCACATTTGACTTTGAGTTGAATTTTGGTCAACAAGTCACCGTGGAAAGTTGACTCTTGTTGACCATTTAATTTATATTGATTCTCCCTTTTAGGCTCTTACGATATTAGATGCATTGTTGAAGAAATAAATTCGAATTGGAAAGATCTCATTCAAAGAGAATTTGATTTCAAATTGAATGAAAAGAGGGAAATTCTTTATTGCTTGGACTACAAGTCACTACAAGAGTCAATTTACAAAATATTACAAAAAAGAAATCTATTACAAAACCACAACCACTCTAAACCTCACCATGGAAGAGCACTCAGTAGGACCTTTAGTCCCTGCAATAGTGAAACCAGAACTTTCTAAAAATTTCTCCCCCAACACCACCGCCACCGGCGACGCTTTTCCAGTTCCCACCATGTATGAGCTAGACAAAGACTTCCTCTGTTCAATTTTTATGCAGATCATCAAATACGCGTTTCTCATCGCCCATGGCCATAACTTCTGCTATATGTGTATCATCAATTATCTCCGTAACAAAACCAATTGTCCTTGTTGTGGTCATTACCTCACCAATAGTAGCTTGTTCCCTAACTTCTTGCTCGATAAGCTACTAAAAAAGACATCCGATCGTCAGATACCAAAGACTGCTTCTCTTGTGGAGTATTTCCGGCAGGTAGTACAAAAGGGCTGTGAAGTGACAATGAATGAGCTCGACACCCTTTTGTTACTCCTTACTGAGAAGAAAAGAAAAATGGAACAAGAAGAAGCTGAGAGAAATATGCAAATATTGTTAGATTTCTTGCATTGCTTACGCAAACAAAAATTTAATGAGTTGAAGGAGGTACAAATTGATCTCCAATTCATAAAGGAGGACATTGGTGATGTGGAGAAACATACAATGGACTTGTATTGTGCTCGGGACATGTACTCTATGAAATTACGGATGCTTGATGAATCTGGTGGAAGAAAATCACGGCATTCATCAATGGACTTGAATAGCAGTGGCCTCACGTCTAATCCTTTAAATCTTCGAGGAAGGTTGTCTTCAGGGAGCCATACTAAGAAAAATGATGGAAAGTCATAAATCAGCTCTCATAGGCATGGAATCCAGTGAAGAGATCCCATCAATGGATCAAATTCATAGTATATAAATCAATAAGGTCTTGCTCTAGTTAGAGAGAAGAGGGTGCATACACAATTCAATGACCTACAAGAATGTCATCTACAAAAACGACGACAAGCAGCAGATAAGCCACATGACCAACAGAATTCAATATGCTGACTAGCAATAGATTAGCAATAGCACCGCTTGTCCATATACCCGAACGAGCAGGCATTATCCTACATTTGTTGGGCTGCTGTAGTGCAGCCTGAAGCAGATTTATCACCACCACCTATTCCAAGTAAACCTATGGATGAAACCACACGTTACTCCGGTAGATATTGCCGTGTTCTAATGTCAAAGCCTACATCCACAACTTAATAGAAGAGCGAGACAAATTGGTAACAAAACAAAGTCAAGCTGACGAACAAGCAAGTGCTGCGACTGACAGTGTGGAGGTTACTACAGCTAAAGGTGTTGAGTCTACTCCCAGTAGCTATAAAGTGGCCTCTTGGAGAAAGCTTCCATCAGCTGTTGACGAAAAAACGTGTATGTCATGATGCAGTGGTGAAAGATGAACATGCTGAAACCTTGGATACTTCATCATGTCCACCTAAATATTCACAAACGTCATCTAGAACGCGAAAGTATTCTTGGGGACTCCGGGGAGATCAGTAAAATCTACCATAAGATTATTCAATGATCCTCTGCAGGGCTTGTGAGGTTGAAATACCAATAGTAAATGTGGAGGAGCATTCTCGAATATGCACAATTGCTGATAAATGTAATTTGAAAGGCTTAATTGTAAATGAACGGCTTGAGAGTTGTGAACTAGGAGGAAGAAGACAAATATCTAAACTTGAGAGTTGTGACCAGATAAACAAGCTAGTTGAAATTGCTAGTGTTGTTGCCAATGTGAACAACTATGACTACAGTTCTTTGGAGTATATGCTTGAACGCGTGGAAGACCTGAAATACGCAATTCAGGACAGAAAAGAAGATGCACTTATTATGGAGACTTTTGGTCGACGAACGAAGAAACTTTTGCTGGAGAAATATGCTACCCTTTGTGGGCAAATAGAAGATGAAAAGGTAGACTCATCAAATAGCATGGCTGGTGAAGAGAGTTCTGTAGAGGATGGTACAGTTTGTAGCCTTCGTTCTTGCCTGATTAATCTTTGTTCTAAGGACAGAACCTTTATTGCAGATTTCGAAACAATAAAACCAATTAGCAGTGAATGCTACAACTAGACCAGCTACTCCACAGCCAAATCTACCACACAGCCAAATCTACCACATTCACACTCAATAATTCAACTTGCTCCATATCTTTCAAACGCTTAGCAGCACCTCCAATCGGTAAAGTGGTAATTGTACTTAGTCCTTTGAATTTTATGGCTGCTACATCGTATGTCTCCGCTGCATCTTCTTGAGTGCCTGCAGAAAAAAAAACATTCAATCATGTGTGTCAGAGGCATCTATGTTCCCTACAGAGAAAACAATCAGTTCTGGAAATAACTATCACAGGGTCGGGGATTTTCTCGGGTTTCAGTTCAGTGAAATTCACAACAAGCCATAACACTAATTCACTAACTTCAAATTTTTCTATAACAGTCATCCAACAAATTCCATCCATTTCCCAATTCTATCATACCAACTAACTTAATTGACTCTAATAGTTCCCTAACAATTCGATACCAATTAACTGCATTCCTAACAGATTTAACAGTTCACTTCTAATTCTTCACAGTTCAAGTATTAATTCACGGTTCAATTAAAACTAACAATTTAATTACTAACTGTCAGAATTTTAATTCATTAACATCATTTAACACAACATTTAACAGAGCACCGACATAATTAACCTTCTAACACTCTTAAACATTAACTCACTTCAAATTCATTAACTAAGTGACCAAACTAACCCCTAACTAACTTTAACAGAAAAATCAAACAGAGTTTAACATCCTAACTAACTTACACTAAGAAATCTAACAAAACTTAACACTGTTAACAGATAAAAGCTCTATATAATCATCATCCTCCTCATTCATGAACCACCTTTAATAATTTCACTCATTCACCAATCATTCACACAAATCACTCTCAGATTCCTCTACTTTTCATCACTCTCCAAATTTCTCTCACTCACATCACAATTTCTCCTTGAAATTCCTTTAACTCTCTCTGCATCTCTCACACGTAAGCAGCAAAAACAACATAACAAGCAATAACGCGAAGCCTAAGTCCTCAACCTACAGTGTGAGATATTGGATCAAACTCTAGTTAGCATGTCGTCGAAGTCTGCTCACATGTTGTTGTCAAAGACCTATATGCTATAGTCGAATTGTGTTCTAGTATGTAGCTGTCGGATTTGGCGTTGTGTTAAGGATCCAATTGTTTAAGTTAGCTTATACCCTAAGTTAGCTTGTAATGGGTAATTGTTAAAAAGCCCATTAGTTTAGTATGTTAGGTTTTATTATAAATAGCATACTAGTCTCTCATCTTAAGTGTGGCGTGACAAAACCTAATTAGGGTGAGAGAGTTATTTGTTATTCTTGAGTACTTGTAATCTGTTTTATAGAGAAAGTAAAAATAACACTTATGACCAATCCTTGTTGTTCTCCTTGTTTTTCCTTAACCCTAACCCTTGTGTGTTTCTTGATCATAAAGAAACCGTTTATATTTTGTTTTAAGGCATCCTAATTCACAACAAATTGGTGCGGTGAGCGTAGAGGAAGATGCCTTCAACAAAGTATGAGATTGAAAAGTTCACCGGAGTGAACGATTTCGGTTTGTGGCGCTTGAAGATGAAAGCCCTACTGGTTTAACAGGGGTGTTTGGAAGTGTTGAAGGGAGAGGCAGTCATGGATGTTGCGTTAACGGAAAAAGAAAAGATGGCCATGATAGAGAAAACCCACAGCGCAATATTGTTGAGCCTTGGTGATAAAATTCTTCGACAGGTATCAAAGAAGACTACCGCATCGGGATTATGGTTGAAACTTGAAAGTTTGTACATGACCAAATCTCTGGTGAATCAACTCTACCTGAAGTAAGCTTTGTATTCATTCAAGATGAGTGAAGACAACGTGTTGGCTGAGCAGTTGGATATGATCAACAAGCTGATTGTTGATCTTGAAAATATTGATGTGAAGATTGATGATGAAGATCAAGCACTGTTGTTGTTGTGTGTTTTGCCCAGAACACATGCTCACTTCAAATAAACTCTCCTGTATGGAAGGGAGTCCCTGAGCTTTGAAGAAGTTTAATCAGCCTTGTATTCTAAGGACCTGAATGAACGAAAGGAGCATAAACCTTCGACGGTGGGCGAAGGTTTAGCCGTTAAGGGAAAATTCTTGCGAAAGGATGGTAAGTTCGACAAGAAGAAAGGCAAAAGTCATCAAAAGTCTTATAGTGGCAAAACATCTGGTATTCGATGCTACCACTATAAAAAGGAGGGTCACATAAGAAAAATGTGCCCTGAATGCCTGAAAGATCATGGAGGTAAGGATAATGGCAACGCAACCATTATTCAAGATGACTTCGAATCATATGATGTTCTTGTGGTTTCAAGCGGCGACTCAAGAAAGGAGTGGATTATGGATTCAAGTTGCACTAGGCACATGTCTCCAAAAAGAGAATTATTCGAGGAGCTATATGATTAAGATGGTGGATCAGTGTTGCTAGGAAACAACAAAACTTGCATAATTGCAGGTATTGGATCTGTGAGATTCAAGCTCCATGATGAGTCAATAAGGTTATTGACTGAAGTCAGGTATGTACCTAATTTGAAGAGAAATTTGATTTCTCTTGGTGAATTCGACAGGAAGGGATATGTTTTTCAAGGAGAGAAAAGTATCCTAAGAGTCATGAAGGGGTCGAAGGAAGTCTTAAGAGGCGTGAAGAAACAAGGCTTGTATACCCTTGAGGCTGAAGTTGTAAGTGGTCCGACAAATGTTGCATCTACGAAACCTTTGTCGAAGACAGAAATTAGACACATGAGATTGGGCCATGTCAGTAAAAAGGGTCTGGTTGAATTGGGGAAACAAAATCTGATTGGAGGAGACAAAGTCGAAAAGGTAAAATTTTGTGAACCCTGTGTACTTGGAAAATCTTGCAGAGTGAAGTTCAACAAAGGCAAACAAAAAACTCATGGATCCCTTGATTATATCCATGCTGATCTTTTGGGGCCTGCAAGGTGTCCATCACATTCAGGAGCAAGGTATTTTCTATCCATAGTCGATGATTATTCCAGAAAGTTATGGGTATTCATCAAGAAGACTAAGAATGAAACTTTTGAGAATTTTAAAGGTTGGAAGACTCTGGTCGAAAATCAGACTGACAGAAAGGTCAAAAGGTTGAGAACTGGCAATGTCCTTGAATTTTGCAATGAGGCATTCGACACTTTTTGTGCTGCCTCAGGTATTGCAATGCACAAAACTACTACATGTACTACTTAACAAAATGGTTTGGCAGAAAAGTTTAATCGAACTATTTTGGAAAGAGTTAGATGCATGTTAACAAGTGCTGGATTAAAGAAGGTGTTTTTGGCTGAGGCTGTTTCGACAGCAACATATCTGATAAATAGATTTCCTTCGACTGCGTTAGATATGAAGACACATGAAGAAGTTTGGTCGGGACATCCACCTAGTCTCGACAGACTGAGAGTATTTGGTTGTGAGGCCTATGCTCACATTAGGCAAGACAAGGTCGAACCTAGAGCTCTGAAATGCATGTTCATCGGATACCCTGAAGGAGTCAAAGCTTATAGGCCATGGTGCCTAGAGCCAGGTCACATGAGGTGTATCACCAGTTGAGATGTAGTTTTCAATGAAGCTGAGATGGATTTCAAGAAAACTGATGATGCTGACGATGAGCTGGAACAAAGAGAGATTCTTGTTGAGGCGTATCCCAGATGAAGTCGAAGAAGAAGCAGAAGCTGCTGTCTAAGACGAGGAGACTGATAATGACTACCTGCTAGCAAGAGACAGGTCGAGGAGAGTCATCAAGCCACCTCGAAGACTTGGGTATGCATATCTTATAGCTTATACATTAATCTCTGCAAGCGAGGTTCTTGACGAAGAACCTAGAGACTATAAGGAAATTATGAGGAGTCGAAAGAAGACTGAATGGCTGAAGGCCATGGATGATGAGATGAAATCTCTTCATGAAAATAACACCTGGGAACTGGTTAAGAAATCTGTTGGAGCCAAGTTAGTCTGCTGTAAATGGATTTTCAAAGTTAAGGAATGAATCAAAGGAGTGACATCGAAGAGATATAAGGAAATATTGGTCGCTAGGGGGTTCACTCAGAAAGAAGGTATCAACTTCAATGATGTGTTCTCTCCTATGTTGAAGCACAGGTCCATTCGAATGTTGCTTGCCACGGTGGCACAATTCGACCTTGAACTGGAACAGATGGATGTGAAAACTACATTCTTGTATGGTGATCTGGATGAAACAATCCTGATGAGGCAACCTGAAGGGTATGTCGAAATGGGGAAGGAAAATTATGTGTGTAAATTCAAGAGATCTTTATATGGACTGAAACAATCTCCTCGACAGTGGAATAGGAGATTCGACAAGTTCATGGCACGCATAAGTTTCATTAGAAGTCAGCTCGACCACTGTGCTTACTTCAGATTTCGACCTGGTAATTCATTTGTTATTTTGTTGCTTTATGTGGATGATATTCTAATAGCACGAAACAATGTCGAAGATGTAATGAGGGTGAAGGTTGAACTCAATAACGAGTTCGACATGAAGGATCTGGGAGCTGCATCCAGGATTCTTGGGATTGACATCCGAAGAGATAGAAAGCAGTCGAAATTATGCTTATCTCAAGAGGCATACCTACAAAAGACTCTAGAAAAGTATGGTATGTCGAATTCAAAATCTGTTGTTACTCCGACAAACCTTCAATTCAAACTGAGTATAGATTAGTGTCCCAGTACTGATGTCGAAAGAGATTATATGAATAGCATTCCATATGCTAATATAATGGGTTATTTGATGTATGTTATGGTCTATACTAGACCCGACATAACATATGCAACAAGTCTTGTAAGCATGTACATGGTGAATCCTGGAAAGGCTCACTGGCAAGCATTAATGTGGATTTTAAGGTACATAAATGGGTCTCTGAACAGAGTCCTAATTTATGGTGGAGCCCTGGGTGAAGATAGTAAAACAGCAATTGAAGGATATGTTAACTTTAATTATGCAGGTTGTATGGATTCCATAAAATCTATTTCTAGATATGTGTTCACTATGTTTGGTACATCAATCAGTTGGAAAGCAACACTTCAGAAGGTTGTTGCCTTATCAACCACTGAAACAGAATATATCTCCCTAACAGAAGCTGTGAAGGAAGCATTGTGGTTTGAAGGTTTTGCAAAGGAGCTGAAACTTCAAGGTCCAATTATCACTGTTAAATGTGATAGTCAAAGTGCAAAACACATGTCGAAGAATTCAACCTATCATGAGCGAATCAAACACATTGATGTGAGGCTGCATTTTGTCAGAGGGGTAATCGAGCGTGGAGAAGTCCAAGTGCTGAAGGTTTTGACAGATCATAATGTTATTGATATGATCACCAAGATATTGCCCAGTTGCAAGTTTCTCCACTGTATGCAGTTGATAAAGATGCATAAAAAAAACTAGTATGTTTCTTGATGTTAGAGTTAGATCCAAGGTGGAGATTTGTGAGATATTGGATCAAACTCTAGTTAGCATTTCGTCGAAGTCAGTTCACATGCTGTTGTTGAAGACCTACATGCTATAGTTGAATAGTGTTCTAGTATGTAGCTGTCGGATTGGGCCTTGTGTTAAGGATTCAATTGTTTAAGTTAGATTGTACCCTAAGTTATCTTGTAATGGGTAATTGTTAAAAAGCCCATTGGTTTAGTATGTTAGGTTTTATTATAAATAGCATACTAGTCTCTCATCTTAAGTGTGGCGTGACAAAACCTAATTAGGATGAGAGGGTTATTTGTTATTCTTAAGTACTTGTAATCTGTTTTATAGAGAAAGTAAAGAATAGCATTTATAATCAATCCTTGTTGTTATCCTTGTTTTTCCTTAACCCTAACCCTTGTGTGTTTCTTGATTATAAAGAAACCGTTTATACTTTTTTAAGGCATCCTAATTCACAACATACAGGCTACATAAGAGGTACAAGAAGAGGGAGAAGAATTTGTTGCAAGAATACTTCAAATTCAGTTTGCGTACCTGAGTATCGTCACTCCTTCTTCATCATCTCTGTTGCGGCAAATTACTGGGGCAAATCATTGTCTCGTAGGTAAGAAATCCGTCATTAATTTGCGTTAATTATCGTTGCCTCCATGTGAGCTTTAACCTGAGGAATCAAAGCCCTAACAGGATATGCTTTGATTCCTCTATTGTTGTGTTTGATTTTAGAATCCATAGCTTAGGGTTCACATTAATTTTGATTTTGGTTTGGTAGAAGGGACATAAATCAGAAGAAAAAAAAGGATTGTGGATTGAAGAAGAGAGGACTGAGATGAGTATTTTGATGTACTGAGTACTGACTGAGGTATTCGAACCTTCGCTGTTGTCGGTGGCAAATTGTGGTGCGGCGGAGTCTTTTTTGACGTTGGACATGTATATGGTGGAGCAAGAGTGAAACAATGAATGAAAGCTTCATTCATTCCCTCCTCTCATGAAATCCTTGTGCCTAATTTTTCAACTAATTTCATCCTAATTAATTAAGTGGATCAAAGTTATTTTTATCAACTAAATTTTTTTACTGTGCTTATTTCCTCTGTCTAAGTCAGGTGATCATAAGTATCTTGATCACTTAATAAGATTAATTCTCTGTACTGGAGGTGCTTTAGATCTTTCGAGACTTCACATCCATACAAGTCAGACATACTGGATTACCGTTCAAGCACAACAAAGGTTCTTCAACGCTTATCAAATCAAACACGAATTGTGAGCCACGAGCCTTAAGTAGTGGAGAAGGAATGAGAAGGATTTATTCCTACCATTGTTCTAAATATATTTGGAAATGGGACGAATGAACCAGTTGTCCAGAGTATTTGCATTCACTCATAGATTTTAGTGCAATTTAAGTCTAATAACTGACAAGTCTTCTTCCACAGACATTGCAGGCAGATTGGATATCAAGACCCTGGCCTTTGGGGATTTTTCCTTTTCTTTTATCTTATCTTTTAAAACTAAAACCATTTTTGTAAATAAACTCGAAAACACTTAAAAATACGATGCGAATTGTGAGCCACAAGCCTTAAGCAATGGAGAATGATTATAGGGGTTATTCATATCCTTATCTAGAGTATCTTTAAGTACTGGGCATATGCCCTAGTTATTCAAAGTATTCACCTCTGTTC